>JAQQTO010000063.1:96382500-96982500 GCA_029884595.1 Ormosia semicastrata | reverse complement strand
ATAATTTTTAATGGTATTGTGGGAAGAAACAAGAATTTTCTGGCTTGGTGCCAGAAATACATAAGAACAGCATTGTGATTAGTTTTGTGGATATATGCTGTAGCCCACACCAAAGAATCTGCCAAAGCACTGATGAACACAATAAGGATGGCATTTCCAGAGGCTCGATTGGCTTTTGTTGTTGCAATGGCAAATGACAAAGACCATGTGGGTTTTGCTAGAGAGATTCTCTCAGGTAAACTGTTAATTTTACGTTATAATCTTATTAAAATATCATGTTAAACTAGAATTTCATGAAGTGGGTAACATGATAAAGTGAAAATCAGCCGTTTAATAGTAGAAAGTTTACTAATTGGACCGAGGGCATAAAATGTCAAGTAGTTGGTTTGATTCCATCAGACCTCTGAAATTAGTGAGCATGCCTATAATGCCATTATTGGGAAAATGGTTTATCCAATAGCTTAAAGGTTTTTTTGGCATAATATACTCGATGGATTGCTGGTTATTCATGTTGTTTCAAGTTGTTGATCTTGGGTCTAACATAATATTCTAAAATGCAAAATGTTGTAAAGTCTATAAAACTAGTGTGAAATGACAGGTCTAAATATGGTGGTACTGCATTTGTTCAGGGGTACATGTGGAGACTGTTCTTTTGACTGAAGCTGCTATTGCTGGAGGTGTAACTCGAGCGACTCCAGCTTCTTTGTTGAGAGATTCTTGGATTCAAGCTTCTGAAGAGCTTGGCGTTGGGATTGTTCATGATGGAATGGCAGAATACAGAGAATTATTGAAGGATCAGCCAGTAAGCTCTGAAAGCAATTTGGGTGATGGTAAGACTATATTGGCTACTGAGACGTCTTTAAAGGGCTGTTTGAGAACTGCAAATAAGATTCTCATCAGAAGAAGAGGGGATGAAATGGGTGTTATTGTCATCACCGGATCTCTGCATATTGTATCCTCAGTTTTAGCTTCTCTTGCTGGTTAACGGCTAAAGTGAAGTTACTTTATGTTTGAATGTAAAAGTAAAAGTAAAAGTAAGATTTTTCCATGTTGCATAGAAATCTAACTAGAAAAAAAGCAGCGCATTTTAAGTGCTTAAGCTCAATGTTTTCAAAATTAGGTCACTGATTCTAAGGATATAATTGGGTTGGATTGATTTGGGTTTAGTGTATAAAAAAATCTAAACTGATCATAAGTGATTGGTTCCAGTTTTGCATTTTTTGACTGAGAAATTTGAACTGAACCAAATCGATGAAATATGGGTTGGTTTGGGATGGGTCTATGGGTCAAGGTATTTTTGTAAAAAATATAGAAAAAAATTTAAAAAGGAAAAAAATAAAAATAAAAATTATAAAAACAAGGTTGGGTCCGCTTCATTGAGTTCTTAAGGAAAAAGGAAAAAAAATTCTAAACGGGTTGGATTAGTTTGGTTCGAGTTTCAAATCATGGAACTTGAGAGCTAAACCACTCAAGATTGGTTTTAATTGGTTCTTAACCGATTAGACCTGATGAATCAAATTGAGTTAATTCAATTGGTTCGGTTTAGTTTTCTGGGTTTGTCGGGTCGAATCGAATTAATTTACATCCTTAATTGAGTTGGTAAAAGGAAATGTTGAAGGTTTGATTTTTTTAATTTTATTTATTTATTTTGGTTAGAATGTTTTGATGTTTAATTAGAGTCAAATCGGGTTTCATATATATATATATATATATATATATATATATATATATATATATATATATATCATATTTAGTGATAAAAGTTTTTATTGTGAGAGGGTGAGAGGAGTAAATTTTGATCATACAAATCATACATGAATAGTCAAGATTAAAAGTTACTTAAAGGTTGACCATTTAAAAAAGTCACATGTATTTATATTCTAATCTTGATCATTCATGTAAAATTCAGTGGTTAAGATTTACTCTTCTCATCTCTTACAATAAAAACTTCTCTCATTAGATACGTTCATATATATATATATATATATATATAAAATAAAATGTAAGAAAAATATATGTTGTGTATATATAAAATTAGAGTAAATTTTTACTTTAATCCCTGAAATTATATGCATCGGTTACATTCGTCCTTGACTTAAAACAATTGACAACTTAATCACTGAAACTTCAAAACGTCAATCATGTTAATCTCCGCATCAATTGCTATAAGTTAAACTTGACAGAGATGTACACGTAGCACATTAAGTGCCAACCTAGATGTTGATGTGGCTTCCTACCTAGTCCAAAATGACATAGTTTCGATTGTGCATGAAAAAACAAAGTTTTCAATCCTAAAACGATATCATTTTGGATCAAAATTCTCAAGACTGGCTTTCCCCTACCCTAAACCCTCAGATGGCACAAGATCGACGACAACTTGAAGATCCAAATCATTTCAAAACCCAAATCACTTCTAAGCCGCAAGGTTGGCAGCAACTTGAAGATCCAATCCAAGATATAGGAAACCTCCAGAATTGTTAGCATTACCAGAGGACATATGCCAAGCTGCAAGATCATGTTTTGAAGATGCAGGCATAAGCATAGGATGCTCAGTACTGTCTCTTGGGAAGATTCTTAAATTAAATTCTTCCCATACTACTCTTTCTCTAGAGTTAAAAGTGAGGAACTGGCACCTCTAGAATTTGTAGCTTCATTACAAGGAAAAGGATGCATGCACAAGGCAAGTGACTGGTTCTGTGAAGCACTAGAATTGTCAACTGTTATCCCAGCTGTTAACCTCAATTCTAGAGAATCATTAACTGAGTGAAAGATGGGTATTTGGTGGGGAGAAGAGCGATTAGAATGCCTATCACTCCCTGTTGATGGTGAATTGAGTGGTAGAGATTCCTGATGTTGTACATAGGTTATTCTCCTATCAAAGTTTCTTAGAGGCCTTTCCACATTTCCCACAACACTTATCAAAGGGAATGCATCAGAAGCTGCTTGCCTCATCTCGTTTCTTGAGTTCTGCTATAATGGAGGACTAGTAACAGGAATATCCTCTAAAGATGTAGAAATACTTGAGCTACTGGAAGCATTAAGATCAGCAGGATCAATAGGCTAGCAACTGTTTCCAAATTCTACAAAACAACTTGAGCTTCCTCCAGTACACAGTTTCCCAGAACTACCTTCAAGAGCCTTTCTCTTGTAGGAAGAACCCCAATTTACTACAGAAGAACTTGAATTGGCACCATCTCCCCCAAACCATACAACCAAAGCTTCTAGATGAAGTGCCTATATTGATCACATGAAGCATTACCAAATGGCATCTGCTCTCTATCTAATCCACTAGTATTGTTAACCTTGAACTTGGCAATTGAGCTCTTGAAGAAGATGAAAAAGTTGGGCTGGGTGCCATATGAGGGTTTAGGGTTGGAGAAAGTTGGTCTTGAGGAATTTTGATCCAAAACAACATCATTTTAGGGTTAGGAACTTTGTTTCTTCATGCACAATCGAAACTACATTATTTTGGACTAGCAGGAAGCCAGATCAGCATTCAGGTTGGCATTTAATGTGTCATGTGTGTGCATCCGTCAAGTTTAACTGATGACAGTTGATGCAGAGACTAACGTGACCGATGTTTTGAGGTTTCAGAGATTAAGTTGTCAATTTTTTAAAGTCAGAGACGAATGTGACCGGTGTATATAATTTCAGGGATTAAAGTGAAGGTTTACTCTATAAAATCATAGAAGAAAATATTGAATTATTTTTCTAACATAATTAAATTGATTAATCACATATAATAAGTATTAAACTAAGAAAATTATACTAGCATTATCATGATTTTTTAACTGATATTAGTCTAAAAAAAAGGTAAAACTTCTCATTTTATATTAGTTGCACATCAAATAATTAAAAGGAAAAGAGAGGAAACTTCTCATTATAAATTGAAGTCTAACTCTTTTGGACAAATTAAGAGGAATGTGGTTGATTTTTAATTAAAAATTTGGAATTACATAATGTTTAAAGAAAATGTTTAAATTGGTTTTATAAAAAAAAGGAAAAAGAAAAAGAGCTAGTTCAACAAATGGCTCGCATGGGTCAACTAGTTCAATTCTCTTTTTTTTAGTTCAACTAATTGGTTCAGTCTAGTTGTAATAACCATGTTTAACTTTTTTTTTTAAATAAAAAAAAAGTGCTCATCCAATTACAAAATTACTGTTTTTTTTTGTCTAATTCAAAGGTCAGTGCATTTGATATAAGAGCAATAACCAAATAATAAACTTATAATTTTTACTATTTCATTCACTTCTATTAAAATTTTAAAACAAATAAAATGAAAGTTTCTTTTATTCCATCATTAAATTTCCAAATAATTGTAAAGAGACTTTATTTTATTTCACCTTTTTCCATTCTATTTCATTATATGTAATTCAATTTCACTCACCTTAAAATCTCCCAACAAAGACTTTAGTGTTTCTTAGACTGATTTTTCCGATGTTGAATTAGTGCAGAGCAACGTTCGTATCATCCCTAGTGGATTGGGATTGCATTAATGTGAATTTTGTTAGTGATAGAGATTGGAACTGACTGCGATTGATTCTGTTAACCTCAACATATGTTGCTGGAGCAAAGATAAGGAGCCATATTTGTCCACGCAATCGAGGAATCACATATAATATTTGAGAAATGGATATGACGTGGATACGAGAAAGACATTATGAATTAAGAGACAATATATACAATATAATATTAACATAAAAAAAATATAATTAAAATAAAGATATCAATATTTAAGAAGTTAGTATTAGTCATAATAAAATATTATAATTTATTTATTTATTTTGATTACCAAATTTATATTAATACAAAAATACAAAAGTAATTGAGAGATTTAGGCTAGAAGTATTTAAAGATTTCTGAAAAATACTTGACACAATATGTGTCTAACATTGATATAACAACCATTTCAAAGTATTAATGCATCTTAGTACACAAGGCACTGAAAAATCTTTGTATTATTTTTGTGAAATACTTAACCTGGAATTATACTGATTTCTCCTTTAATTTTGATAATTGTATTATATTAATATTCTATATTTGAAAATTTAATCAAAAAGTTAATCATTTTATATTTTTATAATTTTAGATACATACACATCATCTGTATATTGTATTTGTAATATCCTCTCTCTCAACTCAACTCTATAACTAGTGAAATAATGCGTAATTTGTTGTTTAACTTTTTTGCATGCATATTCTTGATAACTTAACAAGTAAGTTAACTCTTAAGATAAATTAAGATAATTTTAGAAATTTAATAATTAATTAAATATAGTAATTTTAAAATTAGTAATTAATTGTTTAGAATATTATAATTTAAATAAATTAGTGAATAATTATGATAAATAAAAATAATAATTTTTATTATTATGTGATAGACAATAAAAATGCATATGATGAGTAGGTTAAGTAAATATTTAAGCTTATATTATATTATGAATTGAAATATAAGTAATTATTACTTGGTAACTAATAAGAATTCATGTACGATTAGAAAAGCACTTAGCTATAATCCTATTGGCTTGAAAATGTAAGATGACTATTAGATTATTTAAAAGCTTGATTTGACCTTCAACCTATTAGGGTTCATACAAGTCAGGTAGGGTACTAAGGTGTAATTTTAGTGGTTAGGGTTAAGACACAAAGATTATAAGGCAAAACATGGGGTTTTAAATGAATTCTAATATGACCTAGGGTATGCATAGATGATAATTACATAATTTAAAGTGGCTAAACCCTACCTTAATGCTTACCCCTTCATTCAAAAATCACTCTCCACTCACTTAAACTCCTCACTCCACTCACACTCACACTCACATGATGAAAACACTCTCACACGCACTCACTTAGATAGATAGATAGATAGATAGATAGAGAACGAGAGAGGATCACCATGGTTGGCCGCCCCTAGGTGGTGGCCAACATCGCCACAACCCCAAATTTTACCTCAAGTCCTCCATCAAATTAGGTCATCATGTGGCCACAAGACCACCATGGCCACGACAGCCATGGCTTCAACCCACAACCTTTCATGGCCTTTTGTTCGCTCTTTTGCTTACTGCAAGTGCATGATTCGCACTTGTAATATAGTAAAGAGTCAGATATCGTTCTCACGAGGAATACACTAATCTCAAAAGCCAAATATTAGCCAATAATTTAATTAATATTATTCAAGCACATTCAATTTATAAAAAGGTGTTTAAAAGAACTATAAAGACTAAAATGCAATAAATCTAAGTTAAAGATGATAATTAGAAAATAAGAAATCCTTCTTCACAACCTACTTCAATTAATAACATGCAATCCTTATGAGCATCATAAATGAAATGATTAGGTTAACTTGAGAATATGATTTAGTTAAAAGCCTATGTCTAAGTCAATTAACCATAATTTCATTTACTTAACTCCTTAGTTAGATGCAAAATCCACTCATTAAGATATATTCTCAATCACCTACTATACATGGCTGAGATGTATATTTCTATCCCATTAGTGAATTAATTTATCTAAGCCAATTGAATGAAATCGAACATGCATCAACCATACATATGATCTCAAATCCAAATTCCTACGTCTATGTTCATTAGATTTTAACAAATTACTTAAAAGTTGATCAAACAATCAAGAGCATTGAGATCCATATGATTGAACAAAACCAAATCATGTATATAAACTCAAAGGAATACAAAATCTTTCAATATCCATAGGAGGATCCAAAGAAAATCCTAGACATAGCTTAGCTAGCCATGAAACATGAAAATACAAGCATATACATCATGTTCATGATACAATAAAGAGAGAAAGATGAAAGGAAAGGAAGAAAGCTCAATAATGGTGATCTTCTATGCTTGAATCATCCTCCATATAGAAGATGGCTTCCAACCTTAGCTTCCCTAGCTTTCTCTAGGTCTCAAATACCAAAACTTAGCAGTTGTGTTCTAAAAATGATAAAAGCTCTCGTGAAAAACTGATAAAACAGTATTTATAGGCCCAACTCTATTCTTCACGCCATAGCATTAACCACAACACGCCACAGCGCGCGTACAAATTAGTTCACCACGTCGCAGCGTTGAATCCATTTGCGCCGTGACGCTCTAGTCTCGGGTCCTATGTATTGAAGCAGGGGATGCACCACGCCGCGACATTGACATGCCTGCGCCGCGGCATTGGCATGCCTGCGTGGCGGCATTGAATGCTGGTCTTGAAACTTGGCTTTCTCATGGGCTTCCTGGTCCAATGCTAATCCAAATTCTTCATATTTATGCTTGATTGGAGCCCTTCCTGTAATAGAGAAATTACCAATTTAATAGCAAGTGCAAATGTACTCAATTTATCACAGATTTGGAAATATTTTCTCAAAATCATAATGGAAGTCATCAAGATTAAATCAATGAATATGATGCTAAAGTCTTCCATTCATGCATAAAAACAAGGACTAAGCAACCAATACAGCACATATATGGGGCACAAATAACTATATTTTGTGGAGTTATTACCTTTTCATGGTCAAATGACCACCCCTCACTCAAATCAATTCATAGGCAACATAAGCAAGAAACAAGAAGGAGAAAGGAAGCCATGAGCCCCTATCTCTCCTCTAAGCTTAGCGGTGATGGGTGCTTGGAAAGGCGAATGGTGGTGCAAGTTGGGAGAAGATGAAGGCGAAAGTGAGGGGGACAATTCTTCCTTTTTGGTCAGAGTTCAAGGACGACCGCAACTCCACCATGCAAAGCTTCTTAGGCATGGTGGTTTCCTCCTTTCTCTTTTTTTTCTCTCTCTCTCTCTCTCTTTCTATCACTCTTTATCTCTTTCTTTCTCAAAATCGTGGGTGCGTGTGTGTGTTGTGAGGATATGGTGAGTGGTTTTGAAGGTGTGTGTGCATGTGAGAAGCTATGAGCTTGAGTGCTTGTGAGTGGGTGTGTCACGTATGTTTGAGTGGCCATGGGAGGTAACCTAGATTTCTTAGGCGCTAAGTTATTGCCATAGGGACGAGTTTAAGTGCATACCAAGTAGTACAAGTTCATAGGTTGTGTTTTAGGTAGGGTTTAGCTACCCTAGGGTATGTCATTTAAGACTCGTACATATCCTAGATCATATTATGGTTCTCTAAAAATCTCATGCAAACCCTATAACTCTTGTGCACTAACCCTAACTACTAAAATTGTACCAAATAGCTCTATGCTCTTCCTATTGCATGCAATTAGCTAAAGTTAGAGTCAAATCACTTTAAAACCTCATTATTATCATAAAAATCCATAATCCACTAAGAATTTAGATTAATGCCTTTTAGTCTTGCATGTAATCCTATTGGCCATCTTATAATCATTATTTTCTATTATTAATTATTTTATATATAATTAACCATTATTTAATCTAATTATATCATTGGTCTTCATTTGATATAATAAAATATTATATTCGCTTAAATTAATTATTTACCTAATTAAATTAATTAAATTACTAATTAACCTCTAATTAGCTTAATATGATTTTATCTAATTCTTTAATGTTCATAAAAAAAGCTAATTTATATAATTTTAATTATAAATAATTTATTTATATTATTCTAGCTAATTTTCATAACTTTAAATATAAAGATATACATTACAAATTTATTCTCACTTTTTACTAATTTTCTAGAATTATTCTAATTAATTTTTAATAGATAACTTACTTACTAAATTATCTACCTACAAGCACGTATATCAAAGACATGCACATAGAATCATGCAATTAAATTAGACAGTATCTTATGCTCTATTAGCTCTATAAGCAAGTTGGAAAGGAGGATGTTACAAATTTTCTGAGTTAATGTAGGGAGAATTCAAAATAAGCAAAATGGGTGAACTTGAATTCATTTTGGGATTACAAATCAAACAACAGAAGAATGGAGTCCTTATACATCAAGAAAAATGCACAAATGATCTTCTCAGAAGATTCAAGATGGACTCAGCCAAGAAAATAAGTACTCTAATGCATCCTTCTTAGA
This sequence comes from Ormosia semicastrata, assembly GCA_029884595.1. Lineage (NCBI taxonomy): Eukaryota > Viridiplantae > Streptophyta > Magnoliopsida > Fabales > Fabaceae > Ormosia > Ormosia semicastrata. Next base: position 96,973,508 of record JAQQTO010000063.1, on the reverse strand, counting down.
TCTTAGACTTTGACGAGAAAGGTAAACCTGTCAGTGAGAAACTTTACAGAGTTATGATTGGTTCACTTCTGTAGCTCACTGCAAGTAGATCTGATATTCAATTAAGTGTAGGAATATGTTCTAGATATCAAGCAAATCCTAAGGAAATCTCATTTGAAAGCTATCATCAGAATCTTTAGATATTTGATTCGAACTTCTAATCTTGGCTTATGCTATGAGGAAAGTGCAAGTCTTAATCTTGTAGGATATTATGATGCTAATTTCACTAGAGATCGTGTGGAAAGAAAAAGCATAAGGGGATGTTGTAGCTTTCTTGGAAAGGATCTAATCACTTGGTCCACTAGAAAACAAAACTCGATTGTACTTTCGACTGATGAAGCTGAGTATGTGTTTGCTTCTAACTGTTGTTCACAACTTTTGTGGATAAAACACCAATTTAACGACACCTCTCTTCGGTATTCCAAAATTCCTATCTTATGTGATAATACTAGTGCTATAAATTTATCTAAAACTCCTATTCACCATTCTAGATCCAAACATACAACTATCAAACATCTTTTTATTAGGGATCATGTTCAAAAAGGCAAATTTGGGCTTAAGTTTGTTAAAATCGGGGAACAATAGCTTGATATCTTCACTAAACCTCTATCAGAAGATAGATTTTATTTTATTAAAAATCATCTCAACATGTTTTGCATTTGATGCATGATCATTTTACATACTACATAAGAAGCTATCTGAGAGATGCTAGCTTAGTAAGTTGGATCGTGATTAGAAGCAAGATCAGAAGTATGCTCTATCAAGAAGTTTGATTATAAATATGGTTAGATATATCTATCTAAGGTTTGTTAAGATGTTGGTCTTAGAAGTCGAAAGATAATTCAGTTAAGAAATTAGTGGGAGTTTTATTGTTGCTGACTCAGCACTGCCTAATGGTAATTTATTTGTTGAGAAGTAGTAAATGCTTAAATGACAACTAACGTACGTTAGGATTCTCTCTCTTCCAATGGCTAGTTTTTACCTTCTATAAAAAGAACCTAATAGTGGATTTAGAATCATTATTGCTCTCTCTCTCTGAGCCAAAACTTTTTGTCTCATCTTTCAAACTCTAAAAATTCTCTCTTCTCAACCTCAGAAACTAAAATTGCTCACCTCAGTACATCTCAACCTGAAATCATGAAGAAGTTAGAATGTCTCATCAATGCCTTACCTGAAAAAAGAAAGAGCCTTAGAAACAGCTCATCTCCTTCTACTAAGAAATTAAAGAAAGAAAAAGTAAAAAAAGAAGATGTTACTAAAGTATCAAATCCTTCTACCCCTCTCTTTTCTAATGATGTCATCCTAGACAAGTACAACTCTTGTTTCAAGGATAGACCAGCTGTGCAAGGAAGATTTGTAAACATCGGGAAGATTACAGAGCTAGGAATGGATGTGCAGGACCTCATAAACTTCCAACACTAGAGGAAGTTTCTAAAGCTAAATAATGTGATCTATTCGAGGTTAGCACGAGCCTTCTATGCCGCTGCTCATATCTCACTTAACCAGCTGAAAATCACCAACATTGTCAACAACGTGGAGATTGTTTTTAATGAAAAGGCTCTAATGAAAATAATGAAGGTTAAGGTCAGAGAAAAGTCTCTATTTTCTAAAGAAGTTTGGTGGAAAGAGTACATAATCACCTGTCATATGATTATGAACTCTCTTCTTACTAATCCCTTTGATAAGGTGATCATGGCAAAGAAGCTAAATTTAGAAGCCAGATTTCTGCACTCCTTAATTCAACACATCATTCTTCTTAAGGCTAGAAATTTTGACGTGGTTTCTAAAGTGGATCTTATGGTCTTTTACCACTTGAAGAACAAAAAGCTATTGAATCTTCATCACCTCATTCTGAACTTCATGATTGTTGCTCTTCAGGCCCCCAAGAAGACCGTATGACTACCTTACAGAATACTTCTCACCAAGGTATTCCTTCACTTCAATGTTGATCTCAAAGGAGAATCATCTTTGGATGCTGGCCTAGAGTTCTTATAGAAGAGTCTTACTACTATGAGTATCTGATGTGTGTGAAAAAACATCATATTTTGTTCTTGTTTTGCATGCATTTTTAGGCATTTTAGGTATTTTAGTTTCTCTTTTTATTTATTTTTCATTTAGTTCGGATAACTGCAGTGTTTGTGGTGTTGTTGTGTGGGATTGGTGTTCAATTGGCCTTGAAATGAATGGAAAGCTTGCATGATTGAAGTTGGAGCTTTATGGATAGCAAACAGGGTCAAAAAGCTCACTCCAGAGAGATCCACAGCCTGCCTGTGGAATTTTCCATGGCCATGGATCGAGTAGCAACTTGAAGAAGCAAAAGAGAAACTCTAGAGAGTTCCACGGCCAGGCCATGGAATGATCCACGGCCGTGGAATTCAAGCTGAAGCAAAAGTGTCCTGTGGCAGAGAGATCCACGGTCAGACCGTGGAATGATCCATGGCCGTGGATCGTAGTACGCATCAGTTTTTAAGTTTTATTTTTTATTTCTTTTGGGGCCTTTTAGCCAATCCGAGTTATCGGTTGAATCCATGTCATTGTCATCCCAAGCTATGTAGGCTATTCTTTCTTTCTTCTCATTTGAGGACCTCTTCTCATACTTTTCCACTTTCCTTTGATAAATTGGGCACTCCATTTTCATGTGACCCAATTCTCCACATTCATGGCATTTAGGAGTGGATGAGGTTCCTTCCCATTTGTGATAGACATTCTTTTGGAGAAAGGGAGGTCTTCTTTAAACTCCATTCTTCTTGAAGAATCTTCCAAATTTCTTTACTAGTAGAGCAAGATTCTCCTCATCTATTTCTAAGCCATCTCTATCATCTTCATCATCATCATCGTCATTAATCATGGAGGAAGTGGCCTTGAGAGCTATTCCCTTCTTTTTCTTGTCAAGCTCCTCACTTTGGTTGAGTCTATTCAATTCTAATTCATATTCTTGGAGCTTGTCAAAAAGTGTGGCTAAAGTCATGGTTGAGAGATTTCTTGACTCCGCAATAGCCGTCACTTTAGGTTGCGAATGCCTACTCAAACATCTCAACACTTTGTTAATAAGATCTTTATTAGGAAAAGTCTTTCCCAATGAAGCAAGATGATTTACAATATGTGTAAAACGTTTTTGCATTTCTTGAATGCTTTCATTTTAGCTTATTCTAAAAAGCTCATATTCATGAGTAAGAGTATTGATCCTTGATCTTTTCACTTCACTAGTACCCTCATGGGTTACTTGTAAGGTGTTCCATATTTCTTAGGCAGTTTTACAATTTGACACCCTAAAGAATTGATCATACCCGAAGGATGTGTTAATGATGATTTTGGCACTCAAATTATATTGGGCCTTTTTCTTATCATCATTGGTCCATTCACTTCTTGGTGAATTAACTCTTACACCATTAACAACTTGTGTGGGGGATAAAAGGACCATTTTCAATAGCATCCCACACATCTAAGTCAATAACTTCAATAAAAATTTTCATTCTTTCTTTCCAATAAGCATACTCATCCCCATTGAAAAAGGAAGGTCTATAGATAAAAGAACTTTTTGAAAAATCATTTGAGGAGGTCATCACTTTCTCTTGAAGCTGCTAAACCCTTTACACAAGAGTTTAGCTCTGATACCACTTATTACCAAGTGGCCTCAAACTCAAGAAGGGGTGAATTGAGTTTATGAAATATTTTCACAAATCTTTCGTAAAACGTTTGTTTATTGTAACACCCCAAATTTTAGACTATGTTACAGTAATGATTAAATTCCACAGTTTTGTGTTTTCTGTGTTACAGAAAAATATTTTGACTGTTCTGAGATTATTTTTGATTGTTTTGTGTGATTTGCTCCGGGTCAAGAAAATCATAATTTTCGAGCCGGAGAAAATCTTATTTGAATTATTCAGAGACGAGGGATCTTACTAAACTCGAATCTGAGAGTCACGGAAAAGAATCTTTTAATTTTTAGGATTTATTTGTGAAAAAAAATATTTCACGAAAAATATTTGCTGTTTTATTTATAGCAACTTCTGCTACAAATTATTTGACCCGATATATTTTAATTGACAGAAAATGTGCTTAGAATATCTTTTGTAACCTAATTTGAAATGAACCAATAGGAATCAGTCAAAAACAATGAATGGACTTTTCTAAACCAATAGGAATTGGTCAAATATAGTGACATAGATTTTATTGTGGACCGTTGGAGGAAAAACTTGATTAAGAAGCCTTTGATCATCACCATTGATCTGATTAATGGTATGAGAACAATCTTGATAAAGCAACTTATGATATCCGCCTTAGATTAAATCAATGGATAGGAGATGAAGTTAATTTCAATGGTTAGGATTTAGTCAATAAAAATAGCTTGACTAGTTACAAAGCAACTAAATAAACTTAATTTAGTTACCTAAATTGTCTAATTAAGAAACTAAGTGAACTAACCTAGTTACTAATTAGTTATGATCTATTTACTAACTAAATATCCTAATTTCATCTAGAAGCCATGACTATGCATGACATATGCAATGACCTATTTAATTAGTTAGCTATGTAATTAGATAGTTACTTAAGTGTAACTATAAAACCTAATCTAGTTAGTAATTATTTGATTAAAGAGTAACTAGGATTAAAATTGAAAACAAACTTAGTTAGTTTTCCTAGAAGGCCACACGGCCAAGGAGGCTAAGGAGACTTCTGAAGCCTTCTTGAATGGTCTTTTGTGACCATTAGATGGCCAAGTGGTGACATAGGCCCTGTGCCTTCCTAATATGAACACAACATGATATTTTTACTATCAAGTTTATCTCCTAATTTCCCTACACACTACCACACCGCTGCACCATTTCATTTCACTCTCAATATTCACTTTTCTCTCACCTAAAAGCTAAGTATTTATTTTCTCTCAAAAATCCCAAGAACACCAAGAACACTTTTCCTTTCTTTTTCTCTAGGAGTTTCGGCCAGCCCTCTTAAACCCTAGCTCCCATCATTTATAATTTTACTTCTATACATTTCCTAAACCTAAACCCTATTCTAAACACTTTTCATTTAGAAAGTTTTGTCAAAATCCCACTCCTAGTGCTTCAAAATCCAAGTTTTGGTTTACTTCCCTAAAGGTAAACTTTTGATTTTATGGATTTAAATTGAGTTTTTGATTTTCTATACCAAGATTGTTCCATGGTTCTTTGTTATTAAGCCTTGAGTATGACTTTGGTAATTGTTTAAGAATTTTAGGAATTTTATTTGTGTTCACACGAAAACAAGGAGGAGGAGGGAGTTTGAAGATCTTGTCTTCAAGAAGTAAGAGGGAGATTTAACCTCACCAACCAAGTGTTGGTGGTGAGGAGATGGTTGTGTATGGTGAAAAACCCATAAGGGTTTATTCACTTGTTGTTTAATGCTTCTTTGATTGTGATTGTGTTGTTTATGATTTAGTATTTGTGATTGCATGTGTGATAGTATGGTTATAGTTTTGATAAAATGCTTGTATGTATGATTTTGGAAGCATGCAAATATATGTGTAAATTAGGATGTGAACAACATGATGGAAAGATTATATGAGAGCTCCAAAGAGCTTAGAGGCACACAACCTCACTAGATTCAAGAGGACCAAGAGTCCTAAAATGATGATTTCAAATTAAGGATTAAAGGTTCCATGACACTAAAATGAATTAAGGTATTTTACAAGGATTTAAGGTATTGGAAAAATGAATTATAATGAGTTTTGAAGCAAGAATGAAAATTTGGCTAACATGCCATTTTTCATAATGTAGAACCAAATTATTTTATCAAGTGTAGATTTAAAGGGTTAATTGAAAATGAAAGCATTTTGAAAGAGTTTGGATCTAGTGGCAAGCAAAAATACTTTTTGGAAAACAAAATGATGTAATTAAATACTTAGGTTATGAAAATAGATGTCAATACTTGAAGTTTTCTAACGTATAGCTCACCCTATGGGTTTTGAAGCGCGTTGAAAAAATTTGAGCTATAATATTTTAAGCAAAGGAAAGAATTACCATTTTCTGAGAAACAGTAGAAATACTGATTTTTACAGGGGTTATATTATAATTTTTATTTTTAGAGGGGCTAAATTGTAATTATTATTTTAAGGAAGGACTATATTGTAATTATTATTTAAAGAGGGGCTATATTGTAAATATTTTATAAGTGAGGGGCTATATTACAAATATTTTCTAAGAGAGGGACTATAACATAAATATTATGTTATAGAGGGACTAATATGCAAATATAAAAAATAAAGTCAATTTTTGGTATTAAATGAGAAAAATCGTATTTTGATTTAAAATATGTTAGAAATATTTTACGCGATTGAGAAATTATTGAAAAATCAATACGCGATTTTAAAATGCGACAGAAATGTTGCGTAATTGAGAAAATGCGAAAATATGATTTTGCGATGAAAATACAATAAAGATATTGTCGAATCAATGTGTGAAATCTGATTATGAGATAATGAAATTGAACTGAGAATGGTGCATTTGTACATGCATTGGAAAGGTCCGATGGACTATATGCGGCTAATTGCCTAGGAGAGAATACACCTCTTGAGTAGGTGCGATATGCGTAGTATAAGTCACTTGTTGACCTTGGGGGCATCGGGGTGCGGGTTGCCTACAGGGGGCAGTTGGTAGCTCTTTTGGATCGTGGGTTTGACCGATGCAACACACCGATGATCCTGACCCGAGACACTATTCTTAGTCAAGATCTGATAAAGATTGTAGTGTATATACTAGAAGTGCGAATACTTATGAGAAATGTAGCACGTGGTCTGTGGCATGTTGGTACAGACAGTTCTTTTCGATCACTCTCTCCGACCTGAGTTTTAGTTCCATGGAGTAAGAAATTGAGTTTATGTGCATATGCATAATTATTGAATATTGATACTGATGAGATATTTGAATTCTTGAATATTTGGAAATATTGAGAACATGATAGTAATTATTGTTTATTACATTTGATGCGATGATAAATAATGTTGATGGCATGATTGTAATTATGGTATAATGTATCTGTATGATATATTGTATGTGTTTATCTCCATGCTACCATACTGGTATTGGGGTAGGTGATCTCACCTCTTTGTATGTCTATTTTTGTACTGTATTTATATTTGTAAAGACGTTGAGCAAGGACTTGCACAAGAAGTAGAAGAGGAGCAGGTTCTTGTAGAGGAAGCAGAGTTTTGAGAAGATGGAGATGCCCAATTTTCTAGGGTATATGAGGTTGACGTTTCGTGGTGGATCGGAAGCGTGACACGTTGATTTCGATAGGGAGTATATTTACTATATAGGAGATATGAACATTTCTCTGAGTAGGCTTTATCATGGAAACCTTTACTTTAGTGTGAATATTAATGTACACTTAGAGTTTCCATTATCCATTAGGCAGTACTGGGGAACTTACTACCGTACTCCTAGTGAGATTAGTATTGTATCGTCTGTGCGGACACCTGTCCGTAGGACTTCGCATCAGTCCAGATTCCTATCTGCTGAGGAATCTGAGGAGGACCCATCAGAGGGTTCTGCTGTTTAGTAGTACTTGGGCAGTATGTTAGTTTCAATTGATGCTTAAATATTTTGAGAGTCTAGTTTGTAAATATTAAAATATGATAATATTAAGACTTGTGTATATATGATGTAAATTATTTGTGATGATGTTGTAATATTTTTTTTTATTTTTTGCTAAGTTTATCTTATTGTTATTAAGAAATTTTACAACTCGTATTTACATTACAAAGCACGATTTTATAATAAAGGGGTAATTTGGTAAATAAGTCACATAAATGTGATACCCTATGGTGGGTGTTACATTAGTTGGTATCAGAGCCCAAGTTAGAGTCTTTTTGGGTTTGTGGTTAGGTTTGTCTTGTTTAATTTGTGTGATTCTCTGTGCTTGATTTTTGAAAGAAAACAATATTGTTTGAAGATTGATTCTAACTCTTCCTTGTGTTGTTAAGCTTGATTTGAGAAAACATAATGGCTGGACGAGGAAGAGGACGTGCGAATACGAGAGCAGGATTTAGTGATGTTGGAGACGATAACCAAAATCTAGTTGCAGTTGTAGCAGCAATGCAACGGATGGCTGAAGTTGTCGTACAGCAAAACCAAAGAGCAACTGAAGATGCTCACAGTTTGTCAGAATTTCGTAGGAACAATCCATCGAAGTTTCATGGAGAGTTTGACCCAGAGAAAGCTGATCTGTGGATCAAAGAATTAGAAAAGATATTTGAAGGTATGTGTTGTACTGAGGAGAGGAAGCTGACTTTTGCAACGTTTGTGTTAGTAGGAGATGGAGAAGCTTGGTGGGCAGGAGCCCGGAGATTGATTCAAGCTGAGGGGGAGAGTTGTGACGTGGCAGCTCTTTAAGCAGAAGTTTCTTGGGAAGTATTTTCCAGCGAGTGTTCGTCATGCTAAGGAGATGGAATTCCTTAGTTTAAGGCAAGGAACGATGTCCGTAAGTGAATATGCTGCAAAATTTGAAAGCTTGTCTAAGTTTTCGAGGTATTTTCAGATGCACCCAGATGAGGAATGGAAGTGCAGAAAGTTTGAAGAGGGGTTGAGGCTTGATATTAAGCGAGCTTTAGCAACCGTGGATATCGACCAGTTTCCAGTATTATTGGACAAGTGTCATAAAGTTGAAGAGATTGATAACCAACGTGAGGCAAGGAACAGGAACTTTGGACCTGCACGGCTCCAAAGGGGAAAGGGTAGCGGTGTCAACTGTTATCAGCAGAAATCGTATACCAAACCAGCAGGAGGTCAGAACCGACAACAATCTTTTGGAGGAAGTTCTAGTGGCAGCAAGGTGAGTCAAGCTGGGACTTCTACACTTAAATGTTTCAAGTATGGGAAGAATCATCTCACCAAGGACTGTCAGCATAAAGGGGTGATCTGTTATAGATGTGGGAAGCCTGGACATTTTTCCAGAGAATGTGATCAACTGAAGGCAAAACCATCAGTGGGAAGTGTTCGTACAGCAAGGCCACAAGCGGGTGGTCGTGTGTACACCATGAGCGGGGAAGAAGCCGTGAAATTTGAGGACTTGATTATGGAGGAGTATGCCATCGAAGGTAATCCTTTAACAATGTTATATGATTCAGGAGCAACACATTCTTTCATTGCATGTGATTCTGTGGAGTGTTTGGGATTGACTGTGACTACATTGCCTTATGATTTGAGTGTTGCTACTCCTACTGATAAGCCTGTGATAATTACAAAAGTATGTTTGAATTGCCCTGTATGTGTTAGGGATAGAATCTTTCATGTGGATTTGATCTGTTTGCCTCTTTCCAAGATTAATGTAATCTTAGAAATGGATTGGTTGTCTTCTAACCATATCCTGATAGACTGTTCCAGTAAGACGTTAGTTTTTCCTGAGGTTAAGGATTCTAGATTCCTAACGGCTACTCAAGTAGAAGCTTGTTTGAAGGAAGGAGATCAAGGGTACTTGTTGATGTTTTCTTTGGAGGTTCAGTGTGAAGATGTTTTGAAGGATATTTTCATAGTTAATAAATTTCCTGAAGTATTCCCTGAAGATATACCTAGACTACCACCAGAAAGAGAAATTGAATTCTCTATTGATTTGGTACCTGGAGCTAGACCTATATCTATGGCGCCTTACAGGATGTCGCCAGTAGAGTTGGCAGAGCTTAAGAAACAACTAGAGGATTTGTTGGAAAAGTAATTTGTGAGACCAAGTGTATCACCACGCGGAGCTCCAGTATTATTAGTAAAGAAGAAGGATGGGACTTCTCGTCTATGTGTAGACTACCGACAATTGAACAAGATTACGATCAAGAACAAGTATTCACTTCCAAGAATCGATGATTTGATGGACCAATTGTGAGGAGCTGCAATATTTTCCAAGATTGACTTACGTTCTGGTTATCACCAGATACGTGTAAAAGCGGAGGATATTCCCCAAACTATGTTTCAGACACGTTATGGGCATTATGAATATCAAGTGATGCCATTTGGTGTGACTAATGCACCTGCGATATTCATGGACATTAGAAATCGAATTTTCTGTTCATACTTGGATAAGTTTATTATTGTCTTTATTGATGACATTTTGATTTATTCTCGAAGTCAGGAGGAACATGCTGAACATCTCAGAGTGGTTCTCCAGATTCTGAAGGAGAATAAGTTATATGCCAAGTTATCCAAATGTGAATTTTGGTTAGGCAAAGTTCAATTTTTGGGACACATTATATCAGAAGAAGGAATTGAACTTGATGCTTCAAAGGTGGAAACAATTGTTGAATGGGAAAGATCGAAGACTGTATTGGAGATTCGTAGTTTTATTGGATTAGTCGGTTACTATCGATGATTTATTGAAGGGTTTTCGAAGATAGCAGGACCTCTTACCCAACTTACACGAAAGAATCAACCATTTGTATGGACTGAAGCATGCGAAGAAAGTTTTCAGGAGTTGAAAAGACAACTGACTACTTCACCGGTTTTGATTCTACCTGATCTAAATGAATCTTTTGAAGTATATTGTGATGCTTTGTACCAAGGGTTAGGTTGTGTACTTATGCAAAATCGTAAGGTTGTAGCGTATGCGTCGAGACAGTTGAAAGTACATGAGAAGAATTATCTGACTCATGATTTGGAGCTGGCAGTTGTAGTGTTTGCATTGAAAGTGTGGAGACATTTTCTCTATGGAGCAACGTTCGCTGTCTTTAGTAATCATAAAAGTTTGAAGTATATGTTTGACCAAAAAGAGTTGAACATGAGACAAAGGCGTTGGCTAGAGTTTTTGAAGGACTATGACTTTCAGTTGCAGTATCATCTCGGAAAGGCGAATGTTGTAGCAGATGCTTTAAGTAGGAAAACGCTTAATGCTTCTGTTATGATGAATAAGGAGAAGGAGCTGATAGAAGAATTTTGGGATATGCGTCTATTCGTGAAGTTGACACCAGGGAAGATGTGTTTAAACATTATCACCATTTCGAATGATTTAATGGATATAATACGAGTATGACAAAACAGTGACCAGTATTTACAAGAAGCAAAAGAAGCAAGGAGTCAAGGAGCAGAATTGGAATTTAGCGAAGGTGCTGATGGAATTCTAAAGTTTAAAAGGAGAGTTTGTGTACTAAACGATTCGAAACTTAGGAAATTGATTTTGGATGAAGCTCACAGGAGTAAGTTGAGTATGCATCCAGGAGCCACAGAGATGTATCAAGACTTGAAACAACTATATTGGTGGCAAGGAATGAAGAGGGATGTCGCTGAATATGTATTATCCTGTTTAGTTTGTCAGAAGGCCAAAGTGAAACATCAAAGACCTTCGGGAATGTTTCAACCTTTGCCTATTCCTGAATGGAAATGGGATGACATAGCAATGAATTTCGTAACTGGACTACCAAAAACTCGGAAAGGTCACGATTCTTTCTGGGTAATTATTGATCGGCTTACAAAGTTTGCGCACTTTTTGCCGATTAACATTAAGTACTCAATGGAAAAGTTGGCACAAGTGTACATCAATGAAATTGTTAGACTTCATGGTGTACCATCCAGTATTGTTTCTGATCGAGATCCGTGATTTACTTCGAGGTTTTGGAATAGTTTGCAAGAAGCGATGGGAACAAAGCTACGTCTAAGTTCTACTTACCATCCACAAACTGATGGTCAGTCAGAGAAGACGATTCAGTCATTGGAGGACTTGTTGAGAGCTTGTGTTCTAGAGCAAACTGGTTATTGGGATGAGTTTTTGCCATTGATAGAGTTTACATACAACAACAGTTTCCATTCAAGTATAGGGATGGCACCCTATGAGGCATTATATGGGAGACGATGCAGAACGCCGTTATGTTGGTATCATGATGGTGAAAGTGTTGTAGTAGGACCAGAATTTGTACAGCAGACAACTGAGAAAGTAAAGATGATTCAAGACAAGATGAGGACAACTCAGACTCGGCAAAAGAGTTATGCTGATAAAAGATAAAGACCGCTTGAGTTTGAAGAAGGTGACCATGTGTTTCTACGTGTGACACCTATGACTGGAGTTGGACGAGTGATTAAGTCAAGGAAGCTCACTCCAAAGTTTATCGGGCCGTATCAGATACTTTGTCGAGTAGGTCCGGTAGCTTATCAGATTGCGTTACCACCTCTACTATCCAATCTTCACAATGTATTTCAGGTATCACAACTACGGAAATATATTTCTGATCCTACTCATGTCATTGAATCAGACACCGTACAACTGAAGGAAAATTTAACCTATGAAACGTTTCCAGTCAAGATTGAAGATCGAAGGACAAAGCAACTTCGAGGTAAAAAAATTGCATTGGTTAAAGTAGTTTGAAATGATGTAAGTGGTGAAGCTACATGGGAGTTGGAAGATAAGATAAAAGAGCAGCATCCATATTTATGTTAAGTGTGTGTCAAGTTTCGAGGACGAAACTTCCTTTTAGAGGGGAAGAGTTGTAATACCCCAAATTTTAGACTATGTTACAGTAATGATTAAATTCCACTGTTTTGTATTTTCTGTGTTACAGAAAAATATTTTGACTGTTCTGAGATTGTTTTTGATTATTTTGTTTGATTTGCTCTGGGTCAAGAAAATAATAATTTTCGAGCCGGGGAAAATCTTATTTGAATTATTCGGAGACGGGGGATCTTACTAAACCCGAATCTGAGAGTCACGAAAAAGAATCTTTAATTTTTAGGATTTATTTGTGAAATAAAAATATTTCACGAAAAATATTTGCTATTTTATTTAGAGCAGCTTCTGCTATAAATTATTTGACCCGATATATTTTAATTGACAGAAAATGTGCTTAAAATATTTTCTGTAACCTAATTTGAAATGAACTAATAGGAATTAGTCAAAAACGATGGCTGGACTTTTCTAAACCAATAAGAATTGGTCAAATATAGTGGCATAAACTTTATTGTGGACCATTGAAGGAAAAACTTGATTAAGAAGCCTTTGATCATCACCATTGATCTGGTCAATGGTGTGAGAATAATCTTGATAAAACAACTTATGATATCCACCTTAGATTAAATCAATGGATAGGAGAATGAAGTTAATTTCAATGGTTATGATTTAGTCAATAAAATGGCTTGACTAGTTGCTAAGTAACTAAATAAACCTAATTTAGTTACCTAAATTACCTAATTAAGAAACTAAGTGAACTAATCTAGTTACTAATTAGTTATGATCTAGTTACTAACTAAATATCCTAATTTCATCTAGAAGCCATGGCTATGCATGACATATGCAATGACCTATTTAATTAGTTAGCTATGTAATTAGATAGTTAATTAAGTGTAACTATAAAACTTAATCTAGTTAGTAATTTTTGATTAAAGAGTAACTAGGATTAAAATTGAAAACTAACTTAGTTAGTTTTCCTAGAAGGCCACACGGCCAAGGAGGCCAATGAGACTTCTCAAGCCTTCTTGAATGGTCTTTTGTGACCATTAGATGACCAAGTGGTGACATAGGCCATGTGCCTTCCTAATGTGAACACAACATGATATTTTTACTATCAAGTTTATCTCCTAATTTCCCTACACACTACCACACGGCTGCACCATTTCATTTCACTCTCAATATTCATTTTTCTCTCACCTGAAAGCTAAGAATTTATTTTCTCTCAAAAATCCCAAGAACACTTTTCCTTTCTTTTTTGCTTGGAGTTTCGGCCAACCCTCTTAAACCCTAGCTCCCATCTTCTATAATTTTACTTCTATACATTCCTAAACCTAAACCCTATTCTAAACACTTTTCATTTAGAAAGTTTTGTCAAAATCCCACTCCTAGTGCTTCAAAATCCAAGTTTTGGTTTACTTCCCTAAAGGTAAACTTTTGATTTTATGGATTTAAATTGAGTTTTTGATTTTCTATACCATGATTGTTCCATGGTTCTTTGTTATTAAGCCTTGAGTATAACTTTGGTAATTGTTTAAGAATTTTAGGGATTTTATTTGGGTTCACACGAAAACAAGGAGGAGGAGGGAGTTTGAAGATCTTGTCTTCAAGAAGTAAGAGGGAGATTTAACCTCACCAACCAAGTGTTGGTGGTGAGGAGATTGTGTATGGTGAAAAACCCATAAGGGTTTATTCACTTGTTGTTTAATGCTTCTTTGATTGTGATTGTGTTGTTTATGATTTAGTGTTTGTGATTGCATGTGTGATAGCATGGTTATAGTTTTGATAAAATGCTTGTATGTATGATTTTGGAAGCATGCAAATATATGTGTAAATTAGGATGTGAACAACATGCTGGAAAGATTATATGAGAGCTCCAAAGAGCTTAGAGGCACACGGCCTCACTAGGTTCAAGAGGACCAAGAGTCCTAAAATGATGATTTCAAATTAAGGATTAAAGGTTCCATGACACTAAAATGAATTAAGGTGTTTTACAAGGATTTAAGGTGTTGGAAAAATGAATTACGATGAGTTTTGAAGCAAGAATGAAAATTTGGCCAACATGCCATTTTTCATATTGTAGAACCAAATTATTTTATCAAGTGTAGATTTAAAGGGTTGATTGAAAAGGAAAGCATTTTGAAAGAGTTTGGATCTAGTGGCATGCAAAATTACTTTTTGGAAAACAAAATGATGTAATTAAATACTTAGGTTATGAAAATAGATGTTAATACTTGAAGTTTTCTAACGTATAACTCACCCTATGGGTTTTGAAGCGTGTTGGGGAAATTTGAGCTGTAATATTTTAAGCAAAGGAAAGAATTACCATTTTCTAGGAAATAGTAGAAATACTGATTTTTAGAGGGGTTATATTACAATTTTTATTTTTAGAGGGGCTAAATTATAATTATTATTTTAAGAAGGACTATATTGTAATTATTATTTAAAGAAGGGCTATACTGCAAATATTTTATAAGTGAGGGGATATATTACAAATATTTTCTAAGAGAGGGACTATAACATAAATATTATGTTATAGAGGGACTAATATGCAAATATCAAAAATAAAGTCAATTTTTGGTATTAAATGAGAAAAATCGTATTTTGATTTAAAATATGTTAGAAATATTTTACGCGATTAAGAAAACATTGAAAAATCACTACACGATTTGAAAATGCGACAGAAATGTTACGCGATTGAGAAAACGTGAAAATATGATTTCGCGATGAAAATACAGAAAAGATATTGTCAAATCAATGTGTGAAATCTGATTATGAGATAATGAAATTGAACTGAGAATGGTGCATTTGTACATGCATTGGAAAGGTCCGATGGATTGTATGAGGCTAATTGCCTAGAAGAGAATACACCTCTTGAGTGGGTGCGATATGCGTAGTGTAAGTCACTTGTTGACCTTGGGGGCATCGGGGTGCGGGTTGCCTACAGGGGGCAGTTGGTAGCTTTTCTGAATTGTGAGTTTGACCGATGCAACACACCGATGATCTTGACCCAAGACACTATTCTTAGTCAAGATCTGATAAAGACTGTAGTGTATATGCTAGATGTGCGAATACATATGAGCAATGTAGCACGTGGTCTGAGGCATGTTGGTATAGATAGTTCTTTTCAATCACTCTCTCCGACCTGAGTTTTAGCTCCATGGAATAGGAAATTGAGTTTATGTGCATATGCATAATTATTGATTACTGATACTGATAAGATATTTGAATTCTTGAATATTTAGAAATATTGAGAGCATGATAGTAATTATTGTTTATTACATTTGATGCGATGATAAATAATGTTGATGGCATGATTGTAAATATGGTATGATGTATCTGTATGATATATTATATGTGTTTATCTTCATGCTACCATACTGGTATTGGCGTAGGTGATCTCACCTTTTTGTATGTCTATTTTTGTACTGTATTTATATTTGTAAAGACGTTGAGCAAGGACTTGCACAAGAAGTAGAAGAGGAGCAGGTTCCTGTAGAAGAAGCAGAGTTTTGAGAAGATGGAGATGCCCAGTTTTCTAGGGTATATGAGGTTGACATTTCCTGGTGGATCGGAGGCGTGGCACGTTGATTTAGATAGGGAGTATATTTACTATATAGGAGATATGAACATTTCTCTGAGTAGGTTTTATCATGGAAACCCTTACTTTAGTGTGAATACTAATGTACACTTAGAGTTTCAATTATCCATTAGGTAGTACTGGGGAACTTACTACCGTACTCCTAGTGAGATTAGTATTGTGTCGTCTGCGCGGACACCTGTCCGTAGGACTTCGCGTCAGTCCAGATTCCTGTTTGTTGAGGAATCTGAAGAGGACCCGTCAGAGGATCTATTTGTTTAGTAGTATTTGGGCAGTATGTTAGTTTCAATTGATGCTTAAATATGTTGAGAATCTATTTTGTAAATATTAAAATACGACAATATTAAGACTTGTGTATATATGATGTAAATTATTTGTGATGATGTTGTAATGTTTTTTTTTTTATTTTCCGCTAAGTTTATCTTATTGTTATTAAGAAATTTTACAACTCGTATTTACATTACAAAGCATGATTTTATAATAAATGGGTAATTTGGTAAATAAGTAACATAAATGTCATACCCTATGGTGGGTGTTACATTTATCAATTTTCGTTGAAGCTATTGGATAATTGAAGTGAATAGATAAATGAGATTGAATGCTTCACTCACAAATTAAACAAGCCAAGATGAATAATATTCAAGCGAGCATATAAAATAAATTCATAAATGTAAAGAGATAGGGTTGAGAGAATCAAACACCTGGATTTATCCTGGTTCAGTCACCCCTTGTGACCTACGTCCAGTCCTCAAGCGAACCACTCGAGATTTTTTCGCTAAACTTCAAGCTTGAACGGGTGCTTGAAAACCTTTACAGATTGGAGTACTCAACAACACCTTGGGATACCTCACCCTTGTGCTTTGAGCCTCAAAACTGGGATGCCTCACCCTTTACAACTTTTGAGGGATACCTCACCCTCTTTACACCTTTGAAGGATATCTCACATTCTTTTCAGCAATGGATACCTCGCCCTTTTTCACTAGAGGGATACTTCACACTCTTTATAGAATAAATAAAGTGTTTGAATGATAGAAACTCTCTCAAAGAGTAGATTGATACAAATTGAAGCTCTAGAATGCCTCTTTTGAATATCTCAAGTTTTCTCACAAAAATAGGGCAAAAATGTTTTCAGAATTTGATTCTCGTATATAAGTGTTAGATTGATGTTCTGAATTGAATGTCAACCCTTAATGAACGCCTAGGGTAAGTATTTATAAGTTGTTGGAAGAAAGGAGTCGTTGGGTAGCATTTATGGCAACATTAAAAGCCAAGAAAATAGTCGTTGGCTGCTGTCAGACCACTGGTAATCGATTACACAATCTCTGTAATCGATTACATGGCTGTTTGAACGTGTTCTTAGCTTTCTAGGCACTTGCTAATCGATTACCAGTATGGTGTAATAGATTATAAGGCCTCTGACTTTCTTGTAATCGATTACCATTTCTCTGTAATCGATTACAAGGCTTCTTGAACGTGTTCTTATCTTTTTGGGCTCATTGTAATCGATTACCAGCTTGGTGTAATCGATTACAAGGCCTCTAACTTGCTTGTAATCGATTACAATGCACATGTAATTGATTACAAGGCCTCTGTTTGCTATGTAATCAATTACAAACATCTTGTAATTGATTACCTTGGCATTTGAACACATTTTTCAAGTCCAATTGAGTATGTAAGCCATTTCTAACACTTAGATCATTGGATTAAACATAAATTCCTTCATGAATATTGAATCCAAGATTAAAATCAACATTTCTTGAAAAACATGTTTAACTTTGAATTTACAAGTTGATTTTGAAAACGATATTTGAAAAACCATTTGAGAATCATTGAGATATTTAGAGAGCATTTTACATTGATATTTTAAGACCTATAACCTATATCAAATATACCTCTTGGTTTCCTTTGTTTGATCTTGGTCTTCTCTTTTGACCTTGGTCTTCTCTTTTGATCTTGATCTTCATCTTGACTTTGTTATCATCAAAAACTTCATTTGATATGCTTCAAGACATAAGCATTCACTTGAGTCACTCTATTCAAGACATTTGTTTCACTCAATCGTAGTGGTGACAGAAAACTTTTCACTGTTGAATTCTTATTAAAAAAGTACCGATCACAACGAAATGGATGTTTAGGTGGCAGATATTGACAATGGCAATCAAACTAGCAACACTTCCTACCATGCTTCAATAGAAATGACTTATTGTTCTTCATGCAGTAGGGACAAACAAGTTTTCCATAAGTGCTCCATCCACTTAGCATTCCATAAGCTGAAAAGTCACTTATTGTCCACAACAAACTGCTTTCATATTAAAATTTTGCTTATTCCGCGCATCAAAAGTGTTCACCCCATTGTCCCACAAAATCTTTAAGTCATCAATCAAGGGTCTAAATAGACATCTAAACTTTTACCTGGTGATTTCGGTCTAGGAATCACAAGAGTAAGGAATATGTATTCCCTTCTCATACACATACTTGGCGGAAAATTAATTATAAGGTGTGACAAAAATAGGACAGCATGAGTATGGAGTAGTTGAACCACTAAATGGATTAAAATAGTCTGTGCAAAGGCCAAGCCTAACATTTTGAGTTTCTAGTGCAAATGTTGAATGGATGGCGTCAAAACTTTTCTAAGCCTCAGCGCCAGCTGGATGCATGATCACTGATTTGTCTTGACGCACTCCATCTGCATGCCAGCGCATATATTGTGCAGTCTTTTTGGACATAAACAGACATTGGAGTCTTGGAATAATAGGAAAATATCACAACACTGAGAATGACACATCCTTCTGATTTTTAGAACGTCCCACCTTTGGTTTGAATCACGGGTGTCCGCATACTAAGCACACTAAGTAAACACTCTTGTCCATGTACTCTCCATAATACGACATGCAATGATTAGGATATGCATCTATCTTTTCATATCCTAATCCCAACTCATTAACCATTCTCTTCGATCTGTAATAATTTTCAGGTAACCTTTCTGACTTTGGAAGCATACTCTTAATTATGACAATCATTTGATTATAACAACTCTCACTCATGTTGAACTCTGACTTTAGATTCAGGAGTTGAGTTACAGCTGACAATTTCGTGTGCTTTTGAAAACCATCCCATAAAGGTTCGTCAGCGTCTCTCAACAAATCATAAAACTTTGAAATTGATGGATTTAGATCCTCTTCCAAATCTTGAACTTCTAGATTTAATATATCACCCACAGCATCCATAACCATATCCACATATGGATTCCTAGTCTCCACTTCATCATCATGGACAATGGAAACTGAACCACTATCCCCCCATCTATCATCACCATGAATGGTCCAATTTATATAACCCTCCACAAATCCATACTTATACATATGGTTCTCTACTGAAAATGACTTCTTCCAAACATGGTTCTTACATTTTGCACATGGACAAGGAATGCGACTTAATGCATCAGAAACCATCGGGTGTCCTTTGGCAACCTTAATGAAATCATCAACTCCATTCTTAAATTCTTCACTTACAAGGCCAGTGTGATCCTTTCTTCGTAACATCCAACTTCGATCAGGTTTCATGATTGCTGAAGTTGATTTAACACATTAGTATTATTATTTCCAAAATCCTTATCTCTCTTAACATGGTGCAGCACTATCCCATTCGAGAAGACACTTTTTAGTACTTGGTTGATAGTACTCACAAAAATCACACATCGTATACTTGTCAAAATTTCGGCAGCATTTCATATTAATCTTCAAGTGCACGACTACAAAGTGGTGACATCTACCACGGTCAAGTGTGCACCCAGAGAACAAAAGGAAATGTTACACAACAAAATTTCATCAAGTTTATGATATGAGATTTAATGAGTCACTATAATCAAGTAAAGAAAAAGTTTTTTCCCAAACTGTCTAATTTGGACAATTCAAGTTTCAATACAATGTGCAGTACTTTCAAAAAGTACATGTGCTTAGTAATATTGAACCTCAAATGAGAAACTAAGGCTTCTTTCACCAAAACGATTATATATGACAAAGAATGCTACAAAAAATAAACTAAATTCGCAACAGTTGTCATGCCACATAATCTAGACACCTAGAATCTAAGCACGATAGATTGTCATGATAGTAAGCAATAAGTCTAGCAATTCATCTGCATCTGCATTCCATACTCACTTTGCACATAACAAAGGGGATGCTAACTGTGACATTAGAACTATGACATTTATGAGGTCCAATTTCATATATATTTTTCTATGGCTACTATTTTATTGCACAAAAGTATTGCAACAAAATGGCACTTTAAAGGCCAACTGTCATTGCTACAGATTACTACTAGAACTACACAACAAAAACTATAAAGAAGGAATTTGTTATATCACATAAATGATCAAGACTCAGCATCTACATACCAGAATTCATTAAAAGGCTTCAGGCTATAATCAGAAAAATTGGGATATCTAGCAGATATTACATATACAGGTCTAATTATGTTTGCACAAAATTTTACTTCAAGACAACAAGATGTTAATACTATATATGTACTCATATGCACACCTTGGTTCAAAACGAGTTTTCAGGTATAGTCTAAAAAGTTCTTCCTCAAGTTCATCAGCTGAAAATGCACTTGGATTTTTTAACACTAGAATCCAAACTAACATAATTGCAGGGTGTAGTTCTTTCCATCCAAGGGTCACTACTTCTGAAATATTTTAATAGCTGAAGCATTTCAAAACATAAATAGTTAATATAAATAGTTAATATATCTAAACTTTAAACTTTAGTGACATGGGCACAAGGGTTAAATTTAATATTAATTAAGCTTTAATGGGATGGAGGTGGGTGTTGGAGTGGAATACTACATTTTTATTTAATATAATAATTTGATTGTGTTGCAAAAGACTATAGCTTAGACTAATAATAATTCTAGTTGGTGCAACAAAGCCATTAGAAGGTGGTTAGTATTGCAGAGAGAGTACCAGAAGATTAGAGAATTCATAATTTCAAAGAAGGATGAAACTAGTAACTTTTTGAAATAACTAGTAACTTTTTGAAATGGAAAGGAAAGTAGGGAAGAAAGCTACAGATTATTAAATCAAGCATAAATTGAATTGGTCAAGATTTTATTGTTGGTAGTCAATTATATGCAATAGACTATGATCATATTTGGATAGAGTTTTCACTAGATTCTCTGGAAAGAAAACCATGTCATCATCCCCAAACACATACAATCTAACACCAGAATGGTTCAGTGCCATAGTCTCTCTCACCACACGTGCCACACGGATTGCTGATCTTAGGCCACCCCTATTAGTGTAGTGAAACCGTGAGGTGTCTTCAGAGACACATGGATGGCTTTTAAAAATTGTCTGTCTTCTTCACTGACAGTAGCAAGATATTAGAATCGGTATATGTTATCATATGAGGGTCTTTAAAAATTATTAAGTTGTCGTAGGAAAGGATCAAATATCAAAAGTGAAGTAAACAAAGCATATTTGAAGTTGTGAATTAAATGATATTCAAATTTTTTCTTGCAATACTAATAACTTTTGCAGTAATAGGGATTTCACATTTGCAAATTATCACTCAATTTTCCTGCCTCAAATCCATAATGGTTCAAATTCGAATGAAAATTACATCAGCATTGTCTTATTTTACATTCTTAGTTAAGTTCTCAGTGTGAAATTCATGAGTATCACATCTCAACCCTAAGGTGAAAAAATAAAAGAAAAGGGAAAGGAAAATGTGGTGTGAGAAGCCTTAAGTAAAAGAACATAGCTTTAAAGTTAATTCCAATTTCTTAGCTACTTTTGCTTAGCTAGTTCAATCATCTCAATTGAATTTCATTTTAATAAGTATTCTCCCCACCTATGGACATTCTTTCAAAGAAAAGCAGTTCAAGGTTGATGCCTTCAAAACTGAGAGAATCATTGAAAAGGAGAAAAAAGGAAATAACATATTGCCATTTGTGGGCCAAGATCACAACTTAAGTACACTATTTTTCCTGGATCAAGATATAATAGTGATGCATCAATTTTGGTATAAACTGAATCAACAAAGTGGATCTAAGCTTAGCATGATTGCATGAAAGCATTTAAAAAAAAAAACCTCTACCTACAGTACATTTCTAGAGGCATTAGATTTCGTGTTATAATGCTTGAACCTTTAAGCACCCTCTTCCCATACATGAATAAAAATTAAAAAGAAAAGAAAAATCCAAAATTTCCAGGTGATAGATGATGGATCACTAACTAAGACGCTATCAACCAGATGGGAATTCAAATGCCAGAAAAAAAAGAAAAAGAAAAAAAAACTTGTTGTAATCAAAGAAAGTCATGTGTTGAACTAGAAACGAAGCCATAATAATAAGAATCTAAATGCATATGAATTACCTGAAGAAGAAGGATTTCAAGTGAAAGGTTATGATATTTTCATGACAAAAGGACCAAGGAATATAATGGCAGAAAGATAGCTAAAGTGAAGGGAGAGAGCAAGAACTTCTATCAACTCAAAAAGATGAAGAGGAAACGTCACATACAATGTACATCTCGTACTCTCAAATTTATGTCATGACAACAAACCGCACCCCTTCAACATGGTTTTGTGAAGTTGATGATTTGAAGAAAAGAGACAACCCATTTTCATTTACCTTTTGTAATGTAGTCGTATAAGCATGTCGTGCTCGATAACAGATAAATGAGAAAACAGTAACTTTTGTCTCAAAAGAAGAAGGATTGATGCAAAGGAAGAGATTTCTACTCCTTTGCTGCAAGTAAATTAAGTTAAAAAAAAAACTTGATAAGTTAGTTACACTTACTGACTTACACACTAGAGTTTACAATGACCAAAACATGAAAGCAACAAGAACAAGCACCAAAAAAAGAATTAAACTCAAAATAGGCCCTTAACTAAAAAAATAAAATAAAATAAAGCAATTAGCTAGCCAAAATAAAACAAGATTGAAATACGTAAGTCTGAATAAATAGTTATCAATAACAAGAATTAAGACAAAAAAGTAATGAATACAAATTGGATGACTGCTTGCACATAGTCTAGTTAAGTGTGTAGGGAGTTTTCTATAACGTGGTGTTGGCCACTAGGTAACTAATCACTAGGATAATTCTTAATCACTTAGGTAAGCCATTTGGTCTGAATGCAAAGTCTCTGGGTGTTTCAATTCTTTGGGGGTCGGTGGACTAGAACCCATTTTTCTAATTTCTCCACAAACTAGTATAAAATTAAATTCCTTTCCTATGACAATGAAATCATTTAAACTTACTATATTGTGAAATCACATTTTTGTAGTAATACTAATAACTTCTGGAAATTAAACAGAACTTCTGGAAAAACTGCATTACAATGTATAGCATAATTGGTTCAGCAACAAAATAAGGTACTCAAAAATGAGATTGTAAAGCAAAACAAGCTACTCAATCCAGCAAAGGATGTTCAAGCTCAATGAGTAAATTAACAAATCAAAGCTTCAACAGCTTCGAAAAGGAACTACTCGAATTGATTCATGTTTTATTTTTTTCTTGAAGAGACAAGCTACTGATGAAAGCACTCCTATCTCAATATACCAATAAATAACTAAATTAATGAACAAAGAAGGATTTATCAGCTATATAACATAACTTGATTGATATGCTAAATTACAGTCCCACAGAGAGAGAAGATTGAAGTGAACAAAATTTTTACCAAATCCTAATTGATCCTTGTAAGAAGAGAATGGTTCCTCAACATCCTTCTTAGGAGCAATATCCTTCACAAGCTCTTGATACTCTTTCCTCTCTGCTCTCTTCCAACTTTTTTAGCCTTGCCTTCAATTCTTCACTCTTCACACCAAAGAGTCAACATAATAATTACTTAACATCGAAAAAAAAATCCAAGAAGAACTTCATCAACATTTAGCCGGAAAAATAAAATTAAAAAAAAAACTAAAAATGCTTTTCCATGTATGAAAAAACATGATCAAGGATACATTTTGGAGCCAGAAAATTTAGAAAAACAAAAAAACAAAAGGTGCTCTATTATTGCTATTTTCCTTTCACATTCTCTTTCTGATTAATAAACTTAATATGTCTAGAAACTTGGACCATCGGGTCAGCAAAATGCAACACAATGTGGTCTGTGGTGGATAGAAATGTTGAAGGCACGAGATCAATATAAGGAGGCAGCTACTGTTTATTTTCGTATTTGTGGTGAGGTAGTGCTCTTTTTTTCTTAAATAAAAAAAGAGTAAGTAATTTAGGAACGTTGTTTTCTGCTATTGACAAATTCCTTGTCTTAGGATATCCTGCATTCTGTTGTGATGCTTGAACAAGCTTCGTACTGCTACTTGTTGTCTAAACCCTCCATGTTATGCAAATATGGATTTCATCTAGTGCTTTCTAGTGAGCAGTATAAGGTTGATTTCTGGCAGCACATAGCACCAGCCTTAGCATTATCCAAATTAGCAACAAGCTCATTAAAGTAATGAAGTTCTCCAATCTCTCTTCATATTTGTTAGGGAGGAAAAACACAACATAAAACATAGACCAAAAAGTAGCATATATGTAACATAGATCAAGGACTCTCACCAGATGAAGACGCAACACTGTTGTAGAAGCCAAACAATGGCACGAGCACGTAGTAATTTCATCACAATCGCAAGCAAGGAGAAACATACAACCCAACGATTTCGTCTCACCACATAGAAGACTGAAGGTGTCTCCATTTAAGGAAGTCGTGGTGCTCGATTTAGGTCTAGGGTTCAGTAATTTAGGAGTTAAGGTTCACTAATTTCAAGATTTGGATTTCTAAAATTTCAGTGGAAAACTGGAAATGGGAGAAGTGTGAGATAGTGAGAGGGTGGGAGGGAGGGGAGCGCACGGAGTAAAGGGATTTGAGATTTGGGAAAGTGTTTGTAAGGGTCTGGGCCCGCGTATGAGATTAAAGAGAGCTGAGTTTTAGTCAAATTATTTTTCTATACAATTGAAATTTAGCTACGGAATATTTTGGTAGCTAACTCGTAGCTAATTTGCTACGGAATATTTTGGTAGCTAATAAGTAGCTAATTTGCTACGAATTAGCTACAAAATAAATTTTCTTAGTTAAATTTCGTAGCTAAATTATAGCAATTCCGTAGCTATTTGCTTGATAAAAATTTCCTCTTTCTACATTCGAAATTTAGCTAGGGATTTTTACTCCGTAGGTAATCCATAGCTAATTTGTTACGGATTAGCTAACAAAATTGTTTCGTAGCTAAATTTTGTAGCTATATCATATCTAGGTACGAAAATTTAATCCGTAACTAGCTACGAAAAATTTTCGTAGCTAAATTTGGTAGCTAATTTATAAAATTATTATAGTGACATTAAATGTGTACAAAAGAGCTAAATTGGATAACTAAGTAGCTCAAAAAAATCATGACATTATTTGGAGATGACAAGTAGAGTATAGAGAATATTTTGGTATAGAATACAAGCTAAGGTAAGTATCAATAAGCATATTTACTTAATTCTCAAATTTAATTTAACTTAGGGAAGAGTAATGAAGTTTAACTGATAAATAATAGTGTATGAAAAATTATAAAAATATGGCCATAAGGACTAAGTTGAGTCCTAAAATTTTCTATAACACTTATGGAAGTTAGAAAACTCAACTTTAAAAGATTAAAGTGTTCTTAAAAGATACAAAAGTTTCAGCATAACTTTCCATCCTTATTTCTCCTATTCTTCACCGCCTTACTCCTCTTCATCTTTATTAAAATATTTGACTTTTCTTTTCTTTACTTTTATCTTGCTCAAACATGATTTTCAACAGCAACGAAAGAGAGAAAAAGAAAAGAAAAAGGAGGAGGAAACTACTTGCAGCCAAGGGAAAAAGAAGAACAAAAGGAAGATAAAAAGAAAGGAAAACAAGTATTAGCAAGTAAGAGGAGTTAAGCTTAGTTTCTCTTCATTTCTTCCTTTTCGCTCATCATGCTGTGTATTGAGAAAAATTAAGTGAAATTTGTGGATTGAATACTTGAATTCTTTAAGCTTAGGAAAAGCTTGAAAACACCATACTCATGTGGATGATGAATTTATAGCATGGCTTTGTGTGTATGTGTATATGAATGAGACCAACTACAATTGGTGATTCTTGATAGTTCTCCACTGCTTTATTATGGAATTTTAATGTGAAATGCTATTTGTGGTATAGTGTTAAAAAGAAATGGATTGAAACAGGAAATTGGTCGTCTGATGCACCAGAAAGTGCATTATGATATATGTTATTCGAATAAACCAAAGGGTTATTCGAATAACACATTACAGAATGTACCAGATTCTGAATTGTTGGAGAGTTATTCAAATATACTCTTTTAAAATGTTAGATTTTTCTGCATTCTATTCGAATAATGGAGAGAGTTATTCGAATAGAATTGCCATGTTTTAAGAATTTGGAGATTCCAATGAATACAAATTGATGTGTTTTCAAAGGTTTTCACTAAGAATAGTGATTTTATCTGTGAATGACCATTTTGTGACATACTTGTGCATCAAGTGAAATCCGAAATTTAAATTATGATGTATTTGGGATGTTTGAGCATAAGTGTTAAAGTATGTTGAGCTATTTGCGAAATAACTACTAAATGCATATAGATTATGATGAAATGAGTTTGAGTACACTTGTGATAATGAAATGAGTTTAATGTACTGTTGTGATAGCAAATTGGTGTACTAGAAATGGTATTGCTCCTTTGAATACAAAGTTGAGCTATTTGGTATGAATGTGAGATTTTGCTCCATTATTTTTCTAAGGTTGAGCTAGTATTTGAAAATTACTTTGTATTTGAATAGTCAGTGCTCATAAAATTTGAATTTGAATTGAATATGAGAATTTGGACATTTATCCTTGAATGGGGAGGAAATGATCCTAGTATGCTATTCCCACCTTATGAGTATTCCTTTAGATTTTGAATGAATTTGGCATTAGTGAATTTTGGAGATGATCCTATTTAGGAGAAAGGTATCCAAAATTCTATTAGAAATATGGAGATGATCCTCTATGAGAAAGGAGATCCTATATTCTTAAAATTTCTCACTAGTTTCCTCACTTGCCATAGTTTTCTTCATGTATATAAGGATACTCATAATAGTTTTGTGTGACAAGCAAATTGTCTTGAATAGGTTGGAGTGCACCAACCTGAAAGTAGACTATTACCTTGCTAAGTGGTAGTGTGAGGCCTCGAATTCACTGTTGGTGTATACCCTAGAGGTCAATATTTTTTATAGTACTTACATACATTGTATTATGCTATTTTTTAATATATGAGGCATTTCATTTATTGTGTTATTTATGATAAACATAATAAAGTCCTTAGAATAGTAAGTTTGATGCCATAGGACATCAAGTAGATGACTTGATCGTGAGATCCTATCCGATAAAATTAGAACAATATTCTTAAATGTCCTTAGTCAAGTATTATTGTTAATTAGGACAACAATAATGTATTGAGACTAGTATGTGCGTAAACTGATGACCATATTTCACGGGTCATGGATATTAGATATCAAGTCTTTACATAGGTACATATTAGAGTAATAATGTACTGGACTAACCTGCCATAAGAACGCTACATGGATCGTTACATGAGTGTCACAAGCGATTCTCAAAGTGACAATGGTGTATGTGGCCCTTTGACCTGAAATCACTATGATTCCTACATGAGGAGTTGTGTGTTTTAATGTCATCAAACGTCATCTATAACAAGGTGATTATAAAGTTATATTGGATAAACCGCGAATCATGCAAAGGGATGTGAATGACCCAGATGGGATTTGTCACTCCTACATAACAGGAGCGATATCTTCGGGCCCCCTGATTGAGTGAGACTGCGAAATGCATAGCCATGCTCAAATGAATCAATATGAGATATTGATCTCATTTATTGTTACAAAGTCTAATCGAGTATTAGGAAACAAAGGATTGAACTATACATGGGTGACGCATTTCATGTCTTGTGTTCAATCTAGATATCTTGACAAAGGGATTAACTACACAGGAACATTAGTCACAGCAAGGTTATGTCAAATCACTGACATTCTCATTACTTGGATAGCAGTGATGTGTTGCTAGATATCGCTCACTGCTTGTAATATTAAAATGGGATTTTAATATTACTACCAATGTTATGAGAACCTGTAGGGTCACACACATAGAGCAGACTAAATTGGAGCAATAAAGATCCAAGTTAGACTGGGATTCAATCGTGGGTCAAACTCATAACAGATGAGTCTAGGGTTACACTGCTTACCTTGATGCTGCTCTCACTCGTTTTAGGCGACAACTATTATAAAAAACACTACTAAAGGGGCTGTCAAGACACGCATAACAGAACCCTAGCCGTACCTACAGAAACAGTGAGTGAGAGAGTGACAGGTTTCTCTTCTCTTCGCAGCTAGTACTGTGTTAGAGATGTGAGACTCAGTTTTGTAGACATTAGATGTTCATGAGTCTGTTCATGTGGATACTGCAGAGACATCGTTGCTGTTACAGTGTTAGTGATTCACGTCGTTTGTTTTTTCATCTCGTTTCTAGAGGTAAACTCAAAACACGGATTATGGTCTCTTTTCGCATGGATCCTTGGTGGGAATTTTTGTTTTTTCGCTGTGTGATGTATCTGCAATTCCCAACATTCACTCCCTACCATGAGTATATAGAACCCAGGTTATGTGAGGTGACCTTTACCTACATTGGCACAATGTTGTGGATTTTGTGGGAATGAGCAGATATTTAAATGAGCACTGAAGTGAATTTGAATTTGAATGTCATGTTATGAAAAGGTTATGTTATAAAGACCATCAAGTGAGTTTGAGATTATGGTTTTTGATTGGAAATTGTTTCTGAATGTATTTATAAGTATAGTTTATGATGCTTGTTAATAAATGTTTTCTGAAATTATTAATAATTAGAATTCTATTTCAGGAAGAGAAATGACATGATTTGACCTTTTGCCATCTTTCTAGTATATGTATAACTTGAGTTTTAAAAATGAAATTTTTCCTTAAAACAGTTGGAAATGTTATGATGACACAAATTTTAATAGTATTACTGAGAATTCTTAGAATTCTCACCCATGTTTTTCTTGTATTACCATAATATTTCTAGGGATGGACTCTTCAATATGGAGATCAAGGAAGAAGTCTTAGAATATATTTTGATATCATTTTGTATTTCTGATGTATAAATAATGTTTTGGAACACCTTATGTAATTATTGTTTAATGTAATATACCTTGTATATTGACCTTCATAGTATATGTACACAATGATAACCCCTTAATAGGCTCATATTTTCATATATCTTATAAATGTACTTACAAATGAAAGATATTAGTTAGTGACATGCTTAATTCTGATTACTAATACGTACTTACGGATATGCTATTAATAATAGTATTAAGGATGTTACAGCTGGGTAGAGAACGACCATATCCGGTGGTTTGTGATAGATCTGAAAGCTTCTAGCTTGAGGATGGAGGCTCCGACGAGGTTGGTTCAGTTCAAAAACGAAGGTTGTCAGTGGCAGCGGCTTGAACGACAGGGTGATCGATTAGCAAGCCTGGGTTGCACGGCTGTTCACAAATCTGGTCAGATTTTGTGGGTCATAGAAATGCGGTGGAGGCTCAGTGGTGGTGTGGTTCTAGTCCGATGGTTTGTGAATGAAGGCTGGTGTTGTTCTGGTGGTACTGTTCTGGTACAGTGTAGTACTGCGGTTCTGGCAGTTCTATGAGTTCTAGTATGGTGCGCCAGCAACAAGCTTTAAGAAGATGGTGGTGTGATTCTGATTCAAGGCAGCAATAAGGGCTACTAGAATCCCAATTATGAAGGTTGCTGCTAAACCCAACAATGAAGGCTGGTTTGATCAACAATGAAAGATGCTTGCAGCAGAAACAAGAAGCTCTCAGATCAGGAGCTTTGATACCAACTTGAAAGAGAAAGAATATTTTTGAATGTTATAGGTTGATCATAATTGTACAAGTATGATCTACATTATATAGACTTATAACAATAATTACTTGCCTAAAATAAAGTTAAATTATAGGAAATAAATTTGCCCTAATACAAGAATCATATTTGTCCTAATAACGGAAATAAATCTGCACAATAAAATCCAATAATGAGGAAGATCTTGTTGAATGGGTAGGGGGCTGTGAGCGGAGTTTAGTTGGGAAAATAATATCTAAGAAGCCTATTACTAAACCTAGTCTTCAACATGCTTTGGGAAATATATTGGGTAATCCAAAGGGTTTACGGATAGAGGACATAGGGGAAAAGATGTTCCACCTGTTCTTTGATGAAGAAGTGGACATGCAGTAGGGGCTAAGAGGAAGCCTATGGATTCACAGGAATGCTTGGTTTATCCTTCAAAAGTGGAGAAGAGATGTGGAGCCTGCAAATATGGATTTCTCCAAGATAAGATTATGAGTGCAACTGTGGGGACTTCCAACTCATTGTCGAAAAAAATAGATGGGGACAAAAATAGGAAAGATCTTAGGCGAGGTTGTGGAGGCAGGCCTATATCAAATACCAGGAGCCCAAGCTGCAATTGTTAAGGTGCTGATAGAGATGAGTATATCAACTGCCTTGAAGAGAGGAGTTAATGCAGGTAGTAAGAAAGATGGTGTTTTTTGGGTAGATTTTAGATATGAACAACTTCCTCAATTCTGCTATTACTGCGGGATGGTGGGACATGAAGAAAAATATTGTAGAATGGCCATTGAGGATAAGGGAAGAGATGACAAAAGATCCAAAAAGCTGGGTCCGTGGCTAAAAGCCTCTCAATCGGGGTGGAGAGTTGCTAGCTTCCAGGAAAATGAAGACAAGCAAAATAAAGCGGGGACGAACAGGCCTAGGTATGAAAATTGTACTAGGCAAATGAATACAGAAGCTTTATTGACAAAACTTTCTCAGTTATCATTTGAAGATGAGAAACTGGCAGATCCTGGGTCACAAGGAGGAATGAATGAAAATATTAACAACGTGCATGCTACTGTTTCTTCAGATATTCAGGCATTTAATAAGGAGAAGGAGGTAACGGTTGGCACTAGGAGTGATTGTTATCCATTTGATAAGGGGGAAGGTAACAGTTTGATTGATGAGAGGTTTGCTTAGTTCAAAATTCTTTAAGCAAGGAGGTTTATATAGTTTTGATGGGGTGTCAGTTGAAAAGGTTGAAACTGAGATTTTAAATGGAAAGGTGGCTGACGTAACAGGTGGTATACTTCAGGAAATCACAAATACTCCCACTAAAGCCAAAAAAGTGAGTGACCAAACAAGGTGGAAGAGATCAGAAGGTGGAAAGAAGCTAGACTATAATAAAGAAAATGAAGCAAGTACAACTGTCAGTCTTAAAAAGAGAAGCTTAGAGTATGACAATATGGAGGTTGATGATGTTATGGGGCCAACTAAAAGGAGGGAGACTTCATATGATTTATCAACGGCAGGTGCTGCTGGGCAGCCATTTCCAAAGCCATGAAATGTATCAGTTGGAACTATCGTGGGCTTGGGAACCCACGTATAGCTCGTGCCCTCAAGAAGCTTATGCTTCAAAATGATCCCATCCTTGTTTTCTTAATGGAAACAAGGAAAAAAAAGTCATGAAATAAAAAATATGGACATATGGGAGGTTTTCCTAATGTTGTTGCGGTAGATTGTAGAGGTGAGGGGAAGGATAGAGATGGAGGTCTGGCTATTTTCTGGAAAAATGATCTTGATGCTGAAGTTATTTCAGTGTCTTCTAATCACATTGACTTAATAATTAAGGCTGAAAATGGTGAATTTAGCTGGCATTTTTCTGAATATGTGGCCATCCAGAAAGTGACCGTAAGCACCTTAGGATCTGAATAAGCTTTTCTCTCTGCCTTGGTTCTACCTTGGGGATTTTAATCAAGTGTTAACACATGAGGAGAAAATGGGTGGTCTTTTCCCTTCATCTTCTCAGGTTAGTGGATTTAGAGATGCATTACATTGTTGTGAATTATTTGATTTGGGCTTCTTTGGCAACTGTTACACTTGTAGACAATAAACATCATTACTAAGAATTTTTCTAGATCATAGATCATGAATTTAGAACACCATATTAATAATTAAAGACGTACCTCTTGTAAACATCTTGTTTTTCTTACGTTTACGATCAAGAAATGACTAAGAATAGTATACACTTGTGGACTACAGGAATCGGAATCTTTCTCTCCTTCTCGTCTCTCTTTTGGATGGGGCAATAGTAGTTTTGTAAGTGAAAGATCATATATCTATCTTTAAAAGACACACATATATATAGAAGGAGTGGAGAAGGAATCGGACCCTTCGTTGAAGAGTTGTCTTGTTCCACCCATCATGGAAACAAGCAACTAAGCCTCACACCTTTTCAAGCACACATACTATTTTGAACTCAAAGTCCAACATGTGATTTCTAATAAATCTATTGATTACAATTAAATGGATTCTAGGAAATATTAGGTTACCATTCAACCAGTTTTAACAAACAGACAAATCAATAGAAGTCCAAAATCATAGAAAAATTTCTAACATTCTCCCACTTGGACAACATTGATTCAGTTTAATTTAACTCAAAAGAATTTTAAAAATAAATAAATATATAAATAAATATATAGGTATTTTTACAAATTCTTTTTGAAAAGAAAAGAAAGAAAAATTCTGGTTGAACAATTGTGGCCACTAAAATAACTTGATTATACTTACATTAAACATGATCAAAGAATTCAATAAAACTATCAATTAAGAGCCATAAGTGATAGATAAACTATAAGAGTCTAATTCACCAATGACTACGTAACTAATAATCTTATTGTCATGATCATAATTCAAGTGTGCTAGTGTAGATACACATCATAGTTTAGTTTGTGATCATTTGTCCTTTAAGCTAATGTGTATAGGTCCTACATTGTGTTTTCCCAAGAAAACACAACCAATCTCCCCAAGGAGATTATAAACATGTTTATCATTAAACACCATTTTCTTAAAGAAAATTAAATATCTCAAGACAACACAGCAATAAAATTGTATAATAATCATTATAATAATGATACAAAAAATAAACATGCACATAATTTTATTAAAAGAGCATTACATAAGTTCAATGTAACAAGTATACAATAAATGACAACTCCCACTAATCAATTACATCAAAGGATCTTATGATACCCATGTTCTCAACATGTCTCAAAAGCACTATGGGTCTAAGTCCTTTAGTTAGGGGGTCAGTAAACATCTCATCAATAAGAATATGCTCAACAAGAATCTCTCCACTATCAAACATTTCTCTCACCACCAAGAATTTGATTCTTATATGTTTAGAGGCAGAAGTGGTTCTATTATTCTTGGTGAACAAAACAGCAGCTCGATTATCACAGTAAATTTTTAATGGTTTAGAAATAGAGTTTACAACACCAAGAGCGGAAATAAAGTTCCTTAACCACATAGCATGTGAAGCTGCACCATACAATGCAACAAACTCAGCTTGCATTGTAGAATAAGCTATCAGAGTTTGCTTTACGCTTTTCCAAGATATAGCTCCTCTGGCTAACGTGAAAATGTATCCAGAAGTTGATCTGTCATCATCTATACATCCAGCAAAGTCTAAATCAGAGTAGCAAATGACATTTAAATCATCCACATTCCTATAAACAAGCATGTAATCTTTTGTCTTCTGCAGGTATCTTATAACCTTCTTAACGCTACCCAATGAGCATGTCCTGGATTAGATAGATATCTGCCCAATGCACTAACAGTGAAAGACAAATCAGGTCTAGTGCACACTTGAGCATACATAAGGCTATCAACCGCACTAGCATAAGGCACATTTGTCATGGAACTCCTCTCAATATTATTCTTAGGGCACTGCTCCTTACTCAACTTGTCTCCTTTGGTAACAGGTACATCTCCAGGCCTACAAGTTTCCATACTATACATTTTAAGAACACGATCAATATAGGCTCTTTAAGATAAACCCAAAAGCCTACGACTCCTGTCTCTATGAATTTCAATGCCCAAAACAAAAGAAACTTCTCCAATATCTTTTATATCAAAAGTAGCTGACAACATATCTTTGGTCTCAACAAGTAGATCATAACTGTTCCTGGCAAGTAAAATATCATCCACATAGAGAATATGAAAAATGAATTTACTCCCACACACCTTAAGATATATGCATTGATCTACCTTATTCTCCACAAAGCCCATAGAAGAAACAACTTCATCAAATTTAATATACCATTCTCTATAAGCTTGCTTCAAATCATAAATAGACTTTTTCAATTTGCATACCATATGTTCCTTTCCATTTTCTATAAAACCTTCAGGTTGCTGCATGTAGACCTCTTCATAAAGATCTCAATTCAAGAAGGTCATTTTTACATCCATCTGGTGCAACTCCAAATCATAATGAGCAACTAGAGTCATAATAATTTGGAAAGAGTCCTTGGAAGAAACAGGAGAAAAAGTCTCTTTATAGTCAATTCCCTCCTTTTGAGTGAGTTCTTTTACCACTAATCTTACTTTAAAGCACTCCACATTTCCCTTGGAATCTTTCTTCGTCTTATACACCCATTTGCACCCAATAGGCTTAACACTTTTAGGAGGTTCCACAAGCTCCCACACATCATTATGATTCATAGAGAGTATTTCATCATTCATTGCTTCAATCCAATTATCAGATAAAGCAATAGAAACTGCTTCCTTATAATTTTTTGGATCTGACATGCACCCAACATTAATATCTATCTCTCCTAGAAAAGTATAGTAATCATCAAGGTTGACCAGTCTTCTTTCTCTTTGAGATCATCTAAGAGGAGGAATCTCAACAAGATGTTTAGGAGATGGTAGCGGTGGTTCTTCTATAACTTCTTATTGTGGTTCCTCCTCAACCCTTTCAAATAACTCACTGACAATTCTTTCTTGTATCATAGGAACAAATACAATAACCTTTTCTCCACTAGAACTTGTGCCCTCATCCATAGTAACATCAGAACTCCCCACATCATTCTGAAGGAACTTAGCAATAATTACTTCAACTATTTTTGTTCCACGGATAGGGCAGTAGAATTTGTAGCCTTTAGCATTGATAGGATAACCAATAAAGTAACATCTGGTAGTCTTAGGGCTTAATTTTCATGCAGTAGGGTCATAGATTTTCACCTCGGCAGCACAACTCCACACACGAAGATGGTTAAGGCTAGGTTTTCACCTTTTAAACAATTCAAATGGAGTTTTGGGAACGGACTTAGAAGGTACTCTATTTAGTATATACATGGTTGTTTTAAGGGCTTAACCCTAAATAAAATCAGGTACTTTGGACTGACTCATCATAGACCTCACCATATCCATTAAAGTGCGATTTCGTCTCTCAGCTACCCCATTTTGTTCAGGAGTCCCTGGCATAGTAAATTGGGAAACTATTTCACAGTCCTCAAGGTATTTAGCAAAAGGTCCCTTAAATTGTCCAGTCTCACCATGTCTACCATAATATTCACCACCTCGGTCCGACCTTACTATTTTTATTCTTTTACCACATTCATTCTCAACCTCATTTTTAAATATTTTAAACTTTTCTAAAGACAATGACTTATCATTTATTAGGTACACATAACCAAAATGAGAAAAGTCATCAATAAAAGTAATAAAATATTTATTCCCACACAAGGTTAGTTTCAAAGGACCACAAATATCTGTGTGAATTATTTCTAAAAGTTCTTTGGTACGTGTAGAACCCTTTCTACTTGTCTTGGTCATCTTTCCTCTTATACAGTCTACACAATCTCCAAAATCTATAGAATCAAATGAAGGTAGGGTATTATCCTTTATCAACCTATTAATCCTATCCTTAGAGATATGACCTAGACGCCTATACCATAAAGATAAGGAGTTGTCTTTGATTAGTGTCCTTTTGTTTCCTATAGTTTGAACATGTAGGGAATTGAAAACATTGGAATCAAGATTTATACAATATAAACCATTAGATTTAATAGCCTTGCCTACAACTTGGGAACCTTAAGATAGAAGACAATATCAATTATTGAAATTAAAGGAAAAACCATAATTGTCAAGTTTGGACAAAGAAATTAAATTCCGCCTCATGGACGGTACATATAAGGTGTCTTTTAAATGTAAAACAAATCCTGACTCTAACTTTAATTCAATTAGTCCTATAAACTGAACGTTGACTTTATTTCCATTCCCTACGAACAGATTGACTTCATCATCGCTTGACTTTTGCTTATTCTTGAACCCCAATAAGGAATTAGTAACATGAATAGATGCTTCAGAATCAAGACACCATGAATTCAAAGGAACATCTATCAAACTAGATTCATAGCAAACAAAAGCTAGTGACTCACCTTGAGTTTTCTCCTTAATAAAAGATTTGAAGGCTTGACAGTTTGATTTCTTATGACTTACAGACTTGCAAAACCAACACTTTAACCCATTCTTATGAATATTAGGTTTTGGACCAAGGGGTTTGTGAGATGGACCGGGCTTATTATGTGATAACTTCGGAAAATGAAGTTATTTCATATGTCTTTGAATGTATAGGAGCATGCTTTCCTTAAAATTGACATTACCCAATGGTCCAAATTTATGCATGATCTTGATTCTTTAAGTTTTGTATCTCAATTGTTTGATACTTTAATTGTTAATGCTTGTAATAAGAAATTGAGATTAATCATGGCTTGATGAGTTAAAGCTTTGTTTTTGTTGCAGAGATTCAAGAAGGAAAGACCTTGGAATGGAAGCATAGAAGAGGGCAAAATGAAGAAAGATGCAAAAAGGAAGCAAAGGCAGCAAATCCACGCCTAAGCGCAGCTAATCCACGCCTAGGGGTCGACAAGTTAAAGGAGAGTTAGAGTATCGTGTCCCAAGGGATTGATTAATTAGAAGAATGTTAAACTTAATCAAAATTCACAAATTTTTATCCAAGCAAACGAATTGTGAGAATGGGTTGCAATTGAAATAACAATTTAAAGAAACAAAATAAGAAAACACCAAACACCAATTCCACAAGAGAAGATGAGAATGATTAAAGCCTAGGGGTCCCTATTCACTTGCTACTTCAATGAATAAATGCAATCAACAAGCACCAATCAATAAAATGGTATTTGTTAGCTGATAACCTTCAATAGATAAGAGCCTATGTCTAGGATAATTACCCATGCAAAACTTAGCTAATCCACTATGTGTCCATGTGAATTAACATAAGAATCACTCATTGAGACCAATTATCAAACACTTGCTATGCATGACTAATGGGTATGTGTCCATCCCATTAGCTAATCAACACACTCAATGCAATAGAATGTAATTGAACATACATCAACCATACCATATCCATATTCACAACTCCCTATCTCTAGTTCAATTGGAATACTAAAATCATGCAATTGATGGCCAATCAACAACAAGCATTAAGCATAGATATGGATGAACAAAATCAAATTCATTGAAAGCATACCCAATTAATCACATATTAATCAAATCCATAACAAGATCCTAGAGAGCCCCTAGATTAGAGTTTAGTTACACATCATGAAAGAGAAGAAAACAAATGGAATCATAGAACCCATCAAGTTACAACTCAAGAGAGAAAAGGGAAAGAATGAACAAAAATAGAGAGATTCCAAGCTTGATCCTCTTCCTTGATCTTGATTCTCCCTTGAGTCACCTTCAATCCAAATGGGTTCCTCCTCTTCTCACTTTTTCTCTGAAATTCGTGGTTTTTTTCTCAAAAACAGGATATTCTCCCTTTTCCCAAAAATCGACTAAGAAGGCTGAAATTTGCGTGCGGGGTTTTTCCCACGCCTAGGCGTGTATTTACCACGCCTAGGCGTGGTTAAGAATCACGTGCCCTTCTCCTGCTTGTCACGCCTAGGCGTGACTTTACCACGCCTAGGCGTGGTGGTCTCTGCCTGGGATTCCTGATAAACTGCAAGGAACACGCCTAGCGTGGATTAGCCGCGCTTAGGCGTGGATTTGCTTGCCTTTGCTTCCTTTTTGCATCTTTCTTCATTTTGCCCTCTTCTATGCTTCCATTCCAAGGTCTTTCCTTCTTGAATCTCTGCAACAAAAACAAAGCTTTAACTCATCAAGCCATGATTAATCTCAATTTCTTATTACAAGCATTAACAATTAAAGTATCAAACAATTGAGATACAAAACTTAAAGAATCAAGATCATGCATAAATTTGGACCATTGGGTAATGTCAATTTTAAGGAAAGCATGCTCCTATACATTCAAAGACATATGAAATAACTTCATTTTCCGAAGTTATCACACCCCAAACCTAAAGTTTTGCTAGTCCTCGAGCAAACTAAACCAAGCAAGTAAAGGAAACAAAATCCAATCCCAAGGTCAAGAAATATTAGACAAATTGAACTAGGGCACATCTAGCTTCCAATTATCATTCATATCCTCAGAAATCACATTTCAATCCTTACAACAAGGTCCACACATGCACGAAATTCTCAACTGTCATGCTCACCCTTTAATGCCATCTTTTGTGCATGAAAGATTTCCCAAGCTCATGAATTTAAAACCCTTTCCTAATCATGAAGAGCAAGGTGGATGAATTTATAAAATGCACATGCACTCTCAAAAGAATGTCCTTCATCCCTTTCTCCACTAATGTAGGCAACACATGATCAAGAATCATGAGGGTCTTTTAGGCTTGTAATGTAGGGCTAAGGGTAATGGTTAAGAAAGAAGGGAAAGGAATTAAATTCAAATATCAAACACATAATCACACATTCCCATTGAATCAAGCCCAGCATGCAAGATGTACAAAAAGGATCCAATATGAATCAAAATTCAACTCTCTTTATTCCTCTCTTTTTTTTTTTTTTTTTTTTTTTTTTATATCTCCTTTGCAAAGAAAAAGGAGACTGCATTTTGTGCAACTCACATTTTTCTTTCTTTTCTTTTTATACTTTTTTTTTTTTTTTTTTAACAATTTGTTCCAAAATAATCCTGATTTTTTTTTTATTACATGCACAAATATTGATTTGGCTCAACTCAACAAAAATGTCAGATCATGCATTCAACAAGGGACATGTAATCAAGAGTAAAATGATTTTTTTTTTTTTTTTTTTTTTTTGTCAATCAACAAGGTGGATAATTGAAGTTTAAAGAGGGAAAAATTAAGCAAAGACATACACACACTAGGCTTCAAAGGGGTACTAGGAAACTCATTAAGTCAAGGTTGGCTTGAAAGGCCCAATCGCTTCAAAGAACTCGCCTAGTCATTTCCTTGAAAACACATCACCTAGGATTTCGCCTTGAAAGGGAATCGACAAGCTTCTAAGATGCAAAATGACTATACACATGCCTTTTATAAATTTTTCTCCAAACATGCATTTCATTTATATTCCAAGATTTATCACACATGCAACTGGAAATCCACTCATACACTAATATAACAAAAGTGTAAGCACAAAATCTGAAATTTTTACATGTGATTTCCCAAGTAATGAGGCATATCTGTGCTCCACACAATCATTGGATAATCAAATCAAAATTCCAACATGCATAAGTTCAATTTGCCTCTCAACATACTCATCAATTAAGAGCATAATTCAGGCAGCCCAATTAACCCTAATCAATCAAGCACACTCACATCCACAAATTTGGAAAAACAAAGCAAGACCAAAGGAAAGAGAAAGAAATCCATAATATCAACAAAAACGATTCAGCAATTAACAGAGAAAGTACTAAATCTCCCCAAACCCAAGTCATGCAAAGTGTCTCACCGCATACAAAATAGGGAATGTATCCAATAAATACGAGACAAGGTGCATCGAAAGTCAAGACAGAAAAACAAAGCGAGAAAATAGCATGAAAGTAATAGGCCCCGGCGCCTCAAATCAAGTCATCCTCATCCAACAGGTCATCGCCCTCTGCGCCCATCTCCTGGATCATCGGCAGTGGGGGAGGCGGCCGAGAGGGTGAAGCCGGAACCGGAGGAGCCGCAAAGGTGGAAAAGCTGGAAAATCATCCATCGGGCGCCCCTGACCCAAGGCCATCCAATGAATGCCCTGGTAAAGCGAAGCCAGCATCTCCTGCTGCGTAGTCAGCATCTCCTGCTGCCGATCCAGGCGCTGCTCAATGGAGTGTGCCCAGGTGGCATCAAAAACTGGAACAGGCTGTGGAGCAGGAGCAGGTGTAGGTGCAGGAGCAGGCTCAGGAGCTGGAACTGGGGGCTGGACCGGGGCTCGCCTGCGCTTCTCCTGAGCAGTCATAATAGTCTGCACTGCCCGTTCTGTCATGGGTGTCTTCAGCTTCACACGGACTTCAGTGTCCTTCCAAGACACCTTCGCATGCGCACACAGTTGACATATGAGGAATGGAAAGAACAAGGATTTGAGCTTTTCGGTGATGCACAGCCGGATTTGATCATAGAGTATCTGAGCGGTGTCCACCTGAAGAAGATTATAAATTGCATAAAGCATGTAGGCACGCTCAGGATAAATTTCCGACCTGTGCTCAGTAGGAAGCAAACAAGAACACACAAAATGGTTCCACGGGCGCAGCTCACGGCGCAAACTCTCCTGCTTGAGAAAGCGGATAGAATTATCAGTGTTCCTCTGGACTTGGACCGGGAAAGTGGAGTCACAAATACTGTCCATCACAGTGCTAAAGGGGGTGCCCCCTCGCTCCTCAGGTAATTGCATCTCTCTCGTATGAACAGACTAGTGGAGGGGGCCAAGGTCCAGGACTTGCCGGATGCGCTCCACGGAGTAGTCAACTGTCCGTCTTCTAACTCTAACAGTTGTAGAAGACCGTTGCTCAGCATGGGCATTAGCATAGAACTCTTTCACCACTGCAGCCACTGGTTCTTCAATGGGATGTTCGGCAAAAGTTTGCCAATGAAAAGCAGCTGTGGCGCGAGAGATGGCTGGATAACGCACCACATTTAACTCATGGAACCCCTTTCCTGGGTATGATATTGATTTTTCGCAAGTGCTTCCGTGAAGTGGTCAAAGGCCCAACGTGAAATGAAAAAGGCGGTCATATCTTTGGAATTGCTTCACTTTCATCGTGGTTACTTGGCCCAACTTCAACATTTTTTCTCGACGCTTTGACATGGTGAATGATGACCGAAGAGAAGAAGGGCTGATTATTAGCATTGGAACAAAGACTAAGAATAATTAGAAGGAAATCGATCACTTCCAAGAAGATAGCATGCAAGGCAATCAAGCAACCCAAGTCAAATAACCAACCAAAAATGCATGCGTAACCAAAAATAAGGCAACATACCACAACATGCAACGGGGTCCTACTCAATAATAAGCATTGAAGCATCGATCCCAATCGGTTCAAATATTCGCATGCAATTGCAACAGTCCAAAGCATAGTCAACAAGGCCAACTATCCAAACCATGGTCATCCCCAAATCAAAAGAATCGAAATAGGTAAACAGTCCAACCAAGCTTAAATTTCATGCAATCAAGATAAGCAAGTGACAATGCAAACCAGGTCTTATCTTAGCCAAAGACAACAGATACTAAGAACAACTACGGGGTGATTTAAATCGAAGGAACACCTCACGTATGTCAACAAAGTGCGGAGGATTTAACACAAATAGGCATGTAACATAGTCCTTGTTCATCAGAAATAATCAAGCCGAAGCCCAATAGAAATCAACAATTATAAAAAGAAATCAAATTGCAAAACACAAAAAGGATACATGAAAATCAAAAGACAAAAGGAAGAGGAGGAAATGGAGAAGCAATCTAACCTTGAAGAAGGGGGAAATGGACAAAGTACCCAAAACTAGCAAGAAACCCCAATCAAGCACACAAACAAGCAAAGCGGAAGATGTATTGGTGGATTGGCCGTGTGGTGGGTACGGTGGAAAAGTGGTGTGTTGGTGAAGTGTGTGTACGGTGGAGAGGAAAGAGAAAAGAAGGAGGGAAGGAGGAAAGGGGTTACGGTGGTGGTGATATGGTGAGAAGGTGGATATGGTGATGTGGGTGTTGTGGGGAAGAAGATTGGAGGAAAAGATGAGGAGGGAGGGGCACGGTGGTGGGGGGAAATGTGGTGGGAATGTGGGTTGTGTGTAGAAGGAAAGAGGAGGAAGAGGGAAGAAGGATGGAGTGGTTACGGTGGTGGGGAAGCTTGTAGGAGGAAGAAGGCTAAGGTTAGAGAAGAAGGGAGAGGAGGGACGGTGGAATGCACAACAAGGTAAATGGGGGGGAATTAGGGATTTAGGGACAAAATGGGGGGGGGCTGCGTTTTGTGCAAAAAGGAGGCCCATCACGCCTAGGCGTGACCAAGCAAACGAATTGTGACCCGTAATATAAAGGAGAGTTAGAGTATCGTGTCCCAAGGGATTGATTAATTAGAAGAATGTTAAACTTAATCAAAATTCACAAATTTTTATCCAAGCAAACGAATTGTGAGAATGGGTTGCAATTGAAATAACAATTTAAAGAAACAAAATAAGAAAACACCAAACACCAATTCCACAAGAGAAGATGAGAATGATTAAAGCCTAGGGGTCCCTATTCACTTGCTACTTCAATGAATAAATGCAATCAACAAGCACCAATCAATAAAATGGTATTTGTTAGTGATAACCTTCAATAGATAAGAGCCTATGTCTAGGATAATTACCCATGCAAAACTTAGCTAATCCACTATGTGTCCATGTGAATTAACATAAGAATCACTCATTGAGACCAATTATCAAACACTTGCTATGCATGACTAATGGGTATGTGTCCATCCCATTAGCTAATCAACACACTCAATGCAATAGAATGTAATTGAACATACATCAACCATACCATATCCATATTCACAACTCCCTATCTCTAGTTCAATTGGAATACTAAAATCATGCAATTGATGGCCAATCAACAACAAGCATTAAGCATAGATATGGATGAACAAAATCAAATTCATTGAAAGCATACCCAATTAATCACATATTAATCAAATCCATAACAAGATCCTAGAGAGCCCCTAGATTAGAGTTTAGTTACACATCATGAAAGAGAAGAAAACAAATGGAATCATAGAACCCATCAAGTTACAACTCAAGAGAGAAAAGGGAAAGAATGAACAAAAATAGAGAGATTCCAAGCTTGATCCTCTTCCTTGATCTTGATTCTCCCTTGAGTCACCTTCAATCCAAATGGGTTCCTCCTCTTCTCACTTTTTCTCTGAAATTCGTGGTTTTTTTCTCAAAAACAGGATATTCTCCCTTTTCCCAAAAATCAGACTAAGAAGGCTGAAATTTGCGTGCCAGGGTTTTTCCCACGCCTAGGCGTGTATTTACCACGCCTAGGCGTGGTTAAGAATCACGTGCCCTTCTCCTGCTTGTCACGCCTAGGCGTGACTTTACCACGCCTAGGCGTGGTGGTCTCTGCCTGGGATTCCTGATAAACTGCAAGGAACACGCCTAGGCGTGGATTAGCTGCGCTTAGGCGTGGATTTGCTTGCCTTTGCTTCCTTTTTGCATCTTTCTTCATTTTGCCCTCTTCTATGCTTCTTCCAAGGTCTTTCCTTCTTGAATCTCTCGCAACAAAAACAAAGCTTTAACTCATCAAGCCATGATTAATCTCAATTTCTTATTACAAGCATTAACAATTAAAGTATCAAACAATTGAGATACAAAACTTAAAGAATCAAGATCATGCATAAATTTGGACCATTGGGT
Organism: Ormosia semicastrata; assembly: GCA_029884595.1. Lineage (NCBI taxonomy): Eukaryota > Viridiplantae > Streptophyta > Magnoliopsida > Fabales > Fabaceae > Ormosia > Ormosia semicastrata. The sequence goes on along the minus strand of JAQQTO010000063.1, from coordinate 96,929,794 downwards.
AATGTCAATTTTAAGGAAAGCATGCTCCTATACATTCAAAGACATATGAAATAACTTCATTTTCCGAAGTTATCACACCCCAAACCTAAAGTTTTGCTAGTCCTCGAGCAAACTAAACCAAGCAAGTAAAGGAAACAAAATCCAATCCCAAGGTCAAGAAATATTAGACAAATTGAACTAGGGCACATCTAGCTTCCAATTATCATTCATATCCTCAGAAATCACATTTCAATCCTTACAACAAGGTCCACACATGCACGAAATTCTCAACTGTCATGCTCACCCTTTAATGCCATCTTTTGTGCATGAAAGATTTCCCAAGCTCATGAATTTAAAACCCTTTCCTAATCATGAAGAGCAAGGTGGATGAATTTATAAAATGCACATGCACTCTCAAAAGAATGTCCTTCATCCCTTTCTCCACTAATGTAGGCAACACATGATCAAGAATCATGAGGGTCTTTTAGGCTTGTAATGTAGGGCTAAGGGTAATGGTTAAGAAAGAAGGGAAAGGAATTAAATTCAAATATCAAACACATAATCACACATTCCCATTGAATCAAGCCCAGCATGCAAGATGTACAAAAAGGATCCAATATGAATCAAAATTCAACTCTCTTTATTCCTCTCTTTTTTTTTTTTTTTTTTTTTTTTTTTTTTTTTTATATCTCCTTTGCAAAGAAAAAGGAGACTGCATTTTGTGCAACTCACATTTTTCTTTCTTTTCTTTTTATACTTTTTTTTTTTTTTTTTTTTTTTTAACAATTTGTTCCAAAATAATCCTGATTTTTTTTTTTTTTTTTTTATTATCATGCACAAATATTGATTTGGCTCAACTCAACAAAAATGTCAAATCATGCATTCAACAAGGGACATGTAATCAAGAGTAAAATGATTTTTTTTTTTTTTTTTTTTTTTTTGGTCAATCAACAAGGTGGATAATTGAAGTTTAAAGAGGGAAAAATTAAGCAGCACATACACACACTAGGCTTCAAAGGGGTACTAGGAAACTCATTAAGTCAAGGTTGGCTTGAAAGGCCCAATCGCTTCAAAGAACTGCCCTAGTCATTTCCTTGAAAACACATCACCTAGGATTTCGCCTTGAAAGGGAATCAGACAAGCTTCTAAGATGCAAAATGACTATACACATGCCTTTTATAAATTTTTCTCCAAACATGCATTTCATTTATATTCCAAGATTTATCACACATGCAACTGGGAAATCCACTCATACACTAATATAACAAAAGTGTAAGCACAAAATCTGAAATTTTTACATGTGATTTCCCAAGTAATGAGGCATATCTGTGCTCCACACAATCATTGGATAATCAAATCAAAATTCCAACATGCATAAGTTCAATTTGCCTCTCAACATACTCATCAATTAAGAGCATAATTCAGGCAGCCCAATTAACCCTAATCAATCAAGCACACTCACATCCACAAATTTGGAAAAACAAAGCAAGACCAAAGGAAAGAGAAAGAAATCCATAATATCAACAAAAACTGATTCAGCAATTAACAGAGAAAGTACTAAATCTCCCCCAAACCCAAGTCATGCAGTGTCTCACTGCATACAAAATAGGGAATGTATCCAATAAATACAGACAGTGCACTGAAAGTCAAGACAGAAAAACAAAGCAGAAAATAGCATGAAAGTAATAGGCCCTGGCGCCTCAAATCAAGTCATCCTCATCCAACAGGTCATCGCCCTCTGCGCCCATCTCCGGATCATCAGCAGGTGGGGGAGGCGGCTGAGGAGGTGAAGCTGGAACTGGAGGAGCTGCAAAAGGTGGAAAAGCTGGAAAATCATCCATCGGGCGCCCCTGACCCAAGGCCATCCAATGAATGCCCTGGTAAAGCGAAGCCAGCATCTCCTGCTGCGTAGTCAGCATCTCCTGCTGCCGATCCAGGCGCTGCTCAATGGAGTGTGCCCAGGTGGCATCAAAAACTGGAACAGGCTGTGGAGCAGGAGCAGGTGTAGGTGCAGGAGCAGGCTCAGGGCCGGCTGGGGGCTGGACCGGGGCTCGCCTGCGCTTCTCCTGAGCAGTCATAATAGTCTGCACTGCCCGTTCTGTCATGGGTGTCTTCAGCTTCACACGGACTTCAGTGTCCTTCCAAGACACCTTCGCATGCGCACACAGTTGACATATGAGGAATGGAAAGAACAAGGATTTGAGCTTTTCGGTGATGCACAGCCGGATTTGATCATAGAGTATCTGAGCGGTGTCCACCTGAAGAAGATTATAAATTGCATAAAGCATGTAGGCACGCTCAGGATAAATTTCCGACCTGTGCTCAGTAGGAAGCAAACAGGAACACACAAAATGGTTCCACGGGCGCAACTCACGGCGCAAACTCTCCTGCTTGAGAAAGCGGATAGAATTATCGTGTTCCTCCGGACTTGGACCGGGAAAGTGGAGTCACAAATACCGTCCATCACAAGGTGCTAAAGGGGTGCCCCCTCGCTCCTCGTAATTGCATCTCTCTGCGTATGAACGGACTAGTGGAGGGGGGCCAAGGTCCGTGACTTGCTTGCGCGCTCCACGGAGTAGTCAACTCGTCCGTCTTCTAACTCTAACGGTTGTAGAAGACCGTTGCTCAAAGGCATGGGCATTAGCATAGAACTCTTTCACCACCGCAGCCACTTGGTTCTTCAATGGGATGTTCGGCAAAAGTTTGCCAATGAAAAGCAAATTTGTGTGCGCGAGAGATGGCCGGATAACGCACCACATTTAACTCATGGAACCCCTTTCCTGGTATGATATTGATTTTTCGCAAGTGCTTCCGTAAGTGGTCAAAGGCCTCGCTGTGAAATGAAAAAGCGGTCATATCTTTGGAATTGCTTCACTTTCATCGGGGTTACTTGGCCCACTTCAACATTTTTTCTCGACGCTTTGACATGGTGAATGATGACCGAAGAGAAGAAGGGCTGATTATTAGCATTGGAACAAAGACTAAGAATAATTAGAAGGAAATCACCACTTCCAAGAAGATAGCATGCAAGGCAATCAAGCAACCCAAGTCAAATAACCAACCAAAAATGCATGCAGAACCAAAAATAAGGCAACATACCACAACATGCAACAGGGTCCTACTCAATAATAAGCATTGAAGCATCAGATCCCAATCAGTTCAAATATTCGCATGCAATTGCAACAGGTCCAGCATAGTCAACAAGGCCAACTATCCAAACCATGGTCATCCCCAAATCAAAAGAATCGAAATAGGTAAACAGTCCAACCAGCTAAATTTCATGCAATCAAGAATAAGCAAGTGACAATGCAAACCAGTTTATCTTAGCCAAGGTGACAACAGATACTAAGAACAACTACAGGGTGATTTAAACTGAAGGAACACCTCACGTATGTCAACAAGCAGAGGATTTAACACAAATAGGCATGTAACATAGTCCTTGTTCATCAGAAATAATCAAGCCAGAAGCCCAATAGAAATCAACAATTATAAAAAGAAATCAAATTGCAAAACACAAAAAGGATACATGAAAATCAAAAGACAAAAGGAAGAGGAGGAAATGGAGAAGCAGTCTAACCTTGAAGAAGGGGGAAATGGACAAAGTACCCAAAACTAGCAAGAAACCCCAATCAAGCACACAAACAAGCAGCAGGAAGATGTATTGGTGGATTGGCCGTGTGGTGGGTACGGTGGAAAAGTGGTGTGTTGGTGAAGTGTGTGTACGGTGGAGAGGGAAAGAGAAAAGAAGGAGGGAAGGAGGAAAGGGGTTACGGTGGTGGTGATATGGTGAGAAGGTGGATATGGTGATGTGGGTGTTGTGGGGAAGAAGATTGGAGGAAAAGATGAGGAGGGAGGGGCACGGTGGTGGGGGAAATGTGGTGGGAATGTGGGTTGTGTGTAGAAGGAAAGAGGAGGAAGAGGGAAGAAGGATGGAGTGGTTACGGTGGTGGGGAAGCTTGTAGGAGGAAGAAGGCTAAGGTTAGAGAAGAAGGGAGAGGAGGGACGGTGGAATGCACAAATGCAAAAGAAATGGGGGGGGAATTAGGGATTTAGGGACAAAATGGGGGGGGGCTGCGTTTTGTGCGGCAGAGGCCCATCACGCCTAGGCGTGACCATACCACGCTTAGGCGTGTAAATTTTTTTTTTTTTTTTTTTTTTTATTATTATTTTTTTTTTTTTTTTTTTTTTTTTTTTTTTTTTTTTTTTTTTTTTAGCGAAAACCGCGCCTAGGCGTGTAAAACCACGCCTAGGCGTGATGCTCGCAGTTACAACTACGAAAACACAGAGAGGACCACGCCTGGCGTGATAAAACCACGCCTAGGCGTGGAACTCTCTGGAAAAATGTTCTGATAGCAGCTGAGAGGGACACGCTTAGGCGTGTATAAACCACGCCTAGGCGTGGGTTACTGGAACGAAATACTAACAAAAACACCAGAAAACCCCACAACCAAGCATCAAATACACTCTCCTGAGTCTCAAACACCTAAGAAAAAGCATAGGAAATTGGGTTAGGAAATTGGGTTGCCTCCCAACAAGCGCCTTATTTATAGTCTTGGCTGGACTTTGCAGATTGTCAAGTTGGAGGAGCCAAGGTGAGTGAGGTTTTGTGCCTCTCCACCTCACCACCTAAGTAGAGCTTAAGCCGCTGGCCGTTGACCTTGAACGTTGACTTTGAAACTGGATCCTCTAAGGTTACAGCACCATGGGGAAACACTTCCACCACTAAAAATGGACCTGACCATCTGGATTTGAGCTTGCCAGGAAACAATTTCAGCCTTGAGTTGAATAAGAGGACCTTCTGGCCTAACTCAAAGCTTCTTGGGATAATGTGCTTGTCATGCCACCGCTTCACTTTCTCCTTATATAATTTAGCATTCTCATATGCTTGTAAGCGGAATTCCTCGAGTGCATTTAGTTGCAACAATCTCTTCTCCCCACAAGCGTTGGAATCCCAGTTCAATTGTTTGATGGCCCAATAAGCGTGGTGCTCAAGCTCAACAGGAAGATGGCAAGCCTTACCAAAGACCATTTGATAAGGAGACATGCCAAGAGGGGTTTTGTAGGCAGTGCGATAAGCCCATAAAGCGTCGTCCAACTTCTTAGACCAATCCTTCCTAGAAGGACTTACACTTTTTTCAAGGATCCGCTTCAACTCTCTATTAGAAATCTCACTTGACCACTTTGGATCGTGGATGGTAGGTCATGGCTACTCTATGTTTCACACCATATTTAGCAAGTAGAGTAGCAAAATGCCTCGTTGCGTAAGTGTGATCCTCCATCACTGATAATGGCTCTAGGGGTCCCAAACCTTGTAAAGATATTCTTTTTGAGGAAAACAAGAACCACCTTAGAATCACTCGTTGGTAAGGCACAAGCTTCTACCCACTTTGACACATAATCCACCGCCACAAGGATGTAGCGGTTACCAAAAGATGATACAAAGGGCCCCATAAAGTCGATGCCCCACACATCAAAGAGCTCTACTTCCGTAAATGGAATTCAATGGCATCTCATTCTTCCTGAGATATTTCCAGGTCCTCGACATCTATCACACTTTTTGCAAATGAGTGGGCATCACGAAACAAAGTTGGCCAATAAAAACCAGATTGCAACACCTTAGCTGCTGTTCGTTCACCCCCATAATGACCTCCATAAGGTGAAGCATGACAATGCTCAAGTACAAAGACTAGTCTCTTCGATAGGAATGCACCTCCGAAGCACCTGATCTGCACCTTGTTTAAAGAGATATGGTTCATCCCAAACATAGTATCGACATCCCGGAGGAATTTCTTCTTCTCCTGATAAGACCATTCAGTTGGTAACAATCCACTCACAATGTAATTAGCAAAATCAAGATACCATGGATCTGAACAAGCTAACACAAAAAATAGTTGTTCATCCGGGAATGTCTCACAAATCAAAGTTGGGTTCTTTTGATATTTCTCATTTTCCAACCTGGAAAGATGGTCGACCACGATTTTCAAGACCCTTTCGATCCCTAATCTCAAGGTCAAACTCTTGCAGTAATAACACCCATCGAATCAATCTTGGCTTAGCATCCTTTTTGCTCACTAGATATTTGATGGTGAGTGATCCGTGAAGACAATGACTTTAGTACCAACCAAATAAGCACGGAATTTGTCAAATGCAAAGACAACTGCAAGGAGCTCCTTCTCAGTGGTGGTGTAGTTCAACTGAGCATCAGTGAGTGTTCGGCTCGCATAATAGATGGAATGAAAGATTTTGTTTTTTCCTTTGGCCCAATACCGCTCCAATAGCATAATCGCTAGCGTCACACATGAGCTCAAAAGGTAAGGACCAATCAGGAGTGGTAATAATGGGCGCTGAGACAAGTCTCTTCTTAAGCTCCACAAAAGCTTCCATACATGGCTCGTCAAACTTGAAGGTCACATCTTTTTCCAACAAATTGCACAATGGTTTGGCAAGCTTAGAAAAGTCCTTGATAAACCGTCGATAAAAGCGGCATGCCCTAGGAAACTCCGAACTCCCTTCACTTGAAATTGGTGGTGGTAATTTCTCAATCACCTCAATCTTGGCTCTATCCACCTCCATTCCCTTATGAGACACTCTATGGCCCAGTACTATGCCCTCCTGAACCATAAAATGACATTTTTCCCAATTAAGCACCAAACTTGTCTCCTCACACCTTTGAAGTACAAGGGCCAAGTTATGGAGACACTCATCAAAGGAATCACCAAACACGAGAGAAGTCATCCATAAATATTTCCAAACAGGTTCTCCACCATGTCGTGAAAATAGCCATCATACATCTCTCGAAACGTAGGGCAGGGCATTGCATAACCCAAAGGGCATTCTTCTCGAAGGCATAAGTACCATATGGACAGTAAATGTTGTCTTCTCTTGATCTTCCTGGGAAATGGCAATCTGGTTATACCCCGAATACCCATCCAAAAAAAGTAGAAAGCACGTCCTGCCAACCTATCCAGCATCTGATCAATAAATGGTAATGGAAAATTATCCTTCCGGGTTGCAGTGTTAAGCTTCCTATAGTCCATGCAAATGCGCCATCCTGTGACAGTTCTAGTGGGAATCAAATCATTATTGTCATTGGCGACCACAGTCATCCCACCCTTCTTAGGCACGCACTGAACTGGGCTTACCCATTTGCTGTCAGAGATAGGGTATATGATACCCGCATCCAGCCACTTAATGATCTCTTTCTTAACCACCTCCTTCATGATAGGATTAAGGCGCCTTTGATGTTCAATTGTTGGCTTATGATCTGATTCCAACAATATTTTGTGCATGCATATGGTGGGGCTAATGCCTCTGATATCCGCAATAGACCACCCCAAGGCCCTTTTGTATTCTCTGAGCACTCTAAGCAACTTGGATTCTTGCTCCTCTGACAAATATGAAGAAATAATGACTGGCAATGTGGATGAATCCCCCAAATATGAATACCTCAAATGATCAGGCAAAGGCTTGAGCTCTAATGTGGGAGGAGTGATTATAGAAGGTTGGAGAATGGGCTTGTCAGAAGGTATGTTCAACGGTTCAAAGCCTGGTGTCCTGAAACACTTAGCGAGACGAGTCAAGCAGTTTAATACATTCCAAAACATCTTCCCTATCTACATGCTCATATATGGATGTCAATGATAAAGCAAGATAGTCATCAGTGAAATTAGCATGGAATGCATTATTAACTACTTGATCAATCATACCTATGTAAGAACACTCCTCATGATCATTTGGAAATTTCATGGCCTTGTAAATATTAAAAGTTACCTTCTCATCATTGACTTGCATAGTGAGCTCACCTTTTTGAACATCAATCATAGTCTTACCGGGTGGCTAGGAAAGGTCTTCCAAGAATCAAAGGTACATTGCGATCTTCCTCCATGTCCAGGATGATGAAGTCCGCTGGAAAGATGAACTTGTCAACCTTGACCAAGACATCTTCAATGACTCCCTTAGGATAAGTGAGAGATCGGTCGGCAAGTTGCAATGTAACCGAAGTTGGCTTCGCCTCCCCAAACCTAGCCGTTGGAAGATGGATAGAGGCATCAAGTTTATGCTTGCCCCTAGGTCACACAAAGCCTTTCCAAAGAATTGGTTGCCAATGGTGCATGGAATGGTGAAGCTCCCTGGATCCTTCAACTTAGGAGGTAGCTTATTTTGCAAAATGGCACTGCATTCTTCAGTGAAGTGCAACAGTTTCATAATCCCCAAACCTTCTCTTCTTAGACAAGATGTCCTTCATAAACTTCACATAACTAGGCATTTGTTCCAAAGCCTCGGCAAACGGTATGTTTATGTGAAGTTTCTTGAAAATATCCAAAAACTTTTGGAATTGAGCATCAAGCTTTTGTTTAGCTAGCCGGTTGGGAAAGGTGGAGGTAGTGTATAAGGCTTGTCCTCCTTCTTCTTGTCTTCAACCTTCCTCTCTCGCTAGCTCTTCATTCTTCTCCACCCTTTGGCTCACAACTTCTTCATCTTGAGCTACCTCCACTTCTTTTTCAAGTAGCTTGGTCTTCACATTTCCTTCAATTTCTTTCCCACTCCTCGGTGTTATAGCCTTGCAATGCTCCTTGGTAGAACCTCCGGGATTGTTGATGGTGTCACTAGGAAAACTCCTCGAGGCCTACTACTTAAGGCTTGGGCAAGTTGGCCAACTTGGGTCTCAAGATTTCTCAAGGAGGCTGCTTGACCTTGCATCAAAGCATCATGCGAAGCAAGCCTTGAGTCGGTCTTAGTCATGTACTCTTGTCGCTAGTCATAAAATCGAGCAAACATCTTCTCCAAATTGGATGTTGAAGTCGATGTTGAGGTTTGGGCTTGAAGGGGGCTCTGTTGTTGAAAACCCGAGGAGCACGGGGAGCTTCCCTATTCTGATAAGAAGAAGAGGAATGACCTTGAACTTGACCACCCCATGAGAGATTAGGATGGTTCTTCCAACTCGGATTATAAGAATTGCCCAACACATTGTTGTGAATTGGTTGACGGAATTGATTTGCATATTGTACACTTTCCAGGCTAGCTGTGCAATTAGCAGTTGAATGAAAGTCCCCACAGTGATCACAAATTTCAGCTGAGTTACTAACTCCACTTGCTACAGAATTGACTCCCATGGTGTCCAGCTTCTTAGAAAGAGCTGCCACTTGAGCTGTAAGAGATGTAAGAGCATCAACTTCATGAATACCTGCTGCTGATCTCTTGGGAGTAACTCTTTCAGCCGGCCACTGATAGTTGTTATTAGCCATTTCCTCCAAAAGGTTGTAGGTTGCATCCACGGTCTTGCTCATGAGAGCCCCTCCATTCTTTGCATCAATTATGGATCTAATGGAGGTTGTCAAGCTATTGTAAAAGTATGAACCAACATCCATTTTGCTATACCATGATGGGGGCACTTCCTTAGCAACTCCTTGAATCGCTCCCAAGCCTCATACAAGGTTTCTCCTTCGAATTGTCTCAAGGACAAGATGTCATTCCTATACTTCATTGCTTTCATGGGAGGAAAGAATCGATCCAAGAACTTCGAGCCGCTCTTCCCAAGTAGTGATGGAATGTTCGGGTAATGATTGAAGCCATGCCTTGGCCCTATCTCTTAATGAAAAGAGAAAAGCCTCAATCGAGCCGCATCATCGGTCATCCCTTGATGCTTGAAGGTATCACAAATCTCCGAAAATTGGCTAAATGAGCATTAGGATCTTCATGGGGAAGATCCGCAAATTGCAAATTATTCTCGCACCATCTGGATAATAGCAGTGCTTGATCTCAAAAGTCCGAGCCTCGAATACCGGCCTTCTAATGCTAGATCGAATGTCTCTAGCATTTGGAGTGGCATACTCTCTCAAGAGCCTTTCAAAGATTCGCTTCTTCCGCCATCTCCGATTCACTATCCAATTCAAGTGCCTTCCTTTGTACTAGTCGTTCCCTTAGCAATCTACGAAAAGTCCTCTCGATCTCGGGATCGTAAGGAAATCGAGATACACTTTGAGTCCTTCGCATACAAGAGCTAAGTACCGAAAAACAAAACAAAACAACAAAGAAAACTTGAAATAAGAATTATGAATAATTGTAAGAAATAACACAAATTCTAAACTCAATCCCTAAGAATCAACGGCGCCAAAAACTTGTTGGTCCGTAATCGATCCGTAAATCATGGCAAGCGCACGGGTCGACAAGTAATATAAAGGAGAGTTAGAGTATCGTGTCCCAAGGGATTGATTAATTAGAAGAATGTTAAACTTAATCAAAATTCACAAATTTTTATCCAAGCAAACGAATTGTGAGAATGGGTTGCAATTGAAATAACAATTTAAAGAAACAAAATAAGAAAACACCAAACACCAATTCCACAAGAGAAGATGAGAATGATTAAAGCCTAGGGGTCCCTATTCACTTGCTACTTCAATGAATAAATGCAATCAACAAGCACCAATCAATAAAATGGTATTTGTTAGCTGATAACCTTCAATAGATAAGAGCCTATGTCTAGGATAATTACCCATGCAAAACTTAGCTAATCCACTATGTGTCCATGTGAATTAACATAAGAATCACTCATTGAGACCAATTATCAAACACTTGCTATGCATGACTAATGGGTATGTGTCCATCCCATTAGCTAATCAACACACTCAATGCAATAGAATGTAATTGAACATACATCAACCATACCATATCCATATTCACAACTCCCTATCTCTAGTTCAATTGGAATACTAAAATCATGCAATTGATGGCCAATCAACAACAAGCATTAAGCATAGATATGGATGAACAAAATCAAATTCATTGAAAGCATACCCAATTAATCACATATTAATCAAATCCATAACAAGATCCTAGAGAGCCCCTAGATTAGAGTTTAGTTACACATCATGAAAGAGAAGAAAACAAATGGAATCATAGAACCCATCAAGTTACAACTCAAGAGAGAAAAGGGAAAGAATGAACAAAAATAGAGAGATTCCAAGCTTGATCCTCTTCCTTGATCTTGATTCTCCCTTGAGTCACCTTCAATCCAAATGGGTTCCTCCTCTTCTCACTTTTTCTCTGAAATTCGTGGTTTTTTTCTCAAAAACAGGATATTCTCCCTTTTCCCAAAAATCAGACTAAGAAGGCTGAAATTTGCGTGCCAGGGTTTTTCCCACGCCTAGGCGTGTATTTACCACGCCTAGGCGTGGTTAAGAATCACGTGCCCTTCTCCTGCTTGTCACGCCTAGGCGTGACTTTACCACGCCTAGGCGTGGTGGTCTCTGCCTGGGATTCCTGATAAACTGCAAGGAACACGCCTAGGCGTGGATTAGCTGCGCTTAGGCGTGGATTTGCTGCCTTTGCTTCCTTTTTGCATCTTTCTTCATTTTGCCCTCTTCTATGCTTCCATTCCAAGGTCTTTCCTTCTTGAATCTCTGCAACAAAAACAAAGCTTTAACTCATCAAGCCATGATTAATCTCAATTTCTTATTACAAGCATTAACAATTAAAGTATCAAACAATTGAGATACAAAACTTAAAGAATCAAGATCATGCATAAATTTGGACCATTGGGTAATGTCAATTTTAAGGAAAGCATGCTCCTATACATTCAAAGACATATGAAATAACTTCATTTTCCGAAGTTATCACTATCATACCAATTCTTACCTTGAGGCTTCTTCTCTTTTTTCTTAAAATATTTCTTATGGTGTGGCTGAGAAACTAAATTCACACTTCCAGATGCCAAATGAGTCATCCTATCCTCTTCTTGTGCACAAACAGATATTAAGGTATTAATATCCTACTCTCCCTTTTGGGTATTATAGGATATTTTTAAGGTATCAAACTTAGTAAGTAGGGAATTTAAAGCATAATGAACTAGAAAAGTATCAGTCACAGGACACTTAAGGTCACTAAGTTTATTGGCAATGGTTACCATCTTCATAATGTGTTGCCTAACACCACCAATTCCATCATATTTCATGTTAATAAAGGTTTCCATCAATTGACCTGCTTCGGCTTTTCCAGATACTGCGTACCTTTCCCCAATGGAAGCAAGAAAAGTTTTGACATTATCAGAATATGGAACTGCTTTTACAAGCGTCTCGTCAATGGAGCGCTTAATCAACATTAAAGCCTTGCGATTAGCCTTTGTCCACTCCTTGTGATAAGCTTTCTGCTCATTAGTGCTTTCGACAGTTATTGCAGCGGGCTTATATTCTCTAATGGCTATATCAATGTCCAGCAAGCTTAGGGCCAATTCAATGTCATCCTTCCATTTCTTATAATTATTCCCAGTCAAAACCTCAACTTGGTTTGCAGTATTAGACAAAGAAAAAAGACTGGAGCTGAAAAATTAAATAAGAAAATGATTAATATCATGGGTAATTATAGCAATGACAATTACTGAAACAGGGATTTAATACATATAATATAAACTCTTCTGTGGGTAGAGTATATATCATACAATAACAACAGTTACAAAAATTCTAACACCTGTGGGTAGAAAGAATTTTACTGTAAAGATCATCCCAAAAATAATAACATGTTACAACAAAATAATTTATGAATTTATTACCTGTGGGTAAGTTTAATTCACAAATTAATTAAGTAACACAACATCCCAAAAATTATTCATAAGTAACCCTGTCAATTTCAGTAAATAATCTACCGTGGTGGCATATATTCACTTTAATTAATAGAGCCATAAACAGGGATAAATCAAGAATAGCCCAAATAATCACTTTCTAATCTATTCTTTAACTTTCTTAATGTACCTAGAGAGTGCACCATCTAAAATTAACAAATAGGGAGAGTGGCTATCATAGATAGGTTTATAATAATATTAAAATATTGTTCATGTTCAGAATCATTAAAAATTAATTTTCATAAATTCCTAATCTAAATAAACAAGAAATAAATTAGTATTAAATATTTTTAATATCCAAAAATTTATAAAACCTATATAGATAAATTCTAGACATCAATACGAGTATATAGGAAGAAATGACACTCAAAACAGAGCACCAGAGACGTTACATGTGTCCCACGCTCCATGCAGTGCGCGTGGGCTTCGTCCCACAGCACTGTTCTTCTTCTTCCTCCAGTCGGGTCATGATGACCCAGTTCTTCTGGCAAATGGGTCGTGCGACCTGGCTCACAATCCATGTCTATTTTTTGACCATTTTGACACGATTTTGATCTTCAAATGATCTGGATCATCCTCCAAACATGATTTATCATCCTTTTGGATGATTTTCATGAAGAAAATCACCCAAAAATGAATGTTTGGGATCCAGAAAAATTGAAAACGGGTCTGTTTGACCCAGTTTGGAAAAGTCATGTTCCTCTCCTATTTTTAACGTGTTTTGATTGTCTCTAAGGCCTGTTTTCAAGTCTAAACATGTCCTAAGATGGATTTATGCAATTATCATAAATAAAAACAATCAAAACAATGATTTAGAAACATCCAATGTTCTTGAAGTTTTCATCCATGGAGGTTGGATACGGATTTCATGTTTTCAGTCATTTACAGTGAATTAAAAATGACTTAATACATCTAAAAACTTACAAAAACATAATTAAATAATTCTCATCATATATCCACATGATCATGCATAAAGAATACAAGTTATAAACCCTAAATCGTTAGGTTATCATGTAATTATGCATGTACATATTAGAATGGATTCTAAATCATGTATCTAAGACTCTGATATCACATGTAGATAATAAATATCATTACTAAGAATTTTCCTAGATCATAGAACATGAATTTAGAACACCATATTAATAATCAAAGGCGTACCTCATGTAGACATCTTGTTTTTCTTATATTTACATTCTAGAAAGGACCAATAATAGTACACACTTGTGGACTACAGGAATCTGGATCTTCCTCTCCTTCTCCTCTCTCTTTTGGATGGGGTAATAGTAGTTTTGTGAGTGAAAGATCATATCTCTATCTTTAAAAGACACACATATATATAGAGGGAGTGGAGAGGGGACCTGCCCCTTCGTTGAAGAGTTGTCTTGCTCCACCCATCATGGAAACAAGCAACCAAGCCTCACACCTTTTCAAGCACACATACTATTTTAAACTCAAAGTCTAACATGTGATTTCTAATAAATCCATTGATCACAATTAAATGGATTCCAAGAAATATCAGGTTACCATTCAACCAGTTTTAACAAACAGACAAATCAATGGAAGTCCAAAATCATAGAAAAATTTCTAACAACACTTGGTCTAACAATTAACAAAAAGAAGATAATATTCAAGTAAGGCTTGATAGAGGAGTTGCAAACTTGGCGTGGAGGGATTTATTCCGGGGTGCCTCTGTCCATCACTTGCCGAGACATGGGGTCTGATCACAACCCCATTTTGCTGGTTCTTAGAAGTTCACCTCAGCGTTATTTCCAGAAAAGAAGGATCCTGCGTTTTCAGGAAGTTTGGATGAAGAATCCGAGATTTGAAGAAGTTGATGCTGGCTTGTGGTCAAGAAGGGGGTTTTTCTGAATAACAAGCTAAACATGCGCCTAGAAGGGTTAGATACTTAGGGTGATAACATATTTGGTGACATGCGTGATAGAATAAAAAAGCTCCAAAAGAGGTTACAAAATTTGTAGAAAAATCTACACTTTCCTAGGGTGGTTACATTCATAAAAGTACTAAAAAAGAGTTGGATGATCCCTTAGAAAAGGAAGAAGTGTGGTGGGCTCAAAGATCTAGAGCGAGTTGGCTTCAACATGGTGATAGAAACACTAAATTCTTTCATCATAAGGCTTCTCAGTGCAGAGAAAGGAATTGGGTTCATAAGATCAAGGATGATGATGGTGTAGTGTTCCATGATGAGGAAGATGTGGCTTGGGTAACTATATAGTTTTTCCAAAACTTGTTTGAAGCTAGTTCAATTGAAAATGTTGAAGATACTGTGTTGTAGTTAATGGGAGGCTTACAGAGGATCTGAAAAGAATTATAGAGCTAGATTTTACTTAAGCCGAAGTTAAACAAGCACTGTTTCAAATGCATCCTACAAAATCTCCTAGTCCAGATGGTCTCTCATGTTGGGCCATAGGGGAAGCGCAAAAGTCGAGGAGATTTCCATTAATGAGCTAAGTGAATAATCACATAAATGGATTTGACACCACATCTTAACCCAAAACCTTAAGACATTAGGTCTATGGGTCTTTTCCACTTATATAGTTTTCAAACTTGACCATTATTTACCAATGTAGGACTTTAACACTCATACTTTAATTTTCAACATTCTCCCCCTCAAGTGTGAGTCCTTCACACACGGCCACTACCCCTCAAGTGGAAGCTTTTCAAGTATTTGATAGTGTCACCAGGAGAGCCCAACCTGCATCCAAGAGCCTTATCTCCTCCAGATCGGACTACACACGCTCTTCTTCATACTTGTACCGCCATCATCCATCATCTACAATGAAACATGTCGCCTAGCCTCCACATCGCTAGGAAGATTTTTGACACAAAGTACCCTTCACATGGATCTACCAACTATCGTCTTCCATACCAATACTTGTCCAAGCCGAACTATCGGCTTTGATACCACTTGTTGGGCCATAGGGGGAGCCCAAAAGTCGAGAATATCTCTAATAATGAGCTAAGTGGAGAATCACATAAATAGCCTTGACACCATACCATAACCCAAAACCTTAAGGCATTAGGTCTACGGGTCTTTTCCACTTATATAGCCTTCAACTTGCTCATTCTTTACCAATGTGGGACATCAAACTCACACTTGAATTTTCAACATCTCAACCATTTTTTTTTATCAAAAATTATGGTCATCGGTGGGTGATGATGTATCTTATCAAGTGATTAATATCTCAACCTATTTCTCGGGTAGGTATAAGAAATGATGTATTTTAAATACCTAGGTTTACCTACTTTCATGGGTAGGTATAAGAAATAGGTTTTTGAATTTGTCCAAGATAGAATTTGGAAGAAACTTAAAGGGTGGAAGGAGAAGGTTCTTTCTAAGGCCGATAAAGTGGTTCTAGTTAAAGTCGTTGCACAAGTTATTTCGACTTATGTTATGGGTTGTTTCCTTCTTCCTCAAGATCTTTGTAATAAGATTGAATCAATGATTACAAGATTTTGGTGAGGAAGCAAAGGAGGTAAGCGAAAAATTCATTAGGTCAAGTGGCCAACTCTTTATGAGGAAAAAAAATAATGGTGGCATGGGCTTTAGGAGCTTCGATCTCCTCTTTTAATTTAGCTTTTTTGGCCAAGCAAGGGTGGTGGATCTTATCTGCTCTGGATTCACTTATGGCTAGAGTTCTTAGAGCTAAATATTTCCCTAAACATTCTTTCTTAAAAGCTAAGTTATGCAATATCCCTAGTTACACTTGGAGGAGTATTCATAGTGCTGGATGGGTCTTGCAAAAAGGTGGGTATTAGAGAGTGAGAGATGGAAAGGATATTCAAATTTGGAGAAATGGTTGGCTTCTTCACCAAAATGGTCAGACTATGGTCCCTTCTTAATGTTTTAGCTAAAGATGCATCAGTAGCTGAGTTATTTGTTGAAGGCCACCGGCGTTGGAATAGTCAACTTATTCACTCCTTGTTGTTGTCTTTTGAAGCTTCACAAGTTCTCAGCATCCCTCTGTCCCTCTCAAACCACACTGATAGTTTTGTCTGGAGTGAGATGAAAAATGGAGACTTTAGAGTGCATTCTCCATATCATTTTATCAAACTTAATGATCTGAGTTATAATTCAGCAAGTTCATCGTGTTCTTCGAGTAGCTCAGAAGTGTGGAAAGAGATTTGGAGTCTTCAAGCCCCCCCAAAGGTGAGACATTTTGTGTGGAGAATTGTCACTAACTCTCTGCCTATTAAGAAGAGGTTAGAAGCAAAGAGTATAGTAATTAATACTCTCTGCCCTCAGTGCAATATCAGTGAGGAATCTATACCTCATGCCTTGAGAGATTGTGCTTGGTGTAGGAACTTTTGTCTTAGTTCTCCCCTTCAGTTAAACATTCCTGTGAATGAGACTATACCCATTGAGAAGTGGCTCCAAGACAGATTCAATCGGTTGAGTTTGAATGATTCTAGTCTCTTGGCTTCTTTAGCGTATGGGATTTGGATGTGGAGGAACAAACTATGTTTTAATGGTGTTGATGCACCGATTGATGTGGCTCTATCAAAAGGTTTAATTGCTTACCAAAGCTTTAAAAATTCAAACCACCAAGTTGTGAGGAGCTAGTGTTGCACAAATCATGCTCAGCGACGGGTAGCAAAGAATTGGGTGCCTCCACTAGCAGGTTCTTATAAAATTAATTATGATGCAGCTGAATTTAGAAATAATGATTGGGGAATTGGGGTAGTTATCAGAGATGCTGATAGGAATTTGATTGCTTCAGCAACACGAAATATTATCTAGTCTTTTGGTGCTAAGTGTTGGTCATAGGGAGAGTCTTGATGGGAATTTGATTGCTTCAGCAACATGGAAGATTGTCCAATGTTTTGGTGCTAAGTGTTAGTCATAGGGAGAGTCCAAAAGTCAGTGGACTCTCTAGCAATGGGTTAAGTGAGAAACTACAATAGTAAGTCTGACGCATATCGTGACCCAAAACCTTAAGGCGTTGAATCTATGGGTCTTTTTCACTTATATAGCCTACAATTTTCCCATTCTTTACCAATGTGGAACTTGAACACTCACTTGAATTTCTAACATTCTCCCCCTCAAGAGGAAGCCTTTCAAGTATTTGATGATATCACCAAGAGAGTTCAGCTCACATCCAAGAGCCTCATCTCCTCCAAATCGGGCTACACACGCTCTTCTTCATACTTGTACCGCTGAACACGCCGCCTAGCCTCCACATCATTAGGAATACTTTTAACACAAGGGACCATTTATATGGATCTACCAACCACCATCGTCCACACCAATTCTTGTCCAAGCCGAACCATCATACCACTTGTTGGTCATAGGGAAAGCCCAAAAGCTAAGGATATCTCCATTAATGAGCTATGTGGGAAACTATAATAGTGAGTCTGATGCCACATCTTGACCCAAAACTTTAAGACAATGAATCTATGTGTCTTTTCTACTTATATAGCATTTAACTTGTTCATTCTTTACTAATGTAGAACTTTAACACTCACACTTGATTTTCTAACACTAAGATAGTTGAGACCATGGCCTTGAAGATGGGGCTTGAGATTGCTCGTGATTTGTGCTTATGGGATGTTGAAGCTGAATCTGATTGTTTGGATTTGATTAATGCCTTAAATCATCAGAAAGTTTTGAATTCCTACTTTGATCTCTTTGTACAGGACTGCATTCACTTAGCTCACACTTTCAGAGGCTGTAAAATTTCACATATCGACAGGTAAGGTAACAAGGTTGCTCATGCTTTGACTAAATTGGCTCAACAGGAAGGAAACAGTCTGGTTAGAAGATGGTCCTTCTATTGCTTGCAATTTGGCAGTATTGGATGTTCTATCTGCCTGTTTGGGTTAGTTCTTTTATAAAATTCACGTCAAAAAAAATTTTACACCCAAGAAATTTTTATACTAAAAAAATGATGTTTCTTTCTCTAAGGTGAATCACAATTGTTGAATAATTACTGGGACTCGCATAATTAGTAAAACTCACATAAATCCAATAATTGTTATCCTTCTAGAGAAAGAAAAATTCTGCTTCCAACCCTCGAAAAAGACGTTAAAAATTCTCATCTATTTTTACAATTGTACCATCTATGTCACTGCCACGTTAAAACACACCACCACCATTCCATTAAAAATTGTGAGATTTATGAAAATATTGTCTCCAAAATATTGACATGAATATAAAATTAGATTTAATTGTTTTTTCATTAAATTGGATTTAATTTTATTTCACTATAAATTTTATTATGCTATCATCCACTTACATATTGTCAAATCATTAAAGAAATTTGACATTTACATTAATTATTAAAAAATTAAACTTATTTGATAATATGCCAATATATTATTAAATAATAATATAAAAAAATTTATATTAACAATAAATCATATTTATACTTTAACATTTCTTGGAATAATTAATTTCATGAAATATCTCAAAATTATTTTTGACAAGTCAAACACGTTTGGTTACATTTCCAACAATACCAACCCAAAAATGAAAAATCATTATGTAAATAAAAAAGCACTAATTATTTTATACACCACATGTTGGGTTGAACATTGCATCCCGTTTAATCTTGTTGAGAAATACAACATCTCATTCTTCACATGCTTAAATTAATACTAGTAATTGAGAGAAAACATGATAAGCAAATCATGCACAACTTAATATAATTTAGACTAACAAGGTAATTAACATTCATAGATGAGAAAGTCAAATATATACTATCTAAATAAGATATTACACGATAATCTTCTATCCTAAAATTACCAAACTAATAACTTTACATCTCTACCAAGCCCATGAAAGTAGGTAAACCTAGGTAAACCAATTTTTTTATCAAAAATTATGGTCGTTGGTGGGTGATGATGTATCTTATCAAGTGATTAATATCTCAACCTATTTCTCGGTATTATTAAGGGGATGTGCGTGTGGTTATTTCTCTCCAGGCCAAGGTCTCAGACAAGGGGACACTTTGTCTCCATATTTATTTATTTTTTGTGTTGAGGTATTATCTGGCCTTATTTTAAGAGCCTAGGAAAGGAAGCCCTTTCATGGTTTTAAAATATCAAGAATAGCCCTTGAGATCTCCCGTCTTTTCTTTGCAAGTGACAACATACTTTTTGTTTGAGCCACTAAACCGGAGGTTGATGAAGTTGTGAAAATCCTTAGTTCCTGCCATAGAGCTTCAGGCCAACTTATTAACTTAGATAAAGAACTTTTATTTAGCCAAAATGTGCCAACAGAAAGACAAAATGAGATCCAAGGATGGATGAACATTAAGGCAGTGGAAAGCCATTTTAAATACCTAGGTTTACCTACTTTCATGGGTAGGTATAAGAAATAGGTTTTTGAATTTGTCCAAGATAGAATTTGGAAGAAACTTAAAGGGTGGAAGGAGAAGGTTCTTTCTAAGGCCGATAAAGTGGTTCTAGTTAAAGTCGTTGCACAAGTTATTTCGACTTATGTTATGGGTTGTTTCCTTCTTCCTCAAGATCTCTGTAATAAGATTGAATCAATGATTACAAGATTTTGGTGAGGAAGCAAAGGAGGTAAGCGAAAAATTCATTAGGTCAAGTGGCCAACTCTTTATGAGGAAAAAAATAATGGTGGCATGGGCTTTAGGAGCTTTGATCTCCTCTTTTAATTTAGCTTTTTTGGCCAAGCAAGGGTGGTGGATCTTATCTGCTCTGGATTCACTTATGGCTAGAGTTCTTAGAGCTAAATATTTCCCTAAACATTCTTTCTTAAAAGCTAAGTTATGCAATATCCCTAGTTACACTTGGAGGAGTATTCATAGTGCTGGATGGGTCTTGCAAAAAGGTGGGTATTAGAGAGTGAGAGATGGAAAGGATATTCAAATTTGGAGAAATGGTTGGCTTCTTCACCAAAATGGTCAGACTATGGTCCCTTCTTAATGTTTTAGCTAAAGATGCATCAGTAGCTGAGTTATTTGTTGAAGGCCACCGGCGTTGGAATAGTCAACTTATTCACTCCTTGTTGTTGTCTTTTGAAGCTTCACAAGTTCTCAGCATCCCTCTGTCCCTCTCAAACCACACTGATAGTTTTGTCTGGAGTGAGATGAAAAATGGAGACTTTAGAGTGCGTTCTCCATATCATTTTATCAAACTTAATGATCTAAGTTATAATTCAGCAAGTTCATCGTGTTCTTCGAGTAGCTCAGAAGTGTGGAAAGAGATTTGGAGTCTTCAAGCCCCCCTAAAGGTGAGACATTTTGTGTGGAGAATTGTCACTAACTCTCTGCCTATTAAGAAGAGGTTAGAAGCAAAGAGTATAGTAATTAATACTCTCTGCCCTCAGTGCAATATCAGTGAGGAATCTATACCTCATGCCTTGAGAGATTGTGCTTGGTGTAGGAACTTTTGTCTTAGTTCTCCCCATCAGTTAAACATTCCTGTGAATGAGACTATACCCATTGAGAAGTGGCTCCAAGACAGATTCAATCGGTTGAGTTTGAATGATTCTAGTCTCTTGGCTTCTTTAGCGTATGGGATTTGGATGTGGAGGAACAAACTATGTTTTGATGGTGTTGATGCACCGATTGATGTGGCTCTATCAAAAGGTTTAACTGCTTACCAAAGCTTTAAAAATTCAAACCACCAAGTTGTGAGGAGCTAGTGTTGCACAAATCATGCTCAGCGACGGGTAGCAAAGAATTGGGTGCCTCCACTAGCAGGTTCTTATAAAATTAATTATGATGCAGCTGAATTTAGAAATAATGATTGGGACATTGGGGTAGTTATCAGAGATGCTGATAGGAATTTGATTGCTTCAGCAACACGAAATATTATCTAGTCTTTTGGTGCTAAGTGTTGGTCATAGGGAGAGTCTTGATGGGAATTTGATTGCTTCAGCAACATGGAAGATTGTCCAATGTTTTGGTGCTAAGTGTTAGTCATAGGGAGAGTCCAAAAGTCAGTGGACTCTCCAGCAATGGGTTAAGTGAGAAACTACAATAGTAAGTCTGACGCATATCATGACCCAAAACCTTAAGGCGTTGAATCTATGGGTCTTTTTCACTTATATAGCCTACAATTTTCCCATTCTTTACCAATGTGGAACTTGAACACTCACACTTGAATTTCTAACATTCTCCCCCTCAAGAGGAAGCCTTTCAAGTATTTGATGATATCACCAAGAGAGTTCAGCTCACATCCAAGAGCCTCATCTCCTCCAAATCGGGCTACACACGCTCTTCTTCATACTTGTACCGCTGAACACGCCGCCTAGCCTCCACATCATTAGGAATACTTTTAACACAAGGGACCATTTACATGGATCTACCAACCACCATTGTCCACACCAATACTTGTCCAAGCCGAACCATCATACCACTTGTTGGTCATAGGGAAAGCCCAAAAGTTAAGGATATCTCCATTAATGAGCTATGTGGGAAACTATAATAGTGAGTCTGATGCCACATCTTGACCCAAAACTTTAAGACAATGAATCTATGTGTCTTTTCTACTTATATAGCATTTAACTTGTTCATTCTTTACTAATGTAGAACTTTAACACTCACACTTGATTTTCTAACACTAAGATAGTTGAGACCATGGCCTTGAAGATGGGGCTTGAGTTTGCTCGTGATTTGTGCTTATGGAATGTTGAAGCTGAATCTGATTGTTTGGATTTGATTAATGCCTTAAATCATCAGAAAGTTTTGAATTCCTACTTTGATCTCTTTGTACAGGACTACATTCACTTAGCTCACACTTTCAGAGGCTGTAAATTTTCACATATCGACAGGTAAGGTAACAAGGTTGCTCATGCTTTGACTAAATTGGCTCAACAGGAAGGAGACAGTCTGGTTAGAAGATGCTCCTTCTACTACTTGCAATTTGGCAGTATTGGATGTTCTATCTGCCTCTTTGGGTTAGTTCTTTTATAAAATTCACGTCAAAAAAAATTTTACACCCAAGAAATTTTTATACTAAAAAAATGATGTTTCTTTCTCTAAGGTGAATCACAATTGTTGAATAATTACTGGGACTCGCATAATTAGTAAAACTCACATAAATCCAATAATTGTTATCCTTCTAGAGAAAGAAAAATTCTGCTTCCAACCCTCGAAAAAGACGTTAAAAATTCTCATCTATTTTTACAATTGTACCATCTATGTCACTGCCACGTTAAAACACACCACCACCATTCCATTAAAAATTGTGAGATTTATGAAAATATTGTCTCCAAAATATTGACATGAATATAAAATTAGATTTAATTGTTTTTTCATTAAATTGGATTTAGTTTTATTTCACTATAAATTTTATTATGCTATCATCCACTTACATATTGTCAAATCATTAAAGAAATTTGACATTTACATTAATTATTAAAAAATTAAACTTATTTGATAATATGCCAATATATTATTAAATAATAATATAAAAAAATTTATATTAACAATAAATCATATTTATACTTTAACATTTCTTGGAATAATTAATTTCATGAAATATCTCAAAATTATTTTTGACAAGTCAAACACGTTTGTTTACATTTCCAACAATACCAACCCAAAAATGAAAAATCATTATGTAAATAAAAAAGCACTAATTATTTTATACACCACATGTTGGGTTGAACATTGCATCCCTTTCAATCTTGTTGAGAAATACAACATCTCATTCTTCACATGCTTAAATTAATACTAGTAATTGAGAGAAAACTTGATAAACAAATCATGCACAACTTAATATAATTTAGACTAACATGGTAATTAACATTCATAGATGAGAAAGTCAAATATATACTATCTAAATAAGATATTACACGATAATCTTCTATCCTAAAATTACCTAACTAATAACTTTTCATCTCTACCAAGCCCATGAAAGTAGGTAAACCTAGGTAAACCAATTTTTTTTATCAAAAATTATGGTCGTTGGTGGGTGATGATGTATCTTATCAAGTGATTAATATCTCAACCAATTTCTCGGTATTATTAAAGGGATGTGCGTGTGGTTATTTCTCTCCAGGCCAAGGTCTCAGACAAGGGGACACTTTGTCTCCATATTTATTTATTTTTTGTGTTGAGGTATTATCTGGCCTTATTTTAAGAGCCTAGGAAAGGAAGCCCTTTCATGGTTTTAAAATATCTAGAATAGCCCTTGAGATCTCCCGTCTTTTCTTTGCAAGTGACAACATACTTTTTGTTTGAGCCACTAAATCGGAGGTTGATGAAGTTGTGAAAATCCTTAGTTCCTGCCATAGAGCTTCAGGCCAACTTATTAACTTAGATAAAGAACTTTTATTTAGCCAAAATGTGCCAACAGAAAGACAAAATGAGATCCAAGGATGGATGAACATTAAGGCAGTGGAAAGCCATTTTAAATACCTAGGTTTACCTACTTTCATGGGTAGGTATAAGAAATAGGTTTTTGAATTTGTCCAAGATAGAATTTGGAAGAAACTTAAAGGGTGGAAGGAGAAGGTTCTTTCTAAGGCCGATAAAGTGGTTCTAGTTAAAGTCGTTGCACAAGTTATTTCGACTTATGTTATGGGTTGTTTCCTTCTTCCTCAAGATCTTTGTAATAAGATTGAATCAATGATTACAAGATTTTGGTGAGGAAGCAAAGGAGGTAAGCGAAAAATTCATTAGGTCAAGTGGCCAACTCTTTATGAGGAAAAAAAATAATGGTGGCATGGGCTTTAGGAGCTTTGATCTCCTCTTTTAATTTAGCTTTTTTGGCCAAGCAAGGGTGGTGGATCTTATCTGCTCTGGATTCACTTATGGCTAGAGTTCTTAGAGCTAAATATTTCCCTAAACATTCTTTCTTAAAAGCTAAGTTATGCAATATCCCTAGTTACACTTGGAGGAGTATTCATAGTGCTGGATGGGTCTTGCAAAAAGGTGGGTATTAGAGAGTGAGAGATGGAAAGGATATTCAAATTTGGAGAAATGGTTGGCTTCTTCACCAAAATGGTCAGACTATGGTCCCTTCTTAATGTTTTAGCTAAAGATGCATCAGTAGCTGAGTTATTTGTTGAAGGCCACCGGCGTTGGAATAGTCAACTTATTCACTCCTTGTTGTTGTCTTTTGAAGCTTCACAAGTTCTCAGCATCCCTCTGTCCCTCTCAAACCACACTGATAGTTTTGTCTGGAGTGAGATGAAAAATGGAGACTTTAGAGTGCGTTCTCCATATCATTTTATCAAACTTAATGATCTGAGTTATAATTCAGCAAGTTCATCGTGTTCTTCGAGTAGCTCAGAAGTGTGGAAAGAGATTTGGAGTCTTCAAGCCCCCCCAAAGGTGAGACATTTTGTGTGGAGAATTGTCACTAACTCTCTGCCTATTAAGAAGAGGTTAGAAGCAAAGAGTATAGTAATTAATACTCTTTGCCCTCAGTGCAATATCAGTGAGGAATCTATACCTCATGCCTTGAGAGATTATGCTTGGTGTAGGAACTTTTGTCTTAGTTCTCCCCTTCAGTTAAACATTCCTGTGAATGAGACTATACCCATTGAGAAGTGGCTCCAAGACAGATTCAATCGGTTGAGTTTGAATGATTCTAGTCTCTTGGCTTTTTTAGCGTATGGGATTTGGATGTGGAGGAACAAACTATGTTTTGATGGTGTTGATGCACCGATTGATGTGGCTCTATCAAAAGGTTTAACTGCTTACCAAAGCTTTAAAAATTCAAACCACCAAGTTGTGAGGAGCTAGTGTTGCACAAATCATGCTCAGCGACGGGTAGCAAAGAATTGGGTGCCTCCACTAGCAGGTTCTTATAAAATTAATTATGATGCAGCTGAATTTAGAAATAATGATTGGGGCATTGGGGTAGTTATCAGAGATGCTGATAGGAATTTGATTGCTTCAGCAACACGAAATATTATCTAGTCTTTTGGTGCTAAGTGTTGGTCATAGGGAGAGTCTTGATGGGAATTTGATTGCTTCAGCAACATGGAAGATTGTCCAATGTTTTGGTGCTAAGTGTTAGTCATAGGGAGAGTCCAAAAGTCAGTGGACTCTCCAGCAATGGGTTAAGTGAGAAACTACAATAGTAAGTCTGACGCATATCATGACCCAAAACCTTAAGGCGTTGAATCTATGGGTCTTTTTCACTTATATAGCCTACAATTTTCCCATTCTTTACCAATGTGGAACTTGAACACTCACACTTGAATTTCTAACATTCTCCCCCTCAAGAGGAAGCCTTTCAAGTATTTGATGATATCACCAAGAGAGTTCAGCTCACATCCAAGAGCCTCATCTCCTCCAAATCGGGCTACACACGCTCTTCTTCATACTTGTACCGCTGAACACGCCGCCTAGCCTCCACATCATTAGGAATACTTTTAACACAAGGGACCATTTACATGGATCTACCAACCACCATCGTCCACACCAATACTTGTCCAAGCCGAACCATCATACCACTTGTTGGTCATAGGGAAAGCCCAAAAGCTAAGGATATCTCCATTAATGAGCTATGTGGGAAACTATAATAGTGAGTCTGATGCCACATCTTGACCCAAAACTTTAAGACAATGAATCTATGTGTCTTTTCTACGTATATAGCATTTAACTTGTTCATTCTTTACTAATGTAGAACTTTAACACTCACACTTGATTTTCTAACACTAAGATAGTTGAGACCATGGCCTTGAAGATGGGGCTTGAGTTTGCTCGTGATTTGTGCTTATGGGATGTTGAAGCTGAATCTGATTGTTTGGATTTGATTAATGCCTTAAATCATCAGAAAGTTTTGAATTCCTACTTTGATCTCTTTGTACAAGACTGCATTCACTTAGCTCACACTTTCAGAGGCTGTAAATTTTCACATATCGACAGGTAAGGTAACAAGGTTGCTCATGCTTTGACTAAATTGGCTCAACAGGAAGGAGACAGTCTGGTTAGAAGATGGTCCTTCTATTGCTTGTAATTTGGCAGTATTGGATGTTCTATCTGCCTCTTTAGGTTAGTTCTTTTATAAAATTCACGTCAAAAAAAATTTTACACCCAAGAAATTTTTATACTAAAAAAATGATGTTTCTTTCTCTAAGGTGAATCACAATTGTTGAATAATTACTGGGACTCGCATAATTAGTAAAACTCACATAAGTCCAATAATTGTTATCCTTCTAGAGAAAGAAAAATTCTGCTTCCAGCCCTCGAAAAAGACGTTAAAAATTCTCATCTACTTTTACAATTGTACCATCTATGTCATTGCCACGTTAAAACACACCACCACCATTCCATTAAAAATTGTGAGATTTATGAAAATATTGTCTCCAAAATATTGACATGAATATAAAATTAGATTTAATTGTTTTTTCATTAAATTGGATTTAATTTTATTTCACTATAAATTTTATTATGCTATCATCCACTTACATATTGTCAAATCATTAAAGAAATTTGACTTTTACATTAATTATTAAAAAATTAAACTTATTTGATAATATGCCAATATATTATTAAATAATAATATAAAAAAATTTATATTAACAATAAATCATATTTATACTTTAACATTTCTTGGAATAATTAATTTCATGAAATATCTCAAAATTATTTTTGACAAGTCAAACACGTTTGGTTACATTTCCAACAATACCAACCCAAAAATGAAAAATCATTATGTAAATAAAAAAGCACTAATTATTTTATACACCACATGTTGGGTTGAACATTGCATCCCGTTCAATCTTGTTGAGAAATACAACATCTCATTCTTCACATGCTTAAATTAATACTAGTAATTGAGAGAAAACATGATAAACAAATCATGCACAACTTAATATAATTTAGACTAACATGGTAATTAACATTCATAGATGAGAAAGTCAAATATATACTATCTAAATAAGATATTACACGATAATCTTCTATCCTAAAATTACCTAACTAATAACTCTACATCTCTACCAAGCCCACTCAATTTCTTACCTCTTCTCATAACCCTAGCAATCCGATACATGTATTTTTTTTTTATGTGGAAGATAACTTCATTAAACATTAAAAGAGAGTATATCCAAGAGCACAAAGTTTTCAATTACATCAAGTGATTCTTCTATCCAGATAGCCTCACCAGACTCTCCAACCCATTTTACTCATGCATAGGTCCTATGAAGCACAAACACGCCATTTTTTAGGCATGTCCACATATCCGTGTCAGACATATTGAAACACCCGTACGGCACACGTGTCTTACGTATCTAAATGTGTCATATTAAAAAGATTATTTTTTTTTCAATTTAGACATGTGTCGGATATGCTTAGACACTTGTCAGACACGTTTGGATACGTTTCAGACATGTTTGAACACGTCTAGGACAGGGTTTGAATACGTCTAGGATAGGGTTTGAACACGAACCACTAATATTTAAAAAAAAATTGTTTCCATGACTAACGTTCAATTAGTAAGCTCATAACCCACTAAAGCTCAATTAAATGACTAACATCCCAAGCCATTATTTTCACATACCAGTATTTTAAGTTTTATCTTTTCATATACCACTATTTTCTTCTGCTCTTTCTACCTCTGCTCATACCAAGTCGTCCACTTCGTCATCACCAAAGCTTGCCTCACACCAATATTTCCTTTAGTTAATTTTTTTATGCACATGTACTTATACATGGTTTGTTCTATTAGGAGAAATTGACTTAGGAGATTTTTTAGAATATATCAATAAAAATTATACTCCATATTTTTTAGGAGGGGCTTACTAGGTAGCAAATATTGGCACATATGACATATATTAAGATTATGTAAATCTTCAAGCTTATAGAAAAGATATTAATGAATTATGAATCTTTTTTATTAAACTTTGTAATTATATATATATATATATATATATATATATATATATATATATATATGCTTTGTGTCCGTGTCTTATAATTTTTTAATTTGATGTGTCTCGATATCCATGTCTATGTCGTGTCCCGTGTCCATGTCCGCATCCATGTTTCATAGCATAGGCCACTTGATTTCTTTCCCTCCCTACATGAGCCATTCTCCAAAATCGAGATTATTGAGATAGTAGAGAGAAATCCCTGACTATTAGCCCAAAGCAGGATGAATGCATTTGGTGGTGGATCAGAGCATTTGCAAGGTCCAGATTATCAGTTTCAGCTTATAACTAGAAGAAACTCAAATCTAGAGCAAGTGAAAGACCAAATTGCATCGCCATTGCCTCTACCACTCTAACCTATTAGAATTTTTTATGAACTAACATAAATCATATTATATAGAACCTAGATTAATTGGATATCAAAATTATTAGAGCATTTTGTTTAGCTTAAATTGTGATTAGTATTGTTGATGGGCCTATTATTGTTAAAGCACTGCTCATATATGTGGGTTTTGTTTCATGGGTCCTGTATATGGGTTTGTCATAGTGGGTAGGTTTAACCCATTTTAATTGTTTTATTTATACAGGGAGAGACCCCTATTCCTAACCACTCTAATACATACAGTTGTCCCATTGATACTGACGCGTGAGCGACTATTATGAGATAGGAATAGTATCTCTCCCTCATCGAGTTTTCTTTTCAGGGTTTCAACAATGACTTTTTCATCGACGCTATTTCAAGGTAACCTTAAAACTTTTATATGTATTGATATGTCATAAATTATTGGGATTAATAGATCTAATAAATTTCTATCAATTGGTATCAGAGCCAATATTTTAATCCTGATAATGACTATCAATATTTTATTTTATCAAGATATCTTATGAGGTTTAAAAATTTAAGAAACCCAAAATCTTGACGTATGTGATGTTTAATTTTTTTTTTTAAAATCGATTTCAAAAATTAAAGTTAGGGCTTTTGTACATTGGGTTGTTCTGAGTTCAAAGACATGTTTACTGCATTTTGATATTGTAAATTTACAAAGAAATTTACACAAACCTATAGAACCCTAAAGGTGTAATCTTTTATGATTCGTTTTCTTTTGGACATTATTTCAACAAATCGATTTAGGGCTATTATAGATCCTTATTTCCCTAGTCTAAAAATCAACGCGACTCGTCCCTGGATGAACCAGGTCGCGCAACCCGATTTCAGAGAAACAGGTGAGGAAGACAAAGCTTCCTCCCAGACAACGCCCACTCGCGCAGGTGGCGCGTGGAGGCACGTGTGGCTTCACGGAGAGTGCTTTTCAACTTCTATTTTTTGGGTTGTGCTCCACGTGCCCTCTAGTATTTTTTGGTAATTTTTATTTATTTTTTGATGCCCATTTAATATTTATTTCAAAATTTCTAGAGATTAAAATTATTAAAAATATATGGTACTCTCATTTTTTACTTCTAGAAATTTTTGTGTATTATTGTGATGTTGTTGGGCATGATATATACTACACACTCTCAGAGTTGATATTGTTTAGTCACTTAAATAATTTTAGTGTTATTTTGTGCATAAATTAATATATATTGTTTTGAAAACTATATGTTTTGTTATTATTTATGCGATTTAATTCTGAGAATTGCTGTTTAAAGTATTGTAGTAATGTTTTGATGCACCTTTCATGATTGTAAGCTCGCCTTCGCGGGACCAATTATGTTGAGGTGTTAATTTTGTTGATATTTTGTTAATAATGTTGCGTTAGGAGTTATATTAATAATGCGCTTACCCTATCGATTTGTCTTTATTAATGTAATTTCTAGTGATTTGTTAAGTGATGTTATTTTGGACACTTTTCATAATTGTGAGCTCGCCTTCGCGGGACCAATTATTGTAAGGTTGTGATTGACATGGACAAGATGCAAATGGTTTTGATGTCGACAAACAAGAAAGCAATGGGAACACAATGATCAAGTCACAAGGAACTCAAGCTTAGCATGTAGGATTATAGATCTTGTGTAAAGGTATTCTAAAGATTCACCTCAAGCTCAAATGGCTTCCTAAAATGTATTTGCAAAATGATTTTTCAAGTTAGGATAAAAAAGGCTTTATGCAACATCTCTTTCAAATCTTATATCCTAAGCCTTGCTTTTTGGAAACTTACAAGCCTCATGATAGACATTAGGAACCAAATTTTCTAGTCCCCTAACCGATTAGGACCAGCTCCTAACCGGTTAGTTAGCTCAAACAATGGTTTGCCTCTTGTTCTTTCAAATGGCTAACCGATTAGGCAAGGTGCCTAACCAGTTATTTAATAACTCAGAAGCCACATTGTATTTGTCCTAACCGATTAGGTAGAAGACCTAACCGGTTAGTCATAAACTCAGAAGCCATTCTAATAATGTCCTAACCGATTATGCAGATGGCCTAACCGGTTATTCTATAACTCAGAAGCTAAAAACGTGTTGCCCTAACCGATTAGGTAGAAGACCTAACCGGTTATTCATCAACTCAGAACCCACGTTGATAATGTCCTAACCGATTAGCTTGCAGCTCTAACCGGTTAGCATCCTACCCAGAACTCATTTTTATGTTGTCCTAACCGATTAGGACACTTTCCTAACCGGTTAGTTATCAAACCAGAACACTTCTATATAAGCTTAAATGAGCCCCTAACCGGTTAGGATACTTGGTTAACCGGTTAGCCTATGTTCTGGAAAAATATGAAGAAGCACGTAACGACTATATTGCTGAGCATTAATTGCTCACAACCACCTCCAACGGCATTTAATAACACTTACCTATATATTTGGATGTTGGGCTTCGTTGGTAGGTTAGAAAAACTGAGTCAACCATTCTGGAAAATTTCTATTGAGCTTTAAACAAGTTTTTCTCATCATTCTCTAAAATCCTCTGTTTTGAGCTTGAATTTGTGTGATCTCAAATACCATAGTTCTTCAATTTGTAATACTTGCTCTTGAGAGAGTTTCATCCATTTAAATCTTATACAATCTATTTAGAGAGGGTGAGGTATCCCTCAAGTATTGTAAGGGTGAGGTATCCCTTGGAAAATAGAGGCTTAAGCATTAGGGTGAGGTATCCCATAGTGTTGAGTGCTTAAGGTTGTAGTGGTTGTCAAGCACCCATTGAAGCTTAAAGATATAGTGGAAAATCTCAAGTTGTTGCTTAGGGACTGGACGTAGATCACAAGTGAATTGGTGATCGAACCAGGATAAATTGCTGTGTTTGTTCTCTCTAAACCCTTCTGTTTACATTAAGCACTGTTTCATTGAATATCTTGAATATTGTTTTTCTTGATTATTGCATTTATAAGTAAAAGTATTTATTCCATATATCCAATCAGTTCTAATCATCAAATAGCTTCAACAAAAATTGTTTATCAAACGATTTGCGAAAGATTTACGAACTTGTCTTATATACTCAATTCACCCCCCTATTGAGTATTGAGGCCACTTGGTAACAAAGGTGTCATTTTGTTGATAAAATATTGCTATGTTGTGGCTTTGGGGATTATATTGATAATGTGCTTACCCTATTGGTTTGCCTTTATTAATGTGATTCTTGATGATTTGTTAAAGGCATTGAGGTTTTGACCTTAGAGTTCTCAATATCCTTTCGGTACTAGCTTTAGGGACATGATTTTGATGTCTGTGAGAGTCTACTCATATGTAATAATTTAGAACCCTTAGGCAGGATTGCAATTGCATGAGAAAACTCAATTATGGTTTTGCTCAAATATTATACATGTTGATATGCTTGACAAAATCTCCTTTTAATGTATCGTTCTTTTAGCTTCATCAATGCAAATGAGTGCTATAACGAAATTGAATGGGACTAATTTTGAGGACTGGGTGGATTCTGTGAAATTGTTCCTTGGTGTCTCTAATGTTAATGCTGCTCTCACTGAGGATGAACCTCAGAGACCCACAAATGCATCTTCTACTACAGATAAAAAGAAGCATGAAAGGTGGGTTCAATCCAATAAAGTTTGTTTGATGATCATGAAGTATAACATGGAAAAGACTATTAAAGAGAGCATTCCTGAAACAAATAATGCTAAAGAGTTCCTAAAGTCTGTTGGTAAGAAATTCAAGAAGTTTGACAAAACTAATAAGGCCTATTACCTCTCTTTGTTGACAAAGATTACATATGATGGTGTGAGTGGTGTTCATGAACATGTTTTAAAGCTTGTGAACTGGTACAACAAGTTGAGGTCTATGAAAGTGGAGTTGGGAGAGGATTTCCTGGTCTGGCAGGTGTTTGAGTCTCTTTCGGCTAGTTTTGATGTCTTGAGAATCACTTACAATGCTCAAAAGGAGGAGTGGACTATTGATAAACTTATATCTGTTCTTACTCAAGAGGAGCATATCATGAAGAAGGGCAAGGTCCATAGTGTTCAGTTTGTTTCTCACAAGAATGGTGAAAAGAAGAAGAAATTTGCTAAAGGGAAGAACAATAAGCCTCAGTTTAAGAAAAAGTGGAATGATAAGCCTAAATATTCTTCTAAGCCATCTTTTGGTCCTAGTGAGCCTTCTGGTGTTAAGCCCAGATATCTTTTTAATGAAAATTGTAAGTTTTGTGATATATATGGGCATAAGCAGTCTGATTGTTTAAAATTTAAGAACTGGCTTGAGAAAAAGAAAGGTAACCCCTTGGCTCTAGTATGTTTTGAATCAAATCTAGTTGACGTTCCTTTAAATACTTGGTGGTTAGATACTGGTGCAACTATTCATGTTACAAATTCATTACAGCAATTCAGAAGCAGGGGGGAAACCAAGTGAAGGGGAGTTGATGATCACAGTAGGAAATGGAACTAAAGTCAAAGTAGAGCATATAGGAATGGTTTCATTAAAGTTATGTATTGGACATGATTTAGTTGTGAAAGATACAGTTTATGTACCTTCTATGAGGAGGAATTTGATTTCAGTTTCTGTTTTGGATAGTTATGGCTACTCTTTCCATTTTAGTAATGCAAAAGTTTCTTTATATTATGATTCTATTCTTGTTGGTTCTAGAGTCCTGTCTAATGGTTTATACATGTTGAATGTTGATTCTTTTTCTGTTGATCAATGAGATTCGAATATCAATAATGTTGTTGGAAACAAGCGTGGTAGAGTTACTGAAAAATCTTCTATGTTGTGGCATAAACTTTTAGGACACATCTTTCGGGAGAGAATGAAGAGGTTGATTAAGGAAAATATTCTTCATGATTTGGACTTCTCTAATTTTGATACCTGTGTTGATTGTATAAAATGGAAACTTATAGCTGGAGATAGAAAGAGTGGGGTTACCAGGAGTGAAGGAATACTACAGTTGATTCATACAAATATTTGTGGGCCCATTACTCCTATTGCTATGGGTGGTTTTAGGTACTTCATCACTTTTATTGATGACTTCTCAAGATACGGGTGGATTGATTTGCTACGTGAGAAGTCTGATTCTTTAGATGCCTTTAAAGCTTTCAAAGTTGCTGTTGAATTGAAATTTAGTAAGCAGATCAAATGTGTGAGATCTGATAGAGGTGGTGAATACTATGGCAGGTATGATGAAGCTGGTAGAAATCTTGGACCTTTTGCTAGGTTCTTACAGGACTGTGGTATTGAGGCATAGTACACCATGCCTGGCACTCCACAACAAAACGGAGTTGTAGAGAGACGAAATCGTACTTTTATAGATATGGTGAGATGTATTCTTAGTCATTCTACTCTTCTAGAATTCTTGTGGGGAGATGCCCTGAAGACTACTTCTTATATATTGAATCATGTGCCAAGTAAATCTATGTTGAATACTCCATATGAGCTTATGATAGTAAACGGCCTACCTTGAGGCATTTCTGTGTTTGGGGATGTAGGGCAGAGGTGAGACCTTATAACTCACATTTTAAGAAGCTTGATCCCAAAACCATCAGTGGTTTCTTCATTGGCTATTGTATTAGCTCAAGAGATTCTAGGTTCTATTGTCCTTCTCATACTACTAGAGTTATTGAATTTGATCGGGCTGTCTATTTTGAAGGGGACTTAGAACATAGTGGAATTTAGGAGCCGCGTATTGTTGATTTCAGTGAGGAGTATGTAGTTGTTCCTATTCTTGTTAATCCCTTTCCAGGGATAATGCCATCTCCTTTGATCTATAATGATAATGTTGATATCCCTCAACAAGTCAAAAATAATGTACAGATTCCAGATGTTGTTGTGACTCCACTGAGAAGATCTGAGTGGGTTCCTATATCCACTGAGTCTACTAGATTCAGGGATTATGTTGTGTACCTGCAGGACCATGAGTTTAATTCAGTCGAGGATTCTGATCCTATTTCTTTTCAAGAGGCCATGTTTAGTCCTAATAGTGCACAATGGCTAGTGGCTATGGAGGATGAGTTGACTTCTATGAGAAAGAATAATGTTTGGGAATTAGTAGAATTGCCTACTGATTGGAAAACTGTTGGTTGCAAATGGGTCTTTAAGACCAAACGTGATGCTAGAGGTGAAATTGAGAGGTATAAGGCCAGACTTGTTGCTAAGGGATATAACCAAAGGGAAGGCATTGATTATAAGGAGACTTTCTCACCGGTCTCCGCTAAAGATTCTTTTCATGCTGTGATGGCCTTAGTTGCTCATTTTGATTTGGAGTTTCATCAAATAGATGTTAAGACCGCCTTCCTAAATGGTGATTTATATAAAGATGTGTATATGGATCAACCTAATGGTTTTGTTAAAAATGGTAAAGATCATATAGTATGTAAATTAAGAAGATCTATTTATGGATTGAAACAGGCTTCCATGAAATGGTATTTGAAATTTGACTATATTATTATTTCTCTTGGTTTTAAAGAGAATACAGTTGACCAATGCATTTATCTGAAGTTTAGTGGGAGCAGATTCATCATTCTTGTTTTATATGTTGATGATGTATTGTTAGCTAGTAATGATATTGTTTTTTTAATGAGACAAAGCAGATGTTGATAGTAAATTTTGATATGAAAGATCTTGGTGATGCTTCATTTGTATTAGGTATTGAGATTCACCGTGATAGATCTCGTGGTATTCTTGGCTTGTCTCAGAAAGCTTATATTGAAAGGATTCTGAATAGATTTAATATGAAATCTTGTAATCCTTGTATTGCACCTATTCAAAAGGGTAAAAGACTCTCTAATACCCAATGTCCTCAAAGTGATAAAGATGTTACTGAAATGGAGAAAGTCCCATATGCGTCCGCTGTTGGCAACCTTATGTATGCTCAAGTTTGTACACGTCTTGATATTGCTTTTGTTGTTAGTGTACTTGGGAGATACTTGAGCAAACCTGATGTGGCTCATTGGAAGGCTGCAAAACAAGTTATGAGGTATCTACAGGGTATCAAAGATTGTATGCTCACCTATAGGAGGTTTGACCACCTTGAGGTGATAGGCTATATTGATTCTAATTATGATGGTTGTTCAGATGACTATAAGTCCACATCAGGGTATATCTTTATGTTAACAGGAGGAGCTGTTTCTTGGAAGAGTGTTAAGCAGACACTTACAACTACTTCTATTATGGAGGCAGAATATATAGCTTGTTATGAGGCTACGCGTCAAGCGATATGGTTAAAAAATTTGATTACTGAATTTCTTATTGTGGAGAGCATTTCCAGGCCTCTTACTATTTATTGTGATAACTTTGCCGTAGTTTGCTTCTCTCAAATTAATAAAAGGTCAAAGCGCTCAAAGCATTTTGATACAAAATTCATGTTTTTTAGAGAGAAGATTCAGGAGTTTCAGACTCATGTCGAGCATATCCCTACAAAACTTATGGTTGCAGACCCACTAACCAAAGGTTTAGCTGTTAAAGTTTTTGTTGATCATGTAACCTGTATGGGTATAATGTGGTCTTTTGATGTTTAGGGTTAGTGGGAGTTTAATTTTGTAATTTTATTGCGACCTCATTTTATTATGTCTTGAGACAATTATATTGTTATTATTATTATCGTTGCCATATAATATTATTATTATTATTATCTGTGCAGTTTTGTTTATTCATGATATGGTATATTATGGAGACATTTTGGACCCAGTCTCATTTGTAGTTGTGCTGAGATTTTTTTTAATCTCAGAAAGCATCTTGGGCGGATGTTTGGGGGCATTTTGCTGGGAAATACACTTTGATCACATGTTGGCATGCAAATTTTAGATGTGCTTTCCCACTACCCATTTACCACATTTTGATAGGTCACCGAGATATGAGTATGTTATATGTATGATATCAGTACTCCTTCGAGTATAATTTTCTGCATTGTTAAGATACTTGTAGTCTCATTTTGGACCAGTTGTTGAGAGTGCTAGCTTGATTTTGACATTATATTGTGGCCACATATTATTTGATTAATCTAGAAAATTGTTTTCTTGTTAAAGTGATATAATGTGACTTATGTTATCCAAGTGTGAGAATGTTAGAATTTTTTATGGACTAACATAAATCATATTATACAAGACCCAAATTAATTAGATGTCAAAATTATTAGAGCATTTTGTTTAGCCTAAATTGTGATCAGTATTATTGATGGGCCTATTGTTGTTAAAGCATTACTCATATATGTGAGTTTTGTTTCATGGGTCCTGTATATGGGTTTGCCATAGTGGGTAGATTTAATCCATTTTAATTGTTTTATTTATACAGAGAGAGACCCCTATTCCTAATCACTCTAGTGCGTACAGTTGCCCCATTGATACTGACACGTGAGCGACTATTATGGGATAAGAATAGTATCTCTCCCTTATTGAGTTTTCTTTTTAGGGTTTCAACAATGACTTCCTCATCGACGCTATTTCAGGGTATCATTAAAACTTTTATATGTATTGATATGTCATAAATTATTAGGATTAATAGATCCGATAAATTTCTATCATAACCTCCATCGGGCTATGGATAATCCAACTAGTAGCTGCCAAAACTATACCTTTAGAATCTCTGAAAATAGCACCGAGTCCCCATCTTGTCTCGTCAATCATGGCTGCATCAGTATTAAGTTTGTAGTTTCCATCTTGGGGAGATCTCCAACACCTAGCTTTAGAGGAGCTTGCATCAGTTCCAGCAGTGGGAGCCTGCGATTCCCCGGCACTAAGATAGCTTTGGATATAAGTATATAACCATCTGAATAGGGAGATCTTTGGCTTCAAAACACCGTCTATTCCTCGCAAGCCAAACATTGTGAAGGAGGGTCACGAAAAGCTCAGTGCCCTCCTTTGAGTAATTATTGATAATCTGCTGACACCACCTATCAAGAGGTAATTCAGTACCTGAGTTTATGTGGAGACCCAAAGGTGAAGCAAACCAGAATTTTTTTGCCCATTCACAATCTTTGAATACATGAGTATCAGACTCCTCCTCCAAGCCACATCTTGGGCAAATAATATCCAACATTATGCCCCTTGTTTTGAGGTTTGTCCTCACAGCAGGGATAGTGCCATTGTAGATTCTCCATAGGAAATGTAGAGATTTTGGTGGAATTTGCAACTTCCATAGCTTGGTCCAAATTTCTGCATTCCTCAAGGGCTTAGAACTACCCTCTCCCATGTCATTAGAACATCTCTTTATCAACCTGAAAGCAGATCGGACAGTGTACTCACCATCATGGGTTTCACCCCAAACGAACTTGTCTGCGCAGAGGTAAAGATCTAGGGGAATGGCCAGGATTTGGTTTGCTTCAAAGGGCAGAAAAACTAAGTTCACCAACTGCCTATTGCATCTCTGCTGACCCTCTTCCATCATTGAAGCAACAGTTGCATCGCTGGAAATAATCCTTGGAGTAATTCAAATTTTATGTCCATTTTGATGTGGAAGCCAACCATCTTCCCATACTGAGATATTAGTACCGTTTCCAACTCTCCAGAAACCACCCTTATGTAACACGCAACCAGAGTTGAATATACTCCTCCATGTATAGCATGGCATATAGCCAACACAGGTTGAAAGAAACGACTTCTTTGGGTAATATTTAGCTTTTAAGTTTTAACACTTTTGCCATAAGAGAATCTGGGCTGCTAATTAGTCTCCATACTTGTTTTGCCAAAAGAGCTAAATTAAAAGCTCCTGAAACCCAAGCCACCCATTTTCTTAGACTGGCAGAGTATCCCATTTCACCCAATGAATTTTCCTCTGCTTATCCTTAGAACCCCACCAAAAATTACTAATCATAGATTTAACTTTGTTACAAAGTTCCACCGGAAGCATGAAACAACCCATATTATAATTAGGAATTGATTGAGGTACTGCTTTAATTAGGACTTCGTAGGACTTCCTTCCCTGTCTTGGATAGCACCTTCTCTTTCCACCTTTTGAGCTTCTTCCACACCCTATCTTAGACAAATTCAAATACATGTTTCTTTGACCTGCCTATAAACGTTGGCAATTCCAGATATTTGGAATGACTCTCCACTGCCTTCATACTCATCTATCTGTGGAAATCATTTCTTCTGTCTATCGGCACATTTTGACTAAAAGAAAGCTCTGATTTATCCAAATTAACAAACTGACTCAAAACTCTCTAGTAAAGAGAGAGGATAGACAACAACTGCTCAGCCTCCTTTATAGTAGCTCTGGCAAACAGAAGACTATCATCAACAAAGAATAAGTGAGTGATTTCTGAGGCAGCTCTAGCTATTCTGATTCCAT
The DNA here is from genome assembly GCA_029884595.1 of Ormosia semicastrata. Taxonomy (NCBI): domain Eukaryota; kingdom Viridiplantae; phylum Streptophyta; class Magnoliopsida; order Fabales; family Fabaceae; genus Ormosia; species Ormosia semicastrata. The sequence continues at coordinate 96,890,717 of JAQQTO010000063.1, read as the reverse complement.
GAATAGCCCTCCTCTCTTGGGCTCTGCAAATTAGACATGAAAAAACCTCGACACAAAGAATGTACAGATATGGGGATAGTGGATCACCCTGCCTTAGTCCTCTACTAGGATTAAAATAGCCACATGGATAACCATTTAGTAACACTGAGAGAGACACAGATGAAACACACCTCAAAATAAGAGATACCCAATGATAAGAAAAACCCATAGCACTAAGAATTGCTCCCAAGAACATCCATTCCACTCTATCATGCGCCTTTGCCATGTCTAGTTTCATCCTAACATACCCTATTTTACCAAACACCTTCCGCATATAATGAAAAGTGTAAAAAGCCACTAGAACATTATTTGTAATTAGTCTTCCAAGAACAAAAGCACTTTGGAACTCACCTATCAAACTTGGTAAAACTATCTCCAGCCTGTTATCAATTGTTATGGTGACAATCTTCATAATAACATTACAAAGAGATATAAGCCTAAAAACTTTTGTATGACTTGGTTTCTTTGTCTAAGGAATAAGGCAAATGAAAGTGGAATTTAGCTCCTTGGGATTTGCTCCATGATTAAGAATATTAAGAACTACACTAGTGACTTACTCCCCTACAATATTCCAAAACTGCTCAAAGAAGATTGATTCTAAACCATCCAAGTCTTGGGGCTTTTGTTAGGTGCATATGAAATAAGGCTTGGAATACTTCTTCTTTTGAGAAAGATGGCTCCAAAATATTTTTTAGATCTAGAGTCACCCTGCCATTAACCACTTGTACCGCCTCAAGTAAGTCACACACAAGATTTGCTTCAAAAATATTCTGGAAAAAGGACGTTATTACATGGGCAATGCCCTTGTTGAAAATAATGCACAATTTCTAGAAAATTCTACACTTATGTAGCAAAAAATGGATGGTTGTAATTATCTACAATATCCTAGAAATTTCATGTAATTGAAGGTTGTAAGAGATGTATAAAGAATAGTCTAGAAAGTTCAAAGCCACCTTAGTTTGGCGGTGGTGTTGGCCTATAAATATAGGCATCAAGCACTCTATCTTGAAATCAAGATAAACAATACTAATTGAACTATTCTCCTACTAAATTAGCACTAGTCTCTCACGTCCCCTTTCCTATCCAATTCCATCAAGCTTTATCTACCTTCTTCTTATAAGAAAAACTATCAACTATCTTCTACACCAACTAACCTATATTTTCTATCAGTGGTATCAGAGCTACGTTCGGTCATACACTGGGCATAGATACATTACCCAACTACTTCACAAAAATTTCCCATCCATCCTAAACTACTTTCAAAATTTTCTAGAGTCATGGCAGACACAACCCAACTATCATCTATGCCTATCCTAATTTTTTCAGGCAAAAACTATGATTTTTGGAGCATAAAAATGACGACATATTTTCGCTTCCAAGATTTATAGGACATCATTGAAGAAGGATTTACTATTCCTCAGGATGCTTCAGCTCTTACTGCAGCTCAAAAGAAAGAGTTGAAGGAAAATAAGAAAAAAGATTCGAAGGCATTATTCATTCTGCAACAAGCCGTGGCCGACACTATCTTTCCAAGAATTATAGGAGTAGCTAGTGCTAAGGAAACGTGGAGTACTCTAAAGGAGGAGTTTCACGGCAGTGACAAGATACGCACCATCAAACTTCAAACTCTAAGTCGAGAGTTTGAATTAATTAAAATGAAGGAGTCTAAGACCATAAAAGACTATTACTCCAAGATTAAAGAAATAGTAAATCAAATGAAGGCCTATTGGGAAAATATTCCTAACAAGAGAATTGTCGAGAAAATTCTAATTTCTATTCCCCAAAGGTATGATGCAATTGTGACGACTATTGAACAAACCAAAGATCTGTCTACCTTGTCAGTAACAGAACTAATAGGCTCTCTTAAAGCCTATGAGCAAAGATTGAGTAGGCATGATGAAGGTTTAGTTGAAAATCCCTTTCAATCAAAGCTCAAATTACGGTCTCAGGGTAAAGGATGCGAAGATAACAATAATAATAGTGCAAGAAATTTTAGAAGCAAAGAAAATTCTAGAGGTTTCTCTAGAAACAATAAGTATCCTCCATGTAGAATCTGCAAAAGGACAAATCATGCCGAAAAAAGACTATCGGTACTGTGGAAAACCACAATGTCGAAACTGCAAGAGATTTAGACACGTAGAGAAGAACTGCTACAGCAAAAATAAACATCAAGCAAATTTTGTCGAAGATCAAGACTGTGAGTAGCATCAACATGATCGTGAGCAACATATTTTCTATGCTACCCAAGACTCCAGTGATGAAATGGGTGGAAACTGGTACTTGGACAGCGATTGCAGCAATCACATGGCCAAAGATGGGAGCATCTTCAAGGATATTGATGACTCTATCAAAGTTAAAGTTCGACTAGGAAACGGTGCTATTGTGGAATCGAAAGGCAAAGGCACTGTTATGGTGGAAACAAAGAAAGGTACACAATTTATCAAAGATGTACTACTAGTTCCAAATCTCAAAGAAAATCTCTTGAGCATTGGTCAAATGATGGAGAAAGGCTATGCTCTTCACTTTGAAGGGGACACATGCATGATATATGGCAACAACAACAGAAGGCAGGAGATAGCCCAAGTGAAAATGGAGAAAAGAAATAGAAGTTTTCCAATAAGCTTCAAATATACTACTAACATTGCCATGAAAGTGCAAGTTGACGATTCATGGCTATGGCATCGGAGATTTGGCCACTTCAATACTCATGCCTTAAAGCTTCTATATGAGAAAGGTATGATGAGAGATCTTCCATGCCTCAAAGAAAACTGTTACCAAGTGGCCTCAATACTCAAGAGAGGGGGTGAATTGAGTAGTTAAAAATAGGTTCACAAATCTTTCGCAAATCGTTTGATAATCAATTTTCGTTGAAGCTATTGAATGATCAGAGATAATTGAATAGATGAGTTAAGCACTTTTACTAATGAACGTAATAGCCAAGGAGACAATATCCAAATAAAACAATGAAACAAATTACAAAGATAAGCGAGAGGAGGGTTTAGAGAAACAAACACGGTCGTTTATCCTGGTTCAATCACTATTCCACTTGTGATCTACGTCCAGTCCCCAAGCAACACCTTGAGATTTTCCACTATATCTTCAAGCTTCAATGGGTGCTTGAAAAACCACTACAACCTTGAGCACTCAACGATATGGGATACCTCACCCAAAAAGCTTGAGCCTCTATTTTCCAAGGGATACCTCAACCTTACAATATTTGAGGGATACCTCACCCTCACTAATCGAATGTATAAGATTGAAATAGAAGAAACTCTCTCTAGAGCAAGTGTTTACAAATTGAAGCTCTAATATGCTCTCAAAGACTTTTCACGTTTTTAGTCGAAAACGAGCAAGAAATGATTTTAAGGATTGATTCACGTTTTGAAGTATGATGGTCAGTTTTTGATTCAAGGTCAACCACAAATAAGGACCCAACTTTGGTATTTATAAGTTTCTCAATTAATAGAGCCGTTGGAGGTAGTTGGGCATGCATTTAATGCATTTAATATAGCCGTTGGACGTTGTCAGGATGCGTGTAATCGATTACATATATCAGGTAATCGATTACATTGTTGTTCCAACGTTTTCTGAACTTTCTGGGCTCTGTGTAATCGATTACATTCTTGGTGTAATCGATTACATGGCTTCTGACTTTGCTTGTAATCGATTACAATGCCCATGTAATCGATTACATGACTTCTGACTTGCTGTGTAATCGATTACAATATACATGTAATCGATTACATTTCTCGTCGAACGTGTTCTTTGAGTTTCTGGGTTTTGTGTAATCGATTACATTGCCCATGTGATCGATTACATGACTTCTGACTTTGTTTGTAATCGATTACAATATCCATGTAATCGATTACATGACTCGTCGAACGTGTTCTTTGCCTTTCTGGGCTTTGTGTAATCGATTACATTTATTGTGTAATCGATTACATGGCCTCTGACTTGCTTGTAATCGATTACATTGTTCATGTAATCGATTACATGCTTTCTGTTTGATGTGTAATCGATTACAAACATTATGTAATCGATTACATTAGCCTTTGAACACATTTTTCAAGTCCAATAATGCTTGTAAGTCATTTCCAACACCTCAAGGTACTTGTTTAAACATAAATCCTTTTTAAGAGTGTTAGATTTAAAGTTGAAACTCAGGTTTTATTGAAAGCCATGTTTATCTTTGAAATTTTCCATTGATTTTGAAATCATATATATTGAAAAATCATTTGAGAAATCTTGAGAGCATTTAACATTAAAATCCTAAGTCTTATAACTAAATAAACCTTCTGTTTTCTTTCTTTGATCTTGATTTTTCCTTTTGTGCTTGATCTTCTCTTTTGCTTTTGTTATCATCAAAAACCTTTTGACATGCCTTAGAGACATAAGCATTCACATTCTCCCCTTTTTGATGATGACAAACTGATTATAGGAAAAAGAAAGAGTTTTTGCATTTGTATATCATAGTCATTTAGGTACAATGCTGCCCCCGGAGATTATGCATGATATTGGGTTAGATTTTGCATATGAAAAGCTTAATAACTTAAAGATCAATAACTCCCCCGTACTCATGCAACCTTTAATTTCATTTTCATTTTTCCTTATTTTCTCCCCCGTTGGCATTATCAAAAAAGACATAAGCATTTAAGAAAAAAATAGACAGCATGACAGCTATATTTCATGATTCCCAAGTTTTGCCATAACAGAAAATCCACAAAGATCAGTCCAATCAATATTCCAAAAGCCAACCATTCAAGGGGAAAGCAAGTTCATGTATTAATAATCAGTCCAATCAATATTTTAAAAGCCAAACATTCACAAACCAGTAGGCAAAAACAAAATATAACCATAAAGGTATACCAATTTTATATAATCAAAGTTAAAACAAAATAAGTACAAGGTGGTCATCAATACAAGAAAAAATATCAAGGCAATAGGCCATGATCACTATCAGTGTCCTCGCTGTCACAAAAGACTTCACCCTCTGGATCCGCAGCAGAGTCTCCTAGATCAATGTTATCGTCGCTGGGCATAAGATCGTTGTCAGAGTCCAGAAGCTCCTCATCATCAGCAGGAACTCCAGATGGACCAGCGAAGGATAGGGGATCCGGAGGGGCAGAGGATGTGGGGGGTGCAGCAGCAGCAGGACTCACCGGAACTCCACATAGGAGGGATCGAATGGAGGCAAGCTCCTGGTCTGAGTAGTCCATCCTCAGCTCAAGATGGTCGATCTTTTGCTCTATATGATCCATACGTGTGTTTACGTTGGCGCTCAGGTTGCGCATTTCTTGGAGCAGAAGATCAAGAGAAGCTGGAGCGGAGCAGCAGGCAGGGTACTGAGCCTCCTCATCATCACTATCTGGATCGTGATGGATATGACCAAATGTGCCATGAGTAATGTAATGCCACCTATCTTCCATCTTGTAGAGCTGAAGCTTCCTCAGAGTATGCAGCCCAATTGATTGGGGTCCCTTCGAGCTGGTGTCCTTGGACTCTTCAGTCAGTGAAATGCGTCACTCAAGGATTGTGGTGACCAACATGGCGAAGGGGGGAGAGCAGAGTTCTTCTTTTTCTTGATGTCCAAAGATATGCTCTAGAATGTAGTATCCCCGCTTTATTGGGTGCCCTGTGGTCATTGCCCATAGTGCCACTACATCATCCTTGAGGACTTGGGAGTAATTCCCTCATCTGGGAATCAATCCACGAACCAAGAGGTAGTGGAGAACCCTGTTTTCCATAGTGAGGCCAGTGGCCATTATTCTGCGTCTAGGATCACTGGGGAGGTGGTAACCAGTCCTAATCAAAGAGAGAAGAGCAGCCTTATGCTCAAACTCATGCCCCCAGACTTTGGCATTTCCACAGAACTGAGCTCCATCAGGAGTGAGCTTGGTAAGCCTATACCACTCTGCCATGATTAACCTGATTTGTTGCTTTTTCACTTCAGAGATGATGCAATTATCTTCAACCTTCATGTTAGCATAAAACACTCGGACAAGGTTAGGGTAGATGGCCTTCTCTATGCTCAGGAATCCCAGCAAGCCTAAATTTTCTATTGTCCTAAAGCTTTCTAAAGGTTCACTCTCGCAGAAGGTGATGGGAAGATACATAGGAGAGATGATTTTGCGAAGGCTGGAAGTTCTTCCCGAACAACTCACTTTCTTCACGGTGGAGAAGTGCCTCGTGAGGTCCAGGCCAGATATATTGCGTGAAGAGCCACCAGAGGAACCTCCAACAGCAGCCCCTGTTCTTGGGCGCTTCGAGCGATGAGAGGATTCAGCCATTGATGAGAAGGGGAAGCAAGGGATGAGTGGTAAATGGTTGGGGATGAGTGAGGAGAGAGAGAGAGGGACGAGATTAGGTCAGAAAAGTGGAGAGGGTGTTCGTGAGAGAAGATGGGGAGATTTGGATGAGGGATGTGAGGGGATTTGATCGATGGGCTATGTGGAGAGGGGTTTTCCGAGATTGAGAGAGGCGAAATGACCGGTTTTGATGGAGATTTGAGTGAGAAAAGAGAGATTTTGAGATTTGAGGTGCGTGGGAGCAGAAGGAGAGAACGAAGAAGATGAACAGGCCCAAACAGAAATGAGCACTACGCGCGTCAGGAACCTTTTAAAAACCCTGTGTAATCGATTACATTGAGTGTGTAATCGATTACATGCATTCTGGTGGGTATGTAATCGATTACATTTTTTGTGTAATCGATTACATGCTTTTTGGTGGGTATGTAATCGATTACATTTTTAGTGTAATCGATTACATGCTTTCTGGGAACCTTGTAATCGATTACATAGTTGATGTAATCGATTACCTGAGTTCTGAGTTGGTTGTAATCGATTACAAAATGTGTGTAATCGATTACATGCGTGATTGAACACAACTGTGTAATCGATTACAAAGGCATTGTAATCGATTACCAACTCTTTAACTCAGATTTTGCATTCCAAACAAGCATATAATCAATTTTAATCCATCCAAATCAGTTTTAAGGCAACTTAAATCAATTCAAATCATCATGCAAGCATATAGACTAATCATATTATGATGCAACTCATATAATTGATCAAAATTATCATTTTTACCAAGAATTTCACCCTTTTTGGTGAAATTTGAGGTTGTTGAATTTCTTGTCAAAGTTGGACATGAGGGAGCACCTGCAAAATAATTTAGGGGAAACCTCCGACGCTCAAGTTAGTATGGGATTCAAATATATAATGAAAATTCAGAGATTGTGCAAATGTGGCATAATTATGCAGAAAAACTCAAGCTTAGGCATTTGTTTTAGGATTATGTAGCAAATATCTAATTTATGCATGAATGGTCCAATATACCCAGTTCATTTCTAATGTAGAAAAATGCTTCCTTTGCTAGGGGTTTGGTGAAAATATCAGCTAATTGCTTAGTTGTTTCAACAAATTCAAGTATGCAATCACCCTTTGAACATGATCTCTAATGAAATGATGTCTTATTTCAATATGCTTAGTTCTAGAATGCAAAATGGGATTCTTTGACAAGTTAATTGCACTAGTATTATCACATTTTATGGGAATGTGATCAAGCTCAAGACCATAGTCCAAGAGTCATTGTTTCATCCAAAGGACTTGAGCACAGCAACTCCCAGCTGCAATATATTCAGCTTCAGCTGTGGACAATGTCACACTATTTTGTTTCTTGCTGTGCCAAGAAACTAGTAAGCTTCCAAGCAAGTGGCATGTCCCACTAGTGCTCTTTCGATCCATTTTGTATCCAAAGAAAATCGAATCGAGTACCCAATAAGACTACATGAGGCACCCTTAGGGTACCATAAACCCATTTGTGATGTGCCTATTAGATATTTCATTATTCTCTTAACAACACTTAGGTGTGATTCCTTAGGATTAGCTTGATATCTAGCACACATGCATACACTAAACATTATATCGCCCTACTTGCGGTGAGATAAAGGAGTGAGCCAATCATACCTCTATATTTTGTAATTTCTACTGATTTACCTCCTTCATCCTTGTCCAAATAGCAAGAGGTGCCCATAGGAGTAGCCATATGCTTGGCATTGTCCATTCCAAACTTTTTGAGCAGCTCCTTGCAATACTTGGATTAGCTTATAAATGTTCCTTCTCTTGTTTGCTTGATTTGTAGACCAAGGAAGAAGTTGAGCTCACCCATCATGGACATCTCAAACTCACTTTGCATAATATTTGAAAATTCTTTACAAAGAGAGTTGTTAGTAGCTCCAAATATAATGTCATCAACATAGATTTGAACTAGAAGAATGTCATGCATTTTGTGTTTTATGAAAAGAGTGGTGTCAACTTTACCTCTAGAAAAGCCTTTTTCTAAAAGAAATTTGCTCAACCTTTCATACCAAGCTCTAGGAGCTTGTTTCAAGCCATACAAGGCCTTTTTCAATTTAAAAACATGGTTGGGCATTTCAAAGTCCTCAAAACCAGGAGGTTGTTCTACATACACCTCTTCTTGTATAAAACCATTTAAAAAAGCACTTTTGACATCCATTTGATAGAGTTTGAAATCCATGATGCAAGCATATGCAAGTAGCATTCTAATGGCCTCTAATCTAGCTACGGGAGCATAAGTTTCTTCATAATCTATGCCTTCTTCTTGATTATATCCCTTAGCTACAAGCCTAGCTTTATTTCTTATTATTAAACCCGTTTCATCAAGTTTGTTCCTAAAGACCCATTTAGTGCCAATTATAGGATGATCATTGGGCCTTGGAACTAATTCCCAAACTTGATTCCTCTCAAATTGGTTTAGTTCTTCTTGCATAGCCAAGATCCAATGCTCATCATTAATGGCCTCATTTATGTCTTTAGGTTCAACTTGAGAGACAAAGGCTAGATGATTACATGCATCTCTAAGTGAGTTTCGAGTGATTACCCCTTTTGATACATCACCTATCACCTTGTCAAGAGGATGATACCTTGAAGTCCTCCATTCCTTGGGTAGATCCAAGATTTTAGAATCTTCTTGCCATGAGGGATCAAGGAGTCTCTCTTCTTCCTTCTTGGACTCTATCTCTTGATTTTCCAAGTGCGTCTTTGCCAAGATTTCTGCAACATCATCAACAAGTTCCTTTCTCGGCTCATTTGGGTTAGTTTCATCAAATGCAACATGTATGGATTCTTCTATGGTCATAGTTCGTTTATTATAGACTCTAAAGGCCTTGCTATGAATAGAATAACCAATGAATATTCCCTCATCGATTTTGCATCAAACTTCCCCAAGTTATCCTTTCCATTATTCAAAACAAAGCATTTACATCCAAAAACATGAAAATGTGACACATTAGGTTTCATTCCTTTGTACAATTCATATGGGGTTTTCTTTAAAATTGGCCTTATTAGGGCTCTATTCATAACATAACAAGCAAGTGTTAACCGATCCGCCCAAAAGTACTTAGGAAGATTGGCCTCATTGAGCATAGTTCTTGCCATTTCTTCTAAAGATCGATTTTTCCTTTCTACAACACCATTTTGTTGTGGTGTTCTAGGGGCAGAAAAATTATACTCAATGCCATGTTCATCACAAAAAGTTTCAAATTCATGATTTTCAAATTCACCACCATGATCACTTCTTATGGATGCAGTACAAAAACCTTTTTCGTTTTGGATAACTTTGGCAAGTTTTCTAAATGATTGAAAAGCATCATTTTTGTGAGCCAAGAATAATGTCCATGTAAATCTAGAAAAATCATCCACAATCACTAATGCATAGTAATTCCCACCAAAGCTCATAGTTCTAGAAGGTCCAAAAAGATCCATGTGCAAAAGTTGTAAAGGTCTAGAAGTTGAAACTATGTTTTTAGCTTTGAAAGAGACCTTTACTTGTTTTCCCTTTTGACATGCATCACAAAGTTTGTCTTTTTCAAATTTGAGCTTTGGAAGACCAATTACTAGTTCTTTAGAAACCAATTTGTTTAAGTGATCCATGTGAATGTGAGCAATTCTTCTATGCCATAGCCATGAATCATTTTCTCTACTCATAAAGTATTTAGCATCATTTGAGGAAATATCATCAAGACTAATCATATATATGTTATTGACCCTATGACCAACAAACTTAACTTGCTTATCATCCTTTCCCTCAATTATACAACAAGAGGAATCAAATATAACTCTATTTCCTTTATCACACAATTGACTAATACTAAGTAAATTATGTTTAAGTCCTTCAACAAGTAAGACATTATCAATAGATGATGAAGGGATCTTACCAACTTTGCCAATTCCAAGAATCTTCCCTTTGTTGTTGTCACCATATGTGATATGACCATGTTTCTTGTGTGTAAGGGAGGAGAACTTGGAGCCATCACCGGTCATGTGCTTGGAGCAACCACTATCAAGATACCAACTTGAGCTCTTGGTCTTCAAGCACACCTACAACGCACATTCAAGATTTAACTTTTGGTACCCAAATTGTTTTGGGTCCTTGTGTGTTAGAATTAGGTATGGTGCCTTTAGGGACCCAAACCCTTTTGATTCCAACCTTGGTGTTTATGTTCTTTCTAACATTGCAAGTGGATGCACTATGCCCTTTCCTACCACAATGAAAACATTTAACAAAGGGGCTACTTGAAGTTTTTGAGGAAACAAAGAAGTTCTTATAAGATTTTTGATGGTTGTTTGGATTAAATCCTAAATCGGCTTTTTGGAAAACACATTTTTGTCTCCCTAACAACACATTCAAGTTGTCTCTTCCAAAAGTGAATTTTGCAAGAGTGTTGTTCAAGTCTTCAATTTCTTTTTCAAAAGCTTTGCATGATAAACAAGGTAATGATATGGATGCATTATCATGTGAGGAGCAAATCATGCATGATGAATTAGCATCTATGAGTCCTAAAGTCTCATTTTCAATTTTAAGTTCATTTATCTCCTTGGTTAAAGTAGAAACTTTCTTTGTCAATAGGGAGATTGTTTTATTGGAAGACAAAATCATTTTTGTGAGCCTCAAAGATTCATCATGCAATTCTTGAAAGGCATCTTGCAATTCATCATAAGAAGGTGGAGGTTCTAGGTTAGAAGAGGTTACCTCGGTGTCACTTTCTCCACTTTCTTCTCCTTGAGCCATGAGGCAAAGATGGGCTTCTTCATTTTCTGAATCGTCGGAAGAGCTTAAGTCATTGTCCTCCCAAGCTATATATGCTCTTCTTCCTTTCCTTTCCTTGGAGGGTCTTTTCTCAAACTTCTCCGTCTTCTTGAGATATATAGGACACTCCATTTTCATGTGCCCCTTTTCCGCATTCGTAGCATTTTGGAGGAGTAGAGGATCCTTCTCCTTTATGATATGCTTTCTTTTGAGGAAAGGGTGGTCTTCTTTGAAATCCCTTTTTCTTCAAGAATCTTCCGAATTTTCTCACAAGGAGACTAAGATTCTCCTCACTTAGCTCAATATTTTCACCATCCTCTTCACCATCTTCATCATCATCTTCAAGTATGGAAGAGGTGGCCTTGAGTGCAATTCCCTTCTTCTTTTTGTCATGTTCTTCATTTTGATTGAGCCTACTTAGTTCCAGTTCATGCTCTTGAAGTTTTCCGAATAGGGTGGCTAGAGACATGGTTGACAAGTCTCTTGATTCCGCAATAGCCGTTACCTTGGGTTGCCAATTCCTGCTTAGACATCTCAAGACTTTATTAATAAGATCCTCATTAGGAAATGTCTTTCCCAATAAGATGAGATGATTAACAATATGAGTAAATCTCTTTTGCATATCTTGAATACTCTCACCTTGATTCATTCTAAACAATTCATATTCATGAGTAAGAGTGTTTATTCGAGATCTTTTTACCTCACTAGTACCTTCATGAGTTACTTGTAGGGTATCCCACATTTCTTTTGCGGTCTTACAATTTGACACCCTAAAGAATTCATCATACCCCAAAGATGTGGTGATGATGTTCTTGGCTCTCAAATTATATTGAACCTTCTTTTTATCATCATCGGTCCAATCACTTCTAGGTGTATTAATTGTCACACCATCCTTAGTTTGTGTTGGGACAAAAGCACCATTTTTAACTGCGTCCTATACATCTAAGTCAATAGCTTCAATAAAAATTTTCATCATTTCTTTCCAATAGGCATAACCATCCCCATTGAAATAAGGAGGTCTATTTATAGAAGAACCTTCATTTGAAAAACCATTTGAAGCCATCACTTCTCTTGAAGCTGCTAAGCTCTTTATACAAGAGTCTAGCTCTGATACCACTTGTTACCAAGTGGCCTCAATACTCAAGAGGGGGGGTGAATTGAGTAGTTAAAAATAGGTTCACAAATCTTTCGCAAATCGTTTGACAATCAATTTTCATTGAAGCTATTGAATGATCAGAGATAATTGAATAGATGAGTTAAGCACTTTTACTAATGAACGTAATAGCCAAGGAGACAATATCCAAATAAAACAATGAAACAGTGCACAAAGATAAGCAGAGGAGGGTTTAAAGAAACAAACACAGTCGTTTATCCTGGTTCAATCACTATTCCACTTGTGATCTACGTCCAGTCCCCAAGCAACACCTTGAGATTTTCCACTATATCTTCAAGCTTCAATGGGTGCTTGAAAAACCACTACAACCTTGAGCACTCAACGATATGGGATACCTCACCCAAAAAGCTTGAGCCTCTATTTTCCAAGTGATACCTCAACCTTACAATATTTGAGGGATACCTCACCCTCACTAATCAGAATGTATAAGATTGAAATAGAAGAAACTCTCTCTAGAGCAAGTGTTTACAAATTGAAGCTCTAATATGCTCTCAAAGACTTTTCACGTTTTTAGTCGAAAACGAGAGCAAGAAATGATTTTAAGGATTGATTCACGTTTTCAAGTATGATGGTCAGTTTTTGATTCAAGGTCAACCGCAAATAAGGACCCAACTTTGGTATTTATAAGTTTCTCAATTAATAGAGCCGTTGGAGGTAGTTGGGCATGCATTTAATGCATTTAATATAGCCGTTGGACGTTGTCAGGATGCGTGTAATCAATTACATATATCAGGTAATCGATTACATTGTTGTTCCAACGTTTTCTGAACTTTCTGGGCTCTGTGTAATCGATTACATTCTTGGTGTAATCGATTACATGGCTTCTGACTTTGCTTGTAATCGATTACAATGCCCATGTAATCGATTACATGACTTCTGACTTGCTGTGTAATCGATTACAATATACATGTAATCGATTACATTTCTCGTCGAACGTGTTCTTTGAGTTTCTGGGTTTTGTGTAATCGATTACATTGCCCATGTGATCGATTACATGACTTCTGACTTTGTTTGTAATCGATTACAATATCCATGTAATCGATTACATGACTCGTCGAACGTGTTCTTTGCCTTTCTGGGCTTTGTGTAATCAATTACATTTATTGTGTAATCGATTACATGGCCTCTGACTTGCTTGTAATCGATTACATTGTTCATGTAATCGATTACATGCTTTCTGTTTGATGTGTAATCGATTACAAACATTATGTAATCGATTACATTAGCCTTCGAACACATTTTTCAAGTCCAATAATGCTTGTAAGTCATTTCCAACACCTCAAGGTACTTGTTTAAACATGAATCCTTTTTAAGAGTGTTAGATTTAAAGTTGAAACTCAGGTTTTATTGAAAGCCATGTTTATCTTTGAAATTTCCCATTGATTTTGAAATCATATATATTGAAAAACCATTTGAGAAATCTTGAGAGCATTTAACATTAAAATCCTAAGTCTTATAACTAAATAAACCTTCTGTCTTCTTTCTTTGATCTTGATTTTTCCTTTTGTGCTTGATCTTCTCTTTTGCTTTTGTTATCATCAAAAACCTTTTGACATGCCTTAGAGACATAAGCATTCACAAAAACAACGAAGCATGTGAAGGATGTCTTCTTGGCAAGCAACATAGACTACCCTTCCTAACTAACCTAGCATGGAGAGCAAAAGATTTGTTAGAGCTTGTTCATACGGATGTATGTGGACCGACGAGGACGCCATCATTTACCAACAATAGGTATTTCATCCTTTTCATTGATGATTTTTCTAGAATGACATGGGTCTACTTTATTAGAGAAAAATCAAAAGTTTTTGGAGTATTCAAGAAGTTTAAGGCCTTTGTCGAGAAGAAATATGGAAAACATATAAAAGTACTTAGAAGTGATCGTGGCAAAGAGTATAACTCTAACCAGTTTGACAAATTCTGCGAGGACGAAGGCATCGAGCGTCAAGTTACAGTTGCATACACTCCACAACAAAATGGAGTATCTGAAAGGAAAAATCAGACAGTCATGGAGATGGCGAGATCGATGCTAAAGGAGAAGGGTCTACCAAATACTTTTTGGGCCGAAGCAATTTACACTGCTGTTTATATTCTCAACAGGTGTCCAACTAAGGCAGTTTAAGATAAAACTCCCACAAAAGCTTGGAGCAGAAGAAAGCTATCAGCCAAACATCTAAGAGTCTTTGGATCCATTTGCTACATTCATATTCTCGACGTAAAGAGACACAAGCTAGAAGACAAGATGGTACGAGGCATCTTCTTGGGATATAGCACACAGTCAAAAGGCTATCGTGTTTACAATTTGGAAACAAAGAAGCTCACCATCAGCCGAGATGTTGAGGTCGATGAAAATGCTACTTGGAATTGGGATGAAGAAAAAGTTATCAAAACCAACATCTCCATACTAATGCAGCAACCCCAAGAAACAGAAGAAGTTGAAGAAGAAACAACAGAAGATCCAGGTATGCCTCTTTCATCTCCGCAAGAACAAACTTCTTCACCAGAATCTACTCCTAGAAGACTAAGATCTTTGGTGGATATATACGAAACTTGCAACTTGGCCATACTAGAACCTGGAAGTTTTAAAGCAGCATCAAAGCAATAAGTATGGGTCAAGGCAATGGAGGAAGAGATAAAAATGATAGAGAAGAATAACACCTAGGAGTTAGTAGACTGCCCAAAAGATAAAGATATCATTGGAGTTAAATGGGTGTATAAAACAAAGCTCAATCCCGATGGCACTATTTAGAAGCACAAGGCCAGACTAGTTGCCAAGGGCTACTCACAACAACCTGGAATCGACTATAACGAGACATTTGCTCATGTTGCTTGTCTAGATATGATTAGAGCTCTAATAGCTCTAGCAGCACAAAAAGGATGGAAGATTTACCAACTAGATGTTAAATCTACCTTTCTCAACGGCATGCTTCAAGAAGAGGTTTATGTAAAGCAACCACAAGGACTTGTGAGCAAAGGAAATGAAAACAAAGTGCTAAGGCTAAGGAAAGCTTTATATGGCTTGAAGCAAGCTCCTCGAGCCTGGTATAGCAGAATCGATCAATACTTTATTGATCAAGGATTTAGGAGGAGCAAGAGTGAGCCAACACTATACATCAAGACTCAAGGTCAGGATGACACTCTCATTGTCTCCCTATATGTAGATGATTTTATCTACACAAGCAATAATATGAAGATGATAGCGGAGTTCAAAAAAGACATGATGAAGACATTCGAGATGACGGACCTTAGCTTGATGCACTACTTCCTCGGCATCGAGATAAGTCAAAGGAAAGAAGGAATATTTATCTCACAAAAGAGGTACATAAATGAACTACTAAAGAAGTTCAAGATGTACGAGTGCAAGCCAATTGCTACTCCACTAGTGAGTAATGAAAAATTGCTAAAGGACGATGGAACACCAAATGCAGATACAACACTTTACAGAAGTTTGATTGGAAGTCTTCTATATCTCATAGCCACACAACCAGATATAATGTATGCTACAAGTCTTCTATCTAGGTTTATGCAAAGCCCAAGCCAGATTCACTTTGGAGCAGGCAAACGAATTCTGAGATACTTACAAGGCATTAAGGAGTTTGGTATATGGTATGCACCTACAACTAACTCAAGGTTAATTGGCTACACAGACAGTGACTGGGTAGGATCTGTCGATGATATGAAGAGCACGTCAGGTTATACCTTCACACTTGGATCTGGAGTATTTTCTTGGGCATCGAAGAAGCAAGCAATAGTTGCACAATCAATAGCAGAAGCAGAGTACGTGGTAGCAGCTGAATCTACAAGTCAAGCTATATGACCTAGAAAAATACTTGGTGATATGGGAGAACAATAGACAGAACCAACCACAATCTTCTGTGACAACAAATCTGCAATTGCAATAGCAAAGAATCCGGCACATCATAACAGAATCAAGTATATAGCAATTAAATATCACTTCATCCGAGAAGTAGAAGCAACTAAGCAAATCCAACTCCAGTATTGCAAAACTGACGATCAAGTCGCTGATATATTCACAAAGGCACTACCAAGACCAAAGTTTGAGCTGTTAAGGACCTTGCTTGGAGTTGTAGAAATGTGCATTAAGGAGAAGTGTTGAAAATAATGCACAATTTCTAGAAAATTCTACACTTATGTAGCAAAAAATGGATGGTTGTAATTATCTACAATATCCTAGAAACTTCATGTAATTGAAGGTTGTAAGAGATGTATAAAGAATAGTCTAGAAAGTTCAAAGCCACCTTAGTTTGGCGGTGGTGTTGGCCTATAAATATAGGCATCAAGCACTCTATCTTGAAATCAAGATAAACAATACTAATTAAACTATTCTCCTACTAAATTAGCACTAGTCTCTCACGTCCCCTTTCCTATCCAATTCCATCAAGCTTTATCTACCTTATTCTTATAATAAAATCTATCAACTATCTTCTACACAAACTAACCTATATTTTCTATGTGTCCTCCTCCTCAGAAAATACAGTACCCCGATCATTCTTGATTTTAGAAATACAAATTCTTCCCTTTCTCTAAGAAGCTTTCTAATGAAAGAAATGTGTATTAATGTCCCCAAATTTTAGCCAATTTGCTCTAAAACTTTCGGCC
Source organism: Ormosia semicastrata (assembly GCA_029884595.1). Taxonomy (NCBI): domain Eukaryota; kingdom Viridiplantae; phylum Streptophyta; class Magnoliopsida; order Fabales; family Fabaceae; genus Ormosia; species Ormosia semicastrata. Next base: position 96,873,781 of record JAQQTO010000063.1, on the reverse strand, counting down.
CACCAAATTTCTTCCTTTTCTAACAGATCATCTAGCTCCTATTTTGCTTTTTTGTACTCTTCCAAATCACCCTTTTGGTGTAGTGTTTTTCCCAAATCAAGAATTTTGTCCTGTACCTTTTTTATTTTCTCTTTCATGTCCCCAAATGTAGCATCACCCTACCTATCAAGTCCATCCAAACATAATGCTAGTTTTTGCATGATACTGGGACCACCACCAAACCAAGACTCCTCCATCACTTTTTGGTGATTATTATAAGAGAACCACATCTCCTCAAACCTAACCATTTTTCTTCTCTTTCTTTTACTACAAGTTTTCGCCTAGAGAACCAAAAAGATGGGATTATGGTCAAATCTATACCTAAGTAAGTTATGGACCTATGCAGAAGGGAATTTCTTTTTCCAATCTAAATTTGCCACACACCTGTCAAGCATGGCCTAAATATTGCGTCTTCCTTTTGATTATTTGACCAAGTAAAGCAATTTCCAATAAAGCCGAAGTCATACAAATCACATGTTTGCAAAGTATCTAGGAAACCATTTACTTGAGAAGAGCATGGTAAGTTACCTCCCAACTTCTCATCCTGAGAAAGAACTTGGTTGAAATCTCCCATACATAGCCAAGGCAATGTAGATGAGTATTTGAGAGCAAACAACAAATCCCAAGTCTTATATTTATTTTCCACTTTTGGATAACCATACACCCTAGTTAGACACCAATCTTGCTCCTCATTAGACCCCTTCACCACCATATCTATGTGATTTTGAGACATAGATAACACCTCAATCTCTTAATCATTTTTCCAAAAACAAGCCAACCCACCATCTTTCTCTTTCCTTTCACCATGGTAGTCCATAACCACTACATTAGGAAATTTTTCCAAATATCTCATAGTTTTTATTTCATGGGCTTTCTTCCTTGTTTCCATTAAGAAAACAAGGGAGGGATCTTTTTAAAGCATTAGCTTCTTTAGGGAATGAACTTCTTGTGGGTTCCTAAGTCCCCAACAGTTCCAGCTAATGTAACTCATGTCTCCTGGTAGGGCTGTTGAGCAGCACTTGTCGATGCGATCTCCATTAACGCACCTTTTTTCTTAGTCTCCATGTTGCCACTATCCAACTCCATATTATTCTGGTTCAATTTCCTCATTTTTGTATCATTAGTGTTGTTGGGGGTATTTTCCTTGTTCTTCCTCCACATCTTCTAGGTACTGCCTTGCTTACCTTTGTTTTTGGCATTTTTCATGCCTTTTAAGGTCCTTAGTTTAACATTATCCTGACCTACTAGTGACTATATTGATTGCACTTTTTCTACTTTCTCACCATCAAAATGATATGTATCTTTACTAAGAGCATTCCTTACAAACACCTCACCTTCATCATGGAAAGTAGATCCAACTTCCCTCCACGTCTCATCCTTGCCATCTGTCACCACCTCCTTTCCTCCCTCCAACCTAGTCTCCTTTATTAGCTCACCTTTAGTTGGGTTAGCTAGTCCTTCGATAGTAGCTTTTTTTCCCATGTTTTGCTCCTTCTGGCCAATGTTCCTTTCATCCATTGACAAACCAGAAAGCCTTGATAGGAATGTTTATGAAGTGACAATTTTGGGGCGATTATCATACCCTGCTTTCTACCTTTGCCCTTCACTATCCTTCACCTTTGTGGGTTGTTGTTTCACTTTCCACCCACTATGTATTGCTTTAAGCCATGGGCCCAACCTCAGCGAGTTATCTCACCTTCAATGGTGGTTTTGTAAAACTTCTCTTTATGCCCTATTTTCCCACAATAGTAATAGGTTTGTGGAAGTTTATTGTAATGGAAATCCACCCAGAAAATACCATCATGTTTGCTTCCTACCTTCACTCTTTTCATCATAGGGTTTCTAATATTGATCTCCACCAAAGCTTTCACCATAATTCCTTGTGCCCTTAGCATATCAAAAATCTCAGTTTCCACTACTCTCCCTAGCGCATTACCCAGTTTTGTGCCCATTTGTTTCATCTTGCAGTGGGGTGGCAACCCCCACTCCCGCACCCAAATACTCACCAATGAGAAGTCCATCAAGTTCGGTTCCTGGTCACGATTCCAACATTTCAGAATGAACCATGATTTCTTATGGATCCATGGGCTTCCTCTCAAAGCCATTCGTAGTTCTATCTATCTTCCAAAGAACAAATGATACATCCTATCCCCGATCTCCCCCATTCTGAAACCTATTGGATTACCCCATATGCTGGTCAGGGCTTGTTGTAAGCTTTAAGTATTAATAGGTGTCTTTGAGACAATCTTTCCCACCAGACTGCACTCATATCCCAAGGCCCCTTTTGCCACATCTAAGTCATCAAAAATTATTAGTTGTTCTTTTTCCTTCCCTAATCATTCCTCCTCTTCCTCTCCTTCCCTCCTGCTTCCATCTCCTTTCTCAATTGTAGAGAGCAATGCTTCCACGATAGGAAACAACAATCATTAAAGGCAACACAATCACGATCTCACACAAATAAACACGCTACACGCTGCCTACCAAACCGTAGTAGAGAAAGGTAGAGAGACGGGGATTATTTGATATATGTTGATTAATATAATACAAGTATTCATCACCCACAAGAATTTGTTTGACAAGTAATCACCCTTACATAACTTTCCTAATTTTTTTATTAAAAATGAATATATCATATATCTTTTATATCACTCACATATCTTTAATATATTTCACATATCTTTTACATATCTCAAGTATATCTTTCACATATCTACCAATATAATAGAAAATTATCAATAACAATCTCCAAAGGAATTTGGGTAACCCAACAATCTCTATCTTGATCCAAATTCCATCACCAACAAATATTCTTCAAAACTAAGTATCAAACATAAAGGATAATTATTGTCACATTGTGAAAGATATAAATAATTTGAGTGAGTTGTTCACAAAGATATAAATAAATTGACTAAATACTTAAATTGGTCCTCCCAAGTTACATGGGACAGTAAGTTGATTCTTTAAAGATTTTGGATACCAATTTGATCCTTCATAGTGTAAAATGAATTTACAGATCAAATTGATGACCAAAGATACATTAAGGGACTAAGTTAATGCCCTTTTTAAACATTAAAAGACCAAATTGAAGTACAAAATCTTTAGACAACCAACTTGATGTGTCATATGTATCTTTAGAAGACTAATTTGATTTTTTTGTCTAATTCAATTTGTTACTTAATGATTGATTGTAAAAAAAATATATAAAAAGAGTCAGAGAATTTTATTACTTGTTGATATAAAAAATGGTAGATACTATCACAAAAAAGGGGGAAAAACTTATTTTGATCTCCCAAATGTTTGTAGTGAAGGTGACATCGATACGAGAAGGGGGGTTGAATCGTATTTCTAACTTTTTAGCTATTTTTTCAAAACTCAAAAAGATCTCAAGTTTCTTAACATGGATATCAAAAGAGTTTTCATAAATATTAAGTTAAATGATTTTGCTCAAGGTAAACTTGAAAAATCATTTTTTTAGATTAAGTTCTTTTTCAAAAACCTTTTACAAAGATGAGAAAAGTATATAACAAATAGAGAAAAGTTCAACTTAATGAAATAGTGATACTATAAAATGAAGAGAAGAGTTCAAAAAAGCTAGACATAGAGAGTTTATATTAACTCATCCAAATCATATGCCTACGTCTAGTTCCAAGCAAACTACTATATTGCAACAATTATTCTTTTGTTCTGAAGGAGGCAACAACATGAGAAGTAGGGTTGCATCGTGCTTCCAACTTTCTCAATTTTTCTATCCAATAAAAAACTTCTCAACTATTTCTACTAGGATCAACAAGATGTTAGGTTTACAAATTTTAGAAGTTGAGAAGTGATTGCTAAGGATAAGAAAATATTTGTTTAAAATGAAACTTAAAAACTCTTCTTAAAACTTTAACAATACAGATATTAGTTTAGAATATAGATATTCAATGGTAAGAATATATTAGAAGTTAAAAGGAAGAGTTCAAAAGATAGCACACACAGGATTTATACTAGTTTGGCCAAACCCATGTGCCTACGTACAATCCCTAGTCAAAAACTAGGATTTCTACATTCAACCAAGTATTCTTTCTTCAACCTTAACTTCTCCAAGCTAGATTACAAGTAGTCTTTCTTCAACCATAACCTCTCCAAGCTAGAAACTCATAATGATCACTATTGGATCAAGTTATAAGAGTTTGGTAAGAATTTTGGTTTCTCTCTCAACACTCGAAGAGTGAATATAAGCAACTTAGTACAGATATAGTGTTTGGCTAAGCTCTCTAGCACTCAAAGAGTGGATTTAAGCAATTACATAGCAAAGAATTACAGTTTCTCATTTAGACACTTAATCTAAAGCTAATTTTAAAGAAGAAACTAACCTCAGAAGCAAGAGAATATGTTCAAATGAATGACCAAAAATTTGGCAATGTAATAGTGTGCGTCCATTCGTTTTGGTTTGAAGCTTCCAACATGTATAGATTTTCAGGAACTAGTCGTTGCAGCTTCCAACGGTCTCCTGCTACAGGAACAATTACCATCTTGTTGTCTTCTAGTGGTCAGCTAACTTTTGTTTAAATATTTTCTCTTTTTTAGTGATAGTCAAAAGCGACGAGTCTTTTGATATTTTCTAACTTTGTCTCTTACGATTGAATGCTTTGCTTCTCTTCTAAGTTTCGATACATCTGAACTTGTCTTTCTTCTAATTTTTTTTTTTTTTTGAGTCTCAAAGATCCTGAATTTCTTTCTTTTAAGTTAACACTCTTCTAAGTTGCTTCTTTTTTTATTTGAACCATATAGAACTTCAGCAACTAATAGGAATAGTCTTCTTCAACACTTAAAGGATCCTTTCATTTCTGAGTGTTAAGTATGACTTGATGGTTCCTTTCTTCAAGAGACTTCTTCAAAAAATGCGAAGACGCTTTAAAGTTCTTAGATCTCTCAAGATAGAACTCACTGTAAGAAATTCATGAATTACCAGTGGCCATATCCGCCTATAATTCCTCAAAATCTGCTAGAAATTTTAATTTTTGGTATATTTATACTTCCTGAGAAAACACTTAAGAGAAACAAAAATCCATCAGAAATTACCGGTAGATTTGGTAGCCAGAAAATAAAATAGCGACATGTAAGATCACAACATTTTTTGGAAAAATATTTGCCATAAATTACCTGCTACCGTAATTTTTTTAAGCAGAAAATCCACAAGAATTTTCCAGAATCACTATATAAGTGACTCTGAGTAGTCTTAGATTTAAGTGCTCTACTCATCTTTCATCTTCCACTAATAGTGAAGATGATGACTTTAATAATAACATTTTCAAGCGGTTGATAATAAAAAAGGTTCCACCTCTTATGATGATGAGGACAAGACTTTAATGAGATATAGAAAAGGAAGGAGAAAAGCATTACGGATTATAATAATGAATCTATATGATTTAATGAAGTAATTTTTCTAACAAACAAAAACCCCTTAGTGGAGAAGCCGGAGAATAAGAAAGAAACCAAAAGCAAACGAATTTATTTTTATCAAGAATAATGATACTAATAAAAATTACACTGTACCAGAGTATCATGGAGAGGAATATCTGGATAATATTGTGTGCTCAACATTATTAGAACTAGGATAGTTAAGAGGAAAACCCTAAGACCATTGCCCTGTTGGTGGCACAGAAAGCATTTCTCTGCTTGTAGTCATCTAACGATTTTTAGAGAGTAGTAGAAAAAATTTAATCTCAAGGGAATTTGGATAAGAGTGAAATTAAGATTTCGAGAGTGATGATGATGACAATTGAAACCATATATAATTTTCTTATTAAATGTAATACAATATGAAACTCAAGGAAAGACTATTCAAATTTAATGAATCAGTCTAGAAACTAGGAGTGTCAGTATCAAAAAAAGCAATTTTTCTTTTAAGTTCTTGAATTGATTGCGCTCGTGTGTTTAAAAAACTATTGTGTTGGTTTCTCTCCTGATGAATTGAGGTACCAATCTTACTCTCTACAATTTGAGAAGCACAATTTTTTTAGAAATAGTGTTCATTGTGAAATATATCAATCATCATCATTGTCTTCAACTATTAAATATATGAATTTGATTAACACTCTTATGCACACTCTTCCAAACAGCTGATAGTAGCCAAATCTAACAAAAGTCAACTCATATGCTTTCTCTAATCTAGAGATCTGGACCATACAACTTCTCTAATCCAAAGAGGCATCTAGATTAGAGAAGACATATGGGTAGAATTGTAAGATGTGGCTATCATCAAGCATAAGGTCAAAAAGAGCAAGAATGTTAAGAAAATTCAAGTATTTAATTGTTGAAGACAAGGATGAAGATTGATGCATCTCGTAAGGTACATTAATTAAAAAAAGAAAGTACTTCTCAAATAGTTGCCAACTTTCTATCCTAACTCACCAGAAAAGATCAAACACAAAAATATTTTAACAAGAGCGAGAACAATTTATTAAAGATAAAAAAAAAATTACTTTTCCTTATACTAATTCTTCTTGTTCCTACACTCAATCATTAAACATGGTTAGTCTTCCCTTGAATTTCCAAGTGCATTACATTTAATAAAAAAAATTACATCTACTCCATTTGTTATCACAATCACTATCAAAACTCTAATTCTAACTTCAGCCAAATACGCTTGAAATTATTTTTCTCTCAACTACTCTCCAAAACTCGACAGTCGAGTATGAGAAGACACATGTTTTCGGTGTCACCAGCAAAGGCAATAGTCTAGGCTTTACCCATTTAACTTTCCCAATCCTAACGATGTCGAGTTCATAATTTTATCTGACATATCCTCTCCATGAGACTCTTATATAACGTCATTTTTATTGTTGAAGTCACTCTTTACATCAATTTTGTTTGCTTTCAATTTCTATCTTACTCTCCAATTGCTCCACCATGCGACTTCTATCCATAAGAAAATCTATTTCACAAAAGCCTGTAAATTTATTTTTTTAATCTGCAGTGTTTTTCTTCTTCCTTTTCTTACATCACCCTGCCTAGTCTTCTCTTTATCATCATAAGAGATGGACTCATGTCACTGCTCAAACTTTCTATTACATTTATCACCTGATAATCTTATCACTAGAGTCATCATCCTCACTACCAGTGAACAACAAAATATAAGTTACTTGAGCAATCAAATCTCTGACTACTCAAAGCCACTTAATCTATCATGCAAAACTAATATTGTCTAACTTAAGCGTTAGAGCTTCTTAATTCAGTAGAGCATTAATTATTTCAACAATTTAAACACAACGACATGCATGCAAATAAGTGTTAATAACAATAACATATTACTATATTACGCAATTTGTATCACCATAATAGAGGGATATTATATATTCTTCATTCTTCTTAGTAGTTTGTACGTTTGCAAGATCTGTCACACACTATCTCTTATTTATTTAATTAATTAATTATTGACATTGTTTCAATTTTCACCTTTTATATTTTCATTTTATATTATAATTTTTTATTTTTTATTATAATTATAATTTTTTATAAAATTTGAAACTCTATAACTTATGTGTCCTATATATTTGTCTTTCCTCTTAATTTGAAGTCATCATTCAATTGCAAGATCTGACACATGTCTCATCTCTCTAACCCATGCATATACATCGTATGTTTGACAATTGGGTGTACATTTTTAAAATTTATCATTATCATGTAATTAATTACTTTTTATTTAATTAATTAATTATATATATAATTCATATTTTTTATTTTTATTTTATGTTATATTATATTATACTATACTTTATTAATTTATTAAAATTAAATTGATATTAATTAATAAATATTTTAATTTAATATATAAATTATTAAATTAAATAATTTATCAACCTCTTCACTTAAAATTTTAAAATTTTCGTATTTCATATTTCATATTACTATTTTATCACAATTTTTTAATTTTAAAATTAACACATTAGCCTATAATATTATATTATTCTTATAATAAATTGGTATTAGTCTTATAGAATGTCAAGTTATTGATCAAATCCTATAACATCATAATAGAGAATTGTCTATCATACTTGCACACAAATACAAACAAATAACAAGTATGCCATACATATAAATATACATTCAAATATACACATAAACACATATATTCAAAATATAAACACAATATACATACATGCATACATATATATACAAATTATAAAGAAATATAACTTTCAAAATAAAAAAAAATAAACAAAGCAAACAAACTGGTGAGAAGACATGCACCACGTCCACGTACGTCCACCTATGTCTCCCATTCGCCCACTGCCTCTCATACATCGTCCACACCTCTCATGCACGATCCACTTACGAAGAAGCTGAAAGAAGCCATCAACATTGTGAACGATTTGGCAGAGGAGATTATAAAGTTGAGGAAGGAAATGGGATTTGCCACGCGACAAGACCTTCTCCCACGATTCATGGGTTCTCTAACGTCGTGGTTGTAATTTTGCCTGCCATCGTCTTCTTAGCCGCACCGGCCAAACACAACGATTGGTTCAGTTAGTCACACAGGCCATCGGTTGTAGTTCTTCGTGTTATCACCTTCTTAGCTGCACCAACCAAACACAGCAGCTGGGTTGCACAGCGAAGACACTCTTCAACGGAGAGGAAGGATTTGGTCTTAACGATGGAGAGGGAGAGAAGGGAGAGGAAGGAGGAAAGAGTCACATAAATAGAAGAGACAGCCTCGCACAACTCTTAAGAAAAAAAATTTGACGAATTCGCTGAAAATTTCTTCTAGTGACTTTTTTTTAATATCCAGCAAAATTTTTAGAATGCATGACTGATTCATTACCTGAGTATCCCACATCTTATTTTCGGCAAAAAATCTACTAGAAATTGGCTAGTGCTCCTCCTCGGAAGTTGGAGGAATATAATTTCGCCAGAAAACCTTGAGAAAAGAAACCAATACATTTATCGGAGGATTATTCACCAGAAATGTAAAAAATAAAAATTCCTCGCAGTTTATTTTTTTGACAGATTATTCTTTCAAAAATTTAAATTATTTTATTTTTTTCTCAATGATTGGTTTTCAGATGGATATTTCCATAAAAAATTACCTAGATTATAGGCAGCTCCAAATCCACTAGAAATTGCTGCCGCTGAAAGCCGAATTTCTTGTAGTGACTTGATAGAAAATCTTCTTGACACACACAACAAGTTTCAGGAAACATCTTTTCTGTACTTTGATTACTTAAAATAATTCATTAGTAACACATGAATCTAAGTGTAAGTTTGTTGATCATCAAAAACTAAAAAATTACTAGTTTTTTGTAACTTTTGAAGGGCTTTGGAGTTTACAATCTCTCCCTTTTTTATGATGATAAAGTACACTTTGATTTTTCAAGAATAAAGAATGACAATAATAGATAAAAGATTTGAGTATAAGAGAAATTTAGCATATAAGTAACTTCAGAAGACAATTAAGTTCAGAAAAGAGATAACTTTAGAAGATATCATATTCATATATAATTTTCATAGGGCAAGTACAAAAATATAAATGTTATACCATGCTTAATATTTTTTATGCTCCATATGAATATGCCTAATAATTTTATTTTATTTTTCTTTATTTCTCCCCCTTTTGACATAAGCAAAAAGCGGAGTGAAGGAATTTTGCGCATCATAGAGAGCTCAGAAGTTAGTCTTGATCCGAAGGGTCTTGGCTATTTCTCTAGATCATTAGGAAGGACTACATTCTCAAACTTCTGAACCCACCATTCTTCAAATTGTGAAAACTTTTCCATGAAGGATGCAAGGGTAGCATTAATCTCAACAAAACCAATTTGGACTTCATTTTCCAGATTCTGGATGTCATTGTTGAGAGAGTTCAAACGGTCTTCAACAATTTGTTGATGCTTCTTTTCTTGCCAGTAAGCGGGATGCAAAGCTAAAATGCGAGTAACTGTTCGTGATGAGGTTGTGGCTTCAAAAACTTTCTTCAATTCAACGTATTTATGAAGGAATGCAACATCTTCAGCACCAAAAGTCTTTTCGTGATTCCCAAAACTCTTATCTTCAAATTTAGACTTAAGAACATCAATTTGAGAAGGTTCAACAGAAAAGGTACTATTTGTGGAGGCTCCAAGTGATCAAAGAGTGGTTTTCTCATGGTAGGAGGGGTTGAAGGTTCAATATCAACTAGTTCAGATTTTTTGACTAGTGGAGTGAAAGGTTCAGCAGAGGGTTTTCGATCATAAGAGCTTACAGGTTCAAAAGTATATGGTTGTTTTTGTTGTTTTTCAACATCGGCTTCAAAAATTTCAATAGTTTTATGAGCTTCTTCCTTTTTTTTATTTTCCTTTTTGTTCATTCTTTCTTATAAGCTCTTTTTCATATTCCTCTACTTTGGCAAGTAAGTCTTTTGTTTTCACATCTTGTTCATGGCAGTCAAGACTAGCAATAGGTTCTCTTCAGATGGCTTCCCATATAAATTTTCAAGAGTTTCAATAATCACAGTTGTTATAAACTCACTTTGCTCAGGAAAAACTAGTGCTGAGAAAATGACTTTCTGAGACTTAGAAGCTACAACTCCTTTTTCTTCTTCCATCCTTCTAATTTTTGTTGCAATGACGATCTTGGAAACTTCTTTAGCTATGTCCTTATCTTCTTCTTCTTCTTCTACCTTTTATTTTTCTTTCCTTTTTCTTTCCTCTTATGTTTTCTTTTTTTATTCTTCTTTTTCTCCTTTTAATCTTTTTTCTTCTCTTTCTTCGTCGAAAATCTCAACAACTTCTTCTTCTTCTTCTCTAACTTCTATTTTCTCTTTTGCTTCATCTTTTTCTTCTTTCTCTACTACCTTAACTCACTCTTTCTTTGTTTTTTTTTCTATTTTCTCTTCTTTCTTTTCTTTCATCTATTCTTCTTCTCTTTCTTTCTTAACTTTCTTCTTTTTAGGAATAAAGGGATTTAGAGCCTTTTTTATTATTTATTTCTCTACAGTAGTGTTTTCTTTTCTCTTGGGTCTTATTCCCAATCTTTCAACAATAGAAACAAGGATTTCTACTACTTCTTGCTTCTTTTTCTACTTGGACTTCAATTTGATACTGGTGTGTGAAATTCGCAAGTGTACGGTTTCATCGTCAAGTAATAAAAGACCGAATCCACAGGGACTGTGTCTATGAATACCAATTAATTAATTAATTCAATTAAATTAAACAAATGGAATAAAATTATTGATTGATGAGATCGTAGTAACCAAGCTATTAAATAAATAAATACTAGAGTGCAAAATTAAGAACAAAAATAGCAAGTTATTAAGAAAGGTTTTTTAGATTCAAAAAAGCTTCCAAGATTGGGGTAACCACAATGATACAAGATAAACCCTAATTAACAACTCTTTTATTAAAACTGAAATTCAATTGAAGGTGAATTACCATAAATTAGTTAATGTTCTTTCTTAAGAGACAAAAACTGTGCCTAATTAAACGAATTCCTACTCTTGTGATAATTGAATTTAAATTAAACCCATTACGCTTTATGGTAATTCATTGAATCCTCGCAAGGTTAAACATACTCTCGTGATTTAAACCTTAAGTTCAATTCTTATGGTTCCAACACCTAGGTTCACCTCTCAATACGTCCCTAGATATCTATGAGATGCAAATATGTGGCCAGCAAATTCACATGAATAAGCGCAATAAGGATTGAATCAAAGAACATTCAAGATTAATAAAAGGGGAAACAATGTCAATTAATCATTATCAATGTATCAAAGGGCATTGCCCAATCCTAGAAACAAAGAGAACTACTCAGACATGGAGGAGAAGAAACAAGAAATCAAATTCAAGAACATCTAAACCCGTAATCAAAGAGAGAAGAGAGAAGAAAGATGAAGATCAAGAGCCTCCAAGTGTGCCTCCTTCAAACCAAGTTGGAACCCCCCAAACTATATTCAGAACATCTATTTATACCCCTAGGGTTTTAATTGGCTAAAAGGTCCCAAAAGAAATAAAAAATAAAACTTAAAAACTGATGCCTACTGTGATCCATGACCGTGGTTCATTCCACGGCCTGGCCGTGGATCTCTCTGCCACAGGACACTTTTGCTTCAGCTTGAATTCCACAGTCGTGGATCATTCCACGGCCTGACCGTGGAACTCTCTGAAGTTTCTCTTTTGCTTCTTCAAGTTGCTGCTCGATCCATGGCCGTGGGAAATTCCACTGGCAGGCCGTGGATCTCTCTGGAGTGAGCTTTTTGACCATGTTTGCTATCCATAAAGCTCCAACTTCAATCATACAAGCTTTCCTTTCATTTCAAGGCCAATTGAACACCAATCCTGCACAATAACACCACAAATACCGGAGTTATCGAAACTAAATGAAAAACAAATAAAAAGAGAAACTAAAATGCCTAAAATGCCTAAAAATGCATGCAAAATAAGAACAAAATATGATGTTATTTCACACACATCAAATCCCCCCAAGCTTAAGATTTTGCTTGTTCCCAAGCAATAGCTAATGCCAAACCAAGAAATGGGATCAAGAGACCATAATGAATGAGGAATCCAAGAAAACAACCAACCAAGCAATAGGTAAAGGCAAACGAAGAATTAGAGAGGTAATCAAAATCAAGTCCAATTAGAGGCTAAAGTTCTCAGAAATCATGCTCCTCACTAAATTAGATTCACTCTACTAACCACACTCAAAGTGTTTAAGGGTGAAGACAATGCGCTAAAGATTCCTCAAAGAAAAAGCACTTCCATAAGCTTGATAAAAAATCAAATTTTCACTAACAATCTGCATGCATGCAAGAATCAAAAGGTCTTTCAAAGGTTGTAATGGGGCCATGGGAATAATGTTAGGTAGGGTAAAGAAGGGGTTAACAAAATTTTCAATAAACACAAGAAATCTAATAAAACATAAATGTAGCAAAGGCAATTTTTCAATCAAAAACATAACTCCACATTTTCAAGCATTTTCTTCCTTACTTTTCCTTCTTTTCTTTCTCTTCTTTTTCAAGCTTTCCTTTTATGATTTTCTTTTATTTGCCTTTTTTTCATTTGAGAAAGAGAAGGGTCAAAAACATATGATTCCCAACACACTTTACACAACTTTCAAACCCAATTTGCTCCATTTAATATTCTAAATGATTACCAATAATATATCATCATAGGCATCAAGAAAAATAATTATGCAATAGGCTCAAAATGGGCAACTAGCGGATGAAAGTGTGACAATTATTTCAGAAGGCCAGAAAAATACCTAAGATGCCTTAATCACATTCAAGCATGCAAACAAAAATTTTGCCTCAAAATGGTTTCAAATCAAGTTCTAGAGCATAAAATCAATAAGGAATATCACTCAACACAAAGAATGAGAGCAAAAATCATATAGTGCATAAATCCTATATAGGCTCAATACTCACATTTAGAGATTCAAAAACCAATAAGAAGCACAACTTCAGAGAACATATGCTAATTATCAACTTACAAGAGATAATCTCAACTATCAATTAAAGCAATGCCTGTTGCCTACCACAAGAATCAACAAATTGGATTCCAAATCAATACAATCTTAAAATCCTCAAAAGAGAGGGGCACAAGTTCAACCAAAAAAGCCGAGAGATATGATGGTATGAAAATGCAACATGAAGATGCAATGCAAAATGAAACATGAAAATACATGAAACTAATGATCTATACTAATGATCTACAATGAAAATGAAAATACTCCCCCAAGCTTAGAGCTTACATTGTCCCTAATGTAAAAATCTATAACTAGAGAAGGGAGAAAAGAAAAGAACTCACTGCGGTGGTGGAAAAGGGTGTTGACTCAGATGCCAACTATGAATGGCCTGGACTATGCTAGCCATACTCTGAACCGTGCCCTCCAAGGTCTTTTTGACTTCACTCTCTTTCTAATTTGAGTTTCAAAAAGAGGTCAAACCTAAACAAGATCCATGAGATAAAGATCAAACTAGCAATCCAACACATAAAATCAAAAGAAAAAGAAGAAATTAAAAGGAAAAAAAATAAAGAAACTTGGGTTGCCTCCCAAGAAGCGCTTGTTTAAAGTCATTAGCTCGACTTTGGTCTGGTTTATATGCTCAGGTGATGTCAACGGATTAGTGGTCAGTCCCCACTTCTTCAAAGTGTTTCACTCTCTGGCCATTTATCATGAAAGGCACATGGCCTTCTTTCTTCACCTCAAGCATACCGTAGGATAAAACTCGAACAATCTTATATGGTCCTGACCATTTCGACCATAACTTACTAGGATAGAAACGTAGAAGCGAGTTATTGACAAAAACTTTATCCCTGAGTTTAAATTTATGCTTCTCGACACACTTGTCATTCTACTTCTTAGGTCCTTTCTTGCAGGGCTTGGACTTTGGACTTCTCAAATTTTATAGTACCCTTGGACAAGGTCTTTTCTAGCATAGCATCAGCCACTGATTCCTGCACACCTGAAAGCACAACACTATCCACAACATTAGTAGCATCTATGCGTTTACATGAATTTAAAGAATTAGAATTATTTTCAGATTTAAAAACATAAAAAACTACTTCCTCATCATTCAATCGCAAAGTCAATTTCCCTTCGTGGATATCAATGATGGCAATGAATGGACGCCCAAGTATGATCGATATTTTAGCATCAGCTTCCATGTCAAGCACAACAAAATCCACCGGGCATATAAAACTTACCAACCTTAATAGGAACATCCTCCAAGATGCCTATGGGATACTTGACAGACCGATCCGCCAATTGAAGGGAGATAGTTGTGGGTTTTAGTTTACCCACCTCCAACTTCTTACACACAGAAAGGGATATAAGACTAACACTAGCCCCCAAATCACACAGAGCTTTATCAAAATTTGTATTACTAATCAAACAAGGAATAGAAAAGTTACCTGGATCTTTTAGCTTAGGAGGCAATTTATTTTGAATTAAAGCACTATACTCCTCAGTTAAAGCTATTGTCTCATATTCCTCGAGCTTCCTCTTATTAGACAAAATGTCCTTAAGAAACTTAGCATAGGTAGGCATTTGTTTCAATGCCTCAGTTAAGGGTACGTTAATGTACAATTTCTTAAGGACCTCTAGGAATTTCCCAAACTGCCTATCTAACTTGGCCTTAGCCAATCTTTGAGGGAAAGGAACCGGGGGTTGGTATGGTTCAGGGGGTACATACTTAGACACCTTCTCAGTAGTTTCCTCTTCTTCTAAGGGTTGTGTCTTAGTCTCTTTATCCTCAATTCCCTTATCTTTTTCACTCTCCCCCTTACCCTTGGAATCCTCTAATTTCTTTCCACTCCTCAAACTCACAGCTTTGCAATGTTGACTATGTGAAGTGCTTGCTTGTTGGGTAATCTGGGTTTCCAACATCTTATTATGAATGGCCAAATTATCAACCTTAGCTGACAACTCTTTAATGGCCTCAGTCACAACTTACTCATATTGCCTAAACTCCTCATTTTGCTTAGATTAACTCTCAACAAAATTCTCAAGAAAAGACTCAAGTCTAGATTTTTGTACCTGTTGGAGTCTAGAAGAGGGTTTAGCATTACCTTGCCCAGCTTGGTATTGACTATTCCAGTAGAAGTTAGGATGTGACCTCCAACCGGGGTTGTAAGTTTGAGAATACGGATCATTCCTCCTATTTTGGTTGAAATCATGAAAATTGTGGTATGATTCCACTTGCTCCACCGGTGCACCTTGAGAGGAGCCAATTTCAACTTAGCATTCGGCACCTATGTGTCCCTGTGCTCTACAAATCTCACAAAAATTGTTAGAAGCACCTATAGCATTAACATGGGCTTTCTCAAGCATATCAAAATGTTTATTCAAAGAATCAAATTTTGACATAATTAAATCAACACCGTCTACTCAAACTTACTTCCCACGAGTTTTCTTGGGTTATGACCTCTTTCATTTGCCCATTGGTGATGATTTGCAGCAACACTCTCAATGATCTCATAAGCTTCTGTGAGCCTTCTGTTCATCAAAGCTCCACCAGCTGTGGAGTCAAGAGACACCTTCGAAGAATATTCTAAACCATTATAGAAGGTGTGGACGATTAACCATTTTTCTAACCCATGGTGTGGGCAGGCTTCTAGCAAAGTCTTATATCTATCCCAAGCTTCTGATAATGACTCTCCATCTTTTTGAATGAAGCTTATGATTTGGGTCCTTAGATGAGCAGTCTTGGAAGGTGGAAAGAATTTGTCCAAGAAAGCTTGCTCTAATTAGTCCCAAGTAGTTATCGTCTCAGTGGGAACAAACTTCAACCAAGCTCTAGCTCTATCTCTCAATGATAATGGAAACAGGCGGAGACGAATAGTATCAACAGAGGTGCCTTCAATCTTGAGGATCTCACAAAACTCCAAGAACATACCTACATGATCATTAGGATCCTCTAATGGCAATCTCTAAACTGGTTCTGCCTTATCATAGAAAGTAAGGCAGGAGGTATGGTGAAGTGCCTAGCTTCAATGTCTGGCTGAGCAATTCCAGATCGCAAACCCCGAGCATTAGGGGCTGCATACTCTTTTAGCAGTCTATTATCCTCAATTTCAGCCATGACAAGTGTTGGTTCATGTATTTCTCTTACTCTTTGCCTTTGTTGTCTTCTTCTTCTACGAAGAGTTCTTTCAATTTCAAGATCTACTTCAATAAGAGTCCCGGAACGTCTAGTACTTTGCATAAACAAGAGAAATTACCTGCAGAGAGTCAAAGAGAAAACAAGAAAGTAAGAATATGATAAAAAAAGGTTTAAAATAATGAAATTAAAAATTAAATTGATATTTAAGAAAAACGCAATCCCCGGTAACGGCGCCAAAAACTTGGTGTGTGAAATCCGCAAGTGTACGGTTTCATCGTCAAGTAATAAAAGATCGAATCCACAGGGACTGTGTCTATGAATACCAATTAATTAATTAATTCAATTAAATTAAACAAAGGGGATAAAATTATTGATTTATGAGATCTTAGTAACCAAGCTATTAAATAAATAAATACTAGAGTGCAAAATTAAGAACAAAAATAGCAAGTTATTAAGAAAAGTTTTTCAGATTCAAAAAAGCTTCCAAGATTGGGGTAACCACAATGGTACAAGACAAATCCTAATTGACAACCCTTTTATTAAAATTGAAATTCAATTGAAGGTGAATTACCCTAAATTAGTTAAAGTTCTTTCTCAAGAGATAAGAATCGTGCCCAATTAAATCAATTCCCACTCTCGTGGTAATTGAATTTAAATTAAACCCATTACGCTTTATGGTAATTCATTGAATCCTCAAAATGTTAAACCTACTCTCGTGATTTAGACCTTAAGTTCAATTCTTATGATTCCAACACCTAGGTTCACCTCTCAGTACGTCCCTAGATATCTATGAGATGTAAATATGTGGCCAGCAAATTCACATGAATAAGCGCAATAAGGATTGAATCAAAGAACATTCAAGATTAATAAAAGGGAAAACAAAGTCAATTAATCATTATCAATGTATCAAAGGGCATTGCCCAATCCTAGAAACAAAGAGAACTACTCAGACATGGAGGAGAAGAAACAAGAAATCAAATTTAAGAACATCCAAACCCGTAATCAAAGAGAGAAGAGAGGAGAAAGATGAAGATCAAGAGCCTCCAAGTGTGCCTCCTTCAAACAAAATTGGAACCACCAAAACTGTATTCAGAACATCTATTTATGCCCCTAGGGTTATGAGAAAGCCAATCTATGTTTCATGGCTAGAGGAGAAGAGGAAGATGAAGATGACATGGAGGTAACATCCTCAAATTCTGAATCAAACTCTTCACCTTCCTATGATGAATTACAAAATGCATTTAAAGAATTACATAATGAATCTATGAGGCTTGCAAAACTTGTTTCATCATCTAAGAAAACAATTTCCTCATTTGAAAATCAAATTTCTATTTTAAATAAAGAAATTGAGGAATTAAAATTAGAAAATGAAACTCTTAGGTTGATTGATACAAATTCTTCATGCATGACATGTTTATCACTTGATAATGTATCTACACCCTCATCTTGCTCATCATGTAAAGCATTTAAAATTGAGATTGAAAATTTAAAAAACACTCTTTCAAAATTTACCTTTAGAAGAGATAATTTGAACATATTGCTTATGAACCAAAGATATATTTTTCAAAAGGCTGGTTTGGGGTATAATCCCAATAACCAATAAAAGTTTCTCAAGAATTTCTTTGTTTCATTAAACAAATCAAGTAGTCTCATTATTAAATGCTTTCATTGTGGTAGGAAAAGGCATAATGCATTAACTTGCAATATAAGGAAGAATATCAATAACAAGTTAGGAACTAAAATGATTTGGGTTCCCAAAGGCACTTTGCCAAAAACTAGCACACAAGGACCCAAGAAAATTTGGGTACCAAAAGTAAAAAAATTGAAGTGTGTTGTAGGTGTGCTTGAAGGCCAAGAATTGACTTTAGATATCTTCAAAAGTGGCTGCTCCAAGCACAAAACCCGAAAATACTTCAAGCTCTCTTCCTTGTCTCCAAGATGCTTGGACTTGTAACCTTTAGTAAAATGAAGACTTGGTTTATGCTTCTCTAGCTTAATTTCTTGAACATATCTTTACATATGCTAGATTAGTTTGCTTCTTGTTTGAAATAGCATGTTTGATAAAAATATCTTTGAAATTACCTTTGTGGATCAATCACGCATCTAATTCTGTTGTACAATACATTAACTTGCTGCATAATATGTTATTTTGATGCATAATATATTGCTTTGCTGCATAATAAGATATCTTGCTGCATAGTATGATATCTTGATGCGTAATATGTTATTTTGCTGCTCAATTATGTGTTTTGAATCATAATCTGATTGGACTATATGATTAAATGATGTTTGGAATTGATTTGGAATGATTTGGAACAATTTTGAATGATTCAAGTTTGGTCCTTTACTGTTTAAAATGCAAAAACTGAGCTTTCGTAGTCTGGTAATCGATTACAGGACCATTGTAATCAATTACAAAGGCTCTGTCAAGCGTTCCAAGCCAAGTCAGAAAACATGTAATTGATTACACAAACTTTGTAATCGATTACAAGGAAAACAGAACGTATGTAATCAATTACAATAAAAGTGTAATCGATTACAAAACCTTATTTTTCATAATTTTGCTTAATCTTGATGTTCTATTCTTTCATGATGCTTTCCTTATGCTTAATCTTTATCTAACCCCATATTGCTCTTGCATATGACTCCGAATTCTATTGCCATAAATGATAAATACTATCTAAGACTTTCTTCATATGCATTTGCTATTGGTATTACATATTGATGTGCTAAACGGTTTATACTTTGATATTGATCTTGCTGGGTTAAAATGATTATATCTAATCTGAATGCTTATGTCTTCTTTTTGATAATGCCAATGGGGAAGAGATTAGTGAAATATATTGCATATGTATGGGGGAGTTTTGCGCTTTCACATATTCTATCTCGTGTATACATTACGGGGGAAAGTTGCGCTTAAATATATGATAATCAAATAAATACAAATATTTCTCCTTCTGTTGAATGTTTAGTTTGTCATCATCAAAAAGGGAGAGAATATGAATGCTTATGTCTTGAAGCATATCAAATAAAGTTTTTGATGATAACAAAGTCAAGATGAAGATCAAGATCAAAAGAGAAGACCAAGATTAAACGAAGGAAACTAAGAGGTATATTTGATACAGGTTATAGGTCTTAAAATATCAATGTAAAATGCTCTCTAAATATCTCAAAAATTCTCAAATGGTTTTTCAAATATCGTTTTCAAAATCAACTTGTAAATTAAAGTTAAACATGTTTTTCAAGAAATGTTGATTTTAATCTTGAATTCAATATTGATGAAGGAATTTATGTTTAATCCAATGATCTAAGTGTTAGAAATGGCTTACATACTTAATTGGACTTGAAAAATGTGTTCAAAGGCCAAGGTAATCGATTACAAGATGTTTGTAACCGATTACATAGCAAACAGAGGCCTTATAATTGATTACATGTACATTGTAATCGATTACAAGTAAGTCAAAGGCCTTGTAATCGATTACACCAAGCTGGTAATCGATTACAATGAGCCCAGAAAGACAAGAACATGTTCAAGATGCCTTATAATCGATTACAGAGAAATGATAATCAATTACAAGAAAGTCAGAGACCTTGTAATTGATTACACCAAGCTGGTAATCGATTAGCAAGTGCCCAGAAAGCCAAGAACACGTTCAAACAGACATGTAATCGATTATAGAGATTGTGTAATCGATTACTAGTGGTCTGATAGTAGCCAACGACTATTTTCTTGGCTTTTAATGTTGCCATAAATGTTATCCAACGGATCCTTTCTTCCAACAACTTATAAATACTTACCTTGGGGCTTCATTAAGGGTTGACCTTCAATTCAGAACATCAATCTAACACTTATATACGAGAATCAAATTCTGAAAATATTTTTGCCCTATTTTTGTGAGAAAACTTGAGATATTCAAAAGGGGCATCCTAGAGCTTCAATTTATATCAATCTACTCGTTGAGAGAGTTTCTATCGTTAAACACTTTGTTTATTCTGTAAAGAGGGTGAGGTATCCTTCTAGTGAAAAAGGGTGAGGTATCCCTTGTTGACAAGAAGGTGAGGTATCCTTCAAAAGTGTAAAGAGGGTGAGGTATCTCTCAAAGGTTGTAAAGGGTGAGGTATCCCTGTTTTAAGGCTCAAAGCACAAGGGTGAGGTATCCCAAGGTGTTGTTGAGTGCTCCAATCTTAATGGTTTTCAAGCACTCGTTCAAGCTTGAAGTTTAGTAAAAAATCTCAAGTGGTTTGCTTGAGCACTGGACATAGGTCACAAGGGGTGGCTGAACCAGGATAAATCCTTGTGTTTGATCTCATCCCTATCTCTTTATATTTGTGTATTTATTTTATATGCTTGCTTGAATATTATTCATCTTGGCTTGTTTAATTTGTGAGTGAAGCATTGAATCTCATTTATTTATTCACTTCAATTATCTAATACCTTCAACGAAAATTGATAAACAAACATTTTATGAAAGATTTGCGAAAATATTTCATAAACTCAATTCACCCCCCTCTTGAGTTTGAGGCCACTTGGTAACAACTCAGCTTGAGGAGGTCATTTTTGGCTTGAATCCACGTAACCAAAAACAATGTGACTTTGGTGAGTTTCACAACTGGGTGAAGAAAAGCATATTTTGGGAATTGCCTTATTGGTCCACTAATCTAATACAACATAATTTGGATGTTCTACATGTTGAGAAGAATATGTTTGAGAATATCTTCAACATTGTTATAGACATAAAAAGTAAGACAAAAGACAATGCAAATGCAAGAGAAGATTTGAAGATGATATGTAAACATCCCACCTTAGAAATGATTGTTGAGAATGACAAGTATAAAAAATCGAAGGTAACTTATGTGTTAAATGCCAATCAAAGGAGGATAGTGTGTGAATGGATAAAACAATTGAGATTTCCTGATAGGTATGTGTCAAACATTGATCATTGCATAAATTTAGATGATGGGAAGATATATGGAATGAAATGTCACGATTGCCATATTTTTATGCAAAGGTTAATTCCTCTGGCATTTCATCATATGTTACTAAAACCTATATGGAGAGCATTAGCAGAGCTTAGCTTGTTCTTTAAATAAATTTGTGCAATTGAAATACGTACTTCTATTATGGAGAATGCAGAGCTTTCCATTATTGAAACCGTTTGCAAGTTAGAAAACATTTTTTCGCCAGCATTCTTTGATGTGATGGAACATCTAGTTGTACATCTCCCTTATGAAACTAAGGTTAGAGGACCCATGCAATATAGATGGATGTATCCATTTGAGAAGTGTATGTTTTACTTGAAAAGGAAAGTTTGAAATAAGGCGAGAGTTGAAGGGTCTATCTATGAAGCATATAAATTAGAAGAATTTTTCAATTTTGCTTCCATGTATTTTGATCCACAAATACAGACAAGGCATACTCAAGTTCCTCAAAATGACGATGGTGGGGAAGATATGACTAATGAATGCTTGTCTATTTTTAAACATCCATGCCGCCCTATCGGGAGAGGTCGTAATAGGTTCTTGATGAATGTGGAGCTTCAAATTGCTAAGACTTATGTGCTTGTATATTGTAGAGAAGTAGGCTATCTCCAGTAAGTCTACTCACTAACTTAGTAATTTAATAAATTTCCAATTACATTATGTTCAATATTAATTATTTTATTGATTAGACAATTCTAGGATTTACTGAGGGAGACAAATTCTAGTATCTCTGAGGATCAAATATTGGAACTTCAGGATAAGGACTCTAGTAAGTGGCTAAAACATCGAGTGAGTCCTTTCATCTATAATCATATATATCATATAAAAAAATACTCTTTGTTATACCAATACTAAATGTTACAACTATTTGTTCTCCTTGTAATGATTCACAGGTAAATATAGGTCAAATTGAGGATCGAATGATTCAACAGATGAGTTATGGTCCATCCAAGTCTGTTACTTCTTACAATGGCTTAATAGTTAATGGGTATAGGTTTCATACTAAAGAGTACGAATAAAATAAAGCTACCATGAATAGTGGGGTTTATGTTAGAAGAAGTATTTATGGCGAGAATGACTTGGACTACTATGACATCCTTAAAGAGATATTGGAATCGTCATATATAGGTCAAAACAAAGTATTTATTTTACGGTGCTAGTGATTTGACCCGATTTATGGAGTCAGTGTTGATAAGAGATATGGATTGATTGACGTCAAGCACAAATCGAGGCTTCACTCAAATAAACCATTTGTATTAGCTGAACAAGCACAACAAGTATACTATACAATATACCCATAATGCGGGGGTCGAGCTAGTAGGGAATAGTGGGCAGCTTGTAAGGTTAGAGCAAGACCCTTTGCGGCTAAGACATTCAATAATGAATGTGATGGATCGAATGAGCTAGGTGCTATCGATTACCACCAAGATGATGGATCCTTGAGAACACACAATATCATCACAGATGATGGAGTGATTTCCTTGTTTGATGCACGTGCCCCAATGGAAGAAGTAGATATAAATGAAATACATAATCCAAATGATGTTCCGTTTGTTGACCAATTCATTAATGACAACGAAGAAAATGAAAATATTGAGTTCATAGATGAAGATGAGGAGTTATATGATTCAGACTCAAGTAGTAGCAATTGAACTTTGTTTATGGTATTTACATTGAAATGTCATTTTTATATTTTATGATATTTTGCATAATATTGATGTATATAGTCTATTAACATGTTATGTTTCATTATGGTAGGCATTTATCATGGCAATTCGAGGTAGGGGCAATGGACGAGGTAGAGGAAGAGGCCACAACAATCCACTTCAGTGTTCTCAACCACCCATTGGTGCACCACCACTGTAGTCTTCTCCGCGCTCCCCATGTATACCTTTATAATAATCTTTTTATTGTTAACTTTTGATTTATATGTATTTATGAATTCATATTGCCTATAATTATGTTAACTGTTATTTTAGCTACTAGCCCTTTGACCACTGGTGACCCATCAACTGTTGTCTCACCTTCCACTGTCCCTGTCCCTATCCCACTCCCCACTGTCTCTGTCCTTGTCCCACCCTCCACTGTGCCTCCAACTAGCGACCCAATTTCGATGCCTTTAAGTGGAGCATCCCAAACAAAAACTGATAGAAGGTTAGTTATATCTGTGGAGGACTTTTCTCAACCGTGAGAAATAGTGAATGTTATGTTTTATTACATTTATTTTACTTTTAGATTATTAACATATCTTGGACTTGTAGGAGGAGGTTTGTCACGCAATCTATGACTTGTGAGATTATGGCCACTATGATCACGCAGATGCCTATTCCATCTGAAAATTGGAAAAATTATCTTGTCAACATGAAGAATGAACTATTTCAGGATTTTATGGTAAGTAATTATGTTTCTAGCCTCATTGTAATATACAATCTATATAGAGAAATATACTAACATGGCTTTGTTTTAGAATAAATATCGATTTGCATCAGATTATGATCGTTGCATGGCAAGAACTATTTGGGAAAGAACATGCATGGACCGTTATTCAAATGATTTGAAGAATCATAGAAAGGCAATCATGAAAAAGTTAAAGTCATCAAACATAGATGACCTTAAGGGCGATGGGACCCCAGCTTTGAAGTCAAAAGTGTGGGATGACCTAGTTGACATTTGATTGACACCAGAGTGGCAAAAGAAGTCTATTATTGGTCGAAGAAATAGAGCGGGCATGCCTAATGCTATATTGCACACTACAGGCTCAATAAGCTTCGGTCAACATAAGAAGAAGATGGTAATATAAAATTTCTTATGTGATTGTTACAACATCCTAATAATTCTATCTTATATTATTGTATAATTATAGTACAAGTGAGTTAAGGTTCTACTAATATTATTGTATACTTATAGTACAAGTAAGTTAAAATTCTAAAAAAAGGTGCTGCTATGTGAAGCCAAAGTGCACTTGAAGAAAACTTACTAGGGCTTACAACTACTCATCAAACATAGTAACAACAGAAGGCAATAACACTTTATTCTATTTCATGTCTAAAAGTTCTGCTTACCTTGGCAGGAAAATATTCAAAAGCAATAATGTGCATCACTGCAATGCAATAACTAGGTAAATAATTGTTTAGGCGGCATTTAACTTTGTTTCTTAAAATCAGTTCCTGTTAGTTTTTATTTGTTATTTCCAATTAAACTTTGCTTGAATGAGATTTTGGACCTTTTGGTGTCCTATTTTTTTTTGTGATTTCATTGATAGAGTTTTGTTAGTTTATGTCA
This sequence comes from Ormosia semicastrata, assembly GCA_029884595.1. Classification (NCBI taxonomy): domain Eukaryota; kingdom Viridiplantae; phylum Streptophyta; class Magnoliopsida; order Fabales; family Fabaceae; genus Ormosia; species Ormosia semicastrata. The sequence goes on along the minus strand of JAQQTO010000063.1, from coordinate 96,848,922 downwards.
TTCAATGTGTAATGGTGCACTTTCTTACTTATGCTGATTTCATTGAGAAAGCTTGTTATCACCATCCATACCAAATTATACTGATTCCTTACTTACATTTCTTATTCTGTGAGGGAGGCATTACATTTATTAAATGCTATATAATATGTATTGCTTAATGAACAAGAACCTACTTTTCTCCCTAAGGTTGTCACGGTAACCAAATCTACATGGACCTGAGCTTGTGATGAAATCTATTATCCCAGTTGTTATAGATGGTGTGCTGGGAATTTATGGTTTGATTATAGTTATTATCATTAGTACTTGAATAAATCCCAAGGCTAAATCTTACTATCTTTTTGATGGCTATGCCCACTTGTCCTCTGGCCTTGCTTGTGGCCTTGCTGGACTCTCTGCTGGAATGGCTATTGGAATTGTTGGTGATGCTAGAGTGAGGTATGTTTTCTTTTTCTCTCTTTTTTTATCATATCTTTTACTTGCTAATCTGTTTCATTTCCTTTTGCTTACTTGCAGTAAAGCCTGTGGAAAGTACTTTATACAACATTGGAGTAAGAAATGAAATAGTAAACAAAAATAAAATAGAAGTAATTACTTAATATAAATGAAACATGTAAACGATGTGAAATGAAATATTAAGCCATTTTGGTTTCTGACACAACTTGAAGTAATTAGTCCCTTTTCTTCCAATAAGCTGAAATTGGCTAAATTTTAATTTCAATAAATATATGGTGTTTACATAGTTCTTTAAAGTCATAAACTTCTTATTGTTATTGTAAAAGTAAAGTGTCACATTGGTCCTATAGAATATGTTACATTTGCAATTTAGTCCTTGATTTATTTTATTATAGTTATAGAACTAGTAATGGTTGTTGCTTACACACATTATACATTAGGAATGATGCTTGTGTCCCAGCTTAATACTGATTTAAAAGGGTCTAACTAGGGGTGTTAACATATGCCGAGTCTAGTGGCAAAGGCACATATATGTTAGTTTATGCCATTCAATATGTAATGGTGGACTTTGTCATTGATGCTCACTTTATATATGTTTGATGCTCACTTTTCTCGTTATATTGCAGACTTTATATTTGCTTATTACTACTGGCTGTCTTCTTTGATAAATAAATCAAGTCTCTAAATATTTGGCTTTATCTTAAGATTTTTGTAAACTGCTATATTAGAACAACTACAAACAGAGAAAAATGCTTGAAAATATCTTTTTGGAATTCAAGTAATCATTATGTTGTTGAGAAACTCTAAGCTTCAAAATGAGTGTTGAACAGCTTCTCCAATCTCTTTCATGGATTGCTAATGGTGACAACCAAAATATGCTTTTGCCTAAGGACACAAACTTGCTTCTTCACAAGTAAGTAGTATTTTCTAAAGCAAATGTCTTCAATGCTTCAAAACTTTTTATTTGATAATCTTCTGAGTTTGCTTAACCTATTCACACAAAGTTATTAATGAAGAATCCTTTAATTAGAGCAAAGTCATAAACAATATTTAATGAAAATGATGAATGATCTTATAAACATATTGTTTTCTGTGTAAGATTTCATATTTTATAAATATTTAATTAGAGATCTTATGGGTTAAATATTTCTAACTCCCTTATCAAATTGATTTGTTTCTTTCTTGGAGATGTAAAAAGCTCTACAAGCACTATAGTTGGACTTCCACGTCAGGGCCTTGTGCTGTTATTATGTTTCATGAGCATTTGTATGCCCCAGCAAGTTTTCCTCAAGTGCACTTTGGCTTCACATAGTAGCACTATAATTATACAATAATATAACTCACTTATAATATAATAATACTATAAATATAATAAAGATTTTAGAATTTTATATTCTAATATATGTTGATTACAGGAGGCAGAGCTGAACTATCCAGTCCCTTTTAGAGATTTGTATGAAAGTGTTCATAAGAGGAAAAATGGAGAATATGTCACTCACCGCTCAAAAAACTTCATTGTAGGTGTTTTTAAAATTAAAACTAATCACATTTACTAAGTTAATTATTTTGATAAAGTTTTCTACATTTTTCTTTTCAGGACTCTTATGACACCACGATGTTAGAGAAATATGGAGAAGATTCTTCGACGCATCCTATGGTTGATTAGGATGTGTGGCTGGAGGTGACGAGTCCTAACAAGAAGGGACGAGTCCATAGCATGAGTCACACCTTAGATATGCTTATTCATGGATCTAGTTTTGCTTCATCCTCACAAGTTGCAGGTTCCTCCAATGCTGCTTTGACACAGGAAGCCATAAAGGAAGCTGTTAATAAAGCGATGACTTCCTTTGTCCAAACGCAGTTGGTGTTTGTTGTCTAGACGCAGCTGGCATCAGTGTTGGAGCCTATATTAAGGATTGCTAGCTCCCAAGCAGGAAGTGCTATGCCGCAGGAACCATCACAAGGCGACGCAGTTGGGGGGGATCATGAAGTTGATGATGGGGCTAACTTGGATTGATTAATTATGTTTATTGATGATGGGATTAACTTGTTTTGAACTATTTGTATTAATTAACTTGGATTAGTTATGCTTTCTTTGTAGAACATGTTTTGAATTTATTAATACAATTATGATATTTTGTTGTTTTTGCGCAATTATTTGTTGGATTTTTATGTTTGGATTGAAATATTTATACAGGTATAATTTTAAAATAAACTAATTATCATTATAAAATTAATTTGGATTAGCTTCAAAATAGCTAGAGAATAGCTATGGAATTGCTATAGATTTTAGCTAAGGAATAGCTATGGAATTGATACAGATTTTAGCTACGAAATAGTTATAGAATTGCTATAGATTTTAGCTAGGAAATTACTATGGAATTGCTATGGATTTAGAAAAAAAATAGCTACGGATTTGCTACAAACTTGTTACGAAAATTAGCTACGAAATATTTCATAGCTAATTAGCTGCGGAAACGAAGGAAACTCTGAACAAAAATTAGCTACGAATTAGCTACAAAAATTTAAAAATTAGCTACGGATTAACTACTGAAATTTTTGGTAGCTAATCAGCTACCAAAAATTGACTACGCAAAAATCTGTAACTAATCCGTAGCTAACCAGTTAGCTGCAGATTAGCTATGGATTAGCTACGAATTTTTCAGTAACTAATCAGTAAAATTCTTGTAGTACTTAAAAAATGTCAAACTAACCTAGTTGATTCTCCAAAATTTACTATAACTCATACCAACCATCTAAGTCTTAAAATAAATTTTTCATATTTATTTCTGTCATATTGGCTATTTATGTTGAAATCTTAACTAATATTCACATTCAATATTATAAAATTATGCTCAAACTAATCCAAAATTTAACAAATAGCTTATACCAATATTATTGAGCTTCTATAACCTTGATTAGGACTATTAGGTTAAGGACAATGTTACACCAGCCACCACGCCCAGCTTGCTAGTCGACGTCGTCTTCACTAGTGCTGGCGACTCGTGAGCAGAATCTAACCTTGTTCGTGTTCTTGTTCATTCTTCGCCTCCTCTGGTTTATCGATCTTCATTCAACCAATTGCTCTTTGTTCGAGCATTTTTTTTTTTTTTTGAGAACGAGTTTGTAGTTCAGCCTCCCAACAACAAAAAAAAAGGTGAAGAAAAAAAGGTTAAAAATTGAACCATGAGTATGTTAGATGACCAGACTAGTAAGAATTTTTGTTTTCGATCCTTTAATGCTTTTGGTACTAAGAATTTATGGATTATGGAAAACTGATCATATGACCTTTTATTCACTACCTCTATTATCTTATCAAACCTCTTCTAGTAAGCATCATATAACCATAGCCGATGGCTCTCACACCTCAGTTGCGGGTTCTAATATTATTAAACTTCAGCCCTCTCTACACTTGTACAATGTGCTCTATGTTCCCAAACTTACCCATAATTTTATTTCCATTCATAAGCTTACTAAAGATAATAATTGTGTCGTAACCTTTTTTTCATTCTCATTGTGTCTTTCAGGATCTTGTCACGGGGAGGATGATTAGAGTTGCTAAGGAACATGGAGGGTTGTACTATTTCCTTAATATGCTAGCTAATGGTGCTCCTAATCAAAAGTTGCTATCTTCTTGTCATCAGTCTAGTTCTGAGTCTCTTTCTTCTCAAATTTGGCTACAACACAAGTGTATGGGACATCCTCCTTTTTCTTTGCTTAAGTCTATGTTTTCGTCTTTATTTTTAAAAGAATCTATTGAGTCTTTTCATTGTGATGTTTGTGAGTTTGCTAAACACCATCGTGTAACTTTTTCATCTATTTCTAATAAAGGTGTTGAACCTTTTTCACTTATCCACTCTAATGTTTGGGGTCCTGTATTTATTTCTAACATTTCTGGTACTAAATGGTTTGTTTCCTTCATTGATAATTGTACTCGAATAACTTGGCTTTTTCTAATAAAAGACAAATCAGATGTGTTTCAGTTGTTTGTTCAGTTTTACTCTATGGTTCAAACCCAATTTGAAAAGTCCATTAAACGTCTGCGTTCTAATAATAGTAAGGAGTATGTCAATCAAAATTTCTCTACATTTATTAAAGAGCATGGTATTGTGCATGAACTCACATGTGTTGATACTCCTCAGTAAAATAGTTTTATAGAGAGAAAAAATCATCATTTACTTGAAATCACTAGTGTAACGCCCCAAAATTTTCTTATTTCATGATAAACACTCATTTTATAATATTTGTGATTTTTTGTGAATTTTTTTGGAAACGTTGAATATTTTAATATATTTCTCATTTTGCATGCACACCGAGCAGAACCAGTGTAACGCTCCAAAAATTATTTGTTTCATGATGAATAGTCATTTTATAATATTTGAGATTTTTGTGAATTTTTTTTGAGTTTTTCGAAACTGTTGATTATTTTAATATATTTCTCAATTTACGTGCACGCTGAGCGGAACTGAGAAAATAAAATATTTTTCCTGAGGCTAGTAAATCTTGAACTGTGGAAACGTTGATGGGGGATCTTACTAAACCTGAGGCTGGGTACAGCTTACGAGATTTATATTTTTTGAGATTTTATCTGATAAATAAAATCGTTGTACCGTGAAATTATCTGATGGACAATACATACTGTTTTCATTAACTGTAACTTTTATCCACTGGATAATAATTCTAGTAGAGTGTTAATCATTTTTTTCTAGAGTGTTCACTTTATGAGACATCACTTTTTACTTTATCGAGAAGCGTGCGAAGCTTTTCAAGGAAACTTCAAGGAAACTTCCTACCAAGCTTCTCAAAGAAGCTTCACTCCCTCTCTCCTCCTTGTCAGCCACACGGCCAAGTGAGGAAAAGATGACCAAAAGTCATCATCTTTTCCATCTTGCACTCATTTACTCTTTCACTTTATAATTTCACAAATTATTATCACTTTCTTTCTCTACCCTTCTCTTCTCTCATTTTCTTCTCTTCACTTTTCTCTTCTCCTTTTCTTCTCCAAACCGCCGGCCACATGATAATCACATATTTTATTCATTAAGAAACCCTTATGTTTAGTCATTTACACTCTCCATATTCTTAATTGATTGAGTTTGGTATGATTTTGTGAGTTTGAGCTCAAATTGGTCCTAATTGAATATTTTCAGCATTATTGATATTTGACACTGTTTCTGTATTTTGGCCATAACTTGAGTTCCTGATATCTGATAATCATGAATTTTACCTTGTAGGAAAGCTAAGAGGAAGCTCTACAACTTTGATGAAGAGCTCGAAGTCCTATACAGATGTCTAAGGGACCTAAGTTTACATGGAAGTCAGAATACGGGTTCTGTCACTAGAATCCGAACGGTGTGCACTCATAAAATAATATCTCAAGCTGTAATAATGGAGATGGGCTGAAATTTGGATAGTTGATAGTTAAGATCTAAATAAACAACTTTCATGAAGAACACTTTTTGAAAAAATGAAGTCTAATAGGTCAGTTTGAGCTTGCAAATCGGAACAGAGGTGCTGAAGTTGGGTTTGAGTAACCTGCGGTATTTGGGTCATATCTTAGGCTGTAGGAAGCCAAATTGGATGATCCAGATATGCATGTTATAGCCAAGACAAAGATCTACAACTTTCACGAAGAGTACTTTTCATGGATCTGAAGTATAGTTGGTCATTTTTGGCTTCCAAGTTAGACAAGAAATTTTCGTCCTCAACCACCCACTCCACCAACCCACTCAACCACTCCACTCCACCAACCCACTCAACCACTCCACTTAACCACTCCACTCCACCAACCCACTCATCCACCCACTCCCCTTTGTCCTTTTGTTATCCTAGACTTCTATAAAAGGCACCATTGGTTATCATGAATGACAAGTTGTATTCTCCTTCATTTCTCTCATAGTTTCTTCTTGTTTCTTCATAGTTTCTTATAGCTTTTGTATATTTTGATGCTCCCCTTCATGGTAATGGAGGGCTAAGCTACTTTCGGTCAATTTAGAACTCTTGAAGAGATTGTGGTTTGGATTCTTGAGACCTTGGTTATGTATTGTATTTGATTTGTAATTGAATTTTTCTTTTCTTCTTCTTTTTTTCTTCTTCTTGATCTTGAATGCATGAATGGTGATTCTATTTATGTTGATCTGATTTGATCTTGGTTTAAGATTGAGATTTGTGATGAAACTTAGAACTGATTGATCTAAACTAATCACATAAATGAAGATTGAGATTTGTGATGAAACTTAGAACTGATTGATCTAAATTAATCACAGAATTGAAAAGGTTAGGTTACTGATTTGTGCCTAAGTTAATTGAATTTGGTACTTGAAATTAACATAGATCTTCATGAATGGTGTGATTGTGGATTTGTGTTTATCACTTGTTAATTGAATTCTAGACGATCGTCTAGTATGAATTCTAGATTTGATGCAGAGATCTCGGTTAGATCCAAATTAACAATTCAATTGCGCTTCAAGTGTTCTATGAAGGGTCTATGATTGAATCCACCCAATCTTGGATAGGTTTCTAAATTGACTGCTCTTTAATTGTTATTTCTTCCTTTAATTTTGTTAAGTGCGATCTTAAACTGTCAAACCCCCCTTTGCTAAACTTTCACTTGATTTGATTAAATTGCATCTACAATCCTCGTGGAGATGATCCGGTGTTGTCACTGTGCTACAAGCTTAGGTAATAACTTCGGTTATAATTTTGACCGAGTTCGGCGCTTGTCAAAATTTTGGTGCCGTTGCCGGGGATTAGTAAGTGTAATCTTTTCATTTTAAGTGTTTTTACTAACTTTTGCTTTTTATTAACTTTTCTAACATTTTTATCCATTGTCTAGTGTATTTTGCTTATTTATTTGTTTTTGTGTGATGCATGACTAGGTCCGAGCCTGATAACTTGGTTGACTTTGATCCTTAGATTGATAGAACCTTGTATAGGTTGATTAGAGCTCGTAGGCTAAGTGCAAGAATTGCTTCTGAATTTGATCTTAATATTGGGAGTGAATTTGAGATCTTGAATAATTCTGAAACCATGGCTAATAACATACAGAATAGAACTCTTAAGGAACTTGTTGTTCCTGACATAACTAACCAGTCTTTGTGTATTCAATACCCAGATCTTGATGCTGATTTTGAGTTAAAATCTGGATTGATACATTTGTTGCCCAAGTTTTACGGTTTTGTAGGTGAGGATCCCCATAAGCATCTAAAGGAGTTCCATGTGGTTTGTTCAACCATGAAGCCACATGGGATCTCAGAAGAGCACATCAAGCTGAGGGCATTTCCTTTCTCACTTGCTGATACAGCCAAGGATTGGTTATTTTATCTTTCACCAGGTTCAGTAACAAGTTGGACTGACATGAAGCGGTTGTTCTTAGAGAAATTTTTCCCTGCCTCTAGAGCTGCTACCATTAGAAAAGATATATGTGGCATAAGACAAATGACAGGAGAGACCTTGCATGAATATTGGGAAAGATTCAAGAAGCTGTGCTCGAGCTGTCCCTACCACCAAATCACCGATCAACTCTTAATTCAATATTTCTATGAAGGCTTGCTGCCAAATGACAGAAGCATGGTGGATGCTGCCTCTGGAGGAGCCTTAGTAGACAAGACCCCTGCAGCAGCGAGAGATTTGATAGCAAACATGGCAGCCAACACCCAACAATTTGGCACACGAATTATTACTTCAACCAGAGGAGTCAATGAGATTCAATCATCTCATGTAGACCAACAGAGAATGGAACACAGACTTGATGAATTAACTTCTTTGGTGAGGCAGTTAGCAGTGGGACAACAAGCACCAATGCAGATGGCTGCAACTGTGTATGGCATTTGCTCTTGTTCATCTCATCCTACTGATGCATGTCCCACACTTCAGGATGGTGGTTCTATTTTTCCGAGCAATGCATTGCGGCGGTATATTTTTCCTGGTAGACCCCAATATCAGCAATCACAGTAGCAGCCCAGATATGATCCATTTTCTAATACCTATAACCTTGGCTGGAAGGACCATCCCAACCTGAGATAAGGAAATTCTGGTCAACAATAACAACAGCCCTACCAACAGCAGTAACTGCAGTTTAGATACCAAGCTACAGGCCCTAGCAACAAGTACCAACCACCTGCATTTAGGCAAGCACAACTGCGCGCGCCACCCATGCAAAGAAATTTCCCTCCAACTACTGTTCCGGCAGCCACTCCAGTTGAGCCACCTTTCGAAGACTTAATGAAACAGTTTCAGCAGAATGTCAATGCCACCATCCAGAATTTACAAACTCAAATTGGGCAGATGGCAACCACTCTGAGTGAGCTGAAAAGTCAAGGGTCGAACCAATTGCCTTCACAAACAGTCAACAACCCAAGAGGCAATGTAAGTGCCATTAGCTTGAGAAATGGAAGAGAAGTTAACGGTCCTACTCCACCACAACCTGAACTACAAGTGCAGCAACCAGAAGGTAACCAGAAACAGAAGAAGGTGGATAGCTCAGTCCAAAAATCTGTGACACAGAAGAAATGTGCAGAGAATTCAAATCGGCCATTCCACTACCTTTTCCAAACGAGTCACACAGTCCTAAGCATACTGCGCAAACAGAAATAGGAAGAGAAGTCATGGACACATTCAGGAAGGTGGAAATCAATATTTCCCTCCTTGATGCAATCAAGCAGATTCCCAAGTATGCCAAATTCCTCAAAGAGTTGTGTACTCACAAGAGAAGGCTTAAGGGTACTGAGAAAATAAGCATGGGTAGAAATGTTTCTGCAATGATTCTACCAAGCTTGCCACAAAAATGCAAAGATCCTAGAACTTTCACAATTCCTTGCACGATAGGTAACTCCAAATTTGAACATGCAATGCTAGACTTGGGTGCTTCGATTAATGTCATGCCTATGTCAATATATCAGTCCTTGAACATTGGCACTTTGCAACCTACTGGTATAGTGATTCAGTTGGCAAATAGGACCACTGCTCATCCTGCAGGAGTGCTAAAAGATGTGTTAGTTCGGGTGAATGAGCTAATTTTTCCAGCAGACTTCTATATTCTGAACATGGAAGATGAGTCTTCAACAAACCATGCTCCATTGATCTTAGGCAGACCTTTCCTCAAGACAGTCAGGACCAAGATAGATGTGCATTCGGGCACCTTTTCCATGGAATTTGGCGACAATGTGGTACAATTTAACATTTTTGAGGCCATAAAACATCCCCTAGAGGAGCATTCTGTTTTCCATGTTGATGTGATTGATATGCTAGTTGACGATGCTTATGCTGATATTTATGCTGAATTTCCTGATATTGCTAATTTTCTAGATTCTGTTACCTGTGAAACATGTGCTGGCTGTGATATTGTACCATGTGCTGCATGTGCTGAGATTTATGCAGTTATGAGTGGTGATGTAGTCTTGACTTGAATGATGCAATATGTGAAAATGAGAGTCGGGAGTATGTTAAATTTAATGTTCTTGAGTTAGTTGTTTCAAACACTTGCTTTGCGCCTCCATTGTACACCTCCATCCTTAGAATTAAAGATTTTGCCGACCATCTTAAATATGCATATTTGGAAGATGGTGAGAAGTACTGTGATTGTTGCTAAATTTGCAACCTGATCAAGAAAAAAAAAAAATTACTGCAGGTTTTGAGGCAGAATAAACAAGCCATCGGATGGACACTTACAGATCTTCCTGGTATCAGTCCCTCCACATGCATGCATAGGATTTTGTTGGAGGAAGATACTAAACCAGTACGGCAGCCCCAAAGGAAACTGAACCCCCTGACTCTGGATGTGGTAAAAAAGGAAGTTACCAAGCTACTGCAAGCTGGCATTATTTATCCCATATCTGATAGTAAATGGGTGAGCCCTATGTAGGTTGTTCCAAAGAAATCTGGGGTCACAGTAGTTGAAAATCAAAACAATGAGCTACTACCCACAAGAATTCAAAACAGTTGGCGGGTTTGCATTGATTACAGACGACTTAACCAAGCCACCAGGAAAGATCATTTCCCATTACCTTTCATTGATCAGATGTTAGAGAGATTAGCTGGCAAGTCGCATTACTGTTTCTTGGATGGATATTCGGGTTATTTTTAGATCTATATAGCCTCAGAAGACCAAGATAAAACTACTTTCACTTGCCCATTTGGCACATTTGCATACAGAAGGATGCCTTTTGGTCTGTGCAACGCTCCAGGCACCTTTCAAAGGTGTATGGTAAGTATATTTTCTGACCTTTTAGAAAATTGCATGGATGTATTCATGGATGACTTTACTGTCTATGGCTCTTCCTTTGATGCATGTTTGGATAGTTTAACTCAGGTTTTGCATAAATGCATTAAGGCTAACTTTGTTCTGAATTTTGAGAAATGTCATTTCATGGTAGAGCAAGGCATAGTTTTAGGGCATATAATATCTAGTAAGGGTATTGAGGTAGATCTAGCAAAAATAGATGTTATTTCATGCCTATCTTACCCCACATGCGTGCGGGAGGTTCATTCTTTCCTTGGTCATGCAGGTTTCTATAGGCGATTCATAAAAGATTTTAGCAAAATTGCTCTTCCACTATCCAACTTGCTACAAAAAGAAGTGGAGTTCCATTTTGACCAGAAATGCAAGGATGCCTTCAATCACTTGAAGCAAGCATTGACCAGTACACCTATCATCCAGCCACCAGATTGGACACTCCCATTTGAGCTCATGTGTGATGCCTCTAATTATGCTTTGGGAGCTGTTCTTACACAAAGGGTCGGCAAAATATCTCATGTCATCTCCTATGCTTCAAGAACTTTAGATCCTGCACAAGTCAACTACAACACCACTGAAAAGGAACTTTTAGCAATTGTTTTTGCTTTAGACAAATTTTGATCATATTTGCTTGGTTCTAGAGTGGTTGTGTTTTCAGATCATACAGCTCTGAAGTTTCTCCTGAAGAAGCTTGATGCAAAGCCTAGGTTGATTAGGTGGATTTTGCTCCTCCAAGAGTTCGATATTGAAATACGTGATAAAAGTGGAGCGGAGAATTTAGTAGCTGATCACCTAAGCCGAATTGAAAGGGAGGCAGATACTTTTCCTATCCATGATGTCTTCCCTGATGAGCAGCTTTTCAAGCTGCAAGGTAACACTCCTTGGTTTGCTGATTTGATAAATTTCTTAGTTACTGGTGTTTTCCCTGCACATTTTATTAGGGCTCAGATTGATAAATTGAAGAGTGAGTCAAAATATTATGTGTGGGATGACCCTTATCTGTGGAAATTTTGTAGTGACCAAGTCATTAGGAGATGCGTGCCTGATAATGAATTCCATTCTATTCTTAGCTTTTGTCATACACTTGCATGTGGCGGTCATTTTGGTCCCCAAAGGACTGCTAGGAAAGTTTTGGAATCTGGATTATATTGGCCCACTCTATTTCATGATGCATATTTGTTTTGTAAATCTTGTGATCAATGCCAAAGAACAGGAAACACTTCTCGAAGGAATGAGATGCCCCAGAAATCCTTATTGTTCTGTGAGATTTTTGATGTATGGGGTATTGATTTTATGGGACTCTTTCCTGTTTCTTTTGGTTTTGTTTACATTTTGCTAGCTGTTGATTATGTATCCAAGTGGGTGGAGGTGAAAGCTACTCGGATTGATGATTCCAAAGTTGTTGTGGATTTTGTTAGATCACAGATTTTCTGCAGGTTTGGAGTTCCGAAGGCCATCATCAGTGATCAGGGTTCACATTTTTGTAATCTAAGCATGGAAGCTTTGATGAAAAAGTATGGGGTCTTGCACAGAGTTTCTATACCTTACCATGCCCAAACTAATGGGCAAGCTAAGATTTCCAACAGAGAGATCAAGCAGATACTCCAGAAGACAGTTCAACCTAACAGAAAGGACTGGAGCAAGAGGCTTGAGGATGCTTTATGGGCTTACCGGACTGCTTATAAGACACCAATCGGGATGTCTCCGTATCGGATTGTTTTTGGAAAAGTCTACCACCTGCCAGTGGAAATTGAGCATCATGCATTCTGGGTGGTGAAAAGGTGCAACTTGGACCCAGATCAACTAGGTATGGAGAGGAAGCTGCAGCAATTGGAGGAGATCCGCTTGGAGGCTTATGAAAGTTCCAAACTTTATAAGGAGAAGACCAAAGCCTTCCATGATAAGTTGATTCTGAGGAAAACATTTGAGATTGGTCAAAAAGTTCTCCTCTATAACTCCCGCCTCCGACTCATGCCTGGCAAATTAAGGTCTAGATGGGATGGACCATTTATTGTTACTAAGGTTTTTCCTTCAGTGTGTCATTCGGATTAAAAGTGAGGTCACTTTGCCAAAGCTTTCATCGTAAATGGACACCGCCTCAAACAAGATCATGAACTTCCGAGAATGCGAAGTGGAGGTGATGAACCTTCTCCATCCGCATTATGAATAAAAAAAAAAAAAAAAAAAGAAAAAAAAAAAAAAAAAAAAAAAAAAAATAGTTGTGTGCCCAACAATGAGGTAGGTAGTGCCATTAAATTTTGTCACTCGGAAGCATGTGGAGATCATTTTTTCTTCAGTGACAACAACTGCGAAAATCTTGCAGTATGGATTTTATTGGCCTACTTTATTCAAGGTCTGTTACACCTTTTGCAAAAGCTGCGAAAATTGGTCAAAAAGTTCTGCTTTGAGATTATCATCTGCACCTACTCCTTGGAAAATTGAGATCTAGGTGGCGCGGTTCTTTTGTTGTCAAACACGTGTATCCTCTGGGGCCGTAGATATTGAGGATCCTAGGAATGGTAATGCGCTTAAAGTTAATGGACAAAGACTCAACCATTCCTGGAAAACCAAGTTCTTGAGTTCTTTGTATTGCTTAGGTTAAGTGGCGGATACGGTACTCCGTGACTCTCAAGTCGGTTTATTTTTCAGTTTCCCAAAATAACTGAACCCTTCTTCTCCTTCAAAATGGATGTCATTCTTTCAAACCTGAGCAAACATTTTCCTTCTCTTCCTCAAAATGCTCTGAGAAAAATCTACAAAGTTCGATGTGAAAGATTGAGACTGTTAATGCACAAAGGTATGCCAGAAGATGTACGCTGGATAATTGAAGCAAAGGTCGATTAGCGATGAGTCCTCAATTTCATTTGACTCATATATGCCCGGTCTTGGAAGAAGTTCATATTCTAAAAGGAGAAGAGCAAAAAGGTTACAAGTCTGTCACAAATGTGGACGATGGAACTGTAACAAGTGATGTCGTACTTTGGGGATGGTTTCCGCAAATAGAGAAGATAAAATTTTCTTCATTAAGAATGGACTGAGTAAGGAGTCATTAGATGATATCTTATTGACTCTTGAGACGCATTCTTGTGGATTGGTGCATCATGAAATTCTTAAATTGTGGAATCTCTTCAAGGATGAAGAAAAACGCTACAGTCTTGGGAATTTGACTCTAAAAGACCCTGTTTGCCAATTTATAAAAAAAATTAGATGGGAAGCTTATCCTCGACTCATAGAAGATGTTTAAGCCGTTACTGGAAGTTAAACCAGAGGCAGATGTGAGCTATATCCACAAACAATCTGTACATATCATCCTCTTCTTCTTCTTCATGTCACCTTTCAAACAAAATACAAAAACAAAAACAAAAACAAAAACAAAAACAAAAAAAAAAAAAAAAAAAAAAAAAAAAAAAAAAAAAAAAAAAAAGAAAGAAAGAAAAGATTATGTGTTTCTTAATTTCAACCTTTTCTGACAACAGCCAACCTACCCTTATAGGTGCAATTATTCCCCTTTCCATTCTTTTTATTATTTAAACACTCCATTTTCTCCATTTTTCTTCAACTCAGAAACACTCAAAGAGAGGAAGAGTATAGAATGGGGCCTTCTATTCGTAACCTAAAAAATGTCTGTGTTTTTTGTAGGTCGAGTTATGGGAAGGGATTAGAGTTTGTAAACGCAGCTAGCACTCTTGGTCGATCACTTGCTGCGAGGAATATTCATCTTGTATATGGGGGAGGTTGTCGTGGGTTAATGGGGGCTGTATCACTTGCTGCTTTTATAGGAGGCAATCAAGTTTTAGGTGTTATTCCTAAACCTTTAGCTGAAAATAACATCACTAGAAAGACAGTTGGAGAAGAAATTCAGGTAACATCTATGCATGGACGAATGAAAACAATGGTTGACAATTCTGATGCATTTCTTGTCTTACCAGGTGGTTTTGGTCCTTTGGAAGAAATTTTTCAAATTGTCTCTTGGGCCGAACTGAACATCCACCATAAACCCATTGGTTTGTTGAATGTTAATAATTTCTTTGATCTTTTGTTATCTTTTCTTGACAAAGTCCGTGGAACGAAATTTATCACTCCTTCGGAAGACAACTTCTTATCTCTCGCCTCCACTATTGAGGAGCTCATTGATAAATTAGAAGCTTTTGAGTATGTACACGATAAGGTATTAGCTCAGATAGATTGGTCAACAGGAAGCAGCGAAGGAAGTAACAAGAAAAAAGAAAGCCGATCTGAAACTTTCTCTTTAATGGGTTTGATTTTATTGTACTTTGTTTTTGTTTAAATTTGTGTCAGCTTTCTCCAACAGGTAATATCTTCTATCCTTTACTCATCTATATTTTAACATTGAGGACAATGTTGTGATCTAGTTGGGGGGGAAGGATAGTTGACCCAAAAAAAAAAAAATTGTTGTTGTTTTGCTTGGAAAGCATGATATAATTGTCATGGACTTATTAAACCAATTAGTGATGGCAGAGTAAGGAGTAATTTTACTCTTGAGACGCATCTTAATTGGTGGCAGAGTAAGGAGTTTTTTTTTTAGGTAGTAATTAATTAGTATTAAATTGTGGAAGTACTAAAGTTTTATTATTTGATTTCTTTTCAGGGTCTGATGCGGCACTGACAGTGTGCTTCTTTTCTGCTTGGCGTTGATTCACTTCTTATCAGGTTGTGTTGCTCTTCTCTATATATCTCTTTCACATTGAGGGCAATGTTATATTGAGTGTGGGGGAGAGATTTTAGCATTTTGTTTTGTTAAAAAAAATCAAAAAAAAAAAAGGAAAAGGTTCATTGCATGATTGAATAACTTTTCTCCCTTCTTGAACTGATATGCTTGGTGATGGATGATTGAATTGATGAATTGAGTTTGATGGATGCATACCTTGTGAGATTTTGAGCCTAATGGATGGATTCAACATTTATGCCATTCTCTTCTTTCTTGTGTGATTTTCACTCATGTTAATGACCACTCTAGAACTTGCTTTGATACTTTTTGAGGCTACATTTCACTTGCATGCATGAACATGATTGAGGCCTTCTTTCTTAATTAGCTAGTTTAACCGAATAGCCAACCTTGTTTTCAATATGATATCAAGCACTCTTTTGACTTCTTGAAAATTCTCTGATTCCTGCCAACCTTGTATATTTTCCTTTACTTAACCCCTTTGAGCTTATTTGACCATTCTTTGTTTCTAGCTCATTATGTGCCTTAAATGAAAAATTATGTTCTTACTTTACCTTAGGGAATAAAAGAACATTAGCTTGGTTAATGGATGAGTTTTTGAACAAGTGTGGGGGTGTGTGTACAAAATGGTTATTGAAAAAGGAAAGAGTGCCTAAAAAAAAAAGAGGAAAAATGTATGTATATAGTTATGTTCATATATATATATAAAAAAAAAAAAAAAAAAAAGAAAAGAAAAGGATTGGGAAATGAATATGTAAAGGGATATACATTAGAGTTGGGATGAACTTTTATGTTTGTTATTTGAACTCAGCTCTCATTTGCTTTTATTCCCTTTGGTATTTATCTTCTCATATCCATTTTATCCTCTCCTGTTACCTTGACCTCACTACAACCTTGAATAAAGTCCTCATGATTTGTGTGTGCATGTGTTTTGAGTAGTGGAGAAGTAGAAGATAAGCAAGCTTATGGTAGTGCAATTTTCATGGGTTGAATTGAGTGAAATACCTACCTTTTAAACACTTGAGAGATTGAGAGGAAATCTTGTGAAGATCTATCATTCTCGATTCATGTTGAAGATACCTTGCTTGTTGGTTTGAGATGTGGAGAATTGTTAACTCATGAATGTTTTGATCCCTTGAACCTTTGGTTGTTCTTCTTGATTGTAAAATTTTGGGCTCTTGAATGTCGTTGGAATTTAAATTTTTGTTAATCTCTTATGTCCTTGTTTTGGTCTTGAGTTTTGCCCAGGAGTGCAAAAAGTTAAGTGTGGGGGAATTTGATAATCACATATTTTATTCATTAAGAAACCCTTATGTTTAGTCATTTACACTCTCCATATTCTTAATTGATTGAGTTTGGTATGATTTTGTGAGTTTGAGCTCAAATTGGTCCTAGTTGAATATTTTCAGCATTATTGATATTTGACACTGTTTCTGTATTTTGGCCATAACTTGAGTTCCTGATATCTGATAATCATGAATTTTACCTTGTAGGAAAGCTAAGAGGAAGCTCTACAACTTTGATGAAGAGCTCGAAGTCCTAAACAGATTTCTAAGGGACCTAAGTTTACATGGAAGTCAGAATACGGGTTCTGTCACTAGAATCTGAACGGTATGCACTCATAAAATCATATCTCAAGCTGTAATAATGGAGATGGGCTGAAATTTGGATAGTTGATAGTTAAGATCTAAATAAACAACTTTCATGAAGAACACTGTTTGAAAAAATGAAGTCTAATGGGTCAGTTTGAGCTTGCAATTCGGAACAGAGGTGCTGAAGTTGGGTTTGAGTAACCTGCGGTATTTGGGTCATATCTTGGGCTGTAGGAAGCCAAATTGGACGATCCAGATATGCATGTTATAGCCAAGACAAAGATCTACAACTTTCACGAAGAGTACTTTTCATGGATCAGAAGTATAGTTGGTCGTTTTTGGCTTCCAAGTCAGACAAGAAATTTTCGTCCTCAACCACCCACTCAACCACTCCACTCCACCAACCCACTCAACCACTCCACTCCACCAACCCACTCCACCAACCTACTCATCCACCCACTCCCCTTTGTCCTTTTGTTACCCTAGACTTCTATAAAAGGCACCATTGGTTATCATGAATGACAAGTTGTATTCTCCTTCATTTTTCTCATAGTTTCTTCTTGGTTCTTCATAGTTTCTCATAGCTTTTGTATATTTTGATGCTCCCCTTCATGGTAATGGAGGGCTAAGCTACTTTTGGTCAATTTAGAACTCTTGAAGAGATTGTGGTTTGGATTCTTGAGACCTTGGTTATGTATTGTATTTGATTTGTAATTGAATTTCTCTTTTCTTCTTCTTTTTTTCTTCTTCTTGATCTTGAATGCATGAATGGTGATTCTATTTATGTTGATCTGATTTGATCTTGGTTTAAGATTGAGATTTGTGATGAAACTTAGAACTGATTGATCTAAACTAATCACATAAATGAAGATTGAGATTTGTGATGAAACTTAGAACTGATTGATCTAAATTAATCACAGAATTGAAAATGTTAGGTTACTGATTTGTGCCCAAGTTAATTGAATTTGGTACTTGATATTAACATAGATCTTCATGAATGGTGTGATTGCGGATTTGTGTTTATCACTTGTTAATTGAATTCTAGACGATCGTCTAGTATGAATTCTGGATTTGATGCAGAGATCTCGGTTAGATCCAAATTAACAATTCAATTGCGCTTCAAGTGTTCTATGAAGGGTCTATGATTGAATCCACCCAATCTTGGATAGGTTTCTAAATTGACTGCTCTTTAATTGTTATTTCTTCCTTTAATTTTGTTAAGTGCGATCTTAAACTGTCAAATCCCCCTTTGCTAAACTTTCACTTGATTTGATTAAATTGCATCTACAATCCTCGTGGAGATGATCCGGTGTTGTCATTGTGCTACAAGCTTAGGTAATAACTTCGGTTATAATTTTGACTGAGTTCGGCGCTCGTCACCACACACCCACCACCATCACCTCTCCATTTTTGTTTGCTCCAACTAATCACATTTCTTAAATCCTCTCATCATCCTAAGGCTTTTCTCCTTGGTGATCATCTTAAAAAACTCAACTTTTCCTCTCCATTTTCTCTCCTCTTCCACGGCCAAGACCACCATTGTTGGCCCTCCAAGCTTTTCATTCAACCAACCTCATTTCCTACCATTTCTCTTCACTTAGAACATTTTCTCTTTTGTGGCCACCACCAAAATCCACAATTTTCATTTTCCTCCATTAAGCTCTAAAGTTGGAGACTTTGAGGTAGAAGTTCATAACTTTCTCATTTGTCCATCTCATTTTTGTGATCCATGATCACTTTGGTGATCATGGATGCCTTTTTCAAGCTTTGATTGTGATTCTTGTGAGTTTGATGTCCTTAGTGTTTTCTTGAGGGTGGAGGCCGAATTTTACAAGAAGCTTCAAGGAAGTTTCTTTTCTTATTTTCTCTTAGGTAAGAGGGAGATCATCCTCATCAACCACCCATGGTGGTGAGGGACGAATTGTGTGTTGAAATTGGAGGATTCATGTATGGATTTCTCCTCTTGATTTGCTTGATTTTTGATGATTTGTAATTATGTGCTTGTATGATGTTATTACTTGATGTTGTTATATTATGTTTGCATGGATAAATTGTGATATTTTGTGTGCTTGAAATAATGTGTGAAAAATAAGGAATCTTTGCTTATGTTGAAGGAAGCTCACAGCCTTGTGGCCTTAAATAATGAATCAAGAACCAAACCTTATGTTAAAATGGAACTTAATCAATTAATTGAAGAGTTAATGGAATTCTTGGGTCTAGAGACCATGGTTGAGTGTTTCAGCTAAGAGGAGGCAAATTTGGAAAACTTGTGATTAGATTGTGATGAATTGGAACTTAGAAGTTTAAGTGGAAAATGGATTAATTGAGGAATTAAAACAATGGATTAAGAAGATGAATATTGGATTCCATGAACTTAGGGCTCATGGCCATTTAGGGTAACCAAGAGGAAACTTTGTATTAAAAAGGAACTTTGAAATAATTAAGTGATTAGACATTCAATTAGGGATTCATAAGAAGGAAAAAGAAAGGAAATGAAATTTTACCATAAAACTATGAGTAGATCTTGACCTTTAAAGAAAAATAAGTGTAAATGAGACTTTGAGAATCATAAGACATTTAGTTAAATAAGCTTTATTAAGAATAAAGAGAAGAACTAATTGAATTAGAGAAACAAGGATTAGGAGTGTAAGGGAGGATTTGAGAAATATAAAATACTTATTTTAGATGAATTTTATTAAGGACAAAGAGAAGAACAATGATAAAACCTTATGAAATAATGATATATCCAAAATTGATTATGAACGACAACTTTGTTACCGGGCCAATGAGTGGGACCCAAATCTGCTGATGACTATTTTGGCTTCTGGTTATGAAATGCACGATTTAAATCCTCTGTGATAGCATGCATTTGGCATTGTGCTGTTGGAACTGAAATACCAGACCTAGAAACATCAGATGGACGATTTAGTCAGATGTGGTTTGCCCTTATAACCAGAAACGTCAGCTAGACGAGCGAGTCAGATGGGACTGATTATCAGAGGAAACCCAGATAACAGTGGTACTATGTAGTCGTATGGACAGTTATATAATATCACTGATGAAAATGGTTTTGAACAATTGTATGGACGGTTGCTTTAATACCATCGGGAATGGTACAATGGTAATTTGATTCCATTGAATATGGATTCGAGTATTGTACAGTTTGTGGCATTTTATGCCTAAGGAGTGAGCGAGAACTTACAGGATAGTGCGATCCATGATGGATCTCAGGGGGCGTCTGTGTGTGGTGATCCACTTAGTGATTATGTTATCACATTATATACCCCTAGTCGTGGTGATCCGTTGCAACGCACGACGAGGACCTAACAAATACTATTACTTTTGGTAGTCTGGCGTAGACTGTCTTTTGAGGGGGGACAAATCTTTTGGAACGCTCATATCTAATTGAGTCTAGCTCTATGGAGTAGGAAATGAGTACATTGTGCATAAAGATGGTCAGCATACACATTGTATATATGCGTAGTCATTATACATACTGTTATGGCATGGTCAATATACATACTGTGGTGGCATAATTATTATTTATATATCTATGGTGGATATCTGTTGTTATAGTGCTATTAATATTTATATTATTGTGGGATATGCTTTCTGACGATATCTATGAAATTGATAACTTGAATATATTTGCATTATCTGTATGTATGGAATGACTTCATCATTCGTATTATTTTCCTTCGCTGCCATGTTGGTAATGATGTAGTATATCTTACCTCTTTGTTGTATTATCCCGTTTTATTTTGTGTTCGATAAAGGCTGTGAAAGGGACATAGTTGAATTGGTTGGTTTTGGTTGAGTTGACTTTCTAATTCCTGTGATGGCGTTGAGATGAGATTTCCTTGGCCACGTGCGGGTGCAGCTTCATGGGGGCATTGATGCCTGGCGTGTTGACCGGAACACCGAACGTTTCATTGTGTATAGGGGTAGTGGCTTTGTCCACAGGTAGTACCTATCTCGAGGTTACTATTTACGCTTTTGTGCTTTGGTACATCTCTTTTGTTATTTGGGAATGTAAGTGCTGCGTTTTAATGTTAATAGTACCTTGTGTTCATTATATATATATATATATATATATATATATAATGTTTTTCATTTAGTGATCATATTTTGGGAGCTATATAATAAACATATTTCAGTCGTGGCTCATATTTTCTTTCTATGCATAATGGTTAAATTTGAAAACTTGTTATTTGAGTTGTAGCACGCCAGAAATTTAGTGACCGTGGTATAATGACGATTGTGCCGTGGTTACTAAATCGAGGGGTGTTACAACTAGAGCTTTACTATTCTAAATGTTTGTTCCTAGTTCATACTGGGGGGAAGCTATTTTAACTATTACATATTTAATCAATCGGTTACCATCTCGTGTCTTGGGGAATGTAAGTCCTGCCCAACTCATGACCTCTCACTTTCCATCTATTCTTATTATGTAGAGTCTATGGTCTCGTGTCTTTGGTCGTGTGTCTTTTGTCCATGTACATCACCACAATCGCAGTAAACTTGATCCCTGTGTTGCTGAATGTGTTTTTTTTTTTTTGGGTCATGCTCCACACAAGAAGGGGTACAAATGCTATCACCCCTCAAGTCGTCATTTTTTATCTCCATAGATGTCACTTTTCATGAAAATTAGTCATTCTTTACTCATCCTCAGCTTTAGGGGGAGAACATTCAAGAAGCTAAGGTTGAGTCCTTCTCTCATGGGTCATTTCTTCCTTTACCATCTGACTTTACACAGGAATTGACATCTTCTTCTAGTACCCCACCTGAGCTTGCTAAGGTCAAGGCCAAGGCTAGCACACCAAAATTAGTGTATCAGAGGAGAGGGAAGCCCGAATTGGCCTAACAACAACTTCAAGCGTCCGAACTAACGATAAGTACTAAAGATACAAGTTCTCCTTTTCTGAACTTCCTATTTTTGAACTTGGCCCAGATAATATTGTTTCTAGCTAAACTTGATAATATGCCTTTGAATAATTGTGAACCTGACCTAGATGACTTACCCATTGCATTGAGGAAAGAGAAAAGGTATTGTCTCAATCCCAAGTACCCTATTTCTCAATTTGTCTCTTCTAAACATCTTTACCTGCATCACCGGAGTTTCATTTCAACCATAGATTCTATCAAAATCCCAAGATCAGTACAAGAAGCATTAAAGGATAAGACCTGGATTCAAGCCATGAATGAGGAGATGGGTGCATTGGAAAAGAATGAAACATGGGAAATTGTTGAGAGATCAGGTGACAAAAAGCCAGTAGGGTGAAAATGGATATATACTTTGAAATATTGGTCTGATGATACACTAGACCAGTATAAAGCAAGGTTGGTGGCAAAAGGATGCACTCATACTTATGGAATTTACTATGAGGAGACATTTGCTCTAGTAGCCAAGATGAATACTGTAAGATTCTTACTCTCCCTTGCTGCCCAATTTAGGTGGGAATGACACTAATTTGATGTTAAAAATGTCTTTCTTCATAGCGACTTATAAGACGAAGTTTATATGAAAATTCCCCCTAGATACGACTCCACTGGTGGAAGGAACAAGGTGTGCATGTTAAAGAAGACTTTATATGGGTTAAAGCAGTCTCCTCGTGCTTAGTTTGGAAGATTCACAAAAACAATGGTGTCCTTGGGATATAGACAAGGTCAAGGTGATCATACTCTCTTTTTTAAACATTCACAAGAAGGTAAACTCACAGTCCTGCTTGTGTATGTTGATGACATCATTATATCAGGAGATGATTTAGTTGAGAAGCAACTCCTAAAGAAGAAGTTAGTAGTTGAGTTTGAAATGAAAGATCTTGGAAAGCTAAAGTACTTCCTTGGAATTGAAGTTGCCTACTCCAAGCAAGGTATCTTCATTTCTCAAAGGAAATATGTCCTAGATCTTCTCAAAGAGACCAAAAAGCTTAGGTGTAAGGCTATCAGTGTACCCATTAAACAGAATCACACAAAATGGGAAGTGATGAAGAGATCCCCAAGGTAGATAGAGTTCAATACTAAAGACTAGTATGGAAACTGATATACTTTGCACACACCAGTTCAGATCTAGCTTATGTTGTTAGTATTGTTAGCCAATTCATGCATGATCCATAGGAGAGACATAGGCAGGCTGTGGATCGAATTCTATAGTATCTTAAAACTACGTTTGGAAGAGGATTAATATTTAAAAAAGGGGGAAACCTATCCATGGAAGTGTACTCAAATGTTGATTATGCAGGTTCAGTTATTGACATACTACAAAAAAAGCGCTAGATTGTGGCGATTTTTTTGTGGGGGTTTTCAAACTCCGCAAATTAACACATATTGTGAGGGTTTTTTTATTTTTAGTAGAGGTTATTAACCCCCACAAATTAAAAATGCCTGAATTTGATATTCCCTCTATTTTTTTTTGCCTTCCACGCACTCTCCCTCTCAGTTTGTTGCTCTCCCTCTCACTCACCCTCTAATTTTTCTGCTTCCCTCTCACTCTCCCTCTCGGTCTCCCTCTCGCTCTCCATCTGACTCACTCTCCCTCTCGGTCTCCCTCTCGCTCTCCATCTGATTCGCCTTGCACAGCCACCATTGTCAGGTTTGCTTCACTCTTTGTTCCTCTCACTCTCACTATTTCACTCTCTGCCTCCCTCATTTCTTTCTCTCAACCACGCATCTCTCTCTCTCACCTTCACCCCTAATCCTCTCCAATCACTTTCAAACCATCCAAACACTAACCCAATATCTCTCCTTACTCCAAAAAGCACCCAACCACAATCTCTGGCTTCTCAATTCGTGTGAAATCCTTCTTCAGATACCCATTCGCAACCTAGGGCACGAATTTAGGGCAACACTTGGGAATTCGTTGATTGGTGCGTACCAGCCCTTAATCTTCCTTCAATTAGGTAATTTCTTCAATTCCTAGTTGTCCAAGGTTAGGATTCCTTTATTTAATCTTCCTTCAGATTCATTTATGAAATTCCTTAGCTTTTCTTTATTTTCCCTACCGTATATGACTTCCTAACTATTGATACATTGGACTTTTCCACCCAAGGAGGGACAAGGCTCTTGAGAACTCTGCAGTTTTATTCTTTTTGCCTGCAATTATCTTGATTGGACTTGTGATTTAGAGAAATAAATTGTGTACCAGTTTGACTGAAGAATATGCTTGCATATTATAATCCTCCTGGCCAAACAAATATTTTTTTCCCATGTTAATA
Organism: Ormosia semicastrata; assembly: GCA_029884595.1. Taxonomy (NCBI): domain Eukaryota; kingdom Viridiplantae; phylum Streptophyta; class Magnoliopsida; order Fabales; family Fabaceae; genus Ormosia; species Ormosia semicastrata. Next base: position 96,824,742 of record JAQQTO010000063.1, on the reverse strand, counting down.
ACTTTGCAGAAGCCATTTTATTTTGTCCAAATAAATATTTCTCTATAGATCACGTATTCAGAAATGAAGCAGTTGATCAAATTAACTCGTCTTAATGAGTTCTACCTAATAGAAAGTATGTCTGAACTACCAAATTACTGGGGTATAAGGGTTTAATATTTTAGATATCTTTACTTATTCTTGAGTTTTTCTGATTTTTGATTAATCATATACATATTAAGCCATGGTACAAAATCTTGAAAATGAGTGATAGTCATCTTTTTAACTGGCTAGTCCTAATAATTGTTTTTTTTCTTTTCTTATCAAACCGAGGCAGTGTTTGCATCTATTTTTTGAGTTGGTACCTGTTAGTCCTTTATATCATTAAATCCTTTATATATTCTATGCTTTATTGACAGAAATGAAGTCTATATATATATATATATATATATATGTATATTTAAATTAGACATTTGTATTTGGATCTCTTTAAATGTAGGGACTTGAAAGCTTTTAGACACCACGAATGCCACTTTCAGATATTCGTATACTAGGATATTTATCCAGATTTGTATATCTTTTTTTTAATATGATTTATACACATTACACACACTGATACCAAACTGCATGCCAAGTGCCAACGAAGTTATACAGGATCTAATAAAGGTTATGAAAAGCTAACATATGTCAGTATTTGTTACCTTGATAATTTCAAGTTTCTTCCCCACTTGATATTTGTTTTCTGTTTTTTGTCTTTTTTTTTTAAAATTTGGATGTATATATGTCAAAAAGAGATGCATTTGGTGATCTTGTTACCTCCCTTAAAAGGTCACATATGTCCTCCTTTTTTTCACCAGTTATAATGCCCACAATAATCGATTAGACTTCTTACCAAAGAGAGGAGTGGAAAATGGAATATTTTTTGTTAATTTTAGTTCTCATTTCAAGTACTTTTGTGTGTTGATAACTTTGTAGTGATTTTATTTTGTATTGGTTTTATGGTTATATTTAAACAATATTGTGATTATAATTTTCATGACAATTAATATTGTGATAATAATTTTATGCAAACACGATGCTGGTTGACAAACACGAAAAATGAAGTCTGTTCAATAATGCCTTTTTTTTTACTTTATGTGAGATGCTTTCAACATTAGAAAATTGAATAGCTGGTAGAGTTTTGTAGGGCTGGCTTGATTTTTGCATCAAATAATTTAGGTGAATAGTTACATGTACTTGGAGAAAAGGAAATGGACAAAGTCCATACGGTGAACATGCTATTGTTTTTGCTTTTATTATTCCATGTTTTGACTTCAGGGACTGTTGATCTTGAAGCTTCTGAGCCTATTCCAATAGTATATAGCCGGAGACGTAGGTCGAATAAAAGGAAGGATACAGGGAAGGCAATGGCCATTTCTGTCAGTAGCACACCCATTCTGAAGATCTCTAATAGTCGGTAATTATCCCTCTATTTTATACAAGAATTTTTCTCTTTGCAATTAGTTGGTGTCCATAATTAATGTTGATTGCTATTTTCTATCAGACTAACCAAATTTAGTATTTGTACTTTGTATTTTAGCTATTATGTTAAGAAAAGCACTAGTTGTATTCTAAGGTGATTATATTTAATGCATATAAACATCCAAAAATAAAAGTCTTCAATATTAACTTATTGTAAAAACATTAACATAGGCTACTGGATCGATCATATAGACCTACGATATACTTGGTTTATTCCACAAGCTTGGACTATCTTGCCAGTTTGCACCACGGTAGATCTAGATACCCTTTACACCTACGGATTGCTGTTTCTGTTAGCAACTACTAAGCAATTATTCTTTAATGTAGCTTTGAAGACATCAATTACTAAGCAACTCTGATTATGTCGAGGGCATGTCTGGATTACTTAGTTAGTTATAGAAGATTGCTTAACTTGGAGGAATAGGTGCATTATCAGTTTCAATGCTTGACTACACAATAGCTTGGATATTTTAGTCATAGAAAGCACTAATCAAGTATGCTATACCAATTAGATATTATTTGGTTTTGGTAGGATGCGCATGTTATTGTCTGGATTCATTCCAGTATGTGCTCTTACTTTTCAGTCAGTGTCATTCTTTGAATTCATTTCAGTAATATTCTTTTCAGGAATTTCTACGAGAATCATTTTCATAATATGATCTTTTGAATTCAAGTAATTCTCTAACTGTTTTTTTTTTCTTTTATTGAATATTCTCCAGCCAGTTTTTGCATTAATTAAGAATTAATTCCTTCTCAAACAATCTCAAGGGTGCATCATTCACATTAGTTTGGTGCATTAAGAAATTAAATAATTCTGCAATCTTAAACTTCAGTTGTCATAAACTATCTATTTGCCCTTGCTTGCTTTGAAGTGAGTTATTTGTCATCATTCCTTCACTTTATTTTTTTTTTCAAGTTAGTTACAATTTTCACTTTAAAGTTCTATTTAAATAATTTTCACTTTATCTGTCTCACTATTTCACAATCGCCCCTCGACAACTAGATAGATAGATGAGAAATTTTATTATTGTTAGTTTTCATTAAAAGAAAAGACTCATTTGCTTATCAAATGATAGTACTTGTCATTGGTTTTTTAATTTTTAAGTTTCAGTTGGTCAAAAAATAGTATCTGTGGTTTTATATAATTAAAATATATAAAGATTATTGTGTACATTGATTCATTATTTCATGATTCTATTTATCTCTTTGTAGTTTCTTATCAAATGTCTTTTATTATTTCAGCCAGGTGATGCTTCAAGTGAACCTACTACGCCATTGGATGCAAGAAGATCATCTGGTGGTAGTAATACAAACCACCAATAGCATATTTAGTGTTACTTTAGGTTAATGATTTTAAGTTGTAAGTTTACGTTACAAGGAATGAATTTATTTAGCTTATTATGGATTCGAACTTGTGTTTTTTATGTTACTATGAATATTTTTAATGCAATTTGATTCACATTTATATTACCAATTTGTTACAATTAATTATTTTGATTGTGCATCTTAAACGTTATTATAATTAAAAATTAAATATGTACTAAATCTTTCTTTTTAAAAAAGGTTCATCAGAAGAATAAAAAAGTAAAAAATGTTTATAACAATCCAATAGCGGTGGTTTTCAACCTCTGCAATATTTTCATAAACAAAATCAAGAACATAGATAGTGGAGGTTAAAAACCGCCACTAATTAATAAAAAATTGCCACAATTTTTTTTGGGTTAATAGATTCAGCAAATAGATAGTGGAGGTTAAAAACCGCTACAAAATCTTAAAAAAACCGCCGCAAAATTGTGGGGCTTTTAAACCGTAGCAAATCAATCATTGTTGCGGGGGTCGCTAAAAACCGCCGCAATATATTGCGGCGAACGTAAATGCAGCATTTTTCAAAACCGCCACAATGTAATTTGCGGGGGTTAAAAACCCCCGCAAATTGTAAAAAAAAACGCTGCAATCCAGCGCGTTTTTTGTAGTGACAGGAGGTCAACATCAGGTTATTGTATGTTTCTGGGTGGAAATATAGTAATATGGTGAAGTAAGAAACAGAATGTAGTGACACGACCAAGTGCAGAAGTTAAATTTCGAACTATGGCACAAGGAGTTTGTGAGTTACTATGGATAAAGATCATATTAGATGACCTGAAACTAAAACGTGAAGCGCTTATGAAACTGTTTTGTGACAACAAATCAATAATTAGTATTGCACATAATCCAGTTCAATATGACAAGACAAAACACATTAAGATAGACCGACACTTTATCAAGGAGAAATTGGATAGTGGATTCATAACCACAACATACATTCATTCAGGATATCAGTTGACAGATGTATTAACTAAAGGACTACCCACAAAGTGTTTTTAGGATCTTACTAGCAAGTTGGGAATGATAGATATCCATTCATCAGTTTGAGGGAGAGTGTTGGACTTTATTGTACTAATTTATTTCTTGATTTCCTTTATTAGGGTAGATTTGATTCATGTATTAGGGTAGATTTATTTTCTATAATTTAGCTCTATTTTAAGTAAGTAATTATTTTCATAAACCTATATAATATAGATCATACCTGTACAATTGTATTCAAGCAATAACATTCAAAATATTCTTTCTCTTTCTAGTCTAATAAAAAATTATAAGATCATCTTCATCTTTTATGTTACCAGAGCTCTCACCTGACTGTTCTTCCTCATCCTTTTCTTGCACGTCTCCCTCTTTCTCCATCAGAAAACCACAAAGCTTTCACGATGGGATAACGAACCAACTCTAGGCGTTGGATCTCGTGATATACAGCACGAAAATCCAGTCATTCTACACTCCGCCTCACCAAACCCTAGCAGAGCAGGTTAAGTGACGCGAGGACTTCCTCTTTGTATGACAATATTCTCTGGTGTAAATTTGTAAATGAAAACAGATAGACAATTATATATTTTTATATTTCATTCTTGAGAGAGAATAAAAAAAATATTGCTACATATCATGAGAATGTTTTTCGGCCAAAACAGGATATTGCATTTTCAGAAATCTATTTTTCTTATCTTTACCTAAGCATAAGAATGTCACAATATTTTTAAAATTCTAAGACATTCCCAAAAATCATGAAAATATTTCATTAATGAAATAATGTCCTATCATGTTTATCTTAAAGCAAACAAAAATATAAATAAATATGTAAATGAACAAGAATACACCACATCGGCAAGGTCCCACTCCTCTCAAAATTGTATGGTTCACAAGAAGCATATTTATCTCTCTAAGACCATTATTGTCTCAATATCTATATATCCTATATTATCAAGTCAAAGAACCCATAACAAGCGGTATTTCTCCGTTGTGTTTGAACAGTGCAGTCATATATAATCACAGCTCAAGAAAATTTAAAGCTAACGAAGCCACGTACCAATCAATAAGCCACTAAAATGACTAATAATTCCACATTGGATTAGTTTGCCAATAAACCATAACCAGGGTTATTCAATTTACATCAATCATACCAACATCTTATCATTATACCATTCTTCATAAGACCATGTTAAAGATTTGGGACACCCCTCAAATTGGTAATACTAAGTATTTCTTCAAGCATTGTTTTCTAGAAAAAAAATTAGGAAAACAAGGGAGGATATGGGGGTATACTTGAGACATTGATTTGCCTGAGTGCAAATTATATATATAGTTATTAGCAAAGAGAAAGGCATAAGAAAGGGTATCCAGGAAAATAAAGGAAGAGGGATGAGAATACCGAAAGTCCCCATATGTTAGAAACATTTGATCCCATGGCTAAATGTGGGGCTAATTTAAAAGCGCAAAACGGCAAGCTTTCTCTGTTATATATCATACTAGTCACTATCATAAAAAGAGAGAGCTAATTCAGATTTTTGGATTTGTATGAAGGCCCAGCAATGACATGCCAACAATAGCATCCACAATTATTATACTGTAAGGTACACCTTTTTTTTTTTTAACACCTAAGTAGGCCACATTTATGCCATCTCTGCAGGGTGGTTTTGATGTAAGAAATATGCTACACAATTTGGAAAGAGAGAGGTCCACCCGCCCTGTCCCATTTTTCTCAACTCCAAACTATTACGAAAAAATCATCTGTGAAGTGGGCATCTTTTTCCTATATCAAGAAAGGGATGAAAGATCTACTGAATCATAGCTAGCAATTATAAGATAATATAGAACAAAGCATCATTTTCTCTGGGTTCTAGGGTGTTCCTGTACCCACTTTATTATGAATTATGTCTAACTGCATTTTCTCAACTGCTATTGGTAGTTTCATTATTGCTGGCGTGCTATAACTAGCATGGCTAGTGTTCAGTATTATTGTTGCTATAAAAATGATTACAAAATTGTTTGCTTTGTGTACAATCTCTTTTAATAAGGAACAAAGAGGATCCTCTACTTATCAGTTCTTTCCACAATAACAAAAATCATATGCATGTATATGATACTTGCCGGTTGATGATTTCTCTGATTTATCAATCTCTATGCTGGAGTACTCTACTTGCAAACTCAATATAATCTTTTTCTTTACAAGAACACACATGCATGCACTTCTAGTAAACCATGCATTTTATTGTGTCAAACACAGAATTCGAAGTACATAAAAAAAATATATCCTCCTTTGATAAACTTCATGGTATATATTTCTTGAAATTGAAACACGAAACTTTGTTAGAAAGAGAGAAGTCTAAAATATCTGAAAAATCTGATTCGAATGGACTTTTAAAGTAGTGGAACAATAAAGTGAGCTGACAACGCATCTTAATACGACATTAAGATTATAGGTTCAATATCTTATAATTAAAGCTCTCACTTTATCCATTCCTTAATAATGTGATATTTCTTTTACTTACATATATATTTGGAACTCACACTTAAATTTTTAACATAAATCTACATTTTGAGTACTGCATTAATTTACAAAAATAATGAACTAGTGTGAGACAGCATAATGGTTTCTTCCTTTTCGTCAAAGGGTCTTTTGTATTACATTAACATCATCCAAGAAACATATGTAGGTAATTTAATCATGATTGGAAGGAGAGGTGTACCAAATTTAGTCCCCAACGGTCAAAGGAAATGGGATGGAGACATGACATGTAATATGGGGCATGAAAATCTAATAGAGAATCAAGCCTGTGGGACTCACTTTGGCCTCCAACATCCTTGTCACTATGAATGTACAATTACCGAGAAGATCGATAGATCTCTTCTCATCAGCGTAAGGGGCGAAGGCCAAATAAGGTAGAGAGAGAGAGAGAGATGGAAGGTTTAGGTGGAAAGAGCAGTAATGTTTTGCTCATACATTTTGTGGGAGGTAATCCATGTGTTCTCAGATTGGGAAATGAATGAAGTTTTCTTAGGGAGGACCCACTGACCCAGCCTATTAACTTCTTTTCATTTTTATATTGCAACTTCGTTATTAAATTTTGTCCCAATTTCCCATTTATATTGTGTAGGGGGCCAAAAATGATATAGTTATTATATACTTGAATTTATGTAGTTATGTACAAAGATGCTCAGTAGGTTATTTAGATCTGTGTAAGCCTATCAAGCCTCTAAGAGGTGAAAGATTTATGAAGCAAAATAAGAATTTCAATGTTCCTTGGCAGATGAAGCTACAAGCTATATTGATGTCATTGTTGCTTGATGGTATTGAAGCTCGGAAGTTTGCATTTCTCTACAGGAAACCGCTAAACTTACACCTACAAAACGTTCTTTTCAGAGAAAAGAAATTAAATTCAGGCATTAAGTTTATGGGTCTTTTCCACTTATATAACCTTTAACTTATCAATTCTTTACCAATGTGGGAGTGGGTCCTTCATACATGGTCACTCTACCTCAAGCAGAAGCCTTTCAACAAGAGAATCCAACCCACATCCAAGAGTTTCATCTCCTCCAGATTGGGCTACACATACTTTTCTTCATACTTGTACCGTCATCGTCTATCATTTACAACGGAACACGCCGCCTAGCCTTCACATCGCTAGGAAGACTTTTGACACAAGGGATCCTTCACATGGATCTACCAACTACCGTCGTCCACACTAATACTTGTCCAAGTCGAATCATCGGCTCTAATACCATTTATTGGACCGTAGGAGGAGCCCAAAAGTCGGGAAGATCTCCATCAATGAGCTAATTGAAGACCCACATAAATGGGCTTGACATCACATCTTAATCCAAAACTTTAAGGCACTAAATTTATGGGTCTTTTCTATTTATATAGCTTTTAACTTGCCCATTCTTTACCAATGTGTAACTTCAACACTCACACTTGAATTTCCAACAACTTACATATTACATAACTTGATAAAGTGATAACCCAATTTGGCCTAATCTATATTGGTTTGCTTGTAGTATTTTCTAGTTTATGTATTTTGCTTAGCTAGCTGACAGAATAGTTGTGTCCAATATTATCGACTAAACATGATTAACTAGCTTCATGGTTTTAAATTATGGTCCTCAACAGCAGTTATGATTGTAATATTACACTTTTAGTTGTCTTCGCAACTGCATCATGACGGCAATTGCGGCCGCATATTTATGCAATTATCTGTAATTGTGATAAATGCAACAATAATTGCAATTTAAAATTATGAGTAACTTTATCCTAAATTCAGTTGTAATTTTTCTACAAGCTCATAGAGATGTGTTTCTGTCAAAGAACAACTATCTTATAAGTTTAAGATCTTAGGTGAAGGTTTAGGAATGATTTAATATCTTAAACAAGCTGTATCATGTAAAATATCTTTCTTTTGAAGCGTGGACAATGTAGACCTACTGTACCTTGTGATGAAATTTTTAATGTTTTGAAAATTGGGGCTGATAAGAATTGGTCAGGGAAGCTAATATCATGTCGAAGACCAACTAACCCAAAAGTTTAAATTATTAAGTGAAGACAAAAATAACTTTACGTATCTTTAATAGTTTTACATTGAAGAACCCGTTATTAAACCAAGTTGCCCTAACAAATCAGTTTCATTTGTCTGATTAGGCAGAAGGTATTCGGTACTAGGCATATAACAGCATAACTTTTCACTCACACAACTATTAGCTAACATAATATACAATGGTTATGCAAGTAACCATTTAATCATTTGGCACACTTGTAGTGTATACAAAGGAGATATTATGACAAAACCTGCAAGAGAAAATTTAAAATCCTCCTAAAATATAACCTTAATAATCCCTTAATATATCTAAGGAAGAAAGAAAAGATAAAAATGACATGTGCATTTAATGTTTATGAGAGTTTTAAAATTGTCTTTTTAGTCTTTTCTTGTTTCTTTAAGTAATTAGTACGATTATTAGGCAAAAAATTTTAGGAGTATTTAGCAGTACTTTGTTAAGGACTAACTCTTTTAAAAAATTAAGCAATTAAGTGAAGCCTTCAAATATTAAGTTTTAGGTGAAGGGCTTCTAATTAGTTTTATATCTATCATAATTATCACATTATGTTGGCATAGAGGAACTAACTAGCTAACCTCTGCAAGGCATCAAAGACTTACAAGTCAATTGCAGGACAACAATGTATGTGTAGAGCAAAGCGCCGGAGGCCGTGGCCTAAAACCCAGTTTCAAGAATCTGCTTTTGCTGCTCTGGAACTGCCGAAATTACCTGTACCCATACTTCATATGCATGTTTGAGAATCTGAAGCAAGTTTTAAATCTTGGAAACTTCCTAAAAATACACTAAAGTTTGTATTGTATTTGCTAAAGATGGCAGAAAAATTCTTACCTAAATCCTGAGTATTCAAGTTGGGTGTACTAGACTAATCAAGACTTAATATTTTTATAGATTTTTGTAAAATTAATTATGTGACACAAAGATTTATGAAAATATTAAGTCTTGATTGGTCTGGTGCACCTATCTGAGTGTCCAGGGTTTAAGTAAGAATTTCTCAAGATGACATGTTTGTTTTACATGTCTCACTCTTCAAGACCAAGGATGTTTCTAGGACGAAATTTTTTTTTTACTTTATACTATTAAATATGTACAAGTGGGTTATTACTGTTTTTTATTTTAACTACATTTTTAATGTTATAATTAAAATGATACACATTTATTGAAACAGAATAAAATATTTCATATTCTGAGAGTACCTAATAATTTCTCCCAAATAAATATAGTGAATCTAAAGCTAATCAAATTCAAACCCAAGTTGGTTTGGCATCATCTGAAACTTGTAGAGAGAGAAAGGGTTGGTTGTTGAGGGTGGTAAATGTGAAAATTGATGTATGACACCAAAAATGTGGATGTATTTGGAGGAAAGTAAATGTGATAAAACCAAAAGTTGTAGGCTGAATTTTACTTTAATGATCAACGCACTCCCATGCTGAAACTTGCAATTACTCCAGCCCTATTTGTCACCAGCTTGTACCAGTCACCCTGCCACAGTGATCCCCACATTCTAATTCAAATTGATTGAAAATTGCAATGAGAATCATCGATGACACGGAGATACCGTGCCTTTACATTGAAAGGCTGCCATCAAAATAATAATAATAGTAATAATAATAATAGTAATAATAATAATAGTAATAGTTATAGTAATAATAATAATAATAATAATAATAATAATAATAATAATAATAATATTATTATTATTATTATTATTATTATTATGAAACTCCTAAGAAACGACACAAGTTGCAAACTTTTGCCTCATTACTTGTCCTCATCACTACCATCTGCAACTTTGTCCTGCCATCCCTCTCATTTACTTCTGCCCTTATATTCCATAAACACACATATTTTCCACTTTTTATCCTCTTTAGTTTTTGGTCCTGTGACATCATTTATCACATATTACGTGATCTTCTTCCTAATTGTTGGCTAATATCTTGTCTGTTCCATTGTCATCTTCTTTGCGTGCAGTAGTTTCAGCTAGAGGAGTCGTCCCAATAGTTAAGCAATAAAACTATCAATACGTGGAAATAATTAAGCCTGTGTTTGGTTCGGATTATTTGTTGCATCTAACAACTTTCTTTTCGTTTTTGGCTGTTGCCAATGTTAAAACTTGTGTTTGGGTGAAATAACAAAAGCTGTTAATGATTTTGTTTTGTACGGAAACAACTTTTATAAAAAAAACTATCATTTGAGCTCTATATAAAAAAGTTGTTAGAATTATTTTTAACAATGAGATATAAATATTATTTTGTCCTAATCAAATAATTTTTTTAATTAATCAAATAATATTTTTAATTATTCTATACCTATTTTAATAATTTAATGCATGAAAATAATTCTTTTTTATATCATCTAAACAAAACAGATTAACTTAAAATTACTTTTCAGCTAACATATCCAAACATAAAACTTTTTTTTTCTTATAATCGATTATAAAAAAAAATTTATACAATAAGTGATTATTAAAATAATCTAATTTTTACAGTTATCCCAAACATACACTAAGTTGTTGTTCTTTTTCTTCTAATTCGTGTTTAAATCCCAATATAAAAACAAAAAACAAACAAAAATTGATGGACTAAACCTGTGTTTGGTTTGGATTATTTGTTGGTCTAACAACTTTTTTTTTTTGGTTTTCAGTTGTTGCCAATGTTAAAACTAGTGTTCGGGTGAAATAACAAAAGTTGTTGATGATTTTGTTTTGTACAACAACTTTTATAAACAAGGCTATCATTTGAGTTGTATATAAAAAAGTTGTTGGGATTATTCTCAAATAGTGAGATATAAATATCATTTTATTCTTAATTAAATAATTTTTTTAATCATTTTATACCTATTTTAGTAATTTAATATAAAAGTCATTCTTTTTTATATCATTCAAGAAAAATATATTAGCTTAAAATCACTTTTCATCTAACATATCCAAACATAAAACTTTTTTCTTATAATCGATTATAACAAAAAAGCTTTTATATAATAATTGATTAATGAAATAATTTAATTTTCACAGCTATCCCAAACACGCACTAAGAGCATGTTTGGTTCAGCTTTTAAGCTGAACCAACAACTTTTTTTTTGTGCTTTAAGTTGTTGCCATTTAAGCAACATGTTTGGGTCTCTTTGAGGAAAAAAACAACAACTTTTTTCTTGAGATTTAAGCTGTTGGAGGAGAAGCAATTTCCTGAGCATTATTGAAAAAAGCTATTGGGATTATTCTCAACAGTGAGATGTAAATATTATTTTGTCCTCAATCAAATAATTTTTTTAATCATTTTATACCTATTTTAGTAATTTGATACATAAAAGCGATTCTTTTTTATATCATCCAAACGAAGCAGATTAGCTTAAAATTACTTTTCAGCTAACATATCCAAACATAAAACTTTTTTCTTATAATCGATTATAACAAAAAGTTTTTATACAATAATCGATTACTGAAATAATCAATTTTTCACAGCTATCCCAAACACGCACTAAGTGCATGTTTGGTAACAGATTAAATTTGTTGGCAACAACTTTTTTTTTTTGAAAAAAAAGCTTTTTTTCATTGTTCAATCATGTTTGACAAAATTAGCTTCAACTTTTTTACGAAATTCAATGCATTATAAATTTTTTTTTTCATAATGCTGAATATTGAAACTTATGATTCTAGATTATAGATTATTCCTTACACTTTGAGATGTAAATACCATTTTGTCCTTAATCAAATAACTTTTTTAATCATTCTATACCTATTTTGGTAATTTAATGCATAAAAGTGATTCTTTTTTATACCATCTAAACAAAACAGATTAGCTTAAAATTACTTTTTAACTAACATATCCAAACATAAAACTGATTTTATTATAATCAATTATACAATAATCGATTATTGAAATAATTAGGTTTTCACAGTTGTTCCCAATCACCGCTTAAGTTTAAGTACGTTGCTGTTATCAACATTGTTTTTTGGTTGAAATATGTTGGAATAATACCATGACTGGAAGATTATATTTCTATGGAAGTTCATTCTAGAGAAATTAATAGCATAACAATCTACTAAAAACATACTGCATAATTGTTGTTGAGGGTGTTGATTTTTGTTGGTAATTTAAATTAGATGCATTCACTTAATTAATTAATTAATTATGTATTGCCATATCCATTGCTCTTCATTCATGTATTGTAGATTTCTAAGTATTTATGTATGCATATACTTAGTTAATAAGTGAATTGGATATTTTGGGAGTTAAGTTCATTAGAAGGGTTGTCAAGAGATATCATGTGTATTTTATAAATAGTCTTGCATTTCTACAATTTAGGTAAGTCAAGAATGTCAAATTAAATGAGTTTTATTACAGTGTAAGTGTTCCTTTCTCCACCATCTCCTTCAAAGTGGTATTGGAGCCATACAATTTAGAAGATGATAATTGGTGTGTTCACATGAAGGAGATTCTTGGCTCACAAGAGGCATGGGAGACTGTTAAAAAGGGGTATGATGAACTAGAGAATGAATAAGCTTTGAGTTAAGCCCAAAGGAACAATTTGCTAAAGAATCACAAATTGGATCAACATGCTGTAGTATTATTCATGCGGCTTTAGATGATGCAATGTTTGAAAAGGTTTCTTGTGCAACAATGGCAAAAGAAGCTTGGAAGACTCTCCAAAATGTATTCAAAAGAGTTGACAAGTGAAGAAGGTTTGTCTACAAACTTGAAGATGCTAGTTTGAATCCTTTCATATGAAGGAGTCTAAATCTATCCATGACTATTTTATAGTAGCATTAGCGGTTGTCAATCAAATGAAAAAATAATGTGAGAATCTTGAAGATTTTCATGTGTTGGAGAACATCATTCGTTCTACTGACTCAAAATATGATCTTGTTACTATGGCTATTGAATAGTCACAAAATTTGGAGACTTTGTCTATTGATGAATTACAAGGATCTTCGTAAGTTTGTGCATAAAGATTGAAGAAGAAGGAGCCTCTAATTCAAGCACTCCAAGCAAAGGTCACTTTGAAAGATAAAGAGCAAGAACACACTAGTTCACAAGAAAGAGGAAGAGAAAGAGAAAAAGGAAGAGGAAGAGGTCATAGTCAAGGCATTCCTAGAGGACGAGGCCATGCTGGAAATTATAAACATGGTCCTGGAAGAGGAATAGGCAACTATAACTTTAATAATGAAGTGTTAAGCCAAAAATCACAAGAATGAAGAGGATGTGGAGGCAATGGCTTTAGACAAGGAGGAAGAAGAAGATAAATCTAATATTCAATGCCATAATTGTGACAAATATGGACATCATGCTAATGATTATTGGAGTTCTCCTACCAATCAAACGGAAGGAACCTTTGTTATTGTTAGATTTGGGTAAACGGGTCATGGCTTGCAGGTTGGTCCATTTATAATTAACTCGCAACCCATGCGGGTTAGTACCAGGTATTTTACAAATCTATTTAAATGCAAGGCTACAAGCCCAGTTCATTTAACTCGGGGGTTAACCCACTAAACATTAACCCACAATCAAGAGGAAGGAACTTTTGTTATTGTTAGATTTGGGTAAACGGGTCATGGCCTGTAGGTTGGTCCATTTATAACTCGCAACCCATTCGAGTTAGTACTAGGTATTTTGCAGATCTATTTAAATGCAGGGCTACAAGCCCAGTCCATTTAACTCGGGGGGTTAGCCCACTAAACATTAATTAAATATTTTTTAAACAAGACCAATGGTCCTTAGTGGCCCAAATGCTTTAACGACATAAAAAAAATGTTTTTTTAAAATGAAATACTAAAAAGACTCAAAAGAGAAAATCGTAAGAGACCTTTGCCCTCATTTCTCTCGTCGAGCTCTTGCCTTTCTACTCATCTCTTTTGTCATATTTCATTGTTATTGAACTCTTTAGTCATTAAGATCGATCAACCAACCTTACCACCATGCCCTCATTCAACCACCATGCCACTAAATCAGCCACCACAATACTGAATCAGCCATGACATGGCAATCCACGCCTTAGTCATGCCACTGAATTGCCTTAGCCCTACTATGGCGTTGTCGACCAACCATCGAATTGCCTCAACTCCACCATGTTGTCGCCCCAATCAACCATTTGTATGCTATTTTTTTTCAATTTTTTTTAAATAATGTAGGATGTTTCAAATATGTTGGTGTGATTACTGAGATCTTACTACTATTATAGGAAGATTGGGATGTGTGCAACTCAAACACATTATCAGATAAGCAAACTTTTGCACTAACTTTGTGGTGAAGATAGGAGTTAAGAATGGAGAGTTGTTCAAGCTTTGGATAAGTTATCTACTGGAGTTCATCCTCTTTTCCTATAGACGTGGTTGGAGTAGATCATTTTAGATTTTAGTCTTTTGTGTTTTTTTCTTCTTTTTCCATAAATAAAATAGACAAAAAAGCAAAAGAAAAAGGTTACAGGTTGGCCATGCAGACGTGGGTAACCTTTTGGTTAGTCTATTTAAAATGCAGGACAACTCGGTCCAACCAATTTGTAGTTAGCTTGTTGTAGAATGGGCCAATGAGGATCGGGTTGGCCCATTTACTTACCTCTAGTTATTGTCAAGCAATGGAGATAAAGATAATTTTTAGTGGTGTCTTGACATCGGTGCAAGCAATCATTTGAGTGGCAACAAGGACTTATTAAGTATTAACCAACTTTGGTGAGAGCCATAGAGGCCAAATTGTATTTGGAGATGATATGAAGGAGAAAACTGAAGGAAAAAAGTGATGTTCTAATTCTTACAAAAAATGGAAGTCATAAATTTATTTCTCAAATATACTATGTTCCTTCCTTGAAGACAAATATCATGAGCTTAGGCCAATTACTTAAGATTGGATATGACATTCACTTGACAAGCAATTGTTGTACTTTAGAAGATGAAACTTTGAAATTTGATAGCAAAGGTACCTATGTCAAAGAATACAATGTTCTTACATTTTTTTTGGCTAGTAATAGAATGTTCTAACTCAGTGATAAAGTTAATCATCCATGATGCCTAGAGACATGCGTCAAAGATTCCTCTTGGCTTTAGTATATGAGATTTGGCCATATAAAATTTGATGGGTTGAAATTTTTTGACAAAGAAGAATGTTGTTGTTTCCAAAGAAAATATTCAGAGTCTTATCAAGCCTACAAGGCCAACACGTGGCCTAAAACCCAAAACTTCGATCCTTTGACATTTGAGAGGAAATAGGGATCAAACTCTCACAAATTTTAATGGTCTCACTTGAATTACTTATTATTTTTGAACCAAAGTCAACAATTATCATATTTAATAAACAAAGTGTGTGATCATGTTCAAGTAAGCATTGATTGTTAACAAATGCATAAATAAGGTGTTATTGAACAAAGAGAAATGATATTGAATTGAACTTGAAAAGTACACTTAAAGCATAACACCAAACACAAGTTGATTTTAAGTTACGAGCTACTCATAAGGTTGAAACTACAATTCTAGAAAAAGTAGTCTAATCTAGAAAGAGAAAAGAAAAGTTTCATCACTGGTAATATGTCTTCTTGCTGCTGGTGAGGAGTGTAGAGTGTTCAAGACCTTTTGTAATGTTACCATGACCCTCTGTTTATAGACGAATCAAGTGACCAGTCCTGACATCCAATGATCCTACAATAATCTGATGCCTGTTAATAGAGCTGTCAAAATGAGTTCCAACCTATGAGCCAACCCGCTTAATGTAACATTGTCCCTAACCAATTAGTCTTAATAATTGTTATAGAAGTTTAGTAACTCTTGTAAGAGTTAATTACCTATTAACTTCGGTAACCTTTTTAAGTTAGTTGAGTTATTTTGCTATATCATTAAATGTGAGAAATAACTGTTAATAGCCCAGAGAGTAGCATAAACTGCTTAGATGAGAAAAATAATAATGAAGAATTTATTTCTAGGTCAGTGGTTTGAATCATGCATAATAAAGTAGCAAATGTTAATGCCATTAATCACAATATGAATTTCTTCAGTGGCAAGGTGAAAAACAAGGTGAGCATCAATATTAATCAATAGTATGATGTGCACCATCCTGTTTCTCTGAACATAACAAATAAAGGGGAGAGAATTTATAATTCTCAATAGAGAAATCATACAGTTAATAAAATCATTTATTTTGAACTATGCTATGTCCAGCTGTATTTATTGCAAAAAATAAATTTCAAACAGAGTACTATATAACTTTACTTTATATTAATAAAATACATGCTAAATAATAGTATTTCACATTCCATTATATATTACTTTTCTCTTCTTGCTCACATAGCCAATAACATAACATATCATAATTAAGATCTCAAACTTTCTAGGGCGTCCCCTAGCTTAGTGGTCATTCCAATCAAGGAACCTAATAAAAGTGATCACTCCACATGCCCAGGGAAAAGGAGATATGGAGCTTAATAAAGTGACCCATGTAAGACTTCCCATTAAGTTCCACTATGCCTTTTAGCCCATGGACCTCCTTAATGGGTCCTAGAGGACATAATATTCTTTTCTCTTAAACATTGACACCACATCTTTAGGTTCAATGTAAATTAGTAAAATGTCACAACTTTGAGTATCATTCTTTCACAAAAACGACATCAATAATTCATAATTTGTGACATTAACATAATCAATTATTCAAGACAGTTTCCATTACTTAATCATAAAGTATGTCATCTACATATTCCACTTGATCATCTTTTATGACATCAACCATTTAATCAAAATTACTACATCAATAAAGTCTATATCATTTATTTCTATAATTATAACAATAAAACCAAATATAATTCATCAACAAGCAAATTTAACTATAATATCTATGTTTGGCCGAATTCACCATCTTGTGACAAAGAAGATTTTCTTCTCATTCTCATAATTTCTAGACTACTTCTAGTATCAAGAGTCCATTTCTACCATCAATTTCACATTAACTCAAAGTTTAGACCAAAATTCCCAATTTCATTTGAATAAAACCCTAATTCTTGAATATTTGTCTCTTGACCATATTTTCTCAAAATTAATATCATCCTTATGGTTTTTTTTTCATTAACAATACTATCCATAAATAATCCTCTATAGAAACTCAAACAAAGTCTCAAGAACACAACTTAAGTCTTACTAACCTAGGGTTCCAATATAGCAAAAATAATCATGAACAAGACTTCTTGATTCAAAGACACGATGAAGAGGCATACTAAAACACTTTTAAGAACAAGAACAACTCAAGAAACTTTGGAGAAAAAGTATGACTTCCAACCTCTTGGTCTTGTAAGAAACCTGAACAAAGAAGGACTTGAAATTTGATTCTAGCCTAGATTTCTTGAAAATCTTCTTGTTCCTCCTCTAGCTTATAGATTTCTATTTTCTTCTAATTTTATCTTGGTTTTTCTCCTCTTCTTCCTCCTTGTCTCTACCTTGGCTGAACCTCCTAGCTCATGGAGTCTTCATCCTTTTCTTTTTCTCTTCAATTCTTTTCCTTTTATAATTTCTAACCATCCAATAGCAAATGTACCAAGTGGCATTTCTCCAAGTTTCTAACCAATTAGAAACCTACCAAATGTCTAGGTTTTCATTAGTTCATGGTTGATTCATGATGACACTTAGTTACTCTAACCAAACTAACCTAACTTAGTTATCAATCTGGTTTCACAAACTAATTAAACTACTAACTAAATTAGTTAGCTTAATTACTTAGGGTTTAGAGCTTTGTTTTTCTTACTTTTCCTTAAATTTTTATTTAATATATCTTATAAATGTTTTTTGAGAATTTTCAGCGTTCTAAAAAAATCTTCTGTCAGTCTTTTGGATTCACTGTAATTAAATAATTCAATTTGTAAGTAAAAATTTTTAATTTCATGTATATCCCGTGTACGCAAAATTTTTTAATTCCATGTACATCCCTAATAACAATTTAATAAATTACATGTATGTCTTATGAATACATAATATAAATTAAATATTGTCATATATAAGAATTTAATTTAGAAGGGATATTATAAGTAGCGACTTATTTACTTGTTACAATCATAATCTATTGTTAATAAGTTTATTCATTGTGAATATTTAATTATGTAATAATTGAATGCTCTACCTTGGGAAGAGAAAGGAACAATTTTTGACTTTGGCCACCTCTCTTGATGTTATTAAATAGTTTGTTTTTTGCTGAAGCAGCTGGAGTTATCATGATGTCATTTATGTGTATATATTACTAAGAATTGTGAATTATCACCCCATTTATTGTTTTCCATGATAAATCCAAGTCGAGACTCTTCCAAGGGAAAGAAGAAGAGGCGAATAGAATAGATAATTTTTATTTTCTTTTGAACAAAACTTGTATATAATTATATTTGCTTTGGTTTGTATAAAGTTTTATGTATTACACTATGCCATTGTTGGTGTATGCCCTAGTGGCCAATACATTTTGTTTGTATTGACATACATTATATTATGCTATTTTTGATATATGAGGCATTTCATTTATTGTGTTCTTTTTGATAGACATAATAAAGTCCTTAGAATAGTAAGTTTGATACCATAGGACATCAAGTGGATGACTTGATGGTGAGATCCTATTGGATAAAATACTATTCTTAAATGTCCCTAGTCAAGTATTATTGTTAATTAGGACAACAATAATGCATTGAGACTAGTATGTGCGTAGACTGATGACCACATCTCACGGGTCATGGATATGAGATATCAAGTCTACACATGGATACATATTAGAGTAATGATGTATTGGACAGACCCGCCATGAGAACGCTACGTGGATCGTTACGTGAGTGTCATAAGCGATTCTCATAGTGATAATGGTGTATGTGGTTCTTTGACCTGAAATCACTACTATTCCTACATGAGGAGTTGTGTGTTTTAAATGCCATCAAACGTCATCTGTAAAGATGGGATTTGTCCCTCCTACATAACAGGAGTGATATCTTCAGGCCCCCTGATTGAGTGAGACTATGAAATGCATGGCCATGCTCAAATGAGTCAATATGAGATATTGATCTCATTTGTTATTACTATGTCTACTCGGGAATCAGGAAACTGAAGATTGAATTAAACAAGGGTGACACGTTCCATGCCTTGTGTTCAATCTGGATATCTGGACAATGGGACTAAACTACACGGAAACATTGATCACGGATAGGTTATGTCAAATCACTGACATTCTCATTACTTGGGTAGCAGTGATGATGTTTGCTAGATACAGCTCATTGTTTGTAATATTAAAATGAGATTTTAATATTACTACCAACGTCATGAGAACTTGCGGGGTCGCACACTTAGAACGACTAAATTGGAGCAATAAGGATCCAAGTTGGACTCGGATTCAATTGTGGGCCTAACTCATGACAGATGGGTTTTAGGGTTGCACAGCTTACTTTGCTACTGCTCACACTCACTTAAGGCAGCCACTATTATAAATAGTACTGTTAAGGGGACTGCTATATATGTTACATCACAACCCTAGCCGCACCTAAGAAAGTAAGTGAAAGACAGTGAAAGGTTCTTCTCTTCTATTCGCAGCTAGCACCGCGAAACAGAGGCGTGACTCCTTTTGCAAGTCTGTTCGTGTGGATACCGCAGAAACATCGTCGCTATTACGGTGTTGGTGATTCACCTCGCTTGTGTTTATCACGCTTCAAGAGGTAAATTTTAAAAACTCGGATTATGGACTTTTCGCATGGATCTTGTGTGGGAATCCTATTATTCCGCTGCGAGATATTTTGATCCGCAATTCCCAACACTTTTGAGGCTAATGTTATATATATATATATATATATATATATATATGATCTTTTATTTTCTCTTGACTCTTTATAATAACATATATAGTTATTATGAATCTAGAATGTTGTTCTTAAGATAGAAGTGATGTGGTTAATGTTGTTTACTATTGTATATTTGAAATATACTAAGGTATTTGTATTAGGAAAATACACTTAACTACTGCAGAATGGTGGGTTAGGTTGTTAAAAAACAAACCCAGAAAGACCCCGAGCTGACCTTACTCGGCTCACTTAACTCGCTGGTTAACAATTTCTAGTCGAGTTAAGCTGAGTTGGCTCACTGGTTGGAAGATTAAACGAAAAAATGCAAGGGTAGTAAAACGATGAGGGTTAGCTCATTTTCAATCAAAACTCTCTCAAAAAGAAAAGAAACCCTAGTATAATCTACAACCCACCACCACAAGAGGCCAACCCACCATCCACCGACAACAACCACCGTCCCACCGCAACTATTGGCCACTTGCAGTCCAGTTGTAGCCACTAGCACGCAATGACTCGCAACGAATCGCGACTAGAACCGAAAAAGTCATGACCAAAACTCAGAAGTCATGACGAATCATAGCCAACCAGCCACCAAAATTGCACACCTTTCTCTTTTTGGTTGGAGCTTTAGCCTTCATCCTCTCTTTCTCTTTCTCTCTTTAGGGGTTCTTATTTTTCTCATTTTTTGGGGAGGGGGTTTGGAGTGTTACAGGTACTTGCCAAAATTGTTTTAGAGCTTTTAATCTAATCTCTCTGTTTTTGAGATGGTTCATTAACTTATTTTGTTTGGGATTTTTTAACAAGTGATTTCAAGCACATTTATGTCTTATATATAAATTCCTCCTATGCCTATTTTACTGATAAATTATACGTTGTGCTAGTGCATAGCCAAAATTGAAGTAGAGAGTAGAGTGCAAGGTAGCAGGAAGTAGAGCCGTAAATATACTAAACCATAGACCTACAAGCTATAGGTAATTGCTTCTTCAAAGGGATAATTGTATTTGATTTTACTGTGTTTTGATTGTTGAATTGGACTTGGATTGTATTTGATTTACATTGGCTCTGTTATGTGATAGTGTGTGTGTGTGTGTGTGTGTGTGATTGTTAATGTTATGTTTGATTGCGGCGTGTGTCTAAGACTAAGTATAATGGAATTTGAAACTGTGTATCAAAGTGGGATTCTTAATGATTGTATTGATGATAAAGTAAAAATTATTGATGAAATTGTGGTACCAAAATCAAAGTTAGATGAGAGTGATGAGACTAATAGAGCAAGTAAAAAGGCTAAGTCTTGCACATCTGATGTTTGGAAACATTTCATTACAACTAAAACAGATGATGGAAAAGTAAAGGATAAATGCAGTGTGTGTGGGCAAAAGTCACAACAAGAATTTTAGAAAATTGATACCAAATTTAGCTACATAAATTTTTCGTAGCTAATCCATAGCTTTATCAAGGAAATAGCTACATAATATCTACGATTTAGCTTTGGAATTTTTTTGTTGCTAATCCATAGCTAATTAGCTACGAATTAGTTATGGAATAAATTTTCGTAGCTAAATGTTAAATGTAAATTCTATTTGATAATTAGCTACTGAATAACTACAATTTAGCTATGGAATTTAGCTAAAAAATTCATTTCGTAGCTAATCCGTAGCTAAATAATAAAAAGATAAGTTTATCAAATCACCCTTCTCCCTTAGCGTGCCCAGCAACCCTACTCTCCCACTTTCCCAAATTCTCAAATTCCCAAATCTCCTTTTAGCCACCAAACCTACGCCCACTCCCTCCCCCACATTCCCTCCTATTGGCCACCACACCAACCTCAACTCGCACCCATCCCACCACTCTAACCAGCAATAGCAACCCAAGAAACACTTTCCCCCTCTTCTCTCTTTTTGTTGCAATAAACCATGCCCACCCCACCCACCTCCATCGTCTCTCTCTCCCAACCACCACCCAAACCCGCAACAAAACCCACCCCAACCTTCACCCACCACTCCAACCCGCGTCCACACCTAAACCCAAAAATCCTCTCTATCATAGAGCCTTCATCGACGTTGCTCGTCCATCTAGGTAAGATTTGAGTATTCCATTGCCATACCAACTCTATTCCTTATTTTATGTTTACTTACATTTAGATTTGTGATTTGTGATTCTCTAAGTTCTTTTACCTTACCCTTTCTTTCCATGAATAAGGCTGAAATTTTTCAGGTTATTTATGTAATTATGTGCCTCATTGGCTCATATTGTTTCTTCTTGGGTATTCCAAATTTCCAATTGTGGTTATATAATTTGTGTTGGACAAGTGAGATTATGAGAACAAGATTGTTATTTTCCACCCATCAAACTCATACACCTCTTTGTACACTTATCATTTTTGAAAGAAATAGTGAGACAGAGAAAATGGTAAGATTTGGGAAGTGAGAGAGATTTAAATTTTTTTTCTAAAACTAAGTGTATAGGATAGGTGTATGAGTTTAGATATAGAAATAACATTAGTGTTACTTGTTATTGTTACGTGAATGTGGAAGTTATAAATTTTTTCCCATGAGAGATCTTTACAAGCACTACACCATTGCCCTGTCTCTCATCCTTACTAAGAAATTGGTGATTTTTCCTTAAATTAGAAAGACATATATCATCACTCTTAGAGCTGCAGGTAGTTCAAATAATTGAACTTGAGTCCAATAAAATAAAATTCAAGAACAAGAAGAACTTCTAAGTTCTAACTCAAACTCAAATGTTAAAAAATTATACTTGTTTATAGTTAGCATTCAATGAGTACATTGAGTGTAAGTAACAAGAAATAGAGCTGCGAGGCTTACACTAAGAATACTGAGCATTTTTCATTCCCATTTTGATCAAATTTTAGAAAAATGCTCAGAGTTTTTCATTATTTTCATTTGACATTCTATAAACTTGTTACAGTAAGAAAGTATCACTTATCATGGGTGCTACTTTATAAACTTGTCAACTAAGCAGTAACATTGGCACTAATCTGTCTAAACATTAGTCTGTTCAACCTACTAAGCATACACTATGGACCTAACAGAGGAATATCTAGTTCTATAGTTACACAAGTAGTACTGAGGTTTAGCTATAGAGTTAGATGAGAAACAGTCAATCCCACTATTGTGTATGTGGTACCTAGTTTAGATGAGAAACAGTCAATCCCTTGCTGTTGCTAATACGCCATAAGTTCTAGTATGACCTTTCATGTTCTTCAGGTTAGTTCCAAATAGTCTCTGTGCAGCTGGTTTAAATTTAATGGTGCTGATAATTTTCTGCTCTCTTCACATCAGATTGTTTATTGGAAGAGGTTAGTTTGGCATTCCTTGGTGTTAGAAAAGAGTAAAAGTTTGCCTACATGGTGTAGCATTTCTTTTCTTTGTAAGTATACTTTAATGGTGTTTGAGACTTAATAGTTATTTGTCTGATTGACAGAAACATGTATATAATGGAATATTGGATCTGTGTGGTGCAGTCCATATAACTATTGGTGTTATTGGAAACAGAGAAGGCTTAGCTCGTAAGTAAGTTATCATTGTCGCTGCCATAAACATTCCAAAAAAATTTGTTCTCTGAATTGTTTATTATTCGGTGCTACCTTTGTGTACGACTTGAGGATGCAAGGAGCCTTTGGCTTGTGTTTGGAGATGAAGGCTATGATTTTCAGGGGTATTTCATGGAGTTGTCAGGTGGCTATGTGGGTTTTATTTTTGGCGGGCTAGGACTAGGAGAGGCTGTTCCATAACAGAAATATGCAAAGTCACAAACCTATACATGCAATAGAATTAAGATAAAGGTAGCATAGAATAAAAAGGTATTTAAGAGCTTGATATAAGCAATTATGTTAAATTATACTAAACTATTGTTTGAAGTATAATTTTAGTGTAATAATTTATCAGTATAATAATATTTGAATTAGATACATAATAATTTATGATGAGATTCTTTAATACAATGAGTGAAAACACATTGAGTCAGTGCAACACAAGAATAGAACACCAGTTATAGACATTAGAACTTACAAAGTAAAAGATTAAAACTTCTTTGCATGCTTTTTCCCTCGGGTAAAAGAAACTTTAAATGATGTGTCCAAAGCTAAGCTTTGTGTAGTGAATTGTTTTGACTTTTGATTCTTCAGAGAGGGATAGGGTGAATACTTTTTCCTTCTTTTTCTATGATCTGAAAATTTAGCCAAGCGACACTTGCACTAGTGGACGGGATGCTTATTGAGAAGTTTGAGCTGTAGTAGCTCATGTAATAAATGTAGTACAAGTCTTGTGGTAGCGACTAGCAACAACTCTAGATGAATGATGTAGGGTACCTTTGGGATAAGCAAGTTCTTCAGGTGGAGGCTATTTAGCAAATAGTGAGAATTTGAGGCTAGGTTCATACTTCATAGAGCTACTTGAAAGCTAGTCTTGCAAATTCTGCTAACCAGAAGAGGTCCTGGATGTATAGTGTATCACCAGTAGACTTGGACCTACACTAAACATACCTAACTTGCTCTCCAACAACCTAAATCATAATGATAGCAATTTTAAAGAATTAAATACTTTATCGCTATTGTAAATTCTTTAATGTTAATTGCTTTGTGAAGGGATAGATTCTAAATTTCTATTCTATTTGGCTTGTGGTATAAAAATTTATGATTTTTTTTCTCTCTCGTCTCTTTCTCATGATTGAGCTATTCCTTTTGATTCATGACTTCTGAATACATGATCTTTTAAATTAACCAAATGCTTTAAAGTTATCCCAAACATATGGCAATTTGCTTCTGGAAGTTGTAGTCTACCTCTGGTTGTCGGTAGAGTGCAAAATTATAAAATAATTAGGTTTTTTGTGAACAGGGTACTATAGTCACATCACATCATATAACGTCATGAGAATTTGGTCTTTTGATGAATTTGTTCATTAACAATAAGATGATTTTATCATTATATTAAAACATCAAGTGAATGATATTACCCAAAAAAATTCATTGAATATTGTACTTTATTGTGAACACTTATGAGATAGGATTAGTGCCCATGCCCTAAAGTCAGTTCTTTACCCCTAAAAATGTGCCTAAACTGCCTTCCCCAAATCTCCAAATACATCTCCATTTATTGTGTACTTTTGATCTTGTAGGAAATAAGTACCATTCCTTTTACTGCACTAATAGCCTAGTGATGAATCAAAAGAACTTTCATTTATCAGAATTTCCTGGTAAGTTTTTGTGATCTACGTATGCATAGTTATGTCATGAATTGAATTGTAGTTTTGGACTATTCTGGGACTCTTGTTTATACTAAGGAGTTCTTATAATTGAGTCAATATTACTTTTTAGTATACTGTTGATAATTTAGTTTTTTTTTGTAGCATTCTGTCATATATTTAATGTAAAGGGTAAATCGTATTGGTGAGCGAAGCATTATTTTCCCATTTAAGATTCAATATTAGTGAGCACATGTACTTTTTGAAGGTACTGCTCATTGTATTGAATCTTGAATTATCCAAGTTGGACAGTTTGGGAAGAAACTTTTCCTTCACTTGATTATATTTACTCCTTAAATCTTATATCATATACTTGATGAAATTTTGTTGTGCAACATTTCCTTTTGTTCTCTAGGTGCATACTTGATCGTGGTAGATGTCACCACTTTCTAGTTGTGCACTTGGAGACCAATGGGAAATGTTGCCGAAATTTTGTCAAGTATACGATGTGTGATTTTTGTGAGTACTATCAACTAAGTGCTAAAAAAGTGTCTTCTCGAATAGGATTGGGCCATACCATGTTAAGAGTGATGAAGATTTTGGAAATAATAGTACTAATGTGCTAAATCAACTTCAGCAATCATGAAACTTGATCGAAGTTGGATGTTACGAAGAAAGGATCACATTGGCCTTGTAGGTGAATAATTCAAGAATGAAGTTGATGATTTCATTAAGATTGCCAAAGGACACCCAATGGTTTCTGATGCATTAAGTCGCATTCCTTATCCATGTTCAAAATGTAAGAACTATGTCAGAATGGAGTCATTTTTAGTAGAGAACCATCTGTATAAGTACAGTTTGTGGAGGGTTATGTAAATTGATCCATTCATGGTGAGGACAGATGGGGGGTAAGCGGTTCAGCTTTCATTATCCATGATGATGAAGTGGTGACTAGGAATCCATATGTGGATATAGTTATGGATGCTGCGGGTGATATATTTAATCTAGAAGTTCAAGATTTGGAAGAGAATCTGAATTCGTCGGCTTCAAAGTTTTATGATTTGTTGCATCATCCTAATAATTCTATCTTATACTATTGTATGATTATAGTACAAGTGAGTTAAGGTTCTAGCAGCTTGTATATTTTGTGTTATAGCTTTAGCTGTATGAATCTAAATTGCATGAGGTTGGTCCCATTTTATAAATAAGACACAAAGTTTTCTTGTAGTAAAGATTTAAGAATTTTATATTCTAATAGATGTTGATTACAGGAGGAAGAGCTTCAGCATCCAGTCCCTTTCAGAGATTTGTATAAAAGTGTTCATGAGAGAAAAAATGGAAAATATGTCACTCAACGCTCGAAGAACTTCATTGTAGGTGTCTTTAAAATTTAAATTAATGATATTTGTTAAGTTGTTGATTGTTCTGATAAAGTTTTCTACATTTTTCGTTTCAAGACTCTTATGACACCACAATGTTAGACAAGTATGGAGAAGGCTCTTCACTGCATCCTATGGTAGACCAGGAGGTGTGGATGGAAGTGACGGGTCCCAACAAGAAGGGACGGGTCCATGATATGAGTTATAGTTTAGGTATTGGCATTCATGGATCTAGCACTTGTTCATCCTCATAGGTTGGTGGTTCCTCCTGCACTGTTCCGACACAAGTCATAAAGGAATCTATTAATGAAGCGATGACTTCCTTTATCCAGACGCAGTTGGTGCCCATCCTCTATGAGATTGTTGGCTCCTAAGTAAGAAGTGGTGTGCCGTAGGAACCAACACAAGGGGATGCTGTTGGGGATGATCATGAAGTTGATGATCATAGGGCTAATTTGGATTGATTAGTTATGTTTATTGATGATAGGGCTAATTTGTTTAGAAATATTTGTATTAACTTAGACTTATTGATTAGCTATCCTTTCTTTATAAAACATGTTTTGAACTTACTAATGCAATTATGATATTTTGTTGCTTTGTACAACTTATTTGCTGGGTTTTCCTATTTGGATTGAAATATAAATAGGTATAATTTTAAAATATACCAATTATTATTTTAAAATTCATTTTGGATAGCTAGGGAATAGCTACGAAATTACTACGGATTAGCTACAGCTTTTGTAACGTAATGGTTAGGGAATAGCTACGAAATTACTATGGATTAGCTACGGAATTACTACAGATTTAGCAATATAATAGCTAGGAAATAGTTACAAAAAATTGCTACGGAATTGCTATGGATTTAGCAATAGAATAGCTAGGAAATAACTATAGAATTGCTACGGAGTTTTAGAATTAGCTACGAAATTGCTACAAAACTTTTCATAGCTAATTATCTACGAAAATGAAGGAAGTTCTAAACAAAAATTACCTGCAGATTAACTTTGGATTAGCTACGAAATTTTAAAAATTAGCTATGGATTAGCTACGTAATTTTTTGGTACCTAATTAGCTACGCGATTTTGACTACGGACCAATCCGTAGCTAATTTATAAAATTCTTGTTATGATTATGTGATTAGTGGTACTAAGATAGGGACTTCAATTTTATTGTGTCACATGAACAAGTGTAAACTTTTCCTTAAATATAAAGATGTGGCTGGAATGATAATTGATCATATGGGAAAATTATGGTCTAGGGAAATTGACCATAACCATGTGTGAGAAGTTATTTCAATGGCTATCATTGAGCATGGTCTTCCATTTAACTTTGTTAAATATAAGTGGATTAGGGAGTTGCACTCATTATTAAATCTGGATGCAAAGAACTATAGTAGGAACATTGTTGTGTGTGATATTTGGAAATTCTATCTTGAACAAAAGGACAAATTGAAACAATCAATGCACAAATGTTGTAATCAAATTTGTTTGACATCTGATTGTTGGACTGCTTCTATGTTGAGGGGTATATTTGTGTGAATGCTCACTTTGTTGATAACAATTGGAATTTGAATGGCAAAATTATTGTTTTTTGTAAAATAGAGTCCCCACATACTAGGTTTAATTTGGTTTAAAAAGTGTATGATTTCTTGAATGACTGGGAAATAGATAAAAAAATATTTTCAATTACTTTGGACAATGCTAGTGCCAATAACAATATGCAAGACATATTAACTCAATCATTGTCTTTGCAAAATAGTTTGTTGTGTGATGGTGAATTTTTCCATGTAAGATTTAGTGTCCATATATTGAATCTTATAGTTCAAGGGGGCTTAAAGGTGGCTAGTGGCGCTTTGCACAAGATTAGAGAGGATATCAAATATGTGAAAGCATTAGAGGCAAGAAAGATAATATTTAAGGAATGTGTTGATCAAGTTGGGGGTATTTACTACTAGAAATTTCTGATTTAGAGAAGGAAGTTAGAGAATGAAAAAATTTCATCTCTAATAGAGACGGAAACAAAGACAAATTTGATGAATTACAGAGAGAAAATAAAATTTAAAATTTAGAGAAAGAATTTAGAGACAAAAATTATTCGCCTCAAAATTTTTCATCTCTAATTCCATCTTTGTTTGGTCAATTTAAAGTCAAATATACTTAGAGACAAATTTTAGAGACGGAATTTACCCATGTTAGATTTTTCCATCTTTATTCATTCAATGTGATGTTTTAAAAAGTCAAATATATTTAGAGATGAAATTTATCCATCTCTAAAATTTTCGTCTCTAATTCGATCTCTATTTAGTCCAATAAATGTTTTAAAAAAGTCAAAATATATTAGAGATGGATGTGTTCTATCTCTAAATTATATAATAATTTTTTTTAAAGACAGAGACAGAGTGTTGTTTCCGTCTCTAAAATTTCTACCTATATCCCTAATTTCAACTCAAAGCCCCATTTCTCTCGCTCCCTCTGAACCCTTGTTCTCTCATCTCTATCTCTCAACTCCATCTCTCAGCTCGTTTTCTCATCTCCAGCTCTTAGCTCGTTCTCTCATCTCTATCTCTGATGCCAAAAAGGTTTTCATCATCACGAACTCGTAAATAGCACACTAGATCCATCCTCGCCACCTTCGCACCCATTCGCTTCTTAGTCATTGGAGTTCCAGGCTTCCAGCCATTACCGAGCCTCTACTGACCACTGTGACCTCTACCCACCTATGATCACTACGACCACCTGCGACCCCGCTCAGCCATTCGAACCTCGTTTAGTTACAAATGTTGGGGTTGGATTCAAAGGCTCACAACCCGTAATAATAACAAAGAGAGAGAATGGTAGCTTGATGGCGTCGGTTCGCGGTGGTGCGCATGTAAGGGAGAGGTGTGAGGATGACGGATCTGCAGCTTGGGTCACGGGTTTAGGCGCTTGGTAGACGGAGATGTATGCTTGGCCACGGATCTGGAGGTGCTACTCGCAGATCTGGGTTCTAGGTAGAAGTTGGGTGGTGGCTGTGCGTGGATCTGGTGGTGTAGGCGGAGCTACGCGATTCGCCTGTAACGGTGGACGATGGTGGCTTGGTGGCTGTGCAAGGCAGAGCAAGGCTTTGGTCCATTATGGCTTTCTCAATGAGACCCAGAACAAGCTAGATTACATATTGGCTCTCACCGTCGAGAACTTCCTCATCAGGTAGAGGCACATCAAGTTCTCCCTTTCTCTTTTTCTTTCTCAATATCAAATTAAATGATGAATGCAAACATATCACACTCCTTTGTATTCTTCTATTCTAAATTTTATAAATGGTCTTTTTTTTTGTATCTACTCAGAGTCATAGATTGTAAAGTTATTCACTAGAGAAATTGTACTTAACATAATAATATAGGTTATCTTTACATGTTGTGTGGCTATTGTCTTATAATTGTTTGCAATTTGAGCATTTGATGATCTTTTTTATGAAAATTCTCAAGCTAGTAGCTTTTCTTTTACATTGATCGTTCACCAGTTTTGGATTGTGGACTTGGTGTATATATGACCTGTTGCCTCTACTTTCAAAACTTCCATTTTTCTATCTTTAATTCTCACCAAATAAATTCTATGTTGTTCAAGATGTAGCCCCATTTTGTATCTTCCATCTGTTCATTTTTTAAACATGCTCTACAAGGTTGCTATAAGTTTATATTTTAAAATGATATGTTGTTCGAAAATAGAATTTAAAGTCATTTTTGGCTTGGCAAGGTTGAGAGGTAGGTGGTGAACATCCCATCATTCATAGTGAGGGTTGATTCACAGAAGAGCATTGACTTTTCACTTACAAGTCGACTTAGTGGTGGACGTCCATGAAGGGTAAAGAGAAGGAACCTCAGGGATGCTGCTAAAAAGGCATACTAGTGGAGATGGAGATGAGGAGGATGAAGATTAAATTATGAATATAATGTCATTTTATTTCTGTCGGTAGACTTGTTAGATTTCTGTCATTTTAATAACCTTTTGTTATTACAATATTTATGACCATATTAATAATAATAGTTATTTGATTGTTTTTAATCTTAGAGTTTTCGTAGCAACATGGAATGTAGGAGGGCAATGCCCCAGTGGGAACCTTGATATGAGTGATTTTCTTCAGGTCCGAAATGAACCAGATATATATGTTTTGGGGTATGCTCTCTCTTTCTCATACTTCTGATTTTAATTATTTTAATCCATGAAAAAAATTTGTAATCCATAATATGCCCTGTTTTTAAGGGAGTTAACTAACTATCCTTCCTTACCTCACTTTATCAAAGAAAAGGCCATTTATCATTTTAGATGTTCAAAACTGTGAGCTTTCTGACTTGTCATCTTGAAACAAATTTATTGTAATAGTTGCAGCATTTGCTAGTATTACATTACATGTATTGTTGTCTGCTTGAACCATAAAAGAACTTTGAGTAACAAGCCGTCTTTTTTTGGTTCATTTCAGACATTGTTTAGATTATTGACAGTGATGTATGGTATTGGTAAGAGTAAGGCCAATGTTGAAAGAAAATTGTCTATATTCATTTTGCAATTGTCCATGTGAGACATTTGATGTAGCTATTACATTGCTTCTTTAGCAAATACCACAAGTGTTCTGATAAGTGATCTTAGAGGCATGCCTTCCAATTATTAGATATGTATGCTTTCTATCACGTGCCTTCTCTTCTTGTTGGGGTAACCTTTTAGTTACCATCCTGGCTTCATATATGATCTGGATTCTTCGGCTTGCAAAAGTTAATTTGACTTTTTCTTTAATACTTATTATGGCAGCATAAATGTTTATCTAGCTAACTGTAGTTATTTTTTAAGCTTCAAGCTGATTGTATTTATACTCTTTTATTGTAATTAAATTTAAGGTTTAGGCCATTTGACTAATTCAATTCAAGGCATTAAGAATTAGTGTTTTTAGTTGAACTCTTGGTAATATTCAATTAGTCAAGTTAGTGATAGTGTAGAACTAGTTCTTCCAACTAGTATCTATTAATCTTAGATATGGACTGTAGTTATTGCAAGTCAGTGTTGACTAAAATAATGATCCCTCTAATAATTTTGATTTTGATTATTTATGAGTCAGGAGGACAAAAAGATTCAAAATTATGTTTGACTATTTACATTTCAAAGTACCACTTGGGAATAGTTAAATATCCAATATTAAAAATGCAGGTAGTCTAAATACCCCAGTAAATCAATCCATGCCTCATTCTGGAAAGAAAATGTTTGAAGCCAAGGTTACATCTCATAAGGATATATCATTGAAACTGTTATTGATGGAAAGCCTCTTCAGGGAATTCTATTTTTAAATAAGCCAAACTCTCTACACCCAGCTGCTCAAACTTCCAGTAGGTATGTCTTCTTCCCCCCTTCTTTTATTTTCTTTCACTTTTCAATATGTTACTATCACTAAGCACCTGTTGTTATACAAGTTTATTTTAACTTATGTTTGATTTTCAATGCAGGAAAAGGATTGCTGGTGAAATTGGTAGTATTATCTCAAATGGTACACACCCTGACAAATTAAAGACTCCTAAAGTGCTCAAGCAGGATGAAATCAAAAATAGACAAGCAGTTCATGGAGATAGTTCAGAATCTCATGAACAACGCGCTGAAGCTGTTGCTGCTCTTTTGTCAAGTAACCCAACAACTGTCAACGCTTCTATTACCCATAAGACCTGTGTAGTTATTTTAAAATTTTTCCTAGATACACTTGGAGAAGATTGATCAATAGAAGTTTTTTTTAGTAAAATATTGATTGACAGAATGATTTAGTTGGGTTTTCTTATTAAAATGAAGTTGGTTTTAATGTTATCATTTATTTATATTTTTAGATATTTTCTTGTCTATAACATATCTGGAATTGCTGCAAATTAGAGTATGTGCTACCTAATAATATTGAATTTCTGCTAAGGTTTATTTTGTAGGAGATACTGTATATATGCTCCTTGCAAATGATGCTTTGTTTCCTACAAGTTATTAGAGCTATCATGAGATCCATTTCTACAACTATGCCTGAAGTGTTTCCTCTATGAAATTTGCTTAGTACATTTATTTGTCACTATAATTCAACTATCAAACTTGCTAAATAGGCCATTATTGTGAAGTATACAATTTTCTTGAGGTGCAAGCTCCCTTTGGCCTTGGAGCATAGGCACAAAGGCAAGACACTACCATTTAGTTTCTCACTTTTTCTAGTACTTGGATAATTATAATGATTGATGATTTATTGTGATATTTGGTAAATTTTGATTGCATAGGAAACTATTTTTTTAATAGAATGAAGACGTCTAGTTGTGGCAAATCCCAATTATATGCCTAATTTTTTTTAAATATTTTTTAAAATATTAGAGATGGATTTAGAGACGAAAAAATCTGTTTCTAATTTAGAGACAAGACGGAATTTTTTTGTCTCTAATTAAAGAACTGGGAAGAATCTTATAACTGAATAGTGACAAAATTTTAAAATTTAGAGACAAAAAAATCCGTCTCTAAATTAGAGACTGAATTAAATTTTTCATCTCTAACAATCAGAGATGCCACTTTTTGAGACAAATTAATTTTCATCTCTAATTCTGTCTCTAAATATTTAGAGACAGAATTTTGCACATTTAGAGATAGAATTTTTTCGTCTCTAAATCTTATTTTTTTAGTAGTGATTGATACCAAGGTAGGTTTGAGATTAGATGTTTCTACTAGATGGAATTCTACGTTTGTTATGCTTGAAAGTGGACTCAAGTATCATCATGCTTTTTCTAGCTTCTCTTGTCGTGATAGAAACTTTAAATCTTGTCCATAAAATGATGAATGGAGAAGGGGTGAGAAAATGTGTGAATTCTTGAGGCCATTTTATTTGATAACTAATTTGATTTCGGGTACATATTATCCAACTTCCAACTTGTACTTCATACAAGTATGGAAAATTTAATGTTTGTTAAGGGATAATGCCAAAAGTGATGATCTGGTTATTAAAGACATGGCTGAAAGGATGATTGTTAAGTTTAGCAAGTATTGGAATAATTATAGTGTCATTCTTCCAATTGGAGCTATTCTTGATCCAAGGATGAAATTTGATGCGCTACGATTTTGCTATTCTAGACTTGAGTCTTCTAATTGTGAAGAGAAGCTTGATCACATCAAGAGCAAGATATATAAGCTTTATGAAGAGTATGCAAAAGAAAACCCAAGTGAGTCGAGATCGAGTGCAACAAGTTCTTCTCAACATGTCACTTCAAGGCCACAAGTTTCCAATCTAGTGGAAGACAAATCTATGGATCCATTTCATGTAAGTTTGTCATTATTTCAAGAATAAACTTTTTTTCATTAATGTTGAATTTTTCTTATGGTTATTTTACTTAATCTTTCTTTTCATTCAATTTTTTTAATGCCATCAGAATATGTTAATTATGTGAGCCAAAATGATATTGTCACTGGCATGTCCAAATTGGATCTTTATTTTGATAAGGCAAAACTTGAACCAAAGTTTTATCTGAAGTTGGAGGTGTTGAAGTATTGGAAGGATCACCGACAACGTTATCCATACCTCTCAAGAATGGCATCCAATGTGTTAAGCATCCTAATAACTATGGTTACTAGTGAATCCGCTTTAGCATTAGTGCTCGTGTACTTAACAAATACCATTTTTGCCTTCTTCCCGACAATGTTTAAGCACTTACTTTAACCTGTAATTGGTTACATGGATATACTTCTTCGAGTAATATTTATAACTTGATTTAAATTTTGTTATACTTCTCCAAAAACATTCATTTTTATTTTTAATTTGTCTTTTCTGGATTGTAGATGAAGATAATGAAGATGATGAAAAAGTTAATGTTGATTTGTCAAACCATGACTCCAATCTTGTTCATGGAAATGAAGTTCAAAACATTGATGGTTAAGTGAGATTTGAGGAGTTGAAAACTTGACACCTAGGGATTTCTATATTTGTTTTGATTTGGTTATGAATATTGAACATGTTTGATGGCTTTTGTTATTTAAGTTTGATCTGTTGTTGTTGGATTAATGGATTGTGAGATGTATCTTGAAAACTATTGTCTTACTTTTAGGTATTTTGTAGGTGATGAAACTTATTTATTAGATTTTGCTTTTAAGTTTACTTTTTCTATATTTTTCTATTTTTTTATGTTTCGCTATATTTTCTCTTTTTTTTGAATTTTTCTCTATTTTTTGGTTTTTTTAAAGATTTAGGTAGGTCAACCTGTTTAACCCACTAACCCCCAGGTTGATCTGGGTTAGCCAAATTTTGGCTCACCATTAGGCTATGTTTGGATATTTAGTAATTGATGGAATGGAATGAGATGGAATGGGATGGGATGAGATGGAATGGGATAAAAATACCATTCCATTGTTTGGATATTTTAAGATGGAATAGAGTAAAGTTACCATTCCATTGTTTGGGAAGTGGATGGAATGGTATGAGTTTTAACTTTATTTTTCCTAAATTACCCTTATTACAAACACACTAATTTTAAGATATGAGGTTAAAGTAGTAAAATACTAATTATAATTATAATAGAAAAATGGATTCCATCCCATACCCTCTAAATTGGGGGGGAAGAAAATTGAGGGTTTTTGGTGGGATGGGATGGGATCCTTCCCACCCACTTCCATCCCATTCCATCATTTTTTAACATAACCAAACAATGGAACCTATCTCTATCCCATCCCATTCCATTCCATCCCACTCAATCCCATCAATCCAAACATACCCTTAAAGTAAGCCAACCTTGCCCATATCATTTTGTGAACAACCCAGGGTGAACCAGGTTGGCTCACTTTGACAGTTCTACCTATTAAGATCGTGCCACTTGTCCTTGTGGGTTATTGCTCTTTCTCCACCTATCCCCAACCTTTTTACATCTCTTCATGGGGAGCTTCATGCGTCTGAATGGAGAATAATGAGAATAACCTTCTAACATGGGTTTTGGCCAATGACTTGCACTTTGTAACTAAAGATCTTCTAGAAAGTCACATACCTGTCATGTTCTTTTTTAAATCTAAGCCTTATCAGAACTTCTCGTCGACAATATCAATATTGTCGCTATGCAGCATTGTAGAACTAGTTCCCAATGACTTAGTCTATTTTGGAGTTTTCTTCAACAACATTAGTATTGTTGTCATGCACCCTTTTGGTTCAGACTCCAATATATAGGTGTCAACAATGATTATTGGTTTGTCGACCTTATGGTAACTTCAGTATTACCATTTATCTCTATGTTTGATAGTATTAGTACTACAAAATTTCTAAGATAGCATTAGTATTATCTTGAATTGGGTAGCTTTAGTACTACCAAAATTTCTTTTACACATGATTGTTCATGACAACACTTAAGCAGTTTACTAGATTTGTAGGAAACATTAGTATTTCTTATCTTGACAACATCGGTATTATCGACTAGTACCTTTATTACCCACTTGAGACCTTCTTAGCAACCTCAGTATTGTCATGTGTCACATGTTCACATGTACGATATATTTTCCTTATGTTCCAAATACATAATTTTTGTTGTGTTCCCAACAGATGCCCTCGAACTGCGGCTTTTGAGTGGCTAAATGAAAAGGCCACACTCATGCTCTTTCATGAAATGCTGCACCTCTTTAATTGTCATTCTTTCCAAGCACATGTTCTTTTGACCACATTCATTCCTTGCTCCTTTTGGTTAACTAATAAGTGTTCATATCTCCCCTTATAAAAAGTTTAAAGAATAAAACTCTTACTTTGTTTTCTTCAACAAAAAGGCAATAACCAAAATGTCTTTGTCCTTTCAGGCAATCTTCATCTTCAAGCTCTTCTTTCTCAAGATTCCTTGAGAGCATTTTCAACACTAGTCATTTCAACAACACAATACTCTTGTGCTCATACATATTCTTTCACTAAGGCCAACGAGTTTTTCTGAAGATTCCTTCCACGAGGCTATGACTAACCTACGATACTTTTCTGGCTATGCATATGAGGGTTTGTCATGGTCTTTGCCAATCTAGCAGTTTACTAGCCTTCGTTGGATGAATAATTACATTTACTAAAGTTTATGTGCATGTCTATACCTCCCCAGCCACCTTAGGCTTCAAGTCACTTCAGATATGTTGGGGTGTGGGAAAGGTTTAAGTCTTGGAAAAGAAGATACTCAACCCTGTTGGTTGCTTCAAAGGAGTTCAACAAGTGGTGGAGTTAGCTCTTTTTTCATCTTTTGGAAGTATTCTACACAGTACACCCAGAACTCTAGATTATAACCTAGAAATAGAGTTTAGGCCTTTGTAATCATGTGCTTATTTGAAAATTGTAATCTGTTGACTTTTTAATGAAAATTTATTTCTTTAACATCTCTGTGTCAAATAAACTAGATCACAATCATTACCTTTATTTTAGCAAATCTAAGTCAAAGTCATGCAACTAGTCCACCAAACAAATATAACTTAGTCACTTCAAATAAACACTTGGCCATACTATTAATTAGAAATTAGTTTAGCCTTTTTAAAGTATAGAATGACCATATACTTATAATCAATTTAAGGCTTTAGATAACTTAGCCAATTCAACATATGAATTAAGATTGCAGCATGTGTGACCTTAAAAACTTTGGCCACTAATTATTTAATCAATAGCCCAGTTTTATCAGTCGACCCAATTTTGCAATTGGACTTTGCTCGACAAAAATTATGAATCATAAGACTTACTTAGGCTTGTTTGATGATCTCTTTGTCAGCCTAAATACTAGTTTCTTTAAATGGACAATTTTGCCATGTAAGTATACAACATTTATGCAAACTTCAACTTGGACATTTGTCTTAGCTTGATAAAATTCGATGCTATTTAAATTGGTGCCCTTCAAGGACAGGTGGCGTCTTGGGATACGCTCATTCAAATTAGTATTGCTAATTTAAATTTTGTGATAATGACATTATCTTCTCCAACTGACAGAAGAACTATCATAATTTTGAAAGTCAAATTGGTTTCTTTCCTTGTGAAGTATATTTATAGACACCTCTTCACTTTCCTCTTCATCTCCTGCAATTTCTCTCACCAGTCTCACTCTTTTACGTATCTCTTGAATCCCCAAATTCCTAATTCTTCCATCTTAATGGTGCACGATAAATGCACACCCAATCCTTCTGAGCCAACATTATCTCCTTCCCCAGCCACACTATGGAGTCATGTCCAATTAGCTTCTAGAGATTAAACTTGGATGTTAGAGGAATAGGTTCTCTATGATCCCACTCTAAGCAAAATGCAGGCCATGTTCCTCAAGACCCAGGTACTAGTTCCTTTTGATCTTGCTTTCGCTTCATATTTCTATGGTCCTACTAGTTTGTTTGAGGATTATACTCAAAATGATTCTTACCCTACTAAGCCCAAGTTTGAAACTTTATTCTTTAATATCCAAATCCCTATGTACCCATGGGTAATCAAGACAATATTTAGAACTTTCCAACAAGCATCCAAAGGTTATATCAGTTAGCTAGACATGGTTCAATCTATGATTGGAAAAGAAAAGGGATTTACAATAATATTTAGATTTCAAGATATAAAATCAAAATGATTCCAACTATGATTGGTGTAGCAATGGCCTCCTAGAATCCAATCATCAATAGCTTCTTGTTCAAGCACGGGTTTATGGGTCTTACCCTGTTTGATCTTGTTACTATCACAGGGCTTTGCTCTAATGCCCCTGCCATCTTGCCTTTGTTGAAGGCACAAACATGTTTTGAAAAAAATTAAGAAGAACTGAGATATATAAAAGATCATTACAGCTATTCTAGATGGATTTTTTCATTTAAGGGGTACAGGAATAGAACCAGTTACTGATAGGGAACATATGGCAATCCTTACTCTCTGGCTTTGCAAAAATGTATTCTATCGTTCTGGGATTAAGATTGCGCCTACTACAATTCTAGTGACTATACTATTGATGGACTTCATGGAGTATGGTCTTGTCTTGTTATTATTGGGCTGCCTCTACTTTACTCTTAATGAGATTTATTTAGCTTTGTTGAGCAAAGAAATTATTAATAACCTTAGAAGAACTCTTTGGTTGCTTCAGCTATGGCTGAATTCTTTATTCGCTAACCATCTTTGTTCTACTTTTCCTATTGATGTTGAACAATGCTGCTATAGGATTAGGTTAATCTATTTATGTGTTATAAAGTAAAAGAAGAGCAACTCCAAAGGTACTTCAGATTCTTGTATCATTTGAATGAATATGAAAATCTAAGGCTTCTTTATCCTTTTACTAGGAGGGAGTTTGATCATAGAAAGATTGGTGTGGTGGTACACAACCCTTGTTTCATGTCTAAAAATTTATTTTTATATAAATTCTCCTATAGAAATACAAGGGTGGTTTTTCCTAGACCATTCCATAAGCTGTCCTAAAAGATCTGAGTTACCTTTCAACAATTATAGTAGTTTGAGCCTCACTATTTAGCTACTCTTAAGTTCAAGGCTTGGTGCTATTCTTTTGCTACACATAGATTTAATCGTCCTTATGAAGAATTGATTGATTCTCTTATTTTTGTGTGAATAGATAATATGTTACGCAAGTCTAAAACAATTCATTGTCAAGAGATTATTGACTTTCAAACCTATTATCCGGTCGATGGGATCATAATGATATAGAGGGACAATTGAACGAGCTTGACCTATGTTCATTGAACATAGGAGAAATCATTTTGAATCTTGCATTAGGAGATAGCAGAGGGCTAGGAGATTCAATGCCTTGCTTAGCTTATTGGCTTTCTTAAGGCCCTTCAAGCCTAAGCCTTTGCCAAATGCTCTTTTCTTATTTATCTTCTGTGTTAATGACTTAGTCATCCCAGATAATGGTCATTTTCTTTACTTTGTGCTTTAGAGACATTCCTTGTTCTATTTTAACCTTGGTTCTTTGTCTAATAGAACTTGTTACAGAGGCCATTCCCATCCCATCGGAAGGAGAAACACCCTCTAATAGGAGTGGAAAGCCACTAGTACCCCTAAGGACCCCCAAGGCCACTCGATAGTTGAGTCAAGGTCATAGATCTTTATCTTCTCAGGTAGTTAAATTTTGAATATTGCATTATTTGTCAAATTGTTCTAATACATTTCTTTCCTTACAAGGTAGCAAAACTTAATCTTCTTCTCTTAATTCTCCTTCAAAAAGTCACAAAATCTTGCCAGTGAGTATCTTCATCTTTATATAATTTTTGTTCGACCTTTATTTATTAATTCATCTCAAATTTCTAAATTTTGGAACAGTTTGTCACTTTTCCTAGTGAAGAAACTAGCTCAAAGAAAGCTACTAAAGTCAAAGTAAGATATTATCACTACACTTGAATTTCATTATTCTTCATATTTTTCTAATTTTGGCTCTATTTCAAGGAAAGAGAAAACTTGAAGCAGTCACCAAAAGACCGGTGTGACAATTGCAAGATCATATTTTCTTTACTTTTGAAACTTTTTGTGATCTTGCCACTTATGAAAATAACTTGACTTTCAATAAAAAAGATAGAGGACTGCTCTGGAGGATGACTCTGATGAGAACGATGAATCTCTGGAGACCCCACCCCTCGGGCCAATGAATGAAAGCCAGACTTTTTCTTTTCCTCCATTAGAGACTACCCATGCTGCCTCCTAAGATCCCACAGATGTACATCCTCCAATTATTGAAGTTGAAGAGAACATACCCTCATATAGCTCTCCTATGAATGAAGAATTTGATTTTGAGCTTAGAGAACCAATGATAACAAATAGGCAAACTATTAGTATGGCCGCTGAAATTGCTAAATTGGTCACTAATCCCTTTGCCCCCCAAAATCCAACTAGTTAAGTAGGAGTAGGAGGAAGTGGTCCCAGTGATACTCCTGCAACAAATACTAGCAGTCTTGCAAGTTCGCCAAGTAAAGGATCCTCTTCTTTTGATGGCATTCTTAAAAGGAACCCTTTAGCCGAAGATCCATTTGAAAATGTATAGTTCAAGGCTAAAGAAAAGTCTCCAAAGGAGAAGGATAATGACTGAATCATGGATCATATAAAGTTCATTAGTGACATTGGTCTTTTATTGAGTAAACATTTCAAAACCATTACCAATGATCCTAATGCAAGTGCTAAATTCCTTTGCCATCTTGACTACTTTGATAATGCAAAAGATGAGATCATGTCAGGCATATTATATAAATCCCTTAGATTCATTACTGCACAATGTCGCTCCATATTTTCCTCCTATGACACTACCAGAGAAAGCATAAATCGCCTTGATGCTTATAATGAGAAAAATGAAGCTCTAGTAGTTAAAATCCAAGAGGGTTGTCACAAGTACAAGGCAGGTCGCAAAAGGCTAATGGAGCTCAAAGAAGGTAGGGACCAATTGGTTGAGCTCGATAAGAGATTACTGATTTATGCATAGCTTTGTGCAAGAAAGAAGATGAAGTAGACCGGCTTAAGAATTTGCTTCAGAATCAAGATGTAAAATGCGAGGCTATTGCAAAGAGTGAGGAAAACCTCAAAAAGGAAGCCTTTCAACTTGGCGGAGCTATGGATTTGTTGTATGCCGAATATGCTGATGTATATGATAGAGTCCGAGAGGCCGAAGCTGAGCGAGATCAGCTTAAATCCAACTGGCGTGCTCTATAGGCAAATTTCAAGCTGACAAGCCACTTTATCAAAGTAAGGGGGTGTATGGATCTTTAGGGGAAATGCTAATGAACATTGGTTTTATTTATTTTACTTTGATATGACCATACATTTGGCCTTAGTGACAATTATACTAGTATTTTTATTTCATACATTTCTAGCCTGTGCACTTTTAGATATTTTCTATTAATAGATCCAATGTGTCGACTAGTACGCACTTCCTATAGTCGATATGTGTTTCTAGAATAACAATATCTCACCTTAAATTATTTTTACCAATAAGGACTCCATTTACCATAAGTTCGGTTGCGTTGATCAATGGGTTGAATTACCTTCCAAACTAGGTCGCCAACTAGAAAATTATGACTTTTGATTCTCTTGTTATAATTATGCACGACCTTGTTTTTTTATATAAGATGGTTGAATGCCATCAACCACTATTCTATTAACTAGTCTAGCTCAACATACATCTTGTTCCAGTATTCCTCTGAATATATTTCTTCTTACCTTTGTACCCTTAACAATTTGATATTTATTTGTACTGGTAATATTACATCTTGCATATATACCAATCTATATGCAGGTACTCCCATCAACTCTTGGGCAACGTTCGACAAGCCCACAACACTTGGTATAATATTTCATGCCAACTTCTTGAATGCCAACCAATGTGTTTCTTAATAAGATTGATATTAATCTTATTTGTAGCCTTTGCCTACCTATTTGGTTATGCATAATAAGGTGTAAAAGTTAACTTTTTTTCCCCTTCATGACTGAGTATACTCTATCACCTTCTTTCATGTAAATATTATGCCTTAGTTAGTTGTAACTGTTTCAAGTATCCTACACCAACACAAATTGTTCATTTTTATGAAATGAATCATGTTATTCTGGGTAACCTCTTTCATGGGCACAACTTCCACATATTTGGTAAAGTAATCAACAGTGACCAATACATATTTATGCCCCTTAGAGGAAGGCGTGTATTTGACCTATGATATCCATAACCCATCTTCTAAATGGATATGGCTTAATGATTGAATACTATTGGTCAGTAGGAAGATGTTGTATAGAGACATACTTATGGCATTCTAGACATGACGTAGAGTATTCTATGCATTCTATCCATATAGAATTCCAAAAGTATCCTCATTGATGAAGCAAGTAATTCATTTTATGAACTTCTTGATGGGCTCCACATATTCCTTCATAGACTTCTGCCATGGCAGTGTATGCTTCCTTGTAACCCAAATAGGTTAATAAACTTTCATTGATTGACTTGCAACACAAAATTCCATCAACAAGCACAAAGTTGAGGGCCTTTATTTTAAGTTTCCTATGAGCTTATGTGTTCAGATTATCTAAATATTCATTTAATGGTCTTCACCAATCATCCAAATCCACGTTGTTGTTAGCCTTAAGAAAGTTAACTTCTCTTTGGCTCATAGGCGACAATGATGTATTGACCTCAATCAATTTGGTTAAAGTTGATGTAGACACTTTATACCTTAAAGCTAGTTACGCCAACTCATTCACAACTTTGTTTGATGCTCTTGCTACATACGTTAATATGATTTCATCAAACTCGAAGGTCAATCTTGCAACCATTGCAAAATAATTGTTCAGATTTTCATCTATACATTGATATTGTTGAGTCATTTGTTTGATTACTAGCTAGGAATCTCCTATGACTTTGACATTCCTGTAGTCTAATTGAAGTAAGATTTCGAGGCCTACGACCAAAGCTTTATATTTTGCTTCGTTATTTGAACATTTAGGACTGATTTGGAACCTAAACTTTATTGGTTCCCTTTAGGACTTAGTTTTAAAAATACCAATGCGTGAACCCTTTTGGTGACTAGAACCATCAAAGTATATTCTCCATCGTTTTAGGCTAACATAAAGAACTATTTCCTTAAAATGATGGTCAACCCCAAAGTTAGCTAGCACTTGTCATTTCATCAATTTTCTAGGTACATATTGTAATAAAAACTCAGATAAAGCAATTGCCCATATTCCAATTCTGTTGTGAGTAATATGTACTTTGATGTACTTAATAACATTAATGTCAAAAAGAACAAATACTTCAGTCAGTAACAGGTAATATTTCAATTTCATACATGAAGAATACATAGCTTAACATAGTTTTTCTATATCACTATAGTTCTTTTCAACCTTTATTAGCATCTGTCTGTAGTAGAATATTGAACACTCGACACCATCTTCACCATCTTAAGCAAGAAAGCTTCCAATGATATCATTTGTTGCCAAAATATACAGCTTAGCGGTCTACCAGCTTTTAGAGGATTCATAATAAAAGGATTAACTAAGTATCTTTTTATTTCAACAAAATATTTTTGGTGTTCCTCATTCCATATGAACTCTTCCTCCTTCTTAAGCTTCAATAATGGAGAATATACCTTCATCCTACCCGACAGATTTGAGATGAATCTTTACTAGAAGTTAATATTTCCCAATTAGGATTGTGATTATTTTTTTATTTTACGGTGGATTAGTCTCCATGGTCGCCTTGGCTTTATTTTTGTCGATTTCTATGCTCTACTTATATATGAGGAAGACAAAGAAATTTCTTATTGAAACACCAAAAATACATTTAGTTGGATTCATTTTCAAATTATGTTTTCTCATTCATTCAAAAGTATTTCAAAAATTCAACAAATAATTTTGGTTTGAGTTAGATTTTACTACCATGTCTTCCATATAGAGTTCCATAAACTTGCCCATCATATCATAAAAGATGGTATTCATTGTCCTTTGGTAGGTAGCTTCCGTATTCTTTAGATCAAAAGACATCACCACTCATCTATAAGTCCTAATGGCCCTTAGACATCAAAAGGCTATCTTGTCGACTTCTTCTTTGGCAATGTATATCTGGTTATGTCCTAAATAAGCATCCATAAGACTTAAGACATCATGGTAGGAAGCAGAATCAACCAACATGTCTACAATCGACATCAGGTCCTCGTCCTTCAAAGTTGTAGTATTAAGATTATGAAAATCCACATAAATTCAAAGTTTGTAGTTTTTCTTCATTACTGGGACTATATTGGAAAACTAGGCTACATACCTTATAATTTTAATAAATTTGGCTTTGAGTAGCCTCTCAATCTCTTTTTTTATTTCTGGGATCACCTTTAGGGCAAATCATCTTGTTAGTTGCTTTACTGGCTGGTACCAAAGTTTCAAAGGTAGATTATTTTTTACTAGGTCTTGGCACAATCTAAGCATCTCACTCTAATCTCAGGAAAAATAATCTCGATACTCCTTGAGTAAGGAAATGAGTGCTTCCTAGAAGTCAGCTAGAAGTAACTTACAAATAAAAGTTAGTCAATAGGACTTGCTATCTCCAAGGTTGACTTCCTTTGTTAGGTCTTGTGTTTTAATAGTTTTGTCACTGTCTTTGAGCGATGAGTATTCAAAAAGACCATATTCCTCATGTATACAATCGGGGACTTTGTTTTTCTTTCCCCCTTCATCCTTGTTGACCATGTAGGATAACAACCTTCTC
The DNA here is from genome assembly GCA_029884595.1 of Ormosia semicastrata. Lineage (NCBI taxonomy): Eukaryota > Viridiplantae > Streptophyta > Magnoliopsida > Fabales > Fabaceae > Ormosia > Ormosia semicastrata. The sequence continues at coordinate 96,779,826 of JAQQTO010000063.1, read as the reverse complement.
AGATGTTGTTCGATGCTAATTTCTCATCCTTAGGCCATTTGTCAGCTACTGGGAAGATATGAAACCCAATGTGATCAAGTTTGATATTGGTTGTTCTTAAATCGAATCTGACCTTTACTAGATCAATTGGGCAGATTGTTGGGTTGTATTCCTCGAATTCAATATACCATTGCTGCACGTAGCAAGGATTGTCATTAGCGAGGATTATTTCAACATCTCCTTCATCATTCAACAAGATTAGCTTTTGATGGACAGTTAAAGGTATTGCTCCTACGACATGAATCTAATCGCGTCCTAGAAGAAAATTATAATTTCTTTTGATGGGATGACCACGAATAATGGCTTCCTCTTAGCGGAACCCACAAGTACACTTAACATTGCTACTCCCTCAGAAGGGTAACTGTTACCTTTGAAGTCAGTAAAAATAATCAAGTTAGTATTTCTCATATCTTCCTGGGTTTTACCTAACTTCCTAAACATAGTCTTTGAAACCAAATTCACCACTGCTCCACCATCTATCAGCACGTGGTTTGTAGGAACTCCCTCTACATACACCTTTACATGTAGTAGTTTCAAGTGATCCTTCATCTTTTCACTAGGTTTCTCAAACTTAGCAGCATTATTAAAATAGAAATCATGGACTACTTATAGATCCATATTTCCTCCTAATCTAGCTCTTCTACAATTCTATAGGATTTCAATGTTAATTTCAAGATAGTTACTAGATTCAAGGCTATTGATTGCCCTCTAGATTATTTATAGTCTTTTTAATCAACTCAGCGACCGTGTAGTATTCTAGATTCACCTATGGCTGTGCATTTTCTAGAAATGGATGATATTATAGGTGAGCATCATACCTATACTCGAGATTGGCAATGGTCTGCACATGGCGCTATATCTAGTCGACCATATTGTCATCAATAGACTTTACATTAGACTCCTTACTTCTGTCTAATCTAGGATTTCTCACTTACTTCTGAGCCATTTCTTCTACGTGCCTTGCTTCAGACCTTTCCCTTTGTCTCTGTCACTTCTGAGTACTAGTGATTGGTTGGTAATATTTATCTAGACCATATGAATGTGAGAAATTAGCCCTACACCATTCATTGCCCCCATATCAAAGGAGGTCGCCTACTTAGAGCAAGGGCAAAGCTTTGGTAGTATTCCTTTGCCATTTTTTAGTAAGTACATAATCCTTAGGAACTCTAGTTTTGTTGTGCAAGACCTCAACAAGAAAGGAAAAAGGACCAAAGTTGATAGCCTTTCGTCTCCCTGCTACCTTAACTTGGTCGACATTGGTCGATGTAGCCTATTTTTGGAAATAAGCCATCTTAGGTTGCATGGTCACTTTTCCATGCAAACTTATCATGAAAGATTTAGGATTAGTCATATTTATTACCTTTTCTTTTTCTATCATGGTTACCTTCTCCTCTTCGTGTTTCTTGTACACCATCTTACAAACTGGGCATATCTTCACTTGATGGCCTCCTTTATCCATCCTTTTCAGATTTGCATTATCATTTCATCAAACCTGGGATATCTATGGGTGACTTTTGATAAGTCAACTGTCTCCCATGGACATGTCTCCTCTTTAGTCATGGGTCCAAAATCCACCCGAATCATCCCAACATGGAGATTCTGCGGCTCTATATTTTCAGCCTACATTTTAATCATATCAGTTTCGGCCTTCATCACCAAATTAGGTTTGTCAACAAACTTTAGTCTCTTCGTTGATCCTATCCTAAATCATGTCCCTGAATTATGAACAACTACTAGTTGAGTGCTTATATGAACTATGAAATCTATAATAAGTTTAGTTCTTAAGTTCATTAGGCGATAGAAAAACATACCCCTAGGTTAATTTAATCTATTGGTCTTTTAAAAGCATGTCAAATATTTGATCAACCTTAGTGACATCAAGTGAGTAGACTTGACGCTTTAGGTACTCCATAATATCTTTCCTTTTAGTTGGTTTCAACACATGGCAAGTATATGAAGGTCATTTTTGTGGTTCAACAACAAATATGTCTCCTATTTCAATTTCATTATTGCTGTTATATTCAACCATATGACCTCATTCTCTCTTTTCCCATCTTTTTAATTGACCTTTCTTTTGTTGGAGCTTCTCAATCTTTCACACTTTGTTAGCTAACTAAGTCATATTTGCAAATTATTGATTAATTAGATTCTTACAAATGGCAAAGTCTAATCATTTAGTAGCTATCTTAACCACCTCAGGTTCAAGGATAGGGATGAAGCTCTTACTCCACATATACCTAGAACAACTAAAATAATCATCTATGCTTTCATTAGGCCTTTTCTTGATATTGAGAGGTTCAGTTAGTCCTATTTTCTTTTTTGGGCTAAAGAATTAATCATGGAAGAATTGCTCGAATTGCTCCCAAGAGTGGATGAAGTGAGGGGGTAATGTAGAGTACCAAGTAAAGGCATTTTAAGTCAAAGAATTAGGAAATAATTTCATTTTCAAGTATTTGTTAAAAGCCAAGTCACTACACTCTATTGTAAATCTAGCAACATGCTCAATGGAAGATTCGCCTCTTTCTCCTGAGAACTTGGAGAATTTGGGGATTTTGTATAGTCTAGGGAGTTCTAATTGATATATCCACTTTGGGAAGGCAAATATTGTTGGTGTATGCCCTAGAGGCCAATTTATTTTGACTATATTAGCTTACATTGTATTATGCTATTTATTTAATATATGAGACATTTCATTTATTGTGTTATTTATGATATACATAATAAAGTCCTTAGAATAGTAAGTTTTATGCTATAGGACATCAAGTGGATAACTTGATCATGAGATCCTATTAGATAGAAGCAGAATACTATTCTTAAATGTCCCTAGTCAAGTATTATTATTAATCAAGACGAGAATAACGCATTGATACCAGTATGTGCGTAGACTGATGGCCACATCTCATGGGTCATGGATATGAGATATCAAGTTTTCACATAGATACATATTAGAGTAATGATGTATTGGACTGACCCACCATGAGAACTCTACATGGATCGTTACGTGAATGTCATAAGTGATTCTCAAAGTGACAATGGTGTATATGGTTCTTTGACTTGAAATCACTACGATTCCTACATGAGAAGTTGTATGTTTTAATGCCATCAAACATCATCTGTAACAAGATGATTATAAAGTTAGTTATTGAATATATTGTGAATCATGCAAAGGGATGTGAGTGACCGAAATGGAATTTGTCCTTCCTACATAACATAAACGATATCTTCGAGCCCCTTGATTAAGTGAGACTACGAAATGCATGGTCATGCTCAAATGAGTCAATATGATATATTGATCTCATTTGTTATTACTACGTCTACTTGAGTATCAGGAAATGAAAGATTGAACTATATAAGGGTGACACGTTTCATGCCTTATGTTCAATTTAGAAATCTAGACAAAGGGACTAAACTACATAGTAACATTGATCACGGAAAGGTTATGTCAAATCACTGACATTTTCATTACTTGGGTAGCAGCGATGTGTTGCTAAATACCGCTCAATGCTTGTAATGCTAAAATGAGATTTTAATATTACTACTAACGTCATGAAAACCTACAGGGTCGCACACTTAGAACAAACTTTGTTGGAGCCATAATGATCCAAGTTGGAGTGGGATTCAATCATGGGCCAGTCTCATAATAGATGAGTCTAGGGTTGCACAGCTTAACTTGCTGCTGTTCTCACTCGCATTAGGCAGCAACTATTATAAATAGCACTGTTAAAGGGGCTGTCAAGGCACGCAAAAAAAAACCCTAGCCGTACTTGACAGAAACAGTGAGTGAGAGAGTGACATGTTTCTCTTCTCTTTACAGCTAGCACTGTAGTAGAGAGGTCGAGCTCCAAGGCTGCAGACGTTGGACGTGTTGCAAGTCTGTTCGTGTGGATAACGTAGAGACATCATTGTTGTTGCAGTGCTTGTGATTTGCTTGATCATTTTTCCATCCCGCTTCAAGAGGTAAACTTAAAAAACACGGATTATGGTCCTCTTTTTGCATGCATCCTTAGTGGGAATTTTGTTTTTTCACTGTGTGATGTATCCACAATTCCCAACAGTGGTATCAGAGCCATTTACAAAACCATGATTCGGTCTTTATTGCTTATGTGTCGTATGAAATAATATTTTTAGTTATTCTCTTTTTGGTAAAAGGTATGATCTTTAGTATGTTATTTTAGAAAACGTATGAATCCTTTGTGAAAACATATTTTGTTTGACATATTGTATGCGAAACCATGATGATGTTTTCGAAACTATGAACATGTTCATATGTGTTTATATGTCTGTATGTCGTTGCGAAGTTTTCTGGTATCTATATGTGTCATATACAGCGGCGCGACACAAGGAATTTGGAAACCTTGTTTATGGTCTGCGGCAACATCAAATGTTGAAGTCAAGCAAACTTTGTTTCTGGGCAACAGCGCGGTGCAAGGGTTCTGGAAACCTTGTCTTAGTCTATAGCAGCATCAAGTGTTAATGTCAAGTAAACCTAGTTTTTGGATAGCACAGCAACCGCGTTAAGGGTTTTCCTGCGACATGAAGTATTCATGTCCTCACGGCTATGAGGGTTCAAGAGTTTATACCCTAATTGTCAAGGATGCGCAAGAGGTTCAGCTATTGTTTACGATTCAAATTTTTGGGTCGGGGCGCTACCCTGCACCTGTTGGGAATCGCGGATACATCACATAGTGAAAAACAGAATTCCCACCAAGGATTCACGTGAAAAAGCTATAATTCGAGTTTTAAAATTGTTTACCTCATGAAGCGTGATCAAAGGAAGTGACGTGAATCACCAACACCGTAACAATGATGATGTCTCTACGGTATCCACATGAACAGACTCACGAACATTGAACGTTTACAAAAAGGAGCCTCATGTCTCTCACACAGTGCTAGCTGCAAAGAGAAGAGAAGAAACTTGTCACTCACTCACTCACTTTTCTGTAGGTGCGGCTAGGGTTCTGTAATGCGTGTCTTAGCAGCCCCCTTAGTATTACTATTTATAATAGTGTCTGTCTTAAGTAAATGTGAGCAATAGCAAGGTAAGCTGTGTAACCCTAGACTAATCTATTATGAGTCTAGCCCACATTTGAATCCTAGTCCAACTTGGATCTATTGCTCCAATTTTAGTCTGCTCTATGTGTGTGACCCTGTAGGTTCTCATTACGTTCGTAGTAATATTAAAATCCTATTTTAATATTACACGTAGTGAGCAGTATCTAGCAACACATCGCTACTACCCAAGTAATGAGAATGTCAGTGATTTGACATAACCTTTCCGTGACTAATGTTTTTGTGTCGTTTAGTCCCTTTGTCAAGATATCTAGATTGAACACAAGGCATGGAATACATCACCCTTGTATAGTCCAATCCTTCGTTTCATGATACTCGAGTAGACTTTGTAACAACAAATGAAATTAATATCTCATATTGACTCATTTGAGAATGGCCATGTATTTTGCAGTCTCACTCAATCAGGGGGCCCAAAGATATCGCTTCTATTATGTTAGAGTGACAAATCCTATCTAGGTCACTCACATCCCTCTGCATGATTCGTGGTATGTCTAATAACTAACTTTATAATCATCTTGTTACAGATGATGTTTGATGGCATTAAAACACACAACTCCTCGTGTAGGAATTGTAGTGATTTTAAGTCAAAGGACCACAGACACCATTGTCACTATGAGAATCGCTTACGACACTCACGTAACGATCCATGTAGCGTTCTCATGGAAGGTCAATCCAGTACATCATTACTCTAATATGTACCCATGTGAAGACTTGATATCTCATATCCATGACCCATGAGATGTAGTCATCAGTCTACGCACATACTAGTCTCAATGCATTATTGTTGTCCTAATTAACAATAATACTTGACTAGGGACATTTAAGAATATTGTTCTAATTTTATCCAATAGGATTTCACGATCAAGTCAACCACTTGATGTCCTATGGCATCAAAGTTACTATTATAAGGACTTTATTATGTTTATTAAAAAGAACATAATAAATGAAATGCCTTATATATTAAAATTAACATAATAGAATGTATGTAGATACAGACAAATGTATCAGCCTCTAGGACATACACCAACAGCACCCCATAAGGGCCGGCCTCCCCTTGACCCCCGCCTGCTGACCGGGGCCACTACCCTGAACCCTGTTGCGTAGTATGTGTTATTCTAAAGCGCGATATTCAATTTTGTTTTATAACTCACAAAATAACAATGTAATTTTTGTTTAGAGTTTATATGTTCTTTGTGGTATATGGTGCAAGGTTATGGCCTTTGTCCTCTTTTAAGCTTTTTGGTTAATTTTAAAATACGACCTACATGTCGTGCCTTTCTCTTTACATTCTAGTTGTACATTCTCTTCTCATCTAACTCCCCTCGTATGTAAAATGAGGTTTCTTTATACTTTGTAATGTAATCTTGATATGGAGGCAAGAAGATGACATCATATGAGGACGTTGGTGGGAGCGCTTAGTGAAGCTCGTTCGCTCCTTAGGTTTAGTTATTCATACTCTTATTGGCTTGGGATAATCAATGTGTTAATGGCCATAACCATGTCATATTCTTGTTACGCTTTACATGTATGAAATGCTTGGATGTTTATGGTATGTTAAATAGTTTAATAAATGGTGAGATCTAATAATAATTATAAAAATTCCCTCAAAGAAGATATTAAGTCATTATGTGATGCCTTCCAATGCGTGGCACTCGTCAAGGCTAGTATGGATTAAGTGTAGGTCATCCAAAGGAGGATGGCTTTATCTATATTAGTAAGACGTGATGGGATAAAGGTAATATCCAACTACTAACCATTGGGTCAGACTTAACTAGGCCATTTCAATAGAATTGAAGACTTAGAGGAATAGAGTTAGGCTTTTTAGTCCATTAGATGGATTAGAATAAGTGTTATTCACCCAACTATCCGAGAGTTTCATGTGATATAATTGAAAAATGTTTCCTACCTAAATAATCAAACTTTGAGCGATCAGCCAAAGCTGAATCAAAGTTAGGTGAAATATGGATCTTGGCCCACTAGGAAATCTTACGATGGGATTTTCTGAGTCAATGCTGAGGGTTATTGATTTGAATAAAATAGTGGGAGACATATTTAATTAAAGACATTGTTAAATATGTGTATGACATGATACTTATACTTTGTATACTTTCTGTTGATAGATTACCATGGCAACAAACACTTCAAATAACTTATCATTGCGATCCGTCCTTGAAAAGGACAAATTTTTTGGGACAAATTTCCTAGACTGGTACAAGAATATAAGGTTTGTCCTCAAACATGAGAAAATGTTGATGTTCTAGAGCAGCCCATTCCTAAGCCACCAGCAGTAAATGCCCCTAGAGGTGAAAATGATGCTTATAAGTAGCATCAAGATGACGCCTTGGACATCGGATGTCTCATGCTAGCCACCATGAACTCTGAGCTTTAGAAGCAACATAAGAACATGGATGCTTACAATATGATCGTGTTGAAGAAGCTCTATCAAGAGCAAGCTAGGCATGAGAGATTCGAAGTTTCTAAGGCACTTTTTCAGTACAAACTAGTAAATGGAAGCCCTGTTGGTGCTCATATGTTCAAAATGATTAGGTACATTGAAAACATAGAGAGGCTAAGTTTCCTATTGGGTCAAGAGTTGGCCACTGATCTAGTCCTGCAATCATTGCCGAAAAGTTTTAGTCAATTCGTCATGAATTACAACATGAATGAAATTGACAAATCTCTACCAGAGTTGCTAAGCATGTTGAGAACTATTGAGCAAAACATTAATAAGGGAAAAGAAATCCAAAAGGCTAAGGGCAAAAACTAGCTGAAGAAGCCCAAGGACAAATGGAAGGGCAAAGGAAAGGAGAAATCTAAGCCTAACACTTTCGGCTTGAAACCTAAGGGCGGAGTGGCTAAGGAAGGTATGTGCTTCCACTGTGGTTAGTGATGCGTGCGGAAGTAGTGATTAAAATTTAGATAAAAATCAGTTGTCAGGCCCACCAGAAAATAAAAACCTTACAACTAGTTGTAGTTAGTAAGGGTCGATCCACAGAGAACCAATTCAATTAACACTATTAAATAATTCCCAATGTAAACTCTGATTAATAATAAACAAAATAGGGGTTTTGGAGTTTTGATGAACAATGAACAGACTTCAAAGACAATAACAATAAACAAACTGAAATCAACAATATAAGAAAATTGGTTAAGAGATTGAATCCACCACTAGATTTATATGATAATGTAAATTCACATATCATTTTATTCCAACATGCTCAATTATGTTTTTATGCAATTGTGAAAGTAAATCTCTGTTTTCCTGACGTGTTGGCCAATTTAGCAACCGCTCAAATCAACTCCTAATCACTGATTAGTCATAAAGCAACCGCTCTTACAACTATCCAACAATTGCATTAAGATTTAGAAAACCAATTACACTAAGATCTAATCACACACCGGGATTAAATTACTTAGAACATATATTTCTCTAGATCTACTACCACAACCGTGCATAATAAACCCAGATCTACCACTTTTATAACTGGCAAATAGCACAAAGATAATTATACCCACATGAACATCATACATCCCACTAGATCTACTACCACAACCATGCATAATAAACCTAGATCTACCACTTTGAAAGTGGAAACAAGTATAAAAACCTTTATACCAACAATAGATTCAGAAATATATGAATAAAAACATAACTGTGTTGAAATAATCAAATATGCAAGGTTCACAACATTAATACTAGTGGTTTCATCACTCCCTTAACCAAGGGAGGTTTAGTTACACATAACTAGAAGGAAATCACAAGAAAAACTATGAAGAAACAAAAAGAAACTATGAGAGAAATGAAGGAGAGTCCAACTTCTTTCATGATAACCAATGGTGCCTTTTATAGAAGTCTAGGGTAACAAAATGACAAAAGGGAGTGGATGGATGAGTGGGTTAGTGGAGTGGAGTGGTTGAGTGGATTGGTTGAGTGGGTTAGTTGAGTGGATGAGTGGAGTGGAGTGGTTGAGTAGTTGAGTGGATTGATTTAGTGGATGAGTAGTCCAGTGGATGAGTGGAGTGATTTGGTTGAGTAGTTGAGTGGATTGATTTAGTGGATGAGTAGTTGAGTGGATGAGTAGTTGAGTGGATGAGTGGTTTGATTTAGTGGATGAGTAGTTGAGTGGATGAGTGGAGTGATTTGGTTGAGTGGAGTGGAGTGGTTGAGTGCGAAAATTTCTTGGTCTGACTTGGAAGCCAAAAACGACCGACTATACTTCAGATCCATGAAAAGTACTCTTCATGAAAGTTGTAGATCTTTGTCTTGGCTATAACATGCATATCTGGATCATCCAATTTGGCTTCCTACAGCCCAAGATATGACCCAAATACCACAGGTTGTTCAAACCCAACTTCAGCACATCTGTTCCGACTTGCAAGCCCAAACTGACCCATTAGACTTCATTCTTTCAAAAGGTGTTCTTCATGAAAGTTGTTTATTTGAATTTTGACTATCAACTATCCAAATTTCAGCCCATCTCCATTATTACAGCTTGAAATATGATTTTATGAGTGCACACCATTCGGATTCTAGTGACAGAACCCGTATTCTGACTTCCATGTAAACTTAGGTCCCTTAGACATCTGTTTAGGACTTCGAGCTCTTCATCAAAGTTGTAGAGCTTCCTCTTAGCTTTCCTACAAGATAAAATTTATGATTATCAAATATTAGGAACTCAAGTTATGGCCAAAATACAGAAACAGTGTAAAATCTCAATAATGCTGAAAATATTCAATTAGGACCAATTTGAGCTCAAACTCACAAAATCATACCAAACTCAATCAATTAAGAATATGGAGAGTGTAAATGACTAAACATAAGGGTTTCTTAATAAATAAAATATGTGATTATCAAATTCTCCCACACTTAGCTTTTTGCACTCCTGGGCAAAACTCAAGACCAAAACAAGGACATAAGAGATTAACAAAATTTTAAATTCCAACGACATTCAAGAGCCCAAAATTTTACAATCAAGAAGAACAACCAAAGGTTCAAGGGATCAAAACATTCATGAGTTAACAATTCTCCACATCTCAAACCAACAAGCAAGGTATCTTCAACATGAATCGAGAATGATAGATCCTCACAAGATTCCCTCTCAATCTCTCAAGTGTTTAAAAGATAGGTATTTCACTCAATTCAACCATGAAAATTGTACTACCATAAGCTTGCTTATCTTCTACTTCTCCACTACTCAAAACACATGCATACACAAATCATGAGGACTTTATTCAAGGTTGTAGTGAGGTCAAGGTAACAGAAGAGGGTAAAATGGATATGAGAGGATAAATACCAAAGAGAATAAAAGCAAATGAGAGCTGAGTTCAAATAACAAGCATAAAAGTTCATCCCAACTCTAATGTATAACTCTTTACATATTCATTTCTCAATTCTTTTCTCAGCTATTTTTTTTTTTGGGCACTCTTTCCTTTTTCAACAATCATTTTGTACACACACCCCCACACTTGTTCAAAAACTCATCCATTAACCAAGCTAATGTTCTTTTATTCCCTAAGGTAAAGTAAGAACACGATTTTTCATTTAAGGCAATAATGAGCTAGAAACAAGGAATGGTCAAATAAGTTCAAAGGGGTTAAGTAAAGGAAAATATACAAGGTTGGCAGGAATCAGAAAATTTTCAAGAAGTCAAAAGAGTGCTTGATATCATATTGAAAACAAGGTTGGCTATTTGGTTATACTAGCTAATTAAGAAAGAGGGCCTCAATCATGTTCATGCATGCAAGTGAAATGTAGCCTTAAAAAGAATCAAAACAAGTTCTAGAGTGGTCATTAACATGAGTGAAAGTCGCACAAGAAAGAAGAGAATGGCATAAATGTTGAATCCATCCATTAGGCTCAAAATCTCAGAAGGTATGCATCCATCAAACTCAATTCATCAATTCAATCATCCATCACCAAGCACATCAGTTCAAGAAGGGAGAAAAGTTATTCAATCATGCAATGATTCTTTTTCTTTTAAAACTTTTTTTTTTTGAAATTAAGACATTTTTTTTAATGCTAAAATCTCTCCCCCACACTTAATATAACATTGCCCTCAATGTGAAAGAGAGATATAAAAAGAGCAACACAACCTGATAAGAAGTGAATCAACGCTAAGCAGGAAAAGAAACACACTTGTCGATCCGCATCAGACCCTGAAAAGAAATCAAATAATAAAACTTTAGTACTTCCACAATTTAATACTAATTAATTACTACCTAAAAACAAACTCCTTACTCTTCCACCAATTAAGATGCGTCTCAAGAGTAAAATTACTCCTTACTCTGCCATCACTAATTGGTTTAATAAGTCCATGACAATCATATCATACTTTCCAAACAAAATAACAAATTTTTTTTTTAGGTCAACTATCCTTCCCCCCCAACTAGATCACAACATTGTCCCCAATGTTAAAATATAGATGAGTAAAGGATAGAAGATATTACCTGTTGGAGAAAGCTGACACAAATTTAAACAGAAACAAAGTACAATAAAATCAAACCGACTAAAGAGAAAGTGTCAGATCTGGCTTTCTTTTCTTGTCACTTCCTTTGTTTGCTTCTGTTGACCAGTCTATCGAGCCAATACCTTATCGTGTACATACTCAAAAGCTTCTAATTTATCAATGAGCTCATCAATAGTGGAGGCGAGAGATAAGAAGTTGTCTTGCTGAAGGAGTGATAAATTTACGTTCCACAGCATTGTCAAGAAAAAATAACAAAAGATCAAAGAAATTATTAACATTCAACAAACTAATGGGTTTATGGTGGATGTTCAGTTCGGCCCAAGAAACAATTTGAAAAATTTCTTCCAAAGTACCAAAACCACATGGTAAGACAAGAAATGCATCGAATTGTCAACCATTGTTTTCATTCGTCCATGCATGGATGTTACCCGAATTTATTCTCCAACTGTCTTTCCAAAGGATGTTATTTTCAGCTAAAGGTTTAGGAATAACACCTAAAACCCGATTGCCTCCTATAAAAGCAGAAAGTGATACACCCCCATTAACCCATGACAACCTCCCCATATACAAGATGAATATTCCTCGCAGCAAGTGATCGACCAAGAGTGCTAGTTGCGTTTACAAATTCTAATCCCTTCCCATAACTCGACCCACAAAAAACACAGACATTTTTGAGGTTATGAATAGAAGGCCCCATTCTATACTCTTCCTCTCTTTGAGTGTTTCTGAGTTGAAGGTTAGTGGAGAAAATGGAGTGTTTAAATAAGAAAAAGAATAGGAAGGGAAATAATTGTACCTATAAGGGTAGGTTGGCTTTGTTGTCGAAAAAGGTTGAAATTAAGAAACACAGAATCTTTTCTTTCTTTTTTTTTGTTTTTTTTTTTGTTTTTTTTTGTTTTTTTTTTTTATTCATAATGCGGACGGAGAAGGTTCATCACCTCCACTTCTGCATTCTCTGGAAGTTCATAATAAGGTTTGAGACGATGACCATTGACCTTAAATATTTTGCCTGAAATTTCACTCCTGATCTCAACTGCACCAAAAGGAAAAACATTAGTTACCACAAATGGCCCAATCCACTTAGAACGCAGTTTACCTGGAAACAATTTGAGTCTTGATTGAAAAAGCAGAACTTTTTGCCCTCTGTGAAATTTCTTTCTGGAAATCAACTGGTCATGGAATGCCTTAGCTTTAGTCTTATAAATCAGGGCATTCTCGAAGGCCTCATTTCTTAATTCTTCCGCCTTCTGTGCTTCGGAACTTCCTTTGCTTTCCAGCTCCTTCCAATTCCATATTTACTTGTTTAATGGCCCAGTAAGAACGATGTTGCAACTCAACGGGTAAATGACAGGGCTTTCCATACACCAACCGAAATGGTGACATGCCAATGGGAGTCTTATAGGCAGTCCTATAAGCCCATAAAGCGTCTTCAAGTCGAGTGCTCCAATCCTTTCTTGAGGATTCACTGTCTTTTCAAGGATTGACTTAATCTCCCGGTTGGACACTTCAGTTTGCCCATTTGTCTGTGGATGGTAAGGAGTGGAGATTCTGTGCATAACTCCATATCTTTTCAATAGAGCATCAAAGGTTCTGTTGCAAAAATGAGTCCCTTGTCACTGATGATAGCCCTTGGGGTCCCGAACCTGGAGAAAATATGTGTTCTAACAAAATCACTTGAGTTTTAGAATCATCGGATCGGTGGCTTTTGCTTCCACCCATTTAGACACATAATCAACGGATAAAAGAATGTATGTGAAACCAAATGAAGGAGGGAATGGTCCCATGAAATCAATATCCCACACATCAAAGAGTTCCACGTAAATGATCGGAGTCCGAGGCATTTGATTACGAGGACCAATATTACCTGTTCTCTCGACAATGGCCACAAGACTTACGAAGTTGTAAGCGTCTTTGAAAATTGAAGGCCAATAGAAACCACTCTCAAGCACTTTATTGGCTGTCCTTTTATTGCCAAAGTGTCCTCCACATGCATAGGTATGGCAAAAGGAGAGGATGGAGTGTGTCTCAGAATCAGGAATGCACCTCCTAATGACTTGATCTGCACAATGCTTCCATAAGTACGGGTCATCCCAGATATAATATTTACAGTCACTCCTTAATTTATCTCTTTGGGCCTTGTTCAAACCCTCCGGAAAGTCCTTAGTAACTAGGTAGTTAACAATGTCAGCATACCAAGGGATTATGGTGTTGACAACCATCAAATATTCATCCGGAAAAGTTTCCATGATAGGCATTTCTTCCTCTTCAGTTACCAATCTACTCAAGTGATCGGCCACCAAGTTTTCGCTCCCTTTCTTGTCTTTAATCTCCAAGTCAAATTCCTGGAGCAATAAAATCCATCGGAGCAATCTAGGCTTTGCTTCTTTCTTTGTTAGAAGATACTTCAAGGCTGCATGATCTGAAAACACAATCACTTTAGAACCAATTAGATATGATCTAAATTTTTCTAAAGCAAATACAACAGCTAGAAGTTCCTTTTCTGTGGTTGAGTAATTAAGTTGAGCATCATTTAGAGTCCTTGATGCATAGTAAATGGCATAAGGAACTCTATCAACTCGTTGTCCCAAGATAGCTCCTACTGCAAAGTCACTGGCATCACACATTAGTTCAAAAGGTAACTCCCAGTTGGGTGGCCTGATGATAGGCGCAACAGTTAACAACTTCTTGAGTTTATTGAAAGCTTCCATACATTTCTCATCAAAGTTAAAATTAACATCTTTTTGAAGAAGTCTGCAAAGGGGCAATGAGACTTTAGAAAAGTCTTTAATGAATCTCTGGTAGAAACCTGCACGACCAATAAAAGAACGAATCTCCCGCACACTAGTGGGTGGTGGCAAAGAATGCATGAGTTCTACCTTAGCTTTATCTACTTCAATTCCCCTAGCAGAAATTACATGACCTAACACAATACCTTCATTCACCATAAAATGACATTTTTCCCAATTCAGTACCAGGTTAGTGTCAATGCATCTTTTAAGAACCAATGTTAAATGTTCCAGGCAATTTTCAAAATCATTTCCAAAGACACTAAAGTCATCCATAAAAACCTCAATGATGTTTTCAATGTAATCAGAAAATAAACTCATCATGCATCTTTGGAAAGTTCCTGGTGCATTGCAGAGTCCAAAAGGCATTCGCCTATATGCAAAGGTACCAAATGGACAAGTGAATGTAGTCTTGTCTTGGTTTTCTGGAGCTATGACAATCTGATTGTAACCTGAAAAACCACCCAGAAAATAATAATGAGAATGACCAGCTAATCTTTCTAACATTTGATCAATGAAAGGTAAAGGAAAGTGGTCTTTTCTCGTGGCGGCATTCAACTTCCTGTAATCAATACAAACACGCCACCACATGCAGCGTAACCTAGTGGGAATAAGCTCATTTTCAAGATTTCTTACCACAAGTAATTCCGATTTCTTTGGTACTACCTAGACTGGGCTTACCCACTTGTCGTCGAAATGGGGTAGATCACCCCCACACTTAGGAGCTTCAAGTATCTCCTTTTTCACAACTTCCATCATAGGAGGATTCAACCTCCGCTGAGGGTCTCTCACAGTTTAGTATCCTCCTCCATTAATATCCTGTGCATACAAATGAAGGGACTAATACCCTTGATATCGCCTATTGACCAACCAATGGTCATCTTATGTTCCCGCAAAATAGCTACCGCTTTCTCTTCTTGTTCTTGGGTGAGTGACTTTGCAATTATTATTGGAAGGGTGTCCTTCTCCCCCAAGAAGATGTATTTAAGATGATCGGCGTGTTTTAAGTTCCAATTCAGTGCCTCGCACAACGAAGGTTGAGGTATATCGGTAGTAACAGTAAATCAATAAAAGTTACCTTGTGCTCTTCCGGAGTGGAAGAGAGCTCTTGTAAGGCAAAGAACAATTTCATCAATGTCTTCACTCCATGGCTCTTCTTCACTCTTTTTCTTTTCCTCCCGTACATCTAAGCTATGAGTTAGAATTGTATCAAGAGCATCAAAATGGTTAGTATCAAAAGCTGCAGAAATTAAAGAATCAAAATGATGAAAAGAATCAATTAAACAAGCAGAGTGCACATCACTTGGGTATCTCATAGCTTCAAAAATATTGAATCTAATTAATTCCCCATCAAATTCCATTGTTAGAGTTCCTGAGTGCACATCAATTTTTGTCCGCGCAGTCTTCAAAAATGGTCTCCCTAACAAGATAGAAGCAGATTTGGGAGACTCATCCTCTTCCATGTCCAAAACATAGAAATCTACCGGAAACACTAATTCATTCACCTGCACGAAAATCTTCCACCACACCCTTAGGGTATGCATTAGATCTATCAGCCAATTGAATAACAACACCAGTAGGTTCCAAAGGACCAAGTATAAAGATGCATAAATAGAATATGGCATGACATTTATAGATGCACCTAAATCAAGCATTGCCCTCTCAAACCTTGTGTTACCTATAGTGCATGGAATGGTGAATGTGCCAGGGTCCTTACATTTGGTTGGGAGTTTCTTTTTAATTACAGCTGAAACATTTTCTCCCACTTGGACCTTTTCATTTCCTTTTAACTTCCTCTTGTTAGTGCATAATTCTTTCAGAAATTTTGCATATCTAGGTACCTGCTTAATGGCATCTAACAAAGGAATATTAACCTCTACCTTCCTAAAAGTCTCAAGTATTTCTTTTTCTGCTTCTTCTTTCTTGGTTTTAACCAACCTACTAGGAAAAGGAGCTTTAGTAACATATTTAGGAAGGGTTTCAGAAATACTTACCTTAGGGGCTTTGGAGGTTTGCCCCTTATCATTTGCTTCTTTGGGTGGTTCATCTTTCTCTTGAGTGATTGGTAGAGGAGATGTAGGCTCATCCATCGTCTTTCCGCTTCTCAACGTGACAGCACTAGCATTTTCCCTCGGATTTACTTCTGGCTGTGAGGGTAGTTTTCTTGAAGCTTGGCTTTGAAACTTGTTGAATTCTGTGGACAGCTGTCCTATCTGATTCTGCAAGTTATTGATTGCAGTCCTTGTTTCTTGTTGGAACTGTGAATTATTAGTAGCCATTTGCTTCACTAGCTCCTCTAGTGAAGGCTCAGGTTGCTTAGGAGCTTGAACTTGCTGCTGTCTCTGAGGGAAATATGCTTGCCTTTGTTGGAATCCTGGAGGTCCATAAGCTGGAGGTTGATTTTGAGGTTGCTTTGCATAGCTGAAATTAGGATGATCCCTCCAACTTGGATTATATGTGTTTGAGTAGGGGTTGTAATTTTTTGAAAGTCCAGCATATCCCCCTACTGCTCTTACCTCCTCATTTGTGTCCTCTTGGAGAGTGGGACACATATCAGTGGGATGTCCAGGATGAACAACAGATCCCACAAGCATGAACTGGTGCTTTGCTGTATCCATTAACCATTGAACCATAGCAAATCAATTGAGTCATTTGTCTTCTTTGTAGACTAGTTGTCTCTACTTCTTTCACTTTGCTCTTACTCCAAGTGTCATTTCTAGAGTAGAATTGTTGAGTATTGGCAGCCATTCTTGAGATCAAGTTTCTAGCTTCTTGAGGAGTTTTATCAACCAATGCTCCTCCGCTAGCAGCATCAATCATGTTGCGATCCATCACTTGTAAGCCTTCATAGAAATACTGAATTAAGAGCTGTTCACTTATTTGATGATGAGGGCAGCTGAAACATAGCTTCTTAAATCTCTCCCAGTAGTCATGGAGTGATTCTCCATGCCTTTGTTGAATACCACAGATTTCTTTTCTGATTGTTGCAGCTTTTGAGGTAGGGAAGTATCTGTCTAGGAAAGTTCGGGCCATGTCCTGCCATGATTGGATGGATATGGGTGGCAAGTAGTAAAGCCACTCCTTTGCTGAGTCTTTCAATGAGAATGGAAAAGCTCTCAATTTGACTTGCTCTACATGAATTCCTGCAGGTTTCATGCTAGAACATACCACATGAATTTCCTTCAAGTGCTTGTTGGGGTCCTCTCCGGGTAATCCATTGAAAGATGGCAAGAGATGGATTAAGCCAGATTTCAATTCAAATGCCTCTTCATTTTCAAGAATGTCTATGCACAGAGGCTGTTGATCTAGATCTGGAGCACCCAATGCCCTTAAAGTGTTTTCTGCCATCATCACTTCTTCAGATATTTTAGATGTCTCTGAACTTGATAGATCAATGTAACGGGCAGCTTCAATGTCAGCAGGTGTGAAGTGGAAATTATCCGAATGGAAGGGAAATTGAGGATGTGAAGTGAGTTGATCAATATAGTTCCTCAAATTTAGCAATCCTTCGTCTACCCCTTCAATGAACATTAACACCTACAAAACACTCAGAAAGAAAGATTCAAAAATAAAAACAAAAATAAAAACAGAGTAAAAATAGGAAATAAATTAATAGTGTAATTGAAAAATTGGCTCCCCGGCAACGGCGCCAAAATTCTGATGAGTGCGGAAGTAGTGATTAAAATTTAGATAAAAATCAGTTGTCAGGCCCACCAGAAAATAAAAACCTTACAACTAGTTGTAGTTAGTAAGGGTCGATCCACAGAGAACTAATTCAATTAATACTATTAAATAATTCCCAATGTAAACTCTAATTAATAATAAACAGTAAATAGGGAGTTTTGGAGTTTTGATGAATAATGAACAGCTTCAAAGACAATAACAATAAACAAACTGAAATCAACAATATAAGAAAATTGGTTAAGAGATTGAATCCACCACTAGATTTATATGATAATGTAAATTCACATATCATTTTATTCCAACATGCTCAATTATGTTTTTATACAATTGTGAGAGTAAATCTCTGTTTTCCTTACGTGTTGGCCAATTTAGCAACCGCTTAAATCAACTCCTAATCACTGATTAGTCATAAAGCAACCGCTCTTACAACTATCCAACAATTGCATTAAGATTTAGAAAACCAATTACACTAAGATCTAATCACACACCGGGATTAAATTACTTAGAACATATATTTATCTAGATCTACTACCATAACCGTGCATAATAAACCCAGATCTACCACTTTTATAACTGGCAAATAGCACAAAGATAATTATACCCACATGAACATCATACATCCCACTAGATCTACTACCACAACCGTGCATAATAAACCCAGATCTACCACTTTGAAAGTGGAAACAAGTATTAAAACCTTCATACCAACAATAGATTCAGAAATATATGAATAAAAACATAACTGTGTTGAAATAATCAAATATGCAAGGTTCACAACATTAATACTAGTGGTTTCATCACTCCCTTAACCAAGGGAGGTTTAGTTACACATAACTAGAAGGAAATCACAAGAAAAACTATGAAGAAACAGGAAGAAACTATGAGAGAAATGAAGGAGAGTCCAACTTCTTTCATGATAATCAATGGTGCCTTTTATAGAAGTCTAGGGTAACAAAATGACAAAGGAGAGTGGATGGATGAGTGGGTTAGTGGAGTGGAGTGGTTGAGTGGATTGGTTGAGTGGATTGGTTGAGTGGGTTAGTTGAGTGGATGAGTGGAGTGGAGTGGTTGAGTAGTTGAGTGGATTGATTTAGTGGATGAGTAGTTGAGTGGATGAGTGGAGTGATTTGGTTGAGTAGTTGAGTGGATTGATTTAGTGGATGAGTAGTTGAGTGGATGAGTGGAGTGATTTGGTTGAGTGGAGTGGAGTGGTTGAGTATGAAAATTTCTTGGTCTGACTTGGAAGCCAAAAAAGACCGACTATACTTCAGATCCATGAAAAGTACTCTTCATGAAAGTTGTAGATCTTTGTCTTGGCTATAACATGCATATCTGGATCGTCCAATTTGGCTTCCTACAGCCCAAGATATGACCCAAATACCACAGGTTGTTCAAACTCAACTTCAGCACATCTGTTCCGACTTGCAAGCCCAAACTGACCCATTAGACTTCATTCTTTCAAAAGGTGTTCTTCATGAAAGTTGTTTACTTGGGTCTTGACTATCAACTACCAAATTTCAGCCCATCTCCATTATTACATCTTGAGATATGATTTTATGAGTGCACACCGTTCGGATTCTAGTGACAGAACCCGTATTCTGACTTCCATATAAACTTAGGTCCCTTAGACATCTGTTTAGGACTTCGAACTCTTCATCAAAGTTGTAGAGCTTCCTCTTAGCTTTCCTACAAGATAAAATGCATGATTATCAGATATCAGGAACTCAAGTTATGGCCAAAATACAGAAATAGTGTAAAATCTCAATAATGCTGAAAATATTCAATTAGGACCAATTTGAGCTCAAACTCACAAAATCATACCAAACTCAATCAATTAAGAATATGGAGAGTGTAAATGACTAAACATAAGGGTTTCTTAATAAATAAAATATGTGATTATCAGTTAGACCGAACATTGAAAGAGGAACTGCGCCAGGTACCTGGAGGAGCTTAAGAGGAAGAAGGGAAGTGAGACTTCCACTTTAGGTATTTTTGTTATAGAAGTCAATTTATCTACTTCTACATCTTGGGTATTAAATACTAGATGTGGGTCTCACATTTGTGTAAATGTGCAAGATATAAATAATAGTAGACCATTGTTGGCTAAGGGTGAAGTCGACCTACGAGTTACAAATGGAGCAAAAGTTACTGCTTTAGCCGTAGGGACTTATTTATTATCTTTGCCCACTGGGCTTATTATTCAGTTGGAGAACTGTTATTTTATGCCTGCTATTAGTGGGAATATCATTTCTATTTCTTGTTTGGATAAGAAATATTTTACTTTTATAATAAAGGACAAAAGTTGTTCTATTAATTTAAATGATATTTTTTATAGTAGTGCACAACTAAGTAATGGACTTCATGTCCTCGATCTCGAAATGCCCATCTATAACATAAATACTAAGAAGTTCAAATTTAATGATACAAACCCAACTTATCTCTGGCATTGTCATTTGGGCCACATAAATGAGAAACGCATCTCCAAACTTCATAAAGATGGATTTTTGGACTCATTTGATTTTGAATCATATGAGATATCTGAGCCTTGTTTATTGGGGAAGATGACTAAAGCCCCATTCACGGGACAAGGTGAAAGGGCTAGTGATCTTTTGGGCCTCATACATAGTCATGTATGTGGACTCTTAAACACATTGACTAGATATGGTTTTCAATACTTCATTACATTTACTGATGATTTCAGTAGATATGGGTTTGTGTATCTTATGAAACATAAATCAAAATCCTTTGAAAAATTCAAGGAATTCAAGAATGAGGTACAAAACCAATATGGCAAGAGTATTAAAGTCCTTCGATCAAATTGAGGTGGTGAATACTTAAGCCAACAGTTTGATAATCATTTGAAAGAGCGTGGGATAATATCTCAACTCACTCCTCTTGGAATGCTACAATGGAATGGTGTTTTTGAAAGGAGGAATCAGACCTAGTTAGACATGTTCGGATCCATGATGAGTCATGCAAACCTTCCAGGCTCCTCTTGGGGACATGCCCTATTAACAATAGCTTTTACACTTAACCGTGTTCCATCTAAGATGGTTCAAAAGACATCATAAGAGATTTGGACTGGGAGACAACCCAGTATGTCTTTCATGAAGATTGGGGGTTGCGAAACTTATATGAAATGTTAAGTTTTTGATAATCTTGGACCCAAATCATATAAATGCTTCTTTGTGGGGTATCCCAAGGAAACCAAGAGATATTATTTCTATAATCCTACCAAGGGCAAAGTGTTTGCCGCACGGACTGCTGTGTTTCTAGAAAAGGAATTTATCTCCAAAGGAACCAGTGGGAGGAAATTAGAATATGAAGAAATTCAAAATTCAGATAGTAGCAACGAATCAATGGTGGAAATAGAGCAGCCTCCACAAAGTGATGTGGAATAACAACTTGCTCTAGTAGCATAAAACTTACGTAGGTCTAACAAGATATGTCATCAACTAGAGAGATACAGATTTCTCATGACCCAACAAGGTGACGTATTACTCATAGATCAAGATGAGCCTATGACTTGCCTGGAAGCCATTATGGGCCCAGAATCTGAGAAATGGCCTGAGGCCATGAGATCTGAAATGGAATCCACGTATGCCAACCAGGTATGGACTTTAGTTGACCCACCTGAAGGGGTAAAACCCATGGGGTGCAAGTGGTTTTCAAAAAGAAAACTGACATGGATAGTAACATACATACCTTTAAGGCATGATTGGTGGCTAAGGATGTCAAGCAAATTCATGGTGTAGACTATGATGAGACTTTTTCCTCAGTTGCGATGCTTAAATCCGTTTTGGATCTTGCTTGCTATTGCAACATACCACGATTATGAAGTCTAGCAAATGGATGTCAAAACTGCTTTCCTTAATGAAAATATTCTTGAGGATGTGTACATGACACAACTTGAAGGTTTTGCCACTCCACAGGATGTTGGAAAGGTGTGCAAGTTGCAACAATCTATTTATGGATTGAAGCAAGCTTCCAGCAGCTGGAATCTTCATTTTGATGATACAATAAAATAATTTGGTTTCATTAAGAATGAAGAAGAATCTTGTGTCTACAAGAAGGTTAGTGGGAGCACAATTGTCTTTCTGGTGTTGTATGTAGATGACATACTACTCATTGGAAATGACATCCCTACCCTATAGTCTATAAAGACTTGGTTAGGGAAATGCTTTTCCATGAAGGACTTGGGTGAAGCCACCTATGTATTAGGTATTAAGATCTATAGAGATAGATCACAGAGACTACTTGGCCAAAGTCAGAGTACATACATTGACAAAGTGTTAAGATGGTTTAACATGCATGAATTCAGGAAAAGACTCTTGCCTATGTCACAAGGTGTAAGCCTATCTAAGGCTCAATCCCCTTCCACCCAGGATGAGAGGGATTGTATGGGCAAGATTCCATATACATCAATAATTGGATCTATTATGTATGCCATGTTATGTACTCGACTAGACATCTCATATGTTTTAAGCATAATGAGTAGGTACCAGTGTAATCCCTGTGAGAGTCACTAGACTGCTGTCAAGAACATCCTTAAGTATTTGAGAATGACTAAGTATTCGTTCTTGGTATATGGAACCGAGGAAGAACTAGTTATAAAAGGTTACACTGATGCTAGCTTCCAAACTAATAAGGACGACTCCAGATCACAATCGGGCTTTGTTTATTTCCTGAATGGTAGGGCTATGAGCTGGAAGAGCTTAAAGCAGGAGACAGTCGCTGATTCTACCACAGAGGCTGAGTATATTGCTGCCTCCAATGCAATATAGGAGGCCATTTGGATCAGGAAGTTCATTACTGAGCTTAGTGTAGTTCTTAGCATTATGGACCCAGTGGACCTCTATTGTGATAATAATGGAGCCATTGCACAAGTTAAGGAGCCTAGATCTCACTAGCGATCTAAACATATACTTAGGCACTTCTATCTCATTCGTGAGATCATCAATAGAGGAGATGTGAAGATATGCAGAGTACTAACAGATGATAATATCGCAGATCCACTGACAAAGCCTCTTGCGCAGCAAAAGCATGAGAGTCACTCTATATCTTTAGGCATTAGACATATACCTGATTAGCTCTAGTGCAAGTGGGAGATTGTTGGTGTATGCCCTAGAGGCTAATTTATTTTAATCGTACTAGTTTACATTGTATTATGCTATTTATTTAATATATGAGGCATTTCATTTATTGTGTTATTTATAATATATATAATAAAGTCCTTAGAATAGTAAGTTTTATGCCATAGGACATTAAGTGGGTGACTTGATTGTGAGATCCTATTGGATAGAAACAGAACACTATTCTTAAATGTCCCTAGTCAAGTATTATTGTTAATCAGGACGACAATAATGTATTGAGACTAGTATGTGCGTAGACTGGCGGCCACATCTCACGAGTCATGGATATGAGATATCAAGTCTTCACATGGGTACATATTAGAGTAATGATGTATTGGACTAACCCACCATGAGAACGTTGGGTGGACCATTACGTGAGTATCACAAGTGATTCTTATAGTGATAATGGTGTATATGGTCCTTGTACCTGAAATCATTATAATTCTTACATGTGGAGTTATATGTTTTAATGTCATCAAATATCATCTATAACAAGGTGATTATAAAGTTAGTTATTGGACATATTACGAATCATGGGGAGGGATGTGAGTGACCTAAAAGGGATTTGTCTCTCCTACATAACAAGAGTGATATCTTTGGGGCCCCTGATTAAGTGAGACTACAAAATGCATTGTCATACTCAAATGAGTCAATATGAGATATTGATCTCATTTGTTATTACTACGTCTACTCGAGTACCAGGAAACGAAAGATTGAACTATAAAAGGGTGACACATTCCATGTTTTATATTCAATCTAGATATCTGGATAAAGGGACTAAACTACACGGTAACATTGATCACAGAAAGGTTATGTCAAATCATTAGCATTCTCATTACTTAGGTAGCAGCGATATATTGCTAGATACCGCTCACTGGTTGTAATATTAAAATGAGATTTTAATATTACTGCCAACGTCATAAGAACCTATAGGGTCACACACTTAGAACAGACTTAGTTAGAGCAATAAGGATCCAAGTTGGACCAGGATTCAATCGTGGGCCAAACTCATAACAGGTGAGTCTAGGGTTGCACATCTTAACTTGCTGCTGCTTACTCGCATTAGGCAACAGTTATTATAAATAGCACTGTAAGGGGGCTGTCAAGGCGTGCAAAAAAAAAACCCTAGTCGCACTTAACAGAAATAGTGAGTGAAAGAGTGATAGGTTTCTCTTCTCTTTGTAGTTAGCACTATAGCAGAGAGGTCAAACTCCAAGACTGCGGACGTTGGACGTTTTGTAAGTCTGTTTGTGTGGATAATGTAGAGGCATCATTGTTGTTGCGGTGCTTGTGATTTGCTTGATTATTTTTCCATCTCGCTTCAAGAGGTAAACTAAAAAAACACAGATTATGGTCCTCTTTTCGCATGGATCCTTAGTGGGAATTTTGTTTTTCCGTTGCGTGATGTATTCGCAATTCCCAACAAATAAAATTGGAGATAGAAGATTGGTCCAACATTGAAACCAAACCTTGCAAGCGATTGTTCAACAGGCCTATTTACCTATGGTTCTAAAGGGTTCAACCTCAAGGTAGGTCTCATTCTTTCACCTGCACCATATATTGGTTAGTATTGATATAGAGGATTATTATAAACTATGTCATCTACAGTAGCTGTAGGCTGAGCTTGAGTCTGATTTTGATTCTGATATACATGATTTTGGTACCCTGTATTCTATGGATTGTAATCAGGGTACAATATTTCTCCAATCCTAGTAAGCATGGTAATAATTCCATACTGTAAAGGACTTATACGAGCAGGATATTATCCAATCCTTATAGATTTTGGAGTTGGTTGGCCCAAAGAGGCTTGATTAGTTTTAGCATGTGACTATCTTTTCAGAAGGCTACTTTGGCTCCCTACTTTCTTGGTCAATGCATTGCAAGTGTTGTTGGTTAACTTAATCAAGGGAAAGGGGACAATATTCACTTGCTGAGTTACCATAAGAACCATTTCATGGTTACTGTCATCTATTTGTTGCCTAACAGCAGCCAATGGCTCTATAGTGTTGGTTTGAGGACCTGGATGACTTTTGACATATTAGGAAAGATGGGAATAGATGGTGTTCCCTATTGCCTTACTATGTTGTGCATAAATACAACATTAGGACCTATATGACCTAAATATATGGTTCATGGATTAGTTGGAGTCCATCACAGCAAAGGGATATAGTCTTGGAAGAATTATCCCAGGAGAGATTATGGGATTAGCAAGTGAGTATACAGGTGCAGTAATTCCCACATAACCACTAGTAGACAACAACATACCATAGACTGGTGTGAAACCTGAAGGACATTGATGATTTTACAAGTCAGAATTCGATTCCTCTGGCATAGCACCACTGTGGATGCCATGGAATTAGGCACGTTTCCCTTGGTCTCAACTTACGTAGTTAGGGTTTCGGTCCTTAAAATTTAATTAGACATGATTTTGTGAATGACCATACCACTATGTAAATACATACAGTATACACCTTAGTACTATCCTCAGAATAACAATGCTAGAACTCTTGATGGTAATGGTATTCAAAACTAATCACTCGAGTCCAACTTGGCGTGCCAATTTTGTTTTCGGGGAAAATATTTAGAGTTTTATCTAGCCTATAAGGTCGACACGTGGCCTAAAACCCAGAACTTTGACCTTTTGATCTTTAAAAGGAGAAAGGGATCAAACTTTCACAAAATTTAATGAACTCTTTTGAATTACTGTTTAGTTTTGAACTGAAGTCGACATTTATGGTATTCAATAAACAAAGTGTGTGGCCATATTCAAGTAAACATCAAATATCAACAAATGTAGAAATAAGATGTCATTGAACAAATAGAAATGATATATATTTGAACTTGAAAAGTACACTTACAACATAATTCGAAGCACAAGCTGACTACAAGCTACAAGCTACGAACTACTCCTAAGGTTGAAGCTAAAATTCTAGAAAAGGTAGTCTAATATAGAAAAAAAAATGAAAAGGGTAGTCATTGATAACTCATCTTCGTATTGCGAGTGAGGAGTGTAGAGTCTTCAAGACTTTTTGTAATGTTATCATGACCCTTTATTTTTGTAGATAAATCAAGTAATTGCTCCTGGCATCTAATTGTAGGGAATTGCAGATACATCATGCAGCGAAAAAATAGGATTCCCACCAAGGATCCATGCGAAAAGCCATAATCCGAGTTTTACAATATTTACCTCTTGAAGCGTGATCAAAAGGAAGTGACGTGAATCACCAACACCGTAGTAGCAATGATGTCTCTGTGGTATCCACACGAACAGACTCACAAACGTCTAACATCCGCAAAGAGGAGCCTCACGTCTCTCACACAGTGCTAGCTGCAAAGAGAAGAGAAGAGAAGAAACATGTCGCTCTCTCACTCACTTTTCTATAGGTGTGGCTAGGGTTATGTAATATGTATGTCTTAGCAGCCCATTAGCAGTACTATTTATAATAATGACTGCCTTAAGTGAGTGTGAGCAGTAGTAAGGTAAGCTGTGCAATCCTAGACTCATCTGTTATGAGTCTGGCCCATATTTGAATCCGAGTCTAAGTTAGATTTATTGCTCCAATTTTAGTCTACTCTATGTGTGTGACCCTACAGGTTCTCATTACGTTGACAGTAATATTAAATCCCATTTTAATATTATAAATAGTGAGTGGTATCTAGCAACACATCACTGCTACCCAAGTAATAAGAATGTAGTGATTTGACATAACCTTTCCGTGACTGATGTTTCCGTGTTGTTTAGTCCCTTTGTCAAGATATCTAGATTGAACACAAGGCATGGAATACGTCACCCTTGTATAGTCCAATCTTTCATTTCCTGATACTCGAGTAGACTTTGTAACAACAAATGAAATCAATATCTCACGTTGACTCATTTGAGTATGGCCATGCATTTCGTAGTCTCACTCAATCAGGGGGCCCGAATATATCGCTCTTGTTATGTAGGAGTGACAAATCCCATCTAAGTCACTCACATCCCTCTGCATGATTCGCGGTATGTCTAATAACTAACTTTATAATTACCTTGTTACAGATGACGTTTGATGGTATTAAAATACACAACTCCTCATGTAGGAATCATAGTGATTTCAGGTCAAAGGACCACAGACACCATTGTCACTATGAGAATCGCTTATGACACTCACTTAACGATCCATGTAGCGTTCTCATGGTGGACCAGTCCAGTACATCATTACTCTAATATGTACCCATGTGAAGACTTGATATCTCATATCTATGACCCGTGAGATGTGGTCATTAGTCTATGCACATACTAGTCTCAATGCATTATTGTTACCCTAATTAACAATAATACTTGACTAGGGACATTTAAGAATAGTGTTATACCCAAAAGGATCTCACGATCAAGTCATCCATTTGATGTCTTATGGCATCAAACTTACTATTCTAAGGACTTTATTATGTTTATTAAAAAAAAGAATACAATAAATAAAATGCCTCATATATTAAAATAGTATAATAGAATGTATGTAAATACAAAAAATGTATCGGCCTCTAGGGCATACACCAACACCAATGGTTTTGTAGTAATTTGATGCTTGTTAGGATTGCACCACCTATCCTTGGCAATTACTACTTTTTCTCCACCCACACAACCTCTTTATATGTCTTTGTAGGGAGCTTCATTTGTATAAATGGGGAATAGTGGGAATAACTTCCCAACATGTGTTTTGGCCCATGAGTTGCACTTTGTAACCGAAGATCTTCTAGAAAGTCATATGTCTGTCATGTGCATTTTTAGATCTAAGCCTTATCAGAACTTTTCATTGACAACATCAGTATTGTCGCTATGCAACCTTATAGAACTGGTTCCCAAGAACTAAGTATATTTTGAAGTTTTCTTCAATAATGTCAGTATTGTTGCTATGCACCCTTTCAGTTTAGACTCCAATATATAGGTGTCCTCTATGATTATTGGCTTGTCGACCTTACGATAACCTTAATATTACCATTTATCTCTATGTTTGACAGCATTAATATTGCTAAATTTCTAAGACAGCATCAGTATTATCTTGAATTTGGTAGCTTCAATTCTACAAAAATTGCTTCTACACTTAATTGTTCATGATAACACTTAAGTAAATTTCTCAATTCTTAGGCAACATCTGTATTGCCTAACTCAACAGCATCAGTATTGTTGATGAGTAGCTTCATTTTCCACTTGGCACCTTTTTAGAAGCATTGATATTGCCACATGTAATATGTTCACATGTGCAGTGTATTTTCCACGTGTGCCAAATAAATATTTTTTGTGTTCCCAACAATGGTTAAAGATTGTCTCTCATTGTTCAACCTAATCAATTATATTAAATATGTCTTCTTGGGTATGCAAGTAAGAAAACCTTTTCAAAAGGGGTCCACTTAAAAAGTAATCAAGCCACTTCAACTTGCTCATGTGGATATTTGTGGACCAATTAAACCATCTTCACATGGTAAATCCAATTACTTCTTGCTTTTCATTGATGATTCTTCTTGCAAGACTTGGGTTCATTTTTTGAAAGGAGAAAATGAAGCATTTGGAGGATTCTAAAAATTCAAAGCCCTAATGGAAAAGGATAGTGGATTTTTCACTGAAGCCTTAAGGATGGATAAAAGAGGAGAATTCACTTTCTTGGAGTTCAACAAGTTTTGGAAGTCCAATGGTATTTATTGCTTTCTCACTGTTCCTTATTCTCCACAAACAAAATGGAGTCTTGAAATGAAAAAATAGAACCGTCCTCAACATCGTAAGAAGCATGCTAAAGAGTAAGCAAATGCCAAAAGAGTTTTGGGCCAAAGTCATTGCATGCACTGCGTACTTGTCCAACTTGTCCCCTTCAAGAAATGTTTATGGCATGATTGCTCAAGAAGCATGGAGTGGTAAGAAGCCTAGTGTCTCTCACTTGCATTTTTTTAGAAGCATTGCATATATATATGCTAATGTTCCTATGTAAATGAGGCCGAAGCTTATAACATCCTCCCTATCCTGTTAAGCTTTAATGACTGTTATAGTAGTTCATTAATACTTGTGTGATTTACTTGTTGATTATTGTGATTCTCTGAGTTAGTTTGGGTGTAACGATATAGCACAGAACGTGAGAAATAGCTTATATCAGCCCAAAAATTAACATAGATTACTTAAATGATACAAATAAATATGAAAAATTTATTTTTAGGTCATAAATATTTAGAATGATATATGGTATTTTTTGGGGAGTTAAATAAATTAGTTTGGCATTTTGAATAAACAGAATGAGTGTTTAAAGGTCAAATTAAATAGGAGAGTAACTTGAAAAATTATGAAACTTTGTGGTGTTGTTAAATAGAGGATGGAGATTATTCTAAAATTGATTACAGGTTAGGGCATATGCCTGTAAGTATATTAGTTTAACTCCTTAAGTTTATCTTAACTTAAGGAAGAGTAATAGAACTTAATGACTATCAATGGTATGTATATATATTAATAAATTATGAGTATAGGGACTAAATGAAGTCCTAGAATTTTTTGTAACACCTATGGAAGCTAGAAAACTCATCAATGAAAAATCAAAATATCCCTACGAGACAAAACCTCTTATAATTAATAATAACCACACAATAAACTTGTTCTTATCCTTTTTCTTTTCCCTCCACCACCTCATCACTCAGCAAACAAACACACTTCTCACTTTTCTCTACATTTTCACTTGGCCAAATAGCAGAAAGAAGGAAAGAAAAAAGAAAAGAAAAGGAAGATAAACATCATCAACAAGGAAGCAAAGGAGGAATAAAAGAGAGACTAGAAACACTTTCATCAAGGGAGTATAGGTAGGGTTTGTGCTTCTTTATCCTCTTCTTGCTTCCTAAATCTTGTATTAGTGGTTTGGTTTTAAAATTGTTCTTATGAGTTGTATGTTGAATTTATGGTATATATATGATTGTTGGACTTGAGGATATCTATAATACTCTAAGGATTTGAGATTGATGATATTGGTTTTATTGGTTTGATCATTATTATTATATCTTGTGGATTTTGTCTTGAGAATATATATTAAGGTTTGACGTTGTCTTGACTAAAAATAGAGGGAAATGAATTGTTTTGAGATTATCATGCTTAGAAACCATTTTCTGGTGTTGGAAACCATTTGATAATTGATTACTGAAGTCAATAATCAATTACCAGTCTTTAAAGGTTGTTACTGAAAATGTGGTAACCAAGCTCCTGTTTGTGGAAATTACATATGGTAATCGATTATCACGTATGGTAATCGATTACCAAGCTCCTATCTTGAGAAAATGTGATGTGGTAATCAATTACCAAGCATCGTAATTAATTACCACGCCCTTGTTTTTAGATAATGGCTTGTGGTAATTGATTACCAAGCCTAGTAATCAATTACCAATCCCCTACTTTGAGAAAACAGAATTCTCTACTCTATAGAAACCTAATGGGATATAATTATGATATGTGGTGTGTTGAGATTTGATTAAGCTCACTAGGTAAGATGACTTATGTCTATATGATGTGCATTTGGTATACTTATAAGAAAAATTATGATGTTCACTTGGTATACCTATGAGATGAAGTATGATGTGCACTAGTTATGCTTATGTGACAAGTTATGATGTGCACTAGTTATGCTCATGTGACAAGTTATGATGTGCACTTGGTATGTTTATAAGAAGAATTAAGATGCACTAGAAAATGATATGCTCCTTTAAAATGTTAAAGTTGAGCTAGTAATTGAATTGAAATGTAAAGTACATCTTTAAGTGTTCAAAGTTTAAAAGAAATTGGGCATGATAAAGAAATGACGGTGATCTTTTATAACATGATCCTTAGATGCTATTCCCTTATGAATGGTAACTTATAGATCTAATTTAGAAAATGACGGTGATCCTAAATGTGTATCCTTGGAAATGACGGTGATCGTTGGATATCGTAGATTTGGCCAGTGATGGATTTAGGAAATTACAGTGATCCTAAATCTGGATTTAGGAAATGACGGTGATCCTAAATATGATAATTGAAATGATCCTCGTACTTGGGGTGATCCTAGATGTGTATCCTTTGGATATGACTGTGATCCTTTCGATATTTGGCTAGGGTTACTTGGATAGTATTGTGTAATGAAGGTCTATTACGTATAGACTGAGTGCACCGGCCTGCTAAGCTGACTATCACTGAGTTTTTGGTAGATTGAGGAGATACCCTCTCTACCATTTGAAATAAAAGGACATGAGTCCGAGGAATGAGCTGAGAAAGATAATAACTAATGAGCACTAAAGGGAAACTTAAAGGCATTGCTTGAGCTTTGACACATCTTCATGAATATGCTATATAAATCAATTTGATAATGAATATTTGCATTTTGAGCTAATTGTAAATATTCTATAGATAGTGTGAGATGATTTATATGCTGATATATTTCTAGAGAGTTCCATGATTTATTGGTTGATGTGCATGTAAAGCTATATAATGCATGGACTTATGATTATAAAAGTTATTGTTCAATGATTAAAATTGAACTTATGCCCTCGGGAAGAGAAAGGAAACAGTTTGGCATTTGCCATCTTTCTTTGAAATATTTTAAAAAAAATGATTTAATTCCCCAAAACAACCAAAATTATTGTGATGACAAATATTTGTTAGATATACTGGGAATTCCTAGAATTCTCACCCCACTATTTTCTTTGTAGATGCAAATGTAGTATTGAGTTACTTATTCTTTTTTACCATTGTTATGTATTATTATTTATGCAGTGGTTTGTATATGGTTTATATGTATATATATGCCTATGAAGGCTTGGTATGTATAACTTGGATACTGATGTAGAGAACTGATGTACTGGGTTGTATAGGTTACTAATATCAGTAAGATTTATACATGTTATGTATTTAATTGTGTATCATCAGTACATGTTTGTACTTCGGATTAGTATATAAAAATCTCTATGGTACCCGATGAGATAAATGTATAAGTTCCTAGAGTTGTATCAGGAGGACTCAAAGGGACACTAAGACAATAAAGGAATAAAAAAAAATTATTCCTCACAAGGCTTGAGTAAGAAATAAAATTAGTAAAAGTTTAGTTGTGACGTACCTAAGCCTAAGTGCTTCAATGTAATCTAGATATACATGGAGTAATTAGTCTTGGGACGTTACAAAGCTAAATGATAAAAGTAAGAATTTTGTATTTATTGGCTATCACTCAAATTCCAAAAGTTACAATCAACCGTATTAATGGTAAAATTGTTGATAGTAAATATGTTAGTTTTGATTAAGAAAGTTCATGGGAGTAGACGTTTTATTTAAAGAAGGTGATGTCTCAATTCCTTTACTTGAAGAATCTAACCAAGAAGCAAGAGAAGATATTGTTACACCTCGTCCTTCACTAAAAATGGCTACTAATCTCCTCATGGTAGCTCATCTCAAGGGCCTAGATGTACAAGAAGTCTAAGAGAATTTTGTGAAGCATAGATGGTGAATTATATGACTTTATTTTGTTTCTTTGACATCGTCGAGCCGCTATATTTTGAAGAAGTGTTAACTCGACTGAGTCACAAAAAAGGATCAAGTTTAAGAGGAGATCATGTGTTGGAAATTTAAACTTGATGCATTCACTTATAACTTATTAATTATTCATGTATTTGCAAATTTATATATCTTTTCATTCGTATATTTGTAGATTTCTAAGTATTTACCGATGCATGTACTTAGTTAATAAGTGCATTAAATATTTTGGAGCTAAATTGATTCGAAGGGATGTTAAGAGGTGTCAAATATACTTACAAGAAGTCTTGCATTTGTGCAATTTATGTGAGTCAAGAATATCAAATCATGTGAGTTATTAGAGTATGATTATTTCTTTCTCTACCATCTCCTTCAACTTTTGCATGTATTTTTCTAAAAAAATAATAATTAATTTGGCCCATCTCAAATATTTTTTTTTATTTTGTGGCTCCCCGTACTTTCATTTTATGGTTTGGCCTTGAGCATGACCATTATACATATCAATATATCATTGAATTAAATTTAAAATGTTAATTTGTACCCAAAAAAGATTAAAATGTTAATTGTATAATAAAATTTAAATAAAATCCGAACTGTTGAAATTATTACCACATAGTATTCTAAAAATTTCCCTATAGTAGAGAAGCGGTGTTCATGCCCAATTTAAAAACACGCTAGACTCGGTTTGCATTGCACTATAGTTCGTTGACCTAAGGAGAGTTACTGACTATAGCAAGTACGTACATCGGTGGGGTTCATACCCAATTTAGAAACCCGCTCAACACTTGGCTTGCAATATCGCTCATTGACATAAGAAAAGCTACTTACTATAGCAAGTACGTACACTGATTTTAACATGTCACTTCACCACATTTATAAATTAGTTTTTTTATTCACTCACCAAATTTTGCAAACTATTTTTATATTAATGATTAGCTAAATAATTGGTGATTAGTATTTATTATATACATAATAAATACAAATAATTGATTATTTACATGCTGATTATCAGTGCAATTAAAAGTAGTTAATATACAAAATTTGGTATGAAAATATATTTTTCGTTAGAAAATAGGTAATATGCATTTATGCAACTTTTGTACATCTGTCTTATTAGAAAAATATTGTTGCACAATTTTGTTATATTTTTTGTTACACTTATTTGTCTGAAAGAAAAGAAAATATATATTAAAAATATATTTTTCTTATTTTATTCATTACAAGAAGAACAATGTAAAGGCAGTAGGATAGAAATAATATGCAAATTGTTGAAAAGAAAGAACAGAAAATATAAAGAGATCAAGACAAGAATAGAATAAAGAAGAGAATATAGAGGGATCGAGACAAAAAATATAAACTCAAAATCTTATTCTTGAGGAACTAGTTGTTTTCTATCTTCTTCTTATTTCTTTATATAGAATCATGTCCTTATATAAAACTCTAAATATAAAGAATGAAAGAGTGGTTACACTTCTCAATACCCCATTATGTGTAAATGTTACAAAGTAAGTGCAATGGTTACAAAGCAATTAAGTATACCAAAGGTTATAACCACCAACCCTTACTAATGGTATCCTTTAAATCAAATTAAAGTAGTTATCCACTACATGTAAAATATGCATATTTTACAATACTTCCTCTTGGATGACTATATACTATAAATATGTCTCGTTAAAACCTTGCTAAGAAAAACCTATTAGGATAAAAACTTAGCAAATTAAGGGAAAAAAAAGTACAATATTCATAGGTAACTCCTCTTCAAAATATAACTAATTATGAAAGATCCTTAAGTTGACGCATTCCAATGTTATGAATAGATTAGTTGGGTTGTCACTTGAGCAAAATTTACAAATATCAACATCACTTTTTTTCAGGAATTTATGTGTAAAAATATTTTGGTAAAATATGTTTAGTTCTATCACTTTTTATGTAGCCTCCTTTGATTTGTACAATACATGCTGCATTATCCTCATGCAATATTGTTAGCTCATCATTTTCCTTAAAGAATCCACATACTCCTTTAATGTGTTGGATCATAGCTCTCAACTATATACACTCATGACTTGCTTCATGAATGACCATATTTCTGAATGGTTTGATGTGATAGCAGTGATTGTTTACTTTACAGGCCGCCATGAGATAGTAGTACTTCCACATGTGGACACATAACCTTGCCAAATGTTCAACTTGAAACCCAAGACAAAACTTTGTCTTTCCAAGATCATTCATTTCAAATTTCTTCTTTAGGTAGTATTCAGTCTCGTAGATCTCTTCTAAAGTCCCTACTATCACTACAAAAAAAGAATTGGTGTTTAGTCACGGTTTTAACCATGGCTAATGTCCCAAAAACCATGGCTAACTCACTACAAGAAATTAGGAAAACAGCGAGGGAAATTTCTCTTGCTAATATTATCAGCGAGGGATTAGAGAGGGATTAGCGAGGGAAATTTCCCTCGCTTTTTTTTCATCGCTAATTAGCGAGGGAAAGTATTCCTTCTCTAATCCGTCTCTAGAAAATTTATTTCCCTCGCTAATTCCTCTCTAATCCCTCGCTAATATTCCCTCTCAAAATGGCGAGGGAATTGCCCTCGCTATTCCTTCACTAAATTATTTACTAATTTTGTCAATTTCCCTCGCTATTCCCTCTCTATTAATTCCCTCTCTATTCCCTCGCTAATCCCTCTCTAAATTCCCTTGCTAATCTCTCGCTAATCAGTCGCTAATGGCTTGTATTATTCAATCTCTATTTCCTCGCTATTTCCTCGCTAAATTATCCCTCGCCATTTCCTCGCTAATCCCTCGCTAATATTTTACTCGCTAATCCCTCGCTAATCCCTCGCTATTTACAATGTGAGTTTCTGTCGCTAATCCCTCGCTAATGAGCTAAATTTTTTTTAATAACCTATTTATATATATAACTTTCCCTAAAACCTGCATATCAAACCACAATCCAGCAAACAGAAATCCAGCAAACAAAAATCCAACAATAATCCAATAATTGTAAAATGCTACAACCAAAAACTTATACAAAAGAATCCAATAATATAGTTAAAAGTTATTATACAAATAATCAATGAATATAGTTGAAAGATATACAAATGTAACAATAAGAATAAAAAATGGCAATCAGTCTAAGTTATCTTCGTCTTCGTCTTCGTCTTCGTCTTCCTCTCAACCCTCCCTGCCTAAATCTTGCGATGGTGGTTGTGGAGGAACATTTGTTGATCCGATTGTAGATAGAAACGATTGGAAGGGCGCCAGCATAGGGACAAGTTGACTCTGGACAAACGAAGCCATCGCTGCAGTCACTGCTGTGTTTACAGCTTCAGATATGTCTTGTGTTAACGGTGTAGAGTGGGAAGGACCCGCAACCGAGGAGGATGAAGCTGGCTTGGTGTTATTACCAATGTGCAACCTGTTACCTATGCCATGCACACGTCCCTTCTTGTTGGGACCCGCCTTATCCAACCAGACCTTTGGGTCAACCATAGGGTGAGAGGAAGAGTTTTCTCATATTTTTCTGTCATTACGGTGTCATATGACTCCTAAAAATAACAAAACAAGAAAAATATTAACAAAAAAATGAACAATCTAAAATATATATGACTTTTGAATAGGAACAAGACACTTACAATAAAATTCCTCAAGCGCTCAGAAACATAGCTTTTATCTTTCTTCTTATGAACTTTTGCATACAGATCTCTGTAAGAAACCGGATGCTTTAACTCTGCCTCCTGTAATCCTATATGGAAGAATATTATATAATAAAAACATATCAAAAGTAAGGTAATCCCTCTAAAATACTATGTCATACTCAAGATAGGCAAATAACTCAAGTAATTACAACATGTTCATACACAGATTCTTATCATTAAAACTTTAAATGAGGAAGTTATATTACCATCTTGCTCTTGTGTTGACCAAAGCTTATCGACCCGTCTGTATGCTTCAAGGCATCAGGCATGGATGCCCTGTTCCTTCGGGCAGCTGCAGACCTCGTCATCTATTTATCTGTCAGTCAAATGTCGACCAGGCCATCCCACACTTTCGTCCTCATTCCTCTGGGCCCATGGCCCTTAATATCAGCCAAGTTGTTTG
Source organism: Ormosia semicastrata (assembly GCA_029884595.1). Classification (NCBI taxonomy): domain Eukaryota; kingdom Viridiplantae; phylum Streptophyta; class Magnoliopsida; order Fabales; family Fabaceae; genus Ormosia; species Ormosia semicastrata. Next base: position 96,743,057 of record JAQQTO010000063.1, on the reverse strand, counting down.
AATTTGCCCTCTCAAAGGCCTTATCTCGTGCTTTGTTCAAATGGTCTGGATAACGGTCCAAGATAGTCCGTTCCTAGACAGTTCTCGCCATGCTGCGACCAGCATCAGATGTAAACCGATGCTTAGCCTGCACAAAGGATAAGTATTTATATTTATTTTTCAATAAACATATAATATATAATTCTATAGAAACACAATTACTTACCATGAAGTCAATAAATAGTATTTCCTTCATCTCAGCTGGATAACCTCGCCACGTACTAGTCGGAACAAGCATCCGTGTCATGACATTGTACATAATGTCACGTGTCACCCTCGACGGTAGAAACCTCCTCCTGTAAGTACAATAAGATAATGTTAGTTATTTGAAAGTAAATACATGTAATAAAAGATGATGTCACTACTACTTACGATTTAGGGACATGCGCCACATATATAAGTTCCCTGCTATCTGTTTCTACATTAGATTCTCCACATGAAGGCACCACATTCGGGCCGCTAGTGGGTGGGTCAGCAGGGGGTGGCATAGAAATCGCTGGGTCAGTAAGGGGTGGGACAGAAGCTGATGCGCCTCCAATGGTCAATGGACTAGACGCTGGTAGGCCTGCACTAGTCGATGGGCTAGTAGCTAAAGTTGCACTTAATATAATTATACATAAAAAAACACGTATATATTACATTTATATAAACCACGAGTTAATAATAATTAAAAAGAATATCCTACAGGTATACCTGGAGAGGGCTGGGAATGCTGTACTAGTGGAGAATCATAGGTAGGTGCAACATTACGGCCTCTCCCACGACTGCGTCCAGCACCTCTACCTCGAATGGTCATGATGGATATCTGCATAAGGAAACATAATGAAACATGACGAGTTAAGAAACTATATGTCAATTAAAACCTCAAAATATAATAATGATATTCCAGTGTAAATACCATTAACGAAATTTATTGAACAAGCTTCAATTTTAACTACTTGAGTCTGAAGCAAAAGATTTCTTATCTTCATCTGAGAATTCATTAATTTCATTATTTTCGTTGTCATCAATGAACTCATTATCAACCAGATCGTCCATTGGATAATGTATATCACGTATGTTAACTTCTTCCATTTGGGCATGTGCATCAAACAAGGAGACTGCTTCATCATCTATCACAGGATTGTGTTCCAATGGATCCATCATCTTGGTAATAATCAGTGGCAGTTAAGTCATTCAATTCATCACCTTCCTCATTCAATGTCTCAGCCACGAAGAGTTTTGCTCTGACCTTGCATGCTGCCCACCATTCACCATTAGCTCTATTCCCGCTTTGTGGGTATCTTGTATAGTACACTTGTTGTGCTTGTTCAGCTAAGACGAATGGCTCATTTGAGTGAAGTCTTGATTTATGCTTGATGTCAACCAACCCATATCTCTCATCAACATTGACTCCATTTATCAGGTCAAACCAATGACATTGTAAAAGAAATACTTTGTTCTGATTTCCTACATATGACAGTTCCAATATATCTTCAATGATGCCATAATAGTCGAAGTCATTCTCACCATATATACTACCTCTAACACATACGCCACTATTCATGGTAGCTTTATTTTATCCATACACCTTGGTATGAAATCTGTAGCCATTAACTATTAAGCCACAGTAAGAAGTCATGGACTTGGATGGACCGTAACTTATCTCTCGTATCATTTGATCCTCGACTTGGCCTATATTAATCTGTATCATTACATAGACGGTAGATAGTTGTAACATCTAGCATAATGCACATTGAGTTTAATATGATAGATCATTATTATGGATAAAAGGACTCACTGGATGTTTTAGCCACCTACTGAAGTCCTTATCTCGAGCTTCCAATATTTGATCGTCAGTTATATTGGGATCTGTATCCCTTAACGAATCCTTGAATTGTCTAATCAATACAATAATTAATATTTAGCATAAATTTAGCACATTAATAACAAATTCATTAGATAGAGAATAAACTTACTGGAGATAAGGTTCTACTTCTCCACAATTTACAAGCACATATGTCTCAGCAATCTGAAGTTCCACATCCGTCAAGAATCTATTTCGACCTCTCCTGACAGGACGACATGGATGTTTAAAAATAGATAACTGTTCATTAATTTTATCTTCCCCACCGTCGTCATTCCGAAGAACTTGAGTGCGCCTGGTCTGTAGGTGGGGATCAAAATACATGGAAGCAAAATTGGAAATTTCTTCTAAAATATACTCTTCACAAATAGATCCTTCAACTTTTGCCTTATTTCGGACCTTTCTTTTCAAGTACAACATACACCTCTCAAAGGGGTACATCCACCTGTAATGCACTGGTCCTCCAACCTTAGCTTCATATGGGAGATGCACAACTAGATGTTCCATCACGTCAAAGAATGCTGGAGGAAAAATCTTCTCTAACTTACAAATTGTTTCAATGATAGAAAGCTCTGCATTCTCCATGGTGGAAGCACGAATTTCAGTTGGCAAACTTCTTTAAAGAACAAGCTTAGTTCTGTTAACGGTCCCCATATAGGCTTTGGCAAGACATCACGAAATGCCAGAGGAATTAACCTTTGCATAAAAACATGACAATCGTGACTTTTCATTCCATATATCTTCCCGCCGTCTACATTGATGCAATGTGCGATATTCGACACATACCCATCGGGAAATTTCAACTGTTTTATCCACTCACACACCATCCTTCTTTTATTGGCATCCAAGACATACGTCGCCTTTGGTTTTTTACACTTGCCATTGTCAACTATTAGCTCCAAGGTAGGACGTTTGCATATTATCTTCAAATCTTCTCTTGCATTTGCATTGTCTTTTGTCTTGCCCTTTATGTCCATGGCAGTGTTGAAGATATTATCAAACACGTTCTTCTTAACATGTATAACATCTAAATTATATCGTATTAGATTAGTCGACTAATAAGGCAATTCCCAGAATATGCTATTATTCACCCAATTGTGGTGTATACCAAAGTCATCTTGTTTTTGTTTACCTGAATTCAAGCCGAAAATGATTTCCTTAAGTTGAGTCACTCTATTCAAGACATCTGTCCTACTTAGCCATTGCGGTGGATTCGATTTTTTCACTGTTGATCTCTTAAAAGAGTTTCGATCATGGCGAAATGGATGATCAAAGGGCAAAAATTGGCGATGACAATCAAACCAACAACATTTCCTACCGTGCTTCAACACAAATGACTTACTGTGATTCATACAAAGCGGACAAGAAAGTTTTCCATGAGTGCTCCACCCAGACAGCATTCCATAGGCTGGAAAGTCACTTATTGTCCACAACAAAGCCATTTTCATATCAAAATTTTGCTTCTTCCAAGCATTATAAGTTTGCACCCCATCATCCCACAATATCTTCAGATCATCAATTAGGGGTCTAAGATAGACATTTAAACTTTTACCAGGTGACTTTGGTCCAGGAATCACAAGAGTGAGGAATATGTATTCCCTTCTCATACACATACTTGGAGGTAGATTGTACAGTGTGACAAAAACAGGCCAACATGAATATGGTGTGGCTGAACCGCTGAATGGATTAAAACTGTCTGTACACAGGCCAAGCCTAACATTTTGAGCGTCTAGGGCAAATGTAGGATGGGTAGCGTCAAATCGTTTCCAAGCCTCAGCATCAGTTGGATGCCTGATCACTAATTCATCTTGACGCACTCCATCCGCATGCCAAGTCATATACTGTGCAGTGTTTTTGGACATAAACAGACGTTGGAGTCTTGGCATAATGGGAAAAATATCGCAACACTGAGTGCGACACATCCTTTTCATTCGATGAACGTCCCGCCTTCGGTTTGAATCGTGGGTGTCCACATACTAAGCAAACTGAGTAGAGTCTCTTGTCACTGTATTCTTTGTAATACAACATACACTGATTAAGACACGCATCTATCTTCTCATATCCTAATCCCAGCTCACGAACCATTCTCTTTGATTTGTAGAAGTTTTTGGGTAACCTTTCAGGCTCTGGAAGCATGCTCTTAATTATGACAATCATTCTATCATAACAACTCTCACTCATGTTAAACTCTGACTTTAAGTTCAAAAGTTGAGTTACAGCTGACAATTTCGTGTGCTTATGGCAACCATCCCATAAAGGTTCGTCAGCGTCTCTTAGAAAGTCATAAAACTTCGTAGCTGACGCATTTGGATCCTCTTCTAAATCTTGAGCCTCTGGATTTAATCTATCACCTGCGGCATCCATAACCATATCCACGTATGGATTCCTAGGCTCCACATCATCATCATGGACAATGGATGTTGAGCCGCTATCTCCCTATATGTCCTCACCATGAATGGTCCAATTTACATAACCATCTACAAATCCGTACTTATACAGATGTTGTTCTACCCCAAATACCTCCCTCCAAGCACGATTCTTACATCTAGCACATGGACAAAGGATGCGATTTAATGCATCACTAACTGTCGGGTCTCCTTGAGCAACCCTAATGAAATCATCAACTCCATCCTTGAATTCTTCACTTACATAGCTGGTAGGATCATTTCTTCGTAACATCCAACTTCGATCGGGTCTCATGATTGCTGAAATTGGTTTAGCACATTAATACAAATCCTTATATCAACTTATCGTTCTTAACATGGTATGGCCATATCCCATTCGATAAGAAACTTTTTCAATACTTGGTTAATAGTTATTCCTTAAATCTCATATTTTATACTTGATGAAATTTCGGCAGCATTTCCCATTGGTCTCCAAATGCATGACTATAACGCAGCGTGATCTACCGCGTTTAAGTATACACCCAGAGAACAAAAGGAAATGTAGCAGACCGAAATTTCAACAAGTATAAGATATGAGATTTAAATAATAACTATTAACCAAGTAAAAGAAAAATTTCTTACCAAATTGTCCCACTTGGACAATTCAAGATTCAATACAATGAACAGTACGAACAATAAGTATGTGTACTCATTCATATTGAATCTCAAACAGGAAACTAAGGTTTTCCTCAAATCTTCACTCGAATAAGAAAATAAAACTTTAAGCATATGTTAAAGCACAATCAAAAGTTAAATCAAACCAATATTCTTAACACAAAATTCGTTAGAAATTCATAACTTTTATTTTCAACATCCAAGATTTAATGTCATATTTAGATAGTCCAAAATGTACCTCATAGGAGAGAAAAGCATAAATAAAATCTAAGTTTTCACTGGCCACAATGATTGCTGCTATGCGGCCTGACATAGACAACATTGATGAATATGTTAGGAACACTACTGCTAGAGCTTTCAGTGTTGTTGCCTCTACTCTTGGTATACCTGCACTTTTACCCTTCTTGAAGGTTGTTTATAAGAGTAAGAAATTATGGCAAGCTCGGCACACTAGGATTAAGATTGTGCAACAGATTAAAAAGGTGAAGCAGTGTGTAAGGAATTGGAAGTCCTATACGCCAGTTGCTATACTAAGGAAGTCATGATCATTCTGATTCGTGAACCATCAATTATGGAAAATGAGAATAAAAGTGAACCAGTAATTTAAATGAATCCTAGTATTTATTTTAAAGTTATTGAGAAGTTGAAAAACTTGAATTAGTATAATTCAAGTGTTCTTAGCATATAAAAGTTCTAACATTGGAACTTAAGTTCCGATTTTCCCCTTAACCCACGAGCCCCAGCAGAAAACAAAAGAAAAGAATAGAATAGAACAGAAACAGAGAAACGAAGGGCAGAAAGAGAGAAAGGAGAAGAAAGGAAGGGAAGAGGAAAAGAAGAAGAACAAGGCTCCAAGGTTGGTCATCACCTAAAGGTAGGAGATTTCTATTCTTTTTCCCTCTTTGTTCTTTTGAATGGGGGTTAGAGATTTGGAATGGAAAACTGGATTTGGAGAGCAAAATCCTAGCTCTTAACTTGATTCTTGCTGTCAAGAATTAAGTTAGTATAATTTAAGTCTAATAAGTATTAGATAGTCATTTATGGCTCAAACCAACCATTTTGGTTCATAATAGAGAATCTTAGAAATGGATTAGAGAAAAATGAGAATTAGGTTGTGATTGATTGACTTTGATCATAATCTAAGTTTAATGAGTTAGATACTAGTTAGTTGATGGATTGGAGCCCTTAGAATCTATAGTTTCCTTTTTATTGGTTAGTTGGAAAAAAGTAGGGTTTTAGTTGGAAGTTTGAGTTTAAATCCATCATTGATGAATTGAATTAGTGTTTAATGATCCTAACATGATTAGAGACCACGATTAGGGTTGGAAAACACTTAGAATCCATGATTTAAGGATTAGAACTTGGTTAGAAACTAAGATTATGCAATACCCGAATTTGTAGAATCAAGACAGCACCCTAACAGCCTGTGGTGCTTGTCGCATAACTTGAGCTACAGACATCAGATTGACATGATTTTTATGTCATTTTAAAGCTAAGGCATAGGACTACGTGTGGTAAAAATTTCAGAATTTTACACCAAGCCAAGTAGAACCAGTTTCGGTTTGAATCCAAGGCAGATTCTGCAGAAAATGCATTCTAGCAGCTAGTAAACCAGATTACATAACTCCTTGCTCCAGTGTCCATTTCACATGAAACAATTGCATTTTAAAGATAACATGTAAGGCTTCTAGCCTACAAAATTTCATAATTTTTCTGTGTGTATTTTGTTCCCAGTTGCAGTTTTAAGTCAGGGCAGAAACGGGTGAATCAGTGAATTTCCTATTTTTGCTTCTTCAAAATGTTGCATAAGTTTAGATACGCTTAGCCAAATGAGGTGAGGTTTATGGCATTGAAAAGATATGAGAGAGAGCTATCTTCCCATAAAATTTTAGAATTTTATGAGTTAGAATGTACATTTAGTAAAATCCTGAAAATCAGCCTTTTTAGGCAAGTTTTGGAGGTATTTTGAGATGGTTTGAATAATAGAAATACTAGTAACTCCTTTAATAGTTAAAGTTGAGTTAGATAGGCAAGTTTTGTGGTAAATACTTTACTCTTTCAATAAGTTGAGTTGAAATGGGGTAGTAGCAAGAGTGAATTGGTTCCCTAAGGCAAGTGAGGTTGGGCCTAGTGAGTTGGTTCTCTCAAGTAAGTGAGGTTGAGCTTAGTGAGTTGGTTCTCTCAAGTAAGTGAGGTTGAGCCTATTGAGTTGATTCCCTCAAGCAAGTGAGGTCAAACCTAGAGTTGGTTCCCTACGGGTCGAACCTAGAGTTAGGCATCTTTAGAAAACAGATTATTACGGACTTTAACTGATTACTGAAGACCTCTAATCATTTATAGAGCTAATTATGCATAGAGGTGGAAAACCTTTGGAGATGTGTGGGAGTGTGATTTTTGGTTATTTTCTGCAACATTATGCAGAAAACCAGCAAAGACTCCCTTAAACCAGAAAAACGAGTTATCTTGGCAGCTGGTGGTGCTTGTCGTATAACTTGAGTTACAGACATCGGATTGACATGATTTTTATATCATTTTAAAGCTAAGACAAAGGGCTACGTGTGGTAAAAATTTCAGAATTTTACACTAAGCCAAGTAGAACCAGTTTCGGTTTGAATCCAAGGTAGATTCTGTAGAAAATGCATTCTAACAGCCAGTAAACCAGATTGCATAACTCCTTGCTCCGGTGTCCCTTTCACATGAACCAGTGGCATTTTAAATCTAACATGTAAGGCTTCTTACTTCAAGAATTTCATAATTTTCCTGTGTGTATTTTGTTCCCAGTTGTAGTTTTTAGTCAGAGCAGAAACGGGTGAATCAGTGAATTTCCTATTTTTGCTTCTGCAAAATGTCGCATAAGTTTAGATACGCTTAGCCAAATGAGGTGAGGTTTGTGGCATTGGAAAGATATGAGAGAAAGCTATCTTCCCATAAAATTTCAGAATTTTATAAGTTAGAATGTACATTTGGTGCAATCCTGAAAATTAGCCTTTTTAGGCTAGTTTTGGAGGTATTTTGGGATGGTTTGAATCATAGAAATACTAGTAACACCTTTAATTGTTAAAGTTGAGTTAGATAGGCAAGTTTTGTGGTAAATACTTTACTCTTTCAATAAGTTGAGTTGAAATGGGGTAGTAGCAAGAGTGAATTGGTTCCCTAAGGCAAGTGAGGTTGGGCCTAGTGAGTTGGTTCTCTCAAGTAAGTGAGGTTGAGCCTAGTGAGTTGGTTCTGTCAAGTAAGTGAGGTTGAGCCCATTGAGTTGGTTCCCTCAAGCAAGTGAGGTCAAACCTAGAGTTGGTTCCCTACGGGTCGAACCTAGAGTTAGGCATCTTTAGAAAACAGATTATTACGGACTTTAACTGATTACTGAAGACCTCTAATCGGTTAGAGAGCTAATTATGCTTAGAGGTGGAAAACCTTTGGGAAAGTGTGGGAGTGTGATTTTTGGTTATTTTCTGCAACATTATGCAGAAAACCAGCAAAGACTCCCTTAAACCAGAAAAATGAGTTATCTTGGCAGCCTATGGTGCTTGTCGCACAATTTGAGCTACAGACATCGGATTGACATGATTTTTGTGTTATTTTAAAGCTAAGACATAGGGCTACGTGTGGTAAAAATTTCAGAATTTTACACCAAGCCAAGTAGAACCAGTTTCGGTTTGAATCCAAGGCAGATTCTGCAGAAAATGCATTCTGGTAGCCAGTAAACCAGATTGCATAACTCCTTGCTCCGGTGTCCGTTTCACATGAAACCAATGGCATTTTAAAGCTAACATATAAGGCTTCTTACCTACAAAATTTCATAATTTTTCTGTGTGTATTTTGTTCCCAATTGCAGTTTTAAATCAGAGCAGAAATGGGTGAATCGGTGAATTTCCTATTTTTGCTTCTGCAAAATGTCGCATAAGTTTAGATACGCTTAGCCAAATTAGGTGAGGTTTATGGAATTGGAAAGATATGAGAGAGAGCTATCTTCCCATAAAATTTTAGAATTTTATGAATTAGAATGTACATTTGGTGCAATCCTGAAAATCAGCCTTTTTAGGCAAGTTTTGGAGGTATTTTGGGATGGTTTGAATCATAGAAATACTAGTAACTCCTTTAATAGTTAAAGTTGAGTTAGATAGGCAAGTTTTGTGGTAAATACTTTACTCTATCAATAAGTTGTGTTGAAATGGGGTAGTAGCAAGAGTGAATTGGTTCCCTAAGGCAAGTGAGGTTGAGCCTAGTGAGTTAGTTCTCTCAAGTAAGTGAGGTTGAGCCTAGTGAGTTGGTTCTCTTAAGTAAGTGAGGTTGAGCCTATTGAGTTGGTTCTCTCAAGCAAGTGAGGTCGAACTTAGAGTTGGTTCCATACGGGTCAAACCTAGAGTTAGGCATCTTTAGAAAATAGATTATTACGGACTTTAACTGATTACTGAAGACCTCTAATCGGTTAGAGAGCTAATTATGCTTAGAGGTGGAAAACCTTTGGGGAGGTGTGGGAGTGTGATTTTTGGTTGTTTTCTACAACATTATGCAGAAAACCAGCAAAGACTCCCTTAAACCAGAAAAACGAGTTATCTTGGCAGCCTGTGGTGCTTGTCGCATAACTTGAGCTACAGACATCGGATTGACATGATTTTTGTGTCATTTTAAAGCTAAGACATAGGGCTACGTGTGGTAAAAATTTCAGAATTTTACATCAAGCCAAGTAGAACCAGTTTCGGTTTGAATCCAAGGAAGATTCTGTAGAAAATGCATTTTGGCAGCCAATAAACCAGATTGCATAACTCCTTGCTCTGGTGTCCGTTTCACATGAAACTAGTGGCATTTTAAAGCTAACATGTAAGGATTCTTGGTTGTGAAATTTCATAATTTTCCTGTGTGTATTTTGTTCCCAGTTGTAATTTTAAGTCAGGGCAGAAACGGGTGAATCAGAGAATTTCCTGTTTTTGCTTTTGCAAAATGTCGCATAAGTTTAGATACACTTAGCCAAATGAGGTGAGGTTTGTGGCATTGGAAAGATATGAGAGAGAGCTATCTTCCCATAAAATTTTAGAATTTTATTAGTTAGAATGTACATTTAGTGCAATCCTGAAAATCAGCCTTCTTAGACAAGTTTTGGAGGTATTTTGGGATGGTTTGAATCGTAGAAATACTAGTAACTCCTTTAATAGTTAAAGTTGAGTTAGATAGGCAAGTTTTGTGGTAAATACTTTGCTCACTCAATAAGTTGAGTTGAAATGGGGTAGTAGCAAGAGTGAATTGGTTCCCTCAAGCAAGTGAGGTTGAGCCTTATGAGTTGGTTCTCTCAAGTAAGTGAGGTTGAGCCTATTGAATTGGTTCCCTCAAGCAAGTGAGGTCGAACCTAGAGTTGGTTCCCTCAAGCAAGTGAGGTCGAACCTAGATTTGGTTCCCTATGGGTCGAACCTAGAGTTAGGCATCTTTAGAAAACAGATTATTATGAACTTTAACTGATTATTGAAGACCTCTAATCGGTTAGAGACCTTTGGGGAGGTTTGGGAATGTGATTTTTGGTTGTTTTCTGCAACATTATACAGAAAATCAGCAAAGACTCCTTTAAACTAGAAAAATGAGTTATCTTGATAGTTGGTGATGTTTGTCGCATAACTTGAGTTACAGACATCAGAATGACATGATTTTTGTGTCATTTTAAAGCTAAGACATAGGGCTACGTGTGATAAAAATTTCAGAATTTTCCACATAGCCAATTTGCACCAGTTTCTGTTTGAATCAGAGTTGGATTCTGCAGAAAATGTATTCTGGCAGTCAGTAAACCAGGTTGCATAACTTCCTACTCCGGTGTCCGTTTCACATGAAACTAGTGGCATTTAAAAGCTAACATGTAAGGCTACTTACCTGGAAAATTTCATAATTTTCCTGTGCGTTTTTTGTTCCTAGAGAGAGCTATCTTCCCATAAAATTTCATAATTTTATGAGTTAGAATGTACTAGCTACTAATATTGTCCTAATATTGTCTTCTGAATCTGATTAAGCAGAAAAGTTTCATCAAAGAATTGAATTTTTTTAAGGACAATGTACAAAAAGAGTAAAAAGTGTAAATAAAGTAAAAAGTGTTCATAGAAAACATAATCAATTCAAGGTCCCTACTCCATATTATTTAACCCTCATCAACAACGGTGGATGTTATTTAACTTTAAAAGACTTAAATTTGCTAAAAGAGATAATTTGTCATTCATAAAATCAGTTAATTACTCAGAATAGTGAATTGAGTTTTAGTAACTACCGCTAATAGTAGTACAACTAAAGTGGCCTTTATAAGTGGGCTCCAGAGAAGAAGAAGTATAGGAGCTCAATAGAACAACCAACATAAGAATGTTATGAAGACTTGAGTTTAATTAAGTATCCCTGTACATATAATGAAAAAGCACATATTTCAGTCATGATCACAAGCAGACATTTTCATCATTAGAACATAGACAATAACTAAACGACCATGTACCCAACATCTCACACCTCTCTTCACAACCTTGTTATAGGGATTATGATGCAATGATGAACAAGATCTGTTCTTCTTGTGCAGAGAGATTAAAACACATCTAATATCATTGTATAGATTTTAGAGAAGTCTTATATATTTATCCATGTATTTCAAACAATGAAATGAAACAAAAAAATGGGATGTTGTTTATGTCATCTTAAACAATAATTTTTTTTGCAGTTATGATAGTTTGCATAATATTTTTCCTCTCTTCCTTTAGTTCAACTAGAGTTTTATCCCTAATTTTTATTTATTTTGATTTAGGGAAATGAGGAGAAAGAAGATACAGCAAGGGAGATTGTTTTCTATAAGAATAGGGGGCTTTATAAGAAGGCTTTGTAATGTTGTGGTAGCTCTCAGTCTTTGTCTGCTACTGCCAAGCTATATGGATATGCTAGCTCAAGGTATTTTCCATATAGTCCTTATCATATGTAAGTTAACTAAAAATATAGTACTTCATATGTGCTATAAATACTTGTTATAAGATGAGATTTAACATATTATATAACAATTTAAATTAAATATCAACTGCTAAAAGTATAATTACTCTTAATACACCTAAGTACTCTTATTTGTGGATGCACTAATTACTCTTTCTTTTCTGAAAAATAAGTAATAATTTTCTAATGCACAAAGTAGGACCCAAAAACTTGATCTTGTGAAAATTCCTATCAATATGAGCCACATAAATCCTTATTTTAATCTATTTTTTCTAGTCTAATGTCAAAGTAAACACCTTGATCCTGTGAAAATTAGTTTCACTTCATTTTTTATACACTAACTAGTTCTACTTCATTAACACTTTAATTCTGCTACATTTCCCCAAATTGCAGAGTGATGTGAAAGAAGCGTTTTTCTATAATCACCAATTCATATCCACCCGCTTATTACATTGTCACCCCTCATAGTATCTCCCTCAATCCAGCCCTTAAACCCAGACATATTTCTCACCCCCCCTCTAGAGTTGAATCGTTTTGATTCATTTGAAGCAAGTACATCACCTCAAAAGATTAGGTAAGTTGTCAATTTATCTGAAATGGCAGGCAGTGTTCATTGATGCATTTTTAAATGACCTCTTATGTAAAGAGTAATAATAACAACATATGCCATAGAGGAGAGTATATATATCTCTACAGCCAAATACATTTACTATGTAAACTTCATACACCAACAAGCAGGAAATTATGGTTCAAGACCTTATACATCAAAATAAAATTACATACATACTCTACCAAAACATAAATAGCAGATGTTGCTATTTCATTTCCTTCAATTTAATTTTCTTTTTCTGCAAACAAGGAATAGCATATGTTGAAGAACCATTCTCATGCAATAGCTTCAGATTGGAAGTAGTTTAGAATTTTAGTAGAGTAGCAACCACTGCTAATATCAGAAGCAGACCCTCAACCACCATCTCCACACTGTTCTGCCCATAAACAACCACCCTCAACCAAACCACTAAAAAAAAATATCACCACAGGTCCATACTCTCTACCCAACGAAACCCATGACCACCATTACCTAGTCTGAATCCAGCACCTGCAGATCTGAGCTCGGGCTCAAGTCACCACAGAGGCTGCCACCATCGTTTCACCATCACTAACAATTATCACCAATGACCCCATTCGAACCAGCAACCCCTCACAGGTCCAGCCAACTCTCACCCTTTCGAACCCATCACCACTGTAACCGTAAACCACCCATAGAAAGAAGAAGGGACAGAGAAGGAGGCAGAATCATACCAAAAATAGAAGGGAACGAAGAAGGAGGCAGAATGATGGAAGAAAGAAGAAAATTTGAATGGAAGAAAGAAATAATGGAAGAAGGCTTACCTGCAGAAGGAGGGGAACTCACTCGCGTCGCGTGGCTGCCGTGCTTAGCTCCGGGGAAGGGCTTGGGTGGTAGAGGGGAAGATCGTACGGCTGTGGGTGGGAAGGATATTTGATTTGGGGAAGGAGAGTAGAATACTAAACCTAAAGGAGACGTTTTGCAAATCCGTGGGATTTCTAATTTAGCGAGGGAAATTAATCCCTCCTAATTCCCTCGCAATTAGCTCTCTAAATTTAGCGAGGGAATTTTATACCTCGCAAATCCCTTGCTGATTTTAGCAAGGGAAATATTACTTCGCAAATCCCTCACTGATTTTAGCGAGGGTAACATATTCCCTCGCAGTTCCCTCGCAAAATTTAGCAAGGGAGATAATCCCTCTCACTTCCCTCGCTAATTTTAGAGAGGGAATTAATTTACTCGCTATTGCTTCGCTATTTACCAGTTGTGGATTTTGTTTTGAATTTTAGCGAGGGAAAGTGTTTGCCTCGCTAATCCCTCGCAATTTTCTAGCTAATTAGAGAGGGAATTGCGAGGGAAAAATTTCCTCGCAAATTTTCGTCGCTAATTCATAATTTTCTTGTAGTGACTACATTTACCCACTGTTATAACAACTGTGGCTAACACATTAGCCACAATTTTTAGGACATTAGCAATGATTTTTAAGACCGTGGAAACATTTTGTTACGAACGGTTTACAATTATGGTTAATTAAGTAATTACCGTGGATAATTTTAATTAAAATATATTCTATAAAATAATTTTGCTACGGTTTAACCGTGGCTAATGTGACGGGTGTTTTATATTCATAAACCTGGTTAGCCATGGTTAAACCGTGGCTATTTTTTGTTTTTTAAATACTAGTTTCTTACCAATCATATCACAGAAGGAGACTTGTTCAATCACATAATACCAAGTCTCAATCAAGTAGAACATTCAAATCACTAGTTAATACAAATGATTGGACAAAAAGTTTTGAATATTTGTCAAAACTAAACTATACCTTTCATGTTCACAACTTCACTAACCAATCCTACACATAATAGATCTAAACATAATAGAACTCATAAAAGAGTGTAAAAGTAGGCATTATTTATTGGTGACAGCATGTAATACCAAAATGGTTTTATAAGGTAGTGTTTTTATGCCAAGCAAGAAATTTTTTGATCTACCCGTACAATTGAGGCATTAGTACAAAGACATATAGTTTGCCTCCCTCTGTAAGTATGGCAATTATTGCATTCTCAGTGCAATTGTGCATGCCAACCCTTTGTATTATACCGTGCTTATGCTAAGGATTTGGTTTAAGAGCTTACATTGATTGCACTTTATATCATTATTGAGTTTGGCATGAGGTCCTAATTCAATCTATAACTCATTTTCATGACAAAATTGACATTATTGATATAAGATTATCTCATTATCGTTAGTCTACGCCATTACCATCACGTAAAGTTGGGCTTCTTGGTTTCTTGGTTCTCGATTCAATTGCAGATGCTGCAATGCTGGGGAGGCTTGTAGTAACCTATGTTCCTAACAAGTTATAAAAGAGAAACATTAGTATACACCATTTATAGTCACATTAGTCCAAGTTGAGCAGATGACATTTTTCTTTAATTTGTGTTGAATTAGACAGAATCAAAATTTCACACTTTTGTACATTAGTCTAAGTTTTTGCCGCTATTTAACACTGACTAGAGTTATTTTAATTTCATATAGTGTGGGTAAAACTCTAAGCTACAAGAAAGCTTAAACTTACCTAAGATGAGGAATATACAAATTCAATTAATATTAAAACTCCAAACCACTACCTTATTCCATTCTAAAGTCTTGTGATCAAGGAACCACATGTCTGAATGAAAAATTCCTTTCTCGGAGATGTTCTTATCAGATGAAACTTCTTTTGAATAGCCACCATACAAAAAAATCTGCAATGTGAAAGGAATTCAGTAAAGATAGCTTCTAAACTTCAAATCAGAGAGCCACCTAATAAATGACGATACAGCACATAGGGGAAAACTTGACTGTATAAATCAACACAAGCATGCTTCTAGATAATTTAAAACAATAATTAGCTTCATATAAGAGGGTTTAGTAATTTACTCACTTCATCTTGGTAAACAAATAATTGAAAACCACTACACCCAGTTGGCCACATTGTTCCAAGCTTAGGCTTTATTTCTTGCCACTACAACACAAAATCAGATTGCCGTTACTCAAAATAATGAATACAATATCAACATTATTACGTTATACAGCCTGACATTTTGGCGCCGAACTTGGAATAGCAGATAGCATATTAGCATATAGCCCAAGTATTTAAATATATTTAGCTTAAATTGATCAAGGTCAAATACAATAGATCATTGTAGTACCTGCATTATCAATTAAGAGTTCTTAACCTTCAGTTGACATAGAAATGCTATTAAGTGAATCAGTACCAATGATCGGTCTTTCTTGATAAATATTTTAAAGAACTTCATTTAAGTCTCACATGCAAAAAAAAAAAAAAGAACATAAGACAGACATAAAATCTAAAATTTATAGGTTCAGTAGCGTACAATATTTGGAGAGGTAGAAATGGAATTTCATAACACAACTATGAGACAATAATAAGCTTCTGAATACTGATTCAGCCTCCTTCTGTAAGTTGCAAGTAAACCATAAAACATCAATTTCGTTTTCTCAAAATGCCTTAAAAATAAACTATTGGACAAATTTCAAGGGGCTTATACATGTGATCTGACAAAACAACTCAAGTTCCTTCTCGTGATTGTAACACCCTTGTGGGGATGTCACATTTTTTACGAAATAAAATAAAATCAAATAAAATTCTTACCTAAGTTGTAAAACGTTTGGTACATAAATAATAGGAGTTGTAAAATTTTTCCTTTTTATACTTGATAACGTTAAATAAAATAACACGGAACACAAATTAAAACAAAACATAACCACACACCATAATATATATATGATTTTGTCTTAAGTATATAAATAATTTACAACTACAAATATTTAGCAAAGCAGTAAAATGTCAGCATAAAACTAAAACATAACATGCCCAAGTGAACCTCAAAAATTTCTAACCCTCCGCTGGATCACTCTTAGACAGATCATCGAATGACAGAAATCTTGGAGGTCCTACAGCTCTATGGACATGAGTCTGTGTTGTCGATTCACTACTAAGCTCACTAGGCGCATGGAAAATCCCCCCCGCAATAATGCTTAAGAGTCAAAGGCAACTCAAGATGTAAATACAAAGTAGTAGTAAATATAATCTCCCCATCAAACTCTCTACTCAAGGACACAGTCAGACGTCCCACATAAACTACCGATCCTCTATCCTCACGCAGTCGCCAGGCCTCCGAGCCTCCATGAAAATCTAATCTCACGAAACCAAAGAATCCCAGCAATGCCATGATCGCAGGATCAATCCAGATGGTAGGGGTGATCTATCGGCTCGTTGTCCTCACACTGCTCACTCGACTGGCGCTCGTCCGGATACTGAATATCAAGAGGCTGTTCCTCTTCCTCTTCCTCAAACTCTTTACGGAATATAATAATAATACATAGAAATATGTATAAAGAGGTGAGACAATCTACATCATTACCAGCATGGCAATAAAGAAAATGATAATACAAACAAATATCAAAATAATGCATACCATCATATCATATACAATACCTCAAATTAACACATCATACATGTTATCACAGGTTATAATAAACATTTAAAAATGAAGATCATGAATGCTAACGCACACTGACTCGTTCCTACTCCATGGAGCTAAACACAGACATTAGAGAGAATGATCTGAAAAGAACTATCAGTACCTCAGGCTGCCCAACCAAACTATTACATTGTCCAATGTCATGGCTATAGTCCACAGTCTAAAACATCGTGTAGTAGTACACAGTCCAAAACATCGTGCACTACAGGCATTGTACTAAATAGTCTCCACAAGATCTTGAGAAAGAATAGTGCTTGTCGAGATCATTAGTGTGTTGTCCGTTACCATGGCCCAGAGGAGCAACCCACTGTCCATATGTGGAATTCTCCGCATACTAATGCCTCCAAGTTCATAAAATGAACCGCACTATGCCTATCACACCCACAACACGGTGTAATTCGTCTCGTCAATCAATCGCCAATTATCAACCAAATTGACACAACTCTCAATGCATGATTAAGAATCACAATTACAAAAATACCCTTAGTCTCAATATATTACCATATTTACGAAAATACTCTTAGTCACAATATTCCAAAATATAGTATGTCTCCACTTGACAGTACTATCTCACAACATGTCCGGGTCCACCACTTTGGCTCGACAGTAAAACTCATTGTTCCATTTAGTCGCGTAGAAATTTTATCGCGTTTTCATAATCACGTCACTTTTACAAATGTTTTTAAATTGCATAAATATATTTTGACGTTTTTGAACATCGCATAATGTTTTTAAATCATTTTCTCAATCGCGTAAGATTTTAAATCATTTTCTTGACCATATAGCTTAAAAATCATTAGTTCAAGTATGTGTAAGCTATTTCTAGTACTTTTAAATTACGTAGAATATTTCTCATACGTTATAAACATATTATGGAACCTTTTCTTTTTATTTGTCTGATTTTAGTAAATTTTGGTAGCATTTTGCCTAGAAAATCATTAAATGGTATTTTTTATGTTTTTCTCTAAATGCTGTACATTTTAACCTTACCCAATAGTTACACCTTGAAACTTGCTAACGCGCTTCAAAACTCAGAGAGTGAGCTCTACGTTAGTATTTTTCAAGTGTTCGCTTTATTTCTTACTTATAACTAATTCTGCTAATTTAGAATTCTAATTAACTATTTAACCTACCTTAGAAAATAACTTTGGAATTCAAATATACATTAAATGGCATGTTGGCCATAATTAACCTATCCTTCACAACTAATTATTAAATCATTATCTAACTTCTAAATTATTTCCAAACTCATCATTTTACCTAGATTCTTTAAACCATTGTTTTAGAAAATGGTTGAGAACATTTTGGTTCTCTTTTTCTTGGAGAAGCCGTGAGCTCCTTTGTGTTCTTTGGAACACTCATGCAATCCCTACATGTTATTCATATCCTACTTTAATATTCATACATTTATAAACACATGCAATATATTTTAAAGCTATAAACATGCATACAATTAAAATCAATCACAAATAGGAAAGCATTAAACTAACACATAAATGAATCCTTATGGATTCTTCACACACAAATAATCCATTTTCTCATCACCACACAAGGTTGATGAGATTAAATCTCCCTCTTACCTCTTGAAGACAAGGATCTCCTAGTCTCCTCCTCTCCTTTGATTTTTGTGTAGCCCTCAAAATAAATCCCTAAAATTCTTAAACAATAAGTAAAATCACAAACAAAGCTTAATAATGATAAACCATGGAACAAACATGGTTTAGAAAATCACAAACTAAATTTTAAACCATAAAATCAAAAGCTTACCCTTAGGGAAGTAAGATAAAACTTGGATTTTGAAGTAGAAGGAGTAGGTTTTTGACAAAAGCTTCTAAACAAAAAGTGTTTAGGATGTTGTTTAGGTTTAGGAAAAGCTAAGAGATAAAATTATAGAAGATAGGTGGTGGTGTTGGGTGCTTGGGCCGAAAACTAGAGAGAAAATGGAAAAAAAAAAGTGTGCTTGGGTTCTTGGTATTTTTGAGAGAATAGAAGGCTTAGATTTAGGTGAGTGAAAAAGTGAATAACAAGAGTGAAATGAGGAGGTACAGCTGTGAGTGAGCTTGTAGGAGAGATTGAGAGATAAACTTGGATAGTAAATATCCTAATGTGTTCACATTTGCATGGCATATGGCCTATGTCACCAACTTGTCATGCAATAGTCACTTGGATGGTTCAAGAAGCTTGTGGAACTTGATAATTTGGCCCTCTTGGCTGTGGGGTACTAAGGGAAATTAGGGACTTGGTTTAACTTCAATTAAGCTTAATTCCATGCTAATTAGATAGGTAGTTAATTAGGTTAGGTTTCCTAATTATACTTAATTAACATTCTAATTAATTACATAGGTCATTGCTTATGTCATGACTTCTAGATGATATTAAGATATCTAATTAGTAACTAGATTAGAACTAATTAGTAATTAGGTTAGTCCACTTAGTTTCTTAACTAGGTAATTAGATTAACCAAATTAGATTTAATTAGCTACTAAGTGAAAGTCAAGCCACTATATTTGACTCAATCCTAGCCATTGAATTTAACTTTGTTTCCTATCCATTGATCTAATCTAAGGTGGATATCACTTAGTGATTTTATCAAGATTCTTATCACACCATTGATCTGATCAACGGTTAAGATAAAAAAACATCTATGTCACCAACTTTTCATCCAATGGTCCTTAATGAAGTCCATGCTTCTTTATTTGACCAATTCTTATTGGTTTAGAATTTTCAAGTCACTTTCGTTGACTTGTTCCTATTGGCTTAGAATTTATTCTAGTCAGAATCGTTGACTGTTTTTCTAAACGTGGGTCCCACAGACTTTTCAGGGTCCATGGTCATTTTGGAGCAGATTTTTACTATTTTTAAGACAGTAGATACTGTCAAATAATCATTTTGGAGTAGATTTCTACTATTTTTGAGACAATAGGTACTGTCAAATAAAATAATATTATAATAATATAAAATTATTTTATTACACAGTTAAATCCTAAAAATTAAAGGATTAATATATATATCAATCGGAATTGGGTTTAGTAAGATCCTCCGGCTCCGAATAATTAAAATAAGATTTTTTTGGCTAGAAAATTATTATTTTCTTAGCTCGGAGCAAATCACACACAACAGTCAAATACACTCACGAAACAGTCAAACTCAATTTATAACTCACAGAAATGATAAAATAGTACATTTGGGATAATATCGTACTTATCTCAAAAGTTAGGGTGTTACAGTGATTACTCAATGATAGTGTGTATGGTGTAACGCTTCATTACTTTACTCACTTGCCATTGAAAAGTGGCTTTTTTAATATTTGACCACTAGAATATAAGTTTATTAATGTATTCAAGACAAAAACTTTGAAGTCATAGTAAGCAAAGAAAGAAACCACTCCAAAAAGCCTAGAAATCATAAAAATAAAGGATGGAAACAAAAGAAAATTTCATGTGAGTCGTCTTACCCTCAACTATTGTGCATTCGTACATATACACACACAAACAATGGCAGCAGCACCAAAAAGAATAATCTTATGCTTATAAAATACCTGTAAAAGAACCAAATAATTTGAAGACAAAGCACTAGGCTTGGAACCGAAGGTGGGAATTGAACGTTGTGTCCAATGCCAGACAATAACCTAGTAGTGTGGCGACCCCCTAGTAGTAGAGAGGGTGGTCGTTACAATAAACAACATAACCAAAAATTCTACGATGAGATATATTAGGTTGTTGATCAAACACAAGTTGTAAAGGTGAAAACTTATAATATGCAGATAGTCGGATGTGAACCAAAGATACAACATGAACTATATCATGTCCTCAAGTAGATGCAAGAAGTTTTGATTTCATAAACATAGGTCTGGCAATAAATTGCAAATGCTTAATAAAATATTCAACTAATCCATTTTGAGTATAAGCATGTGCAATGGAATGGTCAATACTAATTCCTATTGACATACAATAATCAAAAAAGGCTTTTGAAGTAAACTCACTTGCATTATCTAAACGAACTGACTTGATAGGATGGTCAGGAAAACTTGATCTTAACTTTATAATTTGAGAAGCAACATTATGAGTTGAAAGCAAACAAACATGTGACCATCGAGTGGAAGTATCAATTAAAACCATGAAACACCGGAATGGTCCACAAGATGGTTGGATTTGGCCATAAATGTCACCTTGTATTCTTTGTAGAAAATCAGGAGACTCCAAAGATAATTTAGATGGGGAAGGTCTAATAATTAATTTACTTTGAATGCAAGAAGTATAAAAATAATGATTAGGCAGAAGATTTTTCTGATCCTTTAAAAGGTGTCCATGTGTATTTTCAATAATACGTTGTATCATAGTTGAACCTAGATGACCAAGACAATCATGTTAGAGCATAAAAGTTTTAGGATTTGAGCACTTTTGGTGCATATAATTTGACTCAACCACCCTTATTTTTATAAAATATAATCTAGATGAAAAACTTGGAAGTTGCTCTAATATGAACTTTTGGTTCGAAATTGTAGAGGTAATATATAGATATTCTACATGTCTCTCATTTTTTGTTTTAACATGATACCCATTGCGACATATATCTTTGAAACTTAGTAGATTTCTTTGGGATCTACTAGAATACAACGCATCATCAATATACAATTTTGTCCTATTTGGGAACATAATTTGGATTCTTCTAGATTGCAGAACCAAATATGGTATTAACATTAATTTTAGTTAATGTCAATTGTAAGACATTTTTTTATCACGAAGAATTGTATGAGTTGTGTCACTGTCCACTAAACATATGTCATCTTCCATTATATCAAGTTTATTTTGCATTATCTAGTAATACAAAAATATATTTGTAAGAATTAGAAAGAGATAATAAACAAGAAATATGCAAATCATTAATATTTATGGTATAAATAAAACTTTAATGAAAAATTACAAATGATAAACTTCAAAATAACATAAACATAAACATATTTCAATAGTAGATATTTCCATCCCTAATCAAATGATCAATCTTGCCACTATGGTCTTCAAAAAAATCAGAAACATTAAAATCAGCATTTAAAGGAGACTTGTTATCATAAGTACGACCAATAGGTTCAAAAAATTCACTTCAACATTTTTATTCATTTTCTTTTAGTGATGCCTTGAAAAGTTCAAGTAGGTATTTTGGAATGTGACATATGTGAGACCAATGACCTTTTGTTGCAAATCTATAACAAATATTGACATTGTTTTGCTCTTTTTCAAGATTTCCCTCATTTTTGACGCATTTCTTTTAGTTCCATTCAGCACCTTTGCTTTCAAAATCTTGAGGATGATTAGCACGGGTCCAATAATTTTTCCTACCATGACTCCTTTTACTACCATAGCCTTGTCCATGATCTTGAGAAAATGTCACATTCACTTCAGGGAATGGTATTGAGCCAGTTAGACAAGATTGATGGTTTTTCATCAAAAGCTCATTATTTTGTTCAGTCACAAGTAAACAAGAAATTAGCTCAGAATATTTTGTGAATCTATGCTCTCGATATTGCTGCTATAGGAGCACATTCAAGGCATGAAAAGTATAATATATTTTTTCTAACATATCCTCATTAGTAATTTTTTCTCCACTTAATTTTAATTGAGAGTTAATCTTAAACAAGATTGAATTATATTCACTTATGGTTTTAAAATCTTGCAAATGTAAGTGGATTTAATCATAGCGAGCTTTTAGAAGAATCACTGTTTTTTGGTGTTCATATCTCTCCTTCAAACTATTCCAAAGGACTAATGGGTCCTTAATTTCAATTCTTCGTGCAAATGATATCGAAGGAAAATCACAGCTTTTGCACAATCCTACAGGGATGCTTGCTTTCCTTCTTTTATAGTATTCTCAAGATTCATAGCATTAAGATGAATTTCAGCATCAAGTACCCATGATAAATAATTTCTTCCAGAAATATCAAGGGCGACGAATTCAAGCTTCGTGAGGTTTGACATTCTAAAGACACTTGATATATGAAAAGAAACTTGAAGGATTTTGCTACATCGGAGAGACTTGATCATGTTGATAACATGTTGTAAATAAAGAAGAAAAAATATAGAGAAATCAAGACAAGAAAATATGGACTCAAGATCTAGTTCTTCAAGAACTAGTTGTATTTTATCTTCTTCTTGTTTCTTCATATGAAATCATGTTTTTATATAGGACTCCAAATATAAAGAATGAGAAGTGGTTACACTTCTTAATACAATGCATCATTATGTGTAAATGTTACAAAGTAAGTGCAATCGTTACAAAGCAATTAAGCACACCAAAGGTCATAACCACCAACCCTTACTACTTGTATCCTTTAAATTAAATTAATGTAGTCATCCACCACATACAAAATGTGCATGTTTTACAATACAAATAACATTTGCATTTCCCCTCTCATAGATCACAGTTCTATTAGCTACACAAAACTCAACTTATAGACTACCTCGAGACAAAACATAATTAATAATAATATATAATTACAAATTACAATTATATACTTAAACTTTTGTACAAATCGATTAATTAAGAATAACTACATCAATGCGTCAGTTTCATAACATTTTGACCCAAATAATTAAATATTTAGAGTTTTGACAAAAGAAAAAGATAGGGGCTAGTGATGGTTGCACAATGTTTATACATTTTAAGAATGTGAAGGCATATGGGCAGGATTTTCAGTTAGAAAGCATAAAAAACTAGTGGCTGGCACATAAACGACAGCCTCCAGAATTTATATATCATAGTGCCTTCACTGGCCGGGTAATTGTATAGTGAGATTTCATGCAGAACATTCTCTACTTTTAATTTGGCTTTGCAGCAACTATCATTTGTTCTTCCCCCCCCCCCCCCATAATGAAGGTAACCTACCTACGACTATGATCCGGACCATGTCTAGTGGATCAACTCGGCACGCGTACTATCAGAGTCCACCATAGACATCCCAGCTAAGAACTGATGACATTGTCAAGACCTCGATACCACGTATATCAGACTGTGGCATTGGGAAAGTGCATCAGGATCACGAGATTTGCGTAACGGATAAATCTCAAAATAACCACCTCAAACTGCTCATAGTTGTAGTATCAGTGTTTTGATCATATAAGAATTTCCTACTACAATTAAGGGAGACTAAACCCTAATTGCACCCTATAAATACCATGCTCAATTACCTTTTACATGAAACTTATTTCTTAAATCATAACCTTACTTGTGCATAGCCTGACTTGAGCATTGATGTCTTTTTGTAGGTACCACCCCCTCGTTCCAACACGCTTTACTGCTACTGCACAAGGAAGGAACTACCAGAACATGCCTATCCAGGTACAACTTAGTTTCTACTACTGAACTTTGGCGTCATCTGTAAGAATCTATAAACTTCTATTCCGACTCAATCATGGTGAGCACAAGACAAAACTCAAAGAGAGGAAAGGTTGTACAAACCTTTGCAAGCCAAAGGCAAGCTCCAGTGGCGCGCTATCCTCCCTACCCTGTTCCACCACCAGTTGCTGAAACCTCTGCCGCGAGGAACCAGGCACCCAACGCTGAACCCACACCCATTGTGCAGGGTTTCTGCATGGGATAGACTTGGTCCTCACATGCATGGAGCTAATCCTAACATTCAAGGGCCCAGAATCCCAGTGCACCATCGTCTAAGACCCAAGAACGACGATGCAGAAGACCGCGTGTCCCATCCAGAGAGCACAATCCAACCTGATATGTCCATAAATCATCTCCTGGACTTAGTGCAATGACAAATGGCAATACTTGAAGAGTACTGTCAAAGATTGGAGAATCTAGAGCAATCCATACACGAGGCCCAGTTCGGACCCCACTGTGATGACAAAAGGCAGAGCATGGGTAACTATAAAAGGGGAATACCGCACACTGACGTCGAAATGTCCAATGTTGTTCATAACAACCTAGACCTAGGCAATCATGAGCAACCCTTCTCTGTCCAACTCATGGAGTATAGAGTCCCAAGAAACTTAAGTTCCCCACCAATGTGGAGTTCTATGATGGGACTATGGACCCTCAGGAACATATAGACTTCTACGTCCAATCTATATGCATGCTTTCATGGGGGGTCCTCTTAATTATTATGTCGCACTTTTCCTCTTTCCTTGAAGAAGGGCGCTCTTAGGTGGTTCGTGACCCTACCATGGGAATCTGTCATTAATTGGCCAGACCTCAGACAACATTTCTTGCTACACTACACTACTAGCAAGGAGCAACCTATGTCTATGGAATCTCTTTCTGAGATTGGCCAAGGGCACGATAAGCCCCTTCACGAATACCTTAATAAATTCAATATGACTTGCATCAATATGGAGAACCTCGATGAAAAGATCGCTCTCTACTACATCAGGAGTAGCCTCTAGATTGACCCTCAATTTTTCCAATCTTTGGTGAAAAAGAAGCTAGAGAATATGGAAGAATTTCGAGTACGGTCCCAGAAGTATATTAACTTGGAGGAGGCTACTAAGGCTATGAGGAGCTTAGAAAAGGGTGAGTATTCCCACCAGAAAAAGGCAACTAGAATTCCTCCCAGCCCCGGAACTTCTCCAAAAATGATTCACCCTGACCTATGTACTCAAATTACACTCCTCTAAACACTCCACGTGAAAACAATCTTAGGGAAGTGTTTTAGACCGAGTTTTGGAATATAAAGAGGCCACCTCCATTGAAGAAGCATGCACAGAAGGATCGCACAAAGCACTGTTCGTGAAACAGAAGACTACTTCCAAGTCTGTGACGCTATTGAGCCTCTAATTAGGGCAAGATGGCTAGATCAGTACATTAGCCATGTCCAAACCAATGGACATCGCGGGGGATGGAGAGAAAGGAGATGCAGCCCTCAGTGAAGCCCATCTTCGCTACAAAGGAGGACCTAAAGTCTTAGAAGAAGATCCTAGAGTCCATTTCACCGAGATATTGGTAATCGGCAAGATACTATTGGGTCGGATACTATTGGTCAATGATGGAGGTTGACTCCCTTTTACATGTTTGAGTTGGTGATATATGCCAGTGCCACTCGGATCACTATCAGGCTCCCATACAGGAATTATCCACGACGTCTATACTCTGACTATTCTATAGATGGGGTATGAATATCTTAAGTCCGTTCCCTCAAGCATTTGGTCAACTGAAGTACTTGGTGGTGGCTATGGACTACCTTATTAAATGGATCAAGGCAGAGCCCCTAGTCGTGATCACCTTTGCCCATGTACAAAAGTTCACTTGGCGTCACATCATCACCAAATTTGGGGTTCTAGAGTCCATTGTGACAGACAATGGAACCTAGTGTGATTACCATACAACATTGATGATGAGTTTTGATGATAACAAATATGGAGATGATGAGTAGGTCAAGTCCAAGTTCTTCAAGTTTAAGTTATAGGACTTAGGATCTCTCTTGTACAGAGCTCTCATAGGATATCTCAGTGTTTAACTCAAAAGATCTAAGAACATGTTTTTCTACAAACTAAATTAAAGTTTTAATGTGGCTTTGATAATCAAAGAGTTTATGGATTTTCTAAACTTATATAATCTGGTTCCTAAAAGTGTTTTTCATAATTTGAGCAGAGGTATTCGAATACCATTAGAGCCATTCGAATACAACCCTTCTAAAAATGCCTTTACAAACGTGTTTCAAACAGTGGCATTCGAATACCTTGGTGTGGTATTCGAATACTGTAGGTCTGAACTGTTTTTTATATACTGATATCAGTGGTATTCGAATACCTTGTTGTGGTATTCGAATAACCTAAGTCTGAACTATTTTTTATATATTGATATCAGTGGTATTCGAATACCACAATAAGGTATTCGAATAACCCACGAGTTTCTGCTTCTAGTTTTTGAATTTGATACGTAAACGAATTTGCATTTATTATGCTATTAATTCCCTCAACGATATTTTCTGATCAAAGATTCTATAAATAGAGACCTTGCCTCACATCTGAAACACACGAATCCTTGAAATTATTTTTGGTTGTGCAAAAATGTTGTTTATATATTTCTTTCTTTCTCTCTGTGCTCTTTTTGGTAAAATTCTGAGATATTCTTAGAGAGCTCTATAGTGCTTCAATTTGTATAATTTACTCTGAGTGAGAGTTTCTTTTCATCTACTTTCTTTTATTCTGCTTCGAGGATGAGATATCCCTCAAGGTTTGTATAAGGGTGGGGTATCCCTACAGGCTGAGACTTTAGCACAAGGGTAGAGTTTCTCTATGTGTGAAAAGTGCTCTTTTTGTGTAACGGTAGCAAGCACCTATTGAAGCTTGTATACTTAGTGAAAAATGCTTTCGAGTACTGGACGTAGACCACAAGTGGGTTAGTGGTCGAACCAGGATAAATACTGTGCCTGCTTCTCTTTTCTTAATCTCTTTATTTTATGTAATTTTAATTTACTGCATATTTATTTTTCACTATTTTTTTGTTTCTTTTCTTCTTCTCATTCCTTCTGTGCATTTATTTATTAAGTTTTCAATATTTGTTTTTGTTAAAAAGAAGTTTTGTGAAAAAATTTTATACTCAATTCACCCCCCCTCTTGAGTACTGGAAGCCACTTGGTAACAAGTGGTATCAGAGCTAGACTCTTGTATAAAGAGCTTAGCAGCTTCAAGAGAATATGGCTTCTTCAAATGGTTTTTCAGAAGGATCCTCCATAAACCAACCACCCTTTTTCAATGGGGATGGTTATGCATATTGGAAGGAAAGAATGAAAATCTTCATCGAAGCTATTGATCTAGATGTATGGGATGTTGTCGAAAATGACGCTTTTATACCCACACATGAGGTCGATGGTGTAAGGACTTAAACACCACGAAATAAATGGTCTGATGAAGACAAAAGAAAAGTTCAATTTAATTTAAAAGCCAAAATATTATTACTACTGCTTTAGGATATGATGAGTTTTTTAGAATTTCAAATTACAAAACTGCTAAAGAAATGTGGGACAATTTGCAAGTTACCCATGAAGGTACTAGTGAAGTTAAGAGGTCGAGAATTAATTCTCTAACTCATGAATATGAATTATTCAGAATGAACCAAGGAGAAAGTATTCAGGAAATGCAAAAGAGGTTCACCCACATAGTTAATCACCTTGCATCTTTAGGCAAAAGTTTTTCTAACGAAGATTTGATTAACAAGGTTTTGAGATGTCTTAGCAGGATTTGGCAACCTAAGGTAACAACTATTTCAGAATTGAGGGACTTGTCTACAATGACTCTAGCTACCCTCTTTGGAAAACTTCATGAGCACGAACTGGAACTGAGCAGATTAAGTCAAAGTGAAGAAAACGATAAAAAGAAAAAGGGGATAGCGCTCAAAGCCACTTCCTCAACATTTGACAATGATGATGAAGAAAATGAAGAAAGCTCAGAGAACATCGAGGTAAGCGAAGAAAATCTTAGTTTGTTAGTTAAAAAGTTTGGTAAATTTCTCAGGAAAAAGGGAACACAAAGAAGACCTCCCTTCCCTCTGAAGAAGAATCATTACAAAGGTTAAGGACTTCATCGACTCCAACTTGCTATGAATGTGGCAAACCTGGTCACATGAAAATGGAGTGCTCAGTTTACCAAAAGAATAAGGAGAAATTTGAAAAGAAGCCCTTCAAGGAAAGAAAAGGAAGAAAAGCCTATATAGCATGGGATGAAAACGACTTGGATTCAACTGATAACTCAGATAGTGAGGAAGCTGAACTATGTCTCATGGCCAAAGTAGAAGAAGAAGAAAACGAAAATGAGGTAAGTTCTAATACTACTCTATTGCCTTCTTACGATGAACTACAAGATGCTTTTGAAGAATTACATGAAGAATCTTTAAAATTTACAAAAATTATTTCTCCTTCTAAGAAAACAATTTCTTCTTTAGAAAATCAAATTCTTGTCTTAAATAAAGAAATACAAGAATTAAAAATAAAAAATGAAACTTTAGGAATCATTGATGCACGCACAAATCATTCTTCACATGCTTCTACTTCTTCATCTTGTTCTTCATGTCATATGCTTGAAAAAAAAGTCGAAGACTTAAAGAACACTCTTTCTAAATTCACCTTTGGAAGGGATAACTTAAATATTTTATTAGGAAGACAAAGAGTGATTTTTCAAAAGGCCGGGATAGGTTATAACCCGAAAAATCAACAAAAACTCTATAAAAATTTCTTTGTGCATTCTAGTGTTTCAAGTAGTCCTTTTATTAAATGTTTTTACTGTGGAAGGAAAGGACATAGTGCATCAACATGCAATGCAAGGAAAAACATAAATACAAAAATTGGAACAAATATGGTTTGGGTTCCTAAGGGTACTATACCCAAAACTGACACACAATGACCCAAGAAAGTTTGGGTACCAAAAGTTAAAAACTAAACATGTGTTGTAGGTGTGCTTGAAAGCTAGGAGTTCAAATTGGTATCTCGATAGCGGCTGCTCCAAGCACATGACCGGGGACGACTCAAAATTCACCATGCTTATTCCCAAGAATCATGGACACGTTACTTATGGTGATAACAACAAAGGAAAAATTCTTGGTATCGGCAAAGTCGGTAAGAATCCTAACTCTTCTATTGAAAATGTGTTGCTTGTTGAAGGCTTGAAACATAACTTGTTTAGTATTAGCCAATTATGTGATAAAGGAAATAAGGTTATATTTGATTCAAACTATTGCATAATTGAAGATAAAAATGATAAACATGTTAAATTCATTGGTCATAGAGTAAACAACATCTATATGATTGGTCTTGATGATATATCTTCAAATGATGCGAAATGCCTTTTAAAGAATGATGATTCATGGTTATGGCATAGAAGAATTGCATACATTCACATGGATCACTTAAAGAAGTTAGTCTCTAAAGAGCTAGTAATTGGTCTACCCAAGCTTAGTTTTGTAAAAGATAAATTATGTGATGTATGTCAAAAGAGTAAACAAATAAAGGTCTCTTTTAAAGCAAAAAATATAATTTCAACTACTAGATCTTTATAACTTTTGCACATGGATCTGTTTGGACCTTCTAGAACTATGAGCTTTGGTGGGAATTACTATGCTTTAGTGATTATGGATGATTTTTCTAGGTTTACATGGACTTCATTTTTTACAAATAAAAATGATGCATTTCTAGCTTTTAAAAGACTTACCAAAGTTATTCAAAATGAAAAAAGGTTTTCAAATCTCTTCTATAAGAAGTGATCATGGTGGCAAATTTGAAAACAATGTTTTTGAAAATTACTGTGATGAACATGGCATTAATCATAATTTCTCTGCCCCTAGAACTCCACAACAAAATGGAGTTGTAGAAAGGAAAAATCATTCTTTAGAAGAAATGATGAGAACTATGCTTAATGAGGCTGCTCTTCCTAAATACTTTTAGGCAAATGCTGTAAGTACAACTTGTTATGTAATGAACAGGGCCCTTATAAGGCCTATTTTAAAGAAAACCCCATATGAGTTGTATAAGGGAAGAAAGCCAAATGTTTCACACTTTCATGTTTTTGGATGCAAATGTTTTATTTTAAATAATGGAAAAGATAACTTAGGCAAGTTTGATGCTAAGTCTGATGAAGGTATATTTCTTGGTTATTCAAATCATAGTAAAGCTTTTCGTATATATAATAAAAGAACTATGACTATTGAAGAATCTATACATGTTGCATTTGATGAAACTGACCCAAATGGATCGAGAAAGGATCTTGTTATTGATGATGTTGCAGAGGTCTTGGCGAAAACACATTTGGATAGTAAAGAAAAAGAAATCAAGGAGCAAGAGGATAAACAAAGACAAGAAGATTTGCAAGCTTTGGAACTTCCCAAAGAATGGCGAACTTCAAAATATCATTCCCTTGATCAGATTATCGGTGATGTATCTAAAGGTGTAAGTACTCGTAACTCTCTTAGAAATGCTTGTAATCACTTAGCGTTTGTTTCTCAAATTGAACCTAAGGATTTAATTGAAGCTTTTGATGATGAACATTGGATCTTAGCTATGCATGAGGAATTAAATCAGTTTGAAAGAAATCAAGTTTGGGAATTAGTTGCTAGACCTAATAATCACCCTATAATTGGAACTAAATGGGTTTTTAGAAACAAACTTGATGAAAATGGGTTAATAACTAGAAACAAAGCTAGATTGGTTGCTAAAGGGTATAATCAAGAAGAAGGAATAGATTATGAAGAAACCTATGCACCTGTAGCTAGATTAGAAGCTATTAGAATGTTACTTACTTATGCTTGCATCATGGATTTCAAATTATATCCAATGGATGTCAAAAGTGCCTTCCTAAATGGTTTTATTCAAGAGGAGGTATACGTTGAACAACCTCCAAGTTTTGAAAATCATGAACTACCCAACCATGTTTTTAAACTTAAAAAGGCTCTATACGGTTTAAAGCAAGCTCCTAGAGCTTGGTATGAAAGGTTGAGTAAGTTCCTTTTAAAGAATGGTTTTTCAAGAAGAAAAGTCGATACTACCCTCTTCATTAAAAATGAAAAGCATGACATTCTTCTTGTACAAGTATATGTGGATGATATTATCTTTGGTGCTACTAATGAATCCCTTTGCAAAGAATTTGCTAAGACAATGCAAAACGAATTTGAAATGTCAATGATGGGAGAGTTAAATTTCTTTCTTAGACTTCAAATCAAATAAACGAATGAAGGGACAGTTATAAGTCAAACCAAATACTGCAACGAATTGCTCAAGAGATTCGAAATGGAAAACGCTAAACACATGGCCACTCCGATGGGCACTTCCTGTTATTTGGACAAAGATGAAGGAAGTAAATTAGTAGAAATAACGAAATATAAAGGTATGGTTAGATCTCTTCTTTATCTTACTGCTAGTAGGCCAGATATTATGTTTGGTGTATGCATGTGTGCTAGATATCAGGTAAACCCTAAGGAATCTCATTTAAGTGCTGTTAAACGAATAATGAAATACCTAGTAGGCACTTCACAAATAGGCTTGTGGTACCCTAAGGGTGCCTCATGTACCCTAATAGACTATTCTGACTCTGATTTTGCTGGGTGCAAATTGGATAGAAAAAGTACTAGTGGGACATGCCACTTACTTGGTAGTTCTTTAATTTCTTGGCATAGCAAGAAACAAAATAGTGTGGCTCTGTCCAGTGCTGAGGCTGAATATGTTGTAGCCGGTAGTTGTTGTGCTCAAATCCTATGGATGAAGCAACAACTTTTAGACTACGGTCTTTAGCTTGATCACATCCCGATAAGATGTGATAACACTAGTGTAATAAATATCTCCAAGAATCTCATTCTGCATTCCAGAACAAAGCATATAGAGATAAGACATCACTTTATCAGAGATCACGTACAAAAAAGGGATTGCATTCTTGAATTTGTTGAAACATCTAAGCAACTTGCAGATATCTTCACTAAACCCCTAGCAAAAGAAGCATTCTTTTATATAAGAGGAGAATTAGGCATAATTGATCAATCTAACATATAAATGCCTGTTATTTGCTTAAATTTGTTTTTAATCCTTCTTGAATTATTACTGACTTGAGCGTCAAAGTTATCCCAAAATCTTTTTTGCAGGTACTCCATCAATAGGTATGCTTTTGTCTCTCAAAAATGCATTTTATGGACATATATATGTGTTTTTCTTATTTAATTATTTGAATACCTCCATATGGTATTCGAATACCCTTGCTGCTATACGAGAAAACTTGTGTTTTTTCTGTTAAGGCATTCGAATACCATCAGGATTATTCGAATACCCTGAGGCTTTCTGTTTCAGTTTCTCTCACAGGGCTCTGGAGTATTCGAATACCATCAGGGTTATTCGAATACCCTGAGGCTTTCTGTTTCAGTTTCTCTCTGGAGTATTCGAATACTTACAAAGTATTCGAATACTGTAAAAAGCATTCGAATACCATCGTTTGGCAGCTAAGCCTAATTTGGCAATCTATTCGAATACCTGGTGTGGTATTCGAATACCCTCTGTCTGAAGGCTGCGTCCTTTGAGCTTTCCCAAACGCTGTATTCGAATACCCACTCATGGTATTCGAATAGATCTGGGCATTCTTTAAATACCCCCCTTCCCCTGCGTATCCAAATACACCTTTCTCTCCTCTCTCCACTTTCAAAAACTCTTTACTTTCCCTCCTCCAAAAACCTCCCTTTCTCTCCACCCCTTCTCTCTCCTTCTCCTCCATTGTTTCCCTTCCATGGCCTCATCCTCCTCTCACTCTAAGCGTCCTTGTACAAAGACGGCTCCATGCAACAACCCGCTGGACCTTTGCAGGCTTTCCTCCAATGAGCAACAGCTTGGGCGCTTCGTCACACACTTTCGAGAGCGTAACTTGGTGCAACCGAAGTACCTCGACTTGGGGTTGTTCGAAAGAGAAGATGGTTTTGACTTTCTGAACCGGCTAAATCACCAAGGCGTACTTCGCTTCTGCTCTTTCTCTGCTGCTTTATATCCCGACCTGGTCAAGATGTTCTATTGCAACCTGAATGTTGAAGGTCAGGAGTTACACTCCAGTGT
Source organism: Ormosia semicastrata (assembly GCA_029884595.1). Lineage (NCBI taxonomy): Eukaryota > Viridiplantae > Streptophyta > Magnoliopsida > Fabales > Fabaceae > Ormosia > Ormosia semicastrata. The sequence continues at coordinate 96,709,540 of JAQQTO010000063.1, read as the reverse complement.
CTACGATCAAAACATTGTGATCACACCAAGCGATTGGGTTCAGATGTTTGGCTTGCAGTCAACTGGCCGCTTTGCTAAAGAAGATTCACTCCTCCAGCTCTTCGACAAGAACAGAGCAATTGAAGATGCTCTCCGACCTGGGTTGGCTTTACCTTCGACTCAAAAGGGAGTCAAAGGGGGCATGATGAAGAGCCAAGACAGGCTCCTACACTATGCTTATGCCCACATCCTCGCTCCTAGAGGCGGGAACTATGCCTACATGAGTGAAGATGATGTGTTCATATTGTGGATTCTAAAGCAAGGCCATCAGATTAACTGGCCTGTCTTCTTTATGAAGCACATGATGAGGGCAAAAGGTAAAGAGCGGTGTGAACTTCCCTATGGCGTGATCATTACTACCTTTTTAGGCAAGTATCCACATATTCTGGAAACTGAGCGCGCGACCCCTCTAACCCATCATCACGTTTTTGGGTCCTTTACCCTTAACAAAATAAAGATGATCAGGACCGATGAAGGCTGGGTGTTCCGAGTGGAAGTTGATGATGATGAGGACGACCCTCAAGGCAATCCTGCTGCCCCTGCTGCTCCTGCTGCTGCTGTTGCTGATATCCCTACTCCTGCTCCTGTCACGAATGAGCAAATCTTGGCTTCTCTGTTGGATAACAGAACCTACATGGAGAATACCTTCACTATTCTGTTTGACAGAATAGCTGGTGTTGAGCGTGAACAGGCTGCCCTTCGAGCTCTGTTGTCTAGCAACGACCCTGCCTCTCCTCCTCCACCACCTGATGCCTATTTTTAGGGCTTGCTTAGTCTTAGGATCTGTTGCTTATGTTATGTTTTTTGGCTGTTTATTGTATTGACTGTCTTTTAATTACAATTGTATATGCACTTGGCCACTTTCATTTAATGAAATGAGTATTTTAATCTATTGTCAATTACAATCGTTTATTGTTTATCTCATACATATCAATGTGCTTTATTGATTGAATGCATCCTTTTTGATCATGTCAAAAGGGTGAGAAAAAAAATTAATCTTATTTGAGAAAAGACAGGTTAAAATTAGATTAATACTGGCTCTTGGATTCCAAAAGAAAGGGGGAGAATATGGGTGTTTTGTTCTTAAATTACCTCTAAGAGTAAGTCTCCTATCGCTTTGAATTCCAATTTATATGAACTAATGTTTTTCTCAATGATAGTTTGTCATCATCAAAAAGGGGGAGAATGTGATTATCATGCAACATTGATGATGAGTTTTGATGATAACAAATATGGAGATGATGAGTAGATCAAGTCCAAGTTCTTCAAGTTTAAGCTATAGGACTTAGGATCTCTCTTGTACAGAGCTCTCATAGGATATCTCAGTGTTTAACTCAAAAGATCTAAGAACATGTTTTTCTACAAACTAAATTAAAGTTTTAATGTGGCTTTGATAATCAAAGAGTTTATGGATTTTCTAAACTTACATAATCTGGTTCCTAAAAGTGTTTTTCATAATTTGAGCAGAGGTATTCGAATACCATTAGAGGCATTCGAATACAACCCTTCTAAAAATGCCTTTACAAATGTGTTTCAAACAGTGGCATTCGAATACCTTGGTGTGGTATTCGAATACTGTGGGTCTGAACTATTTTTTATATACTGATATTAGTGGTATTCGAATACCTTGTTGTGGTATTCGAATAACCTAAGTCTGAACTATTTTTTATATATTGATATCAGTGGTATTCGAATACCACAATAAGGTATTCGAATAACCCACGAGTTTCTGCTTCTAGTTTTTGAATTTGATACGTAAACGGATTTGCATTTATTATGCTATTAATTCCCTCAACAATATTTTCTGATAAAAGGTTCTATAAATAGAGACCTTGCCTCACGTCTGAAACACACGAATCCTTGAAATTATTTTTGGTTGTGCAAAAACACTGTTTACATATTTCTTTCTTTCTCTCTATGCTCTTTTTGGTAAAATTCTGAGATATTCTTAGAGAGCTCTATAGTGCTTCAATTTGTATAATTTACTCTGAGTGAGAGTTTCTTTTCATCTACTTTCTTTTATTCTGCTTCGAGGGTGAGGTATCCCTCAAGGTTTGTATAAGGGTGGGGTATCCCTGCAGGCTGAGACTTTAGCACAAGGGTAGAGTTTCCCTGTGTGTGAAAAGTGCTCTTTTGTGTAACGGTAGCAAGCACCTATTGAAGCTTGTATACTTAGTGAAAAATCTCGGCTTTCGAGGACTGGACGTAGACCACAAGTGGGTTAGTGGTCGAACCAGGATAAATACTGTGCCTGCTTCTCTTTTCTTAATCTCTTTATTTTATGCAATTTTAATTTACTGCATATTTATTTTTCACTATTTTTTTTTTGTTTCTTTTCTTCTTCTCATTCCTTCTGTGCATTTATTTATTAAGTTTTTAATATTTGTTTTTGTTAAAAAAAGGTTTTGTGAAAAAGTTTTATACTCAATTCACCTCCCTCTTGAGTACTAGAAGCCACTTGGTAACACCTAGTTCAAAGATAAGGGTTTCAAAGAGTTGTTTGTCAGGCTGAAAATCAAGCATTATTATAGTTTTATTGAGAATCCCAAGACAAATGGACAAGCTGAAGCTGCCAACTAGGTTACCATCTGGGGAATTAAAAGAAGGTTGGATGAAGCCAAGGGTAATTGGGCCAAGCAACTAGACCATGTCCTCTGAGCCAACCAGACTACGCCTCACTCTACAATAGGTGAAACCCCCTTTAAACTCACTTACGGGTGTGAGGCTATGGTCCCAGTGGAAATAGGGAAACTAAGCTTGCGTCTCCAGTAGTTCTCACCCAATACTAACCCTGGATTGATCAGAGAATACTTAGATCTCCTAGAGGAAAGAAGGCACGTCGCTTATATACGCGATGGCGCCATCAAACAGAAGACAATGACTCGTTATAACTTGAAGGTTGTCCCAAGAAAATTCCAACCAAAGGACTTAGTACTCTGAAGAGAAAACATTGGAGGTAGGAATGCCTCCTAAGGGGAGTTAGCCTCTAATTGGGAAAGCCTCTACTGCATTGTGATCAGCACTAGAAAGGGAGCTTACACCTTAGAGATATTAACAGGTGAGCTAATAAAAAACTATTAGAATGTGGACAAACTTAGAAAGTACTATAGCTAAGTGTCCTTTAAAGCCTAGTCTCTTAGTTTACTTTGTTTGATCTACCTTAATTTTGGTGAACATATACTTTGTATGGACTTCAGTCCTTCATTCAGTCAAAAAAATAAAGTTATTTTCATACACCTTCTTACATTCTTTAAAGTCTCAATGGACCCTCAAGCCACAATTTGTCTTGGGAATATCTATTGAGCTCGTTCCTTATGGGATCCAGTGTTTCTTTTAACGATTCAAAAACCCTCAAGTTAGAAAATGCCTTAAGAATGTCTAGAGCTCATTCCTTGTAGGATCTAAGGTCTCTTAGATTTCAAGTTAGGAGGAATAATCCACAAAACCCGTTTATGCATTTTGGTTACTAGTTATGGGCACATACCCAAATCCTCGACACTTGGCCATAACCATTTGTAATTGTGAAATTAATTAGTAGCGCTAGTTATGACATTCGTACTCCGCCATTAGGTACTTGTCGTGAATGTCTTATGTTAAATTGGTTCTGAAGTTGAAAATTCCTAAGTGTTGGGAGATTTTCTAAGCTAGACCATAAACATTAAAGACCCTAGTTATGGATCACCTTAAATTTTGCCTAAGTCCTAAGTGGAGTTCCGAGTGCTCAAAAGTTTTAGGCGTAGATCCCGGACGTTCTACTTGATTAAAATTCTCTTAAATCCTTAAATGGTCACCAAGTGCATATTTTAATGGGCGTTGGACCCAGTTTAGACCATTGAAAGGAAAAGCAAATGGAAGTTATAGAGGCAAATGAAATGTATTTAATGTACCTCGGTGATTGGGGCAATTCTCTTTACAGAAATAGAACATCCCACACAGGGGGCAGAGGAATGCAATAAATAGAGCAAGGAAAGAAGGAAGCAAGCTAAGCTTCACATTATTGCTCTCTGAACTATTGCAAATAGTACCCAGTGCTCTGCCATTTCTTTTAACAATTGTTGGATCTTGGATAGCGGCGACTGGGACCTCACACTACTAGAAATTTGGGTTTTAGAGACTGATTTATTTCGGTCTCTATAGAGACCGATTAAGGAAAAAAAATATAATTTGCTATCGAAACAAATTCGGTCTCTAATTCGGTTGCTAAAAAATTTAGAGACCGAATTAGAGACGAAAATTATGTTATAAAAGAAATTAAAAAAATAAAAATGTGTCTTATTGTTAGAGACCGATATTTCGGTCTCTAAATTAAGAAAAAAGTTAGAGACTGAATTTTTGGTCTCTAAAAAAAAAAATTAAAAAAAAGGGAATGTGTTAGATATTGAAATTTCAGTCTCTAAAATAAAAAAATTTTCGAAAAAGAAATATATAGAGACCGAAAATTCGATCTCTAAAAAAAAATAACCTTTTCAGCGTTAATCCCTCTTTCTTTCTTCACTTCTGCCAAATTCCTGAATCTCTCTTTGTTAAACCAGCCACCCAAACAGAAAGCTGACCGTGCCACCACCACATCAACTCGTGCCGTCCATGGTGACACCGAGCAATGTCTCGCCTCCACACCGCGAGCAAGCCAGACCTGCCATCTGCATCGCGCCTCCACACCGCGAGCAACTCTCCCTCTCGCGCTGTCCTTATCACCCGCTCCCTCTCACTCTCGCGCTTTCCCTCTCATTTTCGTGCTTTCACTCTTGCTACTGCGCACCATTACTGTGAAACCCACATTTGAAACCCCATTACCGTGAAACCCATATTTGAAACCAGATCTACCCTGACCCTCACTTGATCTGCCCAGAGCTACTTTCTGTCTCACTCTAGATCCTCCTCGTCTTCTCCTTCTCGCAGTTCCAGGAGCCCCAGCTGAGGCCCTCCTCCTCAGAGAAGAAAAAGGTATGTGTTGTATGTCTAAATAGATCTGTTATCATATGGTGAAATGTGTAGTTTGCAACAAAATCTACTAATGTCACTTACATATGGTGATATGCAGAATTGTTAAAATATTTATAGAAACTGTTGATATCATTAACTCTTAGAAATCACGGTAGAATCAATAAGGTTGAGGTTGAAGATGGAGGTTTCTGTATTTGGGTTGTATTGTTGAGCATGTTTATGGGTTCATGGTAGGGGCTGTGTGTGTTTGGGTTTGCTGGGTTTGTATTTTGGGATTGTGTTTTAGGTTAATTCTGAGTTTGGGTTTGTAAACACTGGATTAATAAGTGAAGTTAAAAGTATGGCTACGTAGCCCAGAAATCAGTCTAAAGTAAAAGCTAATCTATAAGGAGAAGAAATGAATTGATTTAAATCAAGTAAGAAAACATCAAACACCAAAATATGGACATTTTAAAATTGCTAGATAAATAGGAGATGTGATGATATGAGTACGTTAATACCTAGAGAAAAGGGTTCCACAATCACATCTATATTCTCTAGTACCACAGGTTTTAGAGTGAACTTGCCAATCTTTCATAGTTAGCGGACAAGTATAGTAAGGGGAGGGGATTTTTAGTTTCAAATTTCTTTTGTTTTGGAAATTGCATTTGAGTTATAACAAAACCATTACAAATGAAGTGCTAGTTTGAAAATTTGTTAGTAATGTATATAAATTAGATTTCTACTTTCTTTGCAAAATAACCTTCAATTGAGTAGCATGTTAAAAGCTACTGTATGTTGATATTAGCTTTTGATTGTGAAAAGACTTTTGGTGTAGTTGGTAAAAGTAAAAATGGGAGATTGAAAATGAATCACTGGAAATAAGAGATGTAGCTAGACTTGAAATTAAAGAGTTTAAATGCTTAGTTCTAAAATTCTTACTTGTCTAGAGAGAAAACAAAGCTGCCTGCTAACTTAAACTAGAAGTTGTATAATGTGACACATAGTTGTTTGAAGTTTCTTTCCTCCTAATATTGGATCCTACAAAATTTGGTAATGTTTAATTTCATTTCAAATGACTTTTTATTAGCACTAAAATGCATGAGCTATGAGCCTTTTACCTTAGTATGCATTAGAAGTGATCCATGACAGTTGAATTTCTCCTTCTAAAACCAACAATATATTCATTAGAATTGGGTAGGCTAACGTAGTATGCATTGGAAGTGATTTTCATCAAGATCCACTTGCCTAATCTTAACATTACTTCATTTTAACTAACATTCTGATTATACTTTTAGAATAGTAAGAATAGTTTCTAGGAGTTTATCTAACATCTCTTAGGAAGTGTAATTAGTTTAGACAATTTCTTTGTCTATGCATTAATACATTTTTTAAATCTTTAACTCATTATTTCCAGAAGCAGAATGGATGTCATATATTAGCTTTAGGGATGTCTTATATTAGTTTTAGTCATCCTAAATTTTCTTTCTAATGTTATTTCCATTTTAGTTATTTACTCTCCTCTAATTATTTTCGTGCTCACGTCTTTCTTGATAGAATTGTAGCAGTCAATGATTAAGCTTTTGTCTGCTTCCCAATAACATACGAATGTGAATATGTGATCATTTCTTATGACTTAGCGTTTGAGATGTCTGAATAACAGTGAGTTCTCAATTGCAGTCACCTATAATGATTAAATTATATCCTTTTATTAGGTTAAGTCTAGTAGAAACTGACATGATTATTTTGCCTTATTTTATCTCTAAATATGAACTCTGTTTACATTGAATTACAAAAATTTAAAAATTAGAAAAAGAAAAGGCATTTTCTTTTTCAGTTTCCTATATATTTGCAATATTTATTTTACATCTAGGAAAAGTTTAACATCTTATTTTGGTTGTGTAATCAGACTTGCTTTTAATGTTGTAATGGGCTGATTTTTTCCTTGAGGTGGTTGTTGCTCATGGGATTGGAGATTTTCAAACGCCTATAATGGACTTTGGTGGTGATGATTTTGAATATGTTTCCAAATGATCATTAACTATTACAAAATAATGAAATTGATGTGTGCTAATCATGATTACTCTGCTTGTAGACATAGATAACTAGAGGGTTAATAATGTTCATTAAGTGGTGTTTTTGGTGAATTGATGTTTATGCAATTTGGAATTTTAACTGTAAGGTGTGGTGTAATCATAGATCTACTAGAATACCGATATTTAGCATTTGAATTATAATGAATGATAGGAGATGGCTTGATATTGTCCACATTGGGAATAGGTTATTGTTACAGTATTGTTAACTACTAAGGACTATTGCTATATGACTTGCTGCAGTTAGCTATGCACTAGCTTTGGTGTTGTTGATATTAGTGCTGGGTTTCTTTGTGCACGTGCTAAGAATTAAGAGCTATTGCTATATGACTTGTATCTTTCTTTTTTTTTTTAAGTGATGAGGCACAAGTTTGCACTGACATAGACAACATCCTGCAAAGGATGTATTTTTATATTCAAATGCGATTTTTCATTCTGAATGATAGCTAATAAAATAACATTGCTCTCAAATGGAAGTGTTATTTTGGTAGTATCACTTCTGAAGTAGATCATGACATTGTCATTTGTAATATTTGTCAATACAAGTAAGCTATTTCTAAGTTGTGAAGGAAATTTATTATATGTCTTGCATGATAATAATAATGGCAGGGTGGAGGACTATAGAGGAGAAATGACCCTTTTTACCTAAGATTTAAATATTCTTAAAAAAAAGGATGTAAGCTTGCATAAATCTAATGATATAAAATATTATATGTGAGAATTATTAGTCGAAGGAATCTACTTCTATAGAGTTTAATTTCATGTAGTTATAAATAGGTTATGTTTTACAAATTCTGTGTTATAAATAGCTTTTATAAAGCGGTCTTGGTGGACTTCTTTATTGCTACCATTTTATTTATTTTGTTTGTTTTTATCAATTTGGTTTCCCTTATTTCAGGCTTAAGGATAGCTAAAACACAAACACGTGAGAATACTAATTTATTTTTTGAATTTTGTTTTCGTATGTATAGGTGCTTGAGGTTGAACTTTCAGACTTTTGAGATAAGAGGTAAATCTCAATCTTTGATTTTGTTCTTCTTCTACCTTAGGCTTATTTTTGGTATTATTTTGTATGTTAAACTTGTTCTAGGGTCTAATATGCTTTGAAATGACAATGATTTTGAGGATGTTGTAGTATCTTAAATTTATCTAATTTTTTTTTAAAAGTAATGAACTAATGTCTAATTTTTAGACTAGTTTTAGAAATTTGTTGCTTATGGTTAGACTAAATTTCACTTGTAGTTTTAATATTTCATTTTAATTATGTTACAGAATATGGACATTCGTCAATATCGTTGTTGGATGTATAATAGACTTTTGCCAGGTAGAAAGGGACTTGCTGATATGTTTGTAGAGGGGGTAGAACAATTTGTTTCCTTTGCATGCCAACAAGCACATTTATCAAATGGAAATATTAGATGCCCTTGTTCTAAGTGCAAACTTGACTCTTGAGGACGTTAAAGTTTATCTTTATAAAAAGGGGTTTAAACATGATTATTGGTATTGGACAAGTCAAAGAGAAATTGATCCAACTTTGATTGGAGCTTTTAATAGTCATCTGAGCACCTCTACCACTACACAAAAAGGTAATAATGACCATTTAAATAGATTTGAGGCCATGGTTCATGATGCGGTTGGTCCAGAGTTTGGGTTCCATTACAATTAACCTTTAGAGGAGCCTCTAAATAAAGATGCTAAAAAATTTTATGATATGCTTCGTGCGGCCCAAAAGCCTTTGTGGCCGGGATATGAAGATGAAACTGAATTATTTGTTGTTGTTGAATTATTGAATATCAAATCGTACAGAAACATTTTCTAACGATCTTTTAATCAAATAGTAGCACTTATGAAAAGGACACATCCTCCTGGAAATCTCATCCCAGAAAATTTTTATAAGGTGAAAAAAATAGTTTCCAAACTAGGTCTTACTGCAAGGAGAATTGATTGTTGCATGAATGGTTGTATGTTGTTCAATGAAGAGGGAGTTACAGAATGCACATTTTGTGGTGCAGCTCGATATAAAACAAAAGGGATTGGTAAGGGAAAAACAAGGGAGATCCCTGTAAAGAGGTTGATTTATTTACCTCTCATTCCTAAGCTGAAGAGATTATATACTTCAATGAGTTCTGCTCTGCACATGAGAAGGCATTATGAAAATAGACGAGAATCGAGAGTGTTATGTCATCCATCAGATGGAGAAGACTAGAAACATTTTGATGAAACATATCGTGAATTTAAAGTTGAACCAAGAAATGTTAGATTAGGCTTAAGTGCTGATGGTTTTACTCCATATAGTCAGTCAGCTATTCCTTAGTCCTGTTGGCCTGTAATTGTCACTCCGTACAATCTTCCTCCAGAACTATGCATGACAACTCCATATATGTTCTTGACTTTGATTATTCTTGGGCCACACAATCCGAAAAGTAAAATAGATGTGTATTTGCAACCTTTAATAGATGAGTTAAAATTGTTATGGGAACAAGGTGTCCTAACTTATGATATTTCAAAAAAAGAAAATTTCATAATGAGAGCTACATTAATATGGACAAAAAATGACTTTCTTGCGTATGACATGATGTCGGGTTGGAGTACAGTAGGAAGATTGGCATGTCCATATTGTATGAATCGAACAAAGGCTTTCACTTTGAAACATGGTGGCAAATATTCTTGGTTTGATTGTCATCATCAATTTCTGCCTATGGATCATGCATATCGCAGAAATAAGGATGCATTTTATAAGAATAGACAAGAGAAATTAGCACCTCCACCTAGGTTGTCTGGGGCCGAGGTATGGGAAGATGTTTGTGATGTTCCAAAAGTAACTGAGGTGGGTCAATGTACATGTGCTGGGTTCGGGGTTACTCATAATTGGATAAAGCAAAGTATTTTCTGGGAGTTACCATATTGGAACTAATATGATCAGACACAATCTTGATGTGATGCATATTGAGAAAAATGTGTTTGATAATGTCTTTAATACAGTGATGGATATTAAAGACAAAACTAAAGACAATGTTAAAGCTAGAATGGATACGAAAGAGTATTGTAAGCGGAGGGAACTACAGTTGCAAGAATTACCTAATGGAAAAAATTTGAAGCCTAAAGCAAAATTTGCTTTGAACATGGATCAAAAAAAGGTTGTATGTAAATGGATTAGTGAATTAAAAATGCATGATGGATATGCCTCTAATCTGCATAGATGTGTAAACATAAGGGAAGGGAAGCTAGTTGGGATGAAAAACCATGATTGTCATGTGTTTATGGAGCGGTTGCTACCAATTGCTTTTGGTGCATTGCCAGATCCAGTGTGGAAGCCTTTAGCTGAGTTAAGCAAATTCTTCAGAGATTTGTGCCAAACAGTGTTACGTGTGTCTGATTTGTTACTAATGGAGCAAAACATCATCATTGCAACATGTAAGTTGTAACGAATCTTTCCACCTGAATTCTTTAACTCAATGGAGCATTTACCTATTCATTTGCCGTATGAGGCAAGCGTAGGAGACCCTGTTCAATATCGATGGATGTATCCATTTGAGAGGTAATCACCTACTTTATTGCATTTTAAAATGTGGTAATCTTTTTATTTCAAAGTTTAGTAATTAATGATATCATGTTTCTTTTAGGTACTTGAATAGGTTGAAACGAATGGTTAAAAACAAATCATGTGTGGAAGGGTCCATATATGAGGCATATTTATGCCAAGAGACTTCTCATTTTTATTTTTACTATTTCGAATCTCATGTGTAATCAATGAGAAATAGAGTTGGTCGAAATGATGATGGAGGTTTAGATGAGACAATCCAACTCACTTTATCAATTTTCAATCATCCTGGCTGCTTAATTGGAACTTGCAACAGTAGGTATTTAATGGATAAGGAAATAGCTGCTGCAAATTTACATATCCTACTTTATTGTGAAGTGGTTCAACCATATATTGGGTAAGTGAACTAAATCATTCTTGAATTATTCATTTTAGTATGTATATGTAATTGGTTCATATTTAGTAACCGTGTGCATGTTATTAGATTTTTCGAGGATTATTTGAAAGCAGCTAATCTAAGCATCACTTGCACTGATGTTGATGGTATGATTGCATTTGAATTTCCAACTTGGTTTCGAAGTTACGTAAGTGTCTTAACACTTTTTTTTAATGATATGCATTCTTGATAGTTATGTTATAAATTATAATGATTTTACTATTATCATTGGTAGGTTCACAATAAAAATAACTTAGTACAAAATCAATTTTTGTACCACTTAGCATGGGGTCCTAAGAGAAAGGTTCATACATGGCCTATCTATTTTGTCAATGGTTATAAGTTTCATACAGAAGATTGGAGTATCAGTAAAAAAAACCATCAATTGTGGGGTTTGTGTTAAGGGTGATGACAAAGTAGAAGAAGAGAATTATTATTATGGCATCATTAAAGAAATTGTGGAAGCAGAATACCCAGGAGAACCAATGAAATGGTTAGTGTTATTTAATTGTGAATGGTTTGATGTTGTACTTAATCGTGGTGTGAATGTTCATAAACAATATGGAATGGTGGAGGTTCGACGTACTCGACGGTATCCAAAATATAACCTCTTCATATTTGCTCAAAATGCAATTCAAGTGTATTATGCACCTTACCCTGAAAAAATAAAAGACAAGGCTAATTGGTGGGTTGTCATTAAAACCAAACCAAGAGGTACTATTGATGCTCGATATACATTAGAGGTTGCATATCAAGATGCTGCAACCTATGTGGATTTTATAACAAATGATGACCCTTTTGCCAACTTAAGAGATGAAGAAGGTGATCATCATGAGGTAGAAGCTGATGTCGGCAAGGATGAGGAGGAAGATGAGTTAGAAAGTAATAAAGGAGAGGATATGGAGGAAGATGAATTTGTTTTTGACAATGATTCTGAAAATGACTATGAAGATGAAGATCTTCATCAATATGAATTGCTTGATGATGATCGTGATGACGATGATGGTGATGAAGGTGATGACTATGATGATGATGATCGTGATGACGACGATGGTGATGAAGGAGATGACTATGATGATGCTAATGATGTTGATCATGAACATGATTAGTGTTTATTTTTTTTATTTGTTAACAAAAGGTAAATTAATTGTGTTTTGTATTTTGCACAAATGAATTATTACTTATTTGATAAGCATTTTAATTTACATTCCATCATTTGTGTTCATTATAGATGTTTGAGAGAGATCGAGGTAAAGGAAAAAATTTTAAGGGTCGTCCAAAAAAGTAACAGCCGGTGCGACTGGTGCGGCATTCTACTTTTCACCCACTTTTAACCTCTGCTAGTTCTCCATCTCCTACTACTACATCCCAAGTGCACTTTCACCGCCTCTTACTCAACCATCTCACCGTATGGTGCCTCCGACAGAGGAGTCTCGTCACAATGTTGGATCATCTATCCCTCCAACAGATGTAGGATCTGCACTTGGATCAAGTTATACTCAGGATGCATCAGATGCACAAATGTCTGGTAGCAAACCAATTTTATATATAAAAGGAGATGGGTATGTATAAGTAATATTTTTTTTAAATTACATTACTATGTTTGATATATTATAACTAAACACCTGTATTGTTTGTAGATTTTTGCCTTCGCACATGGCGGCAAATGGAATTAGTGATATCTTCAGGGGCCATTATTTAGAGCCATGGACATCATGGAAAAGGATACGTGATACCACAAGAGATGTGTGGTTTGTAGAGTTTATGGTAATTTTTAAATTTTTATTACTACAATTTAAAATTTGATAGAATTTTTTTGATCATAAACAATTTGCTTACTCATATTTATTGTAGAGGAAGTATACTATCATCCCACCAGATAATTATTAGGCTCGAATAAACTTTGAGAAACGGGGTGCATCATTGTTGAAGAATGTTATGGAAAATGCTTGCAAGAAAATGGAGAGACCAAGTTGGCTTGGGGATGAGATATGGGACGCATTGTGTACACATTGGGAAAGTGAGGCTTTCAAGAAGAAAAGTGCAATTGCAAAAGCCAATCGGGCATCTGATTGTGGAGGATATGGAGCTTCATTTCATACCAGTGGCTCTATTACCTCATCTCATCATAGAGCTAATCTGGTTAAGTTCACTATTATCTTGCATTATTGTCGAAGTTGTCTAATATGGTTAAATTTACTAATATGATTTTGTTACAATTGCTGCAGACCAAGTTGAATGGTGTTGTTCCATCAGCACCACCATTGTTTCACTACACACATGGACGTAAGGATCACACATAGGTGGATAGGAGATCAAAGTATATAGCTGTAAGCAATTATTTTATCTAATTCAAACTCTTGGGTTTGAAATAATGATGTTCAATAATTGTATTCATGTTGCTATCTTGATGTTTAAAGGGAGATCTAAATATAAGTTATAATTTTTTTTTTGTGTGCTTGCAATATTTTTTGACTATGTAGTGCATGGGTAATCTGAAACAAGTTTCTTGGATTGGAACAGTGCATTAGCCTAGTAGCTATGTGGGAATGAGAGAAAGTTGTGGAATTCATTCATTTAGGTTCTCTTTTTGTGAAATTCTAAACCTTGTGTAGCTGGTCAAACTTGGTAGTTCAATCGTCAAATAGACTAAGCATTGTAGAATAAGTGCAATATGCAACCACCACTTTTAGCCTAAAATAGAGCTTAAGTAGAATAGATTCTACTCAATATTTGAAACTAACTGATTTGACAAACACTATACGAATAAAAATAATGTCTCTTGGTGAATCCTGCCATAAATAATTCAGTTTATTCAATCCTCCCTCCAAAGTCTAAACAGTATTGTATGGCAAAATCTAAACCATATTCAGCACTAGAAACTTAGAAAGGATGAGTTTTGCACTCACTTAACAGAGCCACAACTAACCTCTAAAGTCACGTTTCTATATGGTCAAACTTCCATAATCAAACTTGGAATCAATTACTTATACACTATCATAATCTTTTACAGGCAACCTTAGGGTATCATATTAGGTTTAAACCCAAATTACTCTAATAACACTTGATCAGTATAAACAACTTAATTCAATTTTTCAACTATTCTCAAATTCCCATATTTAGAGCTTTACACGTTACTCACATCCTACTAACTCATGCCAAAATGACATTATTTGGTCTATCGATTGACTCTGTAATAGAATTCAACGTGTCAATTAATAAAAGCACTATACCTTAAAGCTCACAGTACCAAAGCAAAAGAAGTTTCTCACTTAAGTTTTCCTGCCTAATTTGGTATAAATTTTCTGGTATAAATTTTAGCAGTTCTAGCTAAGTTTCTTATTTTGGGAAGAATGCAGTGCTTAAGCTTCTTGGTGATAAATCATAAGAACCTACTTTGAACATGTGATTGAAATCATGTTTATTTTTATGCTGGCCTATTTTTTGACTTGTTATGATATCTATTTATTGCATGTCAAAAGTTCCTATTCTATTTTCAAATAGGAATATTTTAACTGTGCTATTATCTCAAATTGAAATTAAACAAGCTTGTAGCTTTTAACATGCGATTGAAACCATGTTTATTCTTATACTTTATGTCATGACTTATATTATGTTAGACTTGTGTGTTGTTTTAACTTTTTGCATTAATTAGTGTCATATTGATATTGACAGACTAAATTTACAAATGAAATGCAAGAAATGACCCAAAGAGCATCAGAGCAGGGAACTCCTCCCCCAGATGAGTTGGATGTGTGGCGCAATGTGGCTAGAGTGAAAAAAGGTAAAATATATGGTCTTGGACTTGAGTCAACCGTAGCGGTTGGAAGACCACAATATCGTGGCTCAAGTTCTTCATCATCTGACTGGGTGCGAAGAGATGAACTTGAAGAATTAAGAAGTGAGAGAAATGAGTTTCGCGCTCAAGTGGCAGATAATAAGAGACAGATTGAGGAGACAAACCGGCTAGTACGAGAGATGATGCAGTCGATGAACTTTCAGCGTTGTCAAACATTTCCCGTGACTGATGGAGCATAAGAGGAGGAGGACGAGGAAGAGTTTTTATGACTAGAGTTTAGTTTGAGTTGTGTTCAATTTTCTTACATTTGAAATATTGTAGTAATGAGATATTGTAGACAATGCTTAGTTTAGTTTATCCTAGAATGTCTTGATATTTAAATGAGATATTCTAAAGACTGAATTATTTTAGTTTACGTTATTTTTTATTTGTGATTGGTTATATGAGATTATTGACTGTTGTTTATCAGGTGTTTTAAAAATTTGGATTATAATAAATTTTAGAATAATTATAAATTTATATCACAAATTAGAGATCGAATTAGGGATAAAAAAATAGTCTAATAGCCTTTTAGAGACCGACTTAGAGACCAATTTTATGAAATATATAAAATATATTCAGCCTTTTTAGAGACCAATTTAGAGACTGATAAATTAGTCTCTAAATTAGAGACCAATTTAGAGACCGATTTTATGAAATATATAAAATATATTCAGCTATTTTAGAGACGGATTTAGAGACTGATAAATCGGTCTCTAGTTTAGAGACCGATTTAGCAACTAACTTTATAAAATATATAATATTCACATTTTTTAGAGACCAATTTAGAGACTGATTTAGAGATCAAAAATCGGTCTCTAATAAATCAGTCTCTAAATCAGTCTCTAATGTACTTTTTTGAAAAATAATTGACCAAAATTTGACCGACAATAGAGACCGCTTATTTTTAAAAAAATGGTCTCTAAATCGGTCTCTAAAGTTAGCGACCAACCAAAATTGGTCTCTAATATTTAGCGACGAGTGTTTTAGAGACCGATTTAGATCAGTCTCTAATTATTTTAGAGACCAATTTTTATGATTTAGAGACCAATTTTTCGGTCTCTAAAACCTAATTTTCTAGTAGTGTCAGTGACACCTTGGTCATCCTATTGAGCAAGAACTAGAAGCACGAGACGATTGTCTTGGATCACCTACTCAGAGTCCAATGCCAAAGCCACCCAGGGTTGAAGAGTCGGACTTGGTTGACTGCATTTTGGAATTACTCCCCGCTAATCTTTGTGCAGATTGTTATCAGCTATCGGGTATCCTCTTGCAGTCATGCCACTTGGGATCAAAGGCTTTCATTCTCAGCATGGAGGTTGGTGACTTCCTTCCTAGCCTCCACGGAGCAAGCCTTCTTTTTTTTTTTCAGACCATCCCTGAGTCCGCTAGCTTCCCCATCAGCTCGTTGACCTTTGCTTTAGCGTCATCCTTGGCATTCTCAGCTTCCTCTTTGGCCTTCTCGACCTGGTTAAGTTACTGAGTTCCTTCCTCCTCAATCGCCCTCAGCTTCACTATCATTTTCTTATCATACTCCCCTATGCACCTCTCAACGCAACATGTAATACCCCAAATTTTGGCTATATTACAATAATGGTTAAATTGTAATATTTTGTGTTTTCTGTGTTACAGAAAATTATTTTGACCATTCTGAGACTATTTTTGATCGTTATGTGAGATTTGCTCCGGGTCATGAAAATAATAATTCTCAGGCCGGGGAAAATCTTATTTGATTTATTCGGAGACGAAGGATCTTACTAAACCCGAATCTGAGAAATACAGAAATGAATCTTTTAATTTTTGGAATTTATTTGTGAAATAAAAATATTTCACGAAAAATAATCTGCTGTTTTATTTATAGCAGCTTCTGTTATAAATTATTAGATCCGATATATTTTAATTGACAGAAAATGTACTTAGAATATTTTATGTAACCTAATTTAAAATGAACCAATAGAAACAAGTAAAAAATGATGGTTGGACTTTTCTAACCAACAAGAAATGGTCTAAGTTGAAATGTTTGACTAGCTACTAAGTAACTAAATAAATCTAATTTAGTTACCGAAATTACCTAATTAAGAAACTAAATGAACTAACCTAGTTATTAATTAGTTAGGATCTAGTTACTAGCTAAATATCCTAATTTTATCTAGAAGCCATGACTAGGCATGACATATGCAATGACCTATTTAACTAGTTAGCTATGTAACTAGGTAGTTAATCAAGTAACTAGAAAACCTAATCTAGTTAGTTGTTATTTGATTAAAGAGTAACTAGAATAAAATTGAAAACAAACTTGGTTACCTTTTCCATAGAGCCACACGGCCAAGGAGCTTCTCCAAGCTTCTTGAATGCTCTTGCATGATACTTTGATGACCAAATGATGACCAAACCATGTGCTTTCACATGTGAACACAAAATGTGATATTTTATTGTTAAGTTTATCTCCTAACTTTCCTATACACTACCTCACACGGCTGCACCATTCTCATTCACTCTCAATATTCATTTTCTCTCACCTAAAAAGCTAAGCCTTCATTTTTCTCTCCAAAACACTCAAGAACACAAGAACTTTTCCCTTTCTTTTTCTTCTTTGAGGTTTCGGCCAAGGCTACCAAAACCACTTCCAATCTTCTATAATTTTACTTCTCTACATTTTCTAAACCTAAACCATATTCTAAACACTTTTCATTTAGAAAGTTTTGTCAAAATCCTACTCCAAGTATCTCAAAATCAAAGCTTTGGGTTACTTCCCTAAAGGTAAACTTTTGATTCTATGGTTCTAAGTTGAGTTTTTAATTTTCTAGACCATGATTGTTCCATGGTTCTTTGTTATTAAGCCTTGTTTGTGACTTTAGTAATTGTTTAGAATTTTTAGGGTTTTGTTTGGTCCATACGAAATCAAGAGAAGGAGGGAACTTGAAGATTCTTGTCTTCAAGAGGTAAGAGGGAGATTTACCTCACCAACTAAGTGTTGGTGGTGAGGAGATGGTTTTGTATGGTGAAAAATCCATAAGGGTTTATTCACTTGTTGTTTGATGCTTCTTTGTTTGTGATTGTGGTGTTTATGATTTTGTATTTGTGGTTGCATGTGTGATGGTATGACTATTGCTTTGATAATATGCTTGTATGTATAATTTTGGAAGCATGCAAATGTATATGTAATTTAGGATGTGAACAACATGTTGGAAAGATTACATGAGAGCTCCAAAGAACTTAGAGGCACACGGCCTCACTACTTTCAAGAGGACCAAGAGTCCTAAAATTATGGTTTTAAATTGAGGATTAAAGGTTCTATGACAATAAAATTAATTAAGAGATTTTACAAGGATTTAGAGTATTAGAAAATAAATTACAATGAATTTTGAAACAAGAATGAAAATTCAGCCAACATGCCAAATTTTGTTATTTAAGATCCAAAAACATTTTACTCAGTATAGAATTAAAGAGTTTACTAGTAAGAATTCATTTTAGTAAGTTTGGGAATTTCAAATGAAAGTAACTTGATTTTAGAGTTAAAATTGGCTTACTAAGCTATGTAGTAAAATAAGTGTAAATACTTGAAGTTTTCTAACGTATAGCTCACCCTATGGGTTTGGAAGCGCGTTAGGAAAATTTGAGCTGTAATATCTTAAGTAAAGCAAAGAATTACCATTTTCTGGGAAATAGTAGAAATACTAATTTTTAGAGGGGCTATATTGTAATTATTATCTAAAGAGGGACTATATTACAATTATTATCTAAAGAGGGACTATGTTGCAATTATTATCTAAAGAGGGACTAAGTTATAAATATTTTCTAAAAGAGGGACTACCTTGTAAATATTATTTTATGAGGGACTATTATGAAATTGTTATTTAAATAAGGATTATAACGTAAATATTATTTTATAGAGGGACTATTATGTAAATATTAAAAATAAAGTCAATTTTTGGTATTAAATGAGAAAAATCATATGTTTGATTTAAAACATGTTAGAAATATTTTACGCGATTGAGAGTACGTTGAAAAATCAATACGTGATTTGAAAATGTGACAGAATTGTTGCGCGATTGAGAAAACACGAAAATATGATTACGCAATGAAAATACAGTAAAGATACTGTTGAACCAATGTATGAACCCCGAATATGAGATGATGAATTTGAATTGAGAATAGTGCATTTGTACATGCATTGGAAAAATCCAATGGACTGAATAAGGCTAATTGCCTAGGAGAGAATACACCTCTTGAGTGGGAGCGATATGCGTAGTGTAAGTCACATGTTGACTTTGGGGGCATTGGGGTGCGGGTTGCCTACAATGGACAGTTGGTAGCTCTTCTGTACCATGGGTTTGACCGATGCAACACACCGATGATCCTGACTGAGACACTATTCTTAATCAAGATCTGATAAAGGCTATAGTGTATATGCTAGATGTGCAAATTGTAGCACGTGGTCTGAGGCATGTTGGTACAGACAGATCTTTTCGATCACTCTCTCCGACTTGAGTGTTAGCTCCATGGAGTAGGGAATTGAGTCTATGTGCACATGCATAATTATTGAGTATTGATACCGATGTGATATTTGAATTATTGAACATTTAGAAATATTGAGGGCATGATCTTAATTATTATTTATTACATATATTGTGATGATAAATAATGTTGATGGCATTATTGTAATTATGGTAGAATGTATCTGTATGATATATTGTATGTGTTTATCTCCATGCTACCATGCTGGTATTGGCGCAGGTGATCTCACCTCTTTGTATGCCTATTTTGTACTGTATTTATATTTGTAAAGACGTTGAGCAAGGACTTGAACAAGAAGGTGAAGAGGAGCATATTCCTATGGAGGAAGCTGAATTCTGAGAAGATGGCGTTGCCCAGTTTCCTAGGATATAAGAGATTGCAATCTCGTGGAGGACCGGAAGCGTGGCACGTTGACCTAGATAGAGAGTGTATTTTCTATATAGAAGACTTAAATATTATCCTAAGTAGGCTTTATCAAGGGAACCCTTATTTTAGTGTAAATATTAATGTACACTTAGAGTTCCCGTTGTCCATTAGGCAGTACTAGGGAGCTTACTACCGTACTCCTAGTGCGATCGTGTCCCCTGCGCGGACACCTGTCCGTAGGACTTCGCGTCAGTTCGGATTCCTATCTGTTGAGGAATCTGAAGAGGACCCATCTGAGAGTTCTGCTAATTAGAAATACTTGGGCAGTAAGTTAGTTTCAATTAATGTTTAAATACTTTGAGAGTCTAGTCTATAAATATTTAAGTGTGACGGTACTAAGACTTGTGTATATATGATGTAAATTATTTGTGATGATGTTGTAATATTTTTATTTTTTGCTAAGTTTATCTTATTAATATTATGAAAATTTACAACTCGTATTTGCACTACGAAGCATATTTATCTAAAAGGGGTAATTTAGTGATTAAGTAACATATATGTGATACCTTACGGTGGGTGTTACACAACAGGCTTCGATAGCAAGGCGAAGACCGTAGGTTTGGATCATTGATAGGATCTCTGGCGGGTTATCCTAGATGACATGATTCACAACTTTGTCATCCAAGAGCTACCAGTCAATGAATGACCTGGGCTCTAAGTTGCCCCCAAACAAAGTAATCAGACCCTCATCATCTGCCTCAATGGCTGCCCTCTTCCCTCGATCCTCTGCCTTGCTGCCTTCAACAACTTTCCTCTTCTACCTCTGAAGAGGTTGAGTAGAAGACTCCTCTAGCTAGACCAAACCCACCTCATGTTGGTGTATACCCTAGAATCCAATTTATTTTGATCGTACTTACTTACATTGTACTATGTTATCTATTTCATACATGAGGCATTTCATTTATTGTGTTATTTATAATAAACATAATAAGTCATTAGAAAATTAAGTTTAAAGTTATAGGACATCAAGTGGATCACTTGATCATGAGATCCTATTAGATAGAATCAGAACACTATTCTTAAACGTCCCTAGTCAAGTATTATTGTTAATTGGGAAAACAATAATGCATTAAGACTAGTATATGCGTAGACTGATGGCCATATCTCACGGGTCATGGATATGCGATATCAAGTTTTCACATAGATACATATTAGAGTAATGATGTATTGGACTGACCCACCATGAGAACGCTGCATGGATTGTTACGTGAATATCATAAGTGATTCTTAAAGTGACAATGGTGTATGTGGTTCTTTGACTTGAAATCACTACGATTCCTACATGAGAAATTGTATATTTTAATGCCATCAAACATCATCTGTAACAAGATGATTATAAAGTTGGTTATTGGACATATTGTGAATCATGCAAAGGGATGTGAGTGACCTAGATGAGATTTATCCCTCCTACATAACATAAGCGATATCTTCGATCCCCTTAATTAAGTGAGACTACAAAATGCATGGTCATGCTCAAATGAATCAATATGATATATTGATTTCATTTGTTATTACTAAGTCTACTCGAATATCTAGAAACGGAAGATTAAACTATACAAGAATGACATATTCCATGTCTTGTGTTCAATCTAGATATCTGGACAAATGAACTAAACTTCATAAAAACATTGATAATGAAAAGGTTATGTCAAATCACTGACATTCTTATTACTTGGGTAGCAGCGATGTGTTGCTAGATACCATTCACTGCTTGTAATATTAAAATAGGATTTTAATATTACTGCCAACGTCATGAAAACCTGTAGGGTCACACACATAGAACAGAATGAATTGGAGTAATAAGAATCCAAGTTGGACTAGGATTCTATCGTGGGCTAGACTCATAACAAATGAATCCGAGGTAGCCCAGCTAGCCTTGTTGCTACTCTCATTCGCATAAGGCAGTCACTGTTATAAATAGCATTGCTAAGGGGCTGTCAAGGTGTGCATCACGAACCTTAACCTCACCCTAACAGAAACAATGAGTGAGTGAATGATAGGTTTCTCTTTTCTTCGTAGCTAGCACTGTGCTAGAGACGTGGGACTCCAAGATTGCGGACGTTGGATGTTTGTGAGTCTATTCGTATAGATAACGTAGAGGCACTGTCGTTGCTGCCGTGCTGATGATTTACATTGATCATTTTTTTTCTTCTAGCTACAAGAGGAAAACTAAAAAAACATGAATCATGGCCCTCTTTCGTATGGATCCTTAGTTAGAATTCTTTTTCCTCTGTCCATTTGTTGTATAATTCCTAACACCTCGATCATCGGATCCTGGACTAGAGGAGTTGGAGCAATGTTCGCTAGAATGTTGGAAGGTGCTACATCCTCATTCCTTGCTTTCAAGACCAGGAAAGAGGCAAGAGTGATTTCTAGATGTCATGCTTTCTGAAAATGGACAAGTCAAAAGTAGTGGGAAAAATATTTAAAGGAAATTGCTACATACAATAAATAAATATGGACTGCAGCCTACGCACTACCTAGAATAGCCACTAGAGTTTCATCAGCAGCAGCATTCAGGATGTCCTTGCAAAAGAAGAGGCCAATTTCTTGAGCCCACGTGCTCATATATATAATCAATGCACTCGAAGTTATCCCAATCAAGATCGGGCCTCTCCTTTTCAATTATCCCAAGGGGGGGCATGCCACACTTGTTTGGTCTAGTACAAGTCGAACACTGGCTCCCCTTCGATATCCAAGAAGAACAAACGGGTCCTTGGCACTGCCTTCAGCTTAAAGAACTTTGTCTTCAAGTTCTTGAAGCTATCTTGGAAGAGTTCGAAGACCTTTCGACTAAGCCTTGACCGGAGCGTGAGTTAGTTCTTTTGCATTGTCCCCCCTTAGGGGTACCACCATGTGAAGAAATAAAAAAATGTCTTCTCTGAGTATTGCAATCCGATTACCCAGCAAAGTCTTTCGAAGGCAAGAATGTTTCCCTAGCTATTAAGATGAAGCTGGGATGGAGCCACGTGGAGAATGCGAAGGACCGAGATTTGAAACTTAGTGAATGGGATTCGGAGCCCCAATCGAATGAAGAGGTCTTCATATAAAAACATATAGTGTTTGCCATCTGTCTGACTTGAATACACCCTCTCGCCCTACTCCAGAGCCAAGATCTGGTACCGTGGTCCTGCTTATCACTCTTTGTCAGCACTAAATAGCTCACGAGGTTTATCATTTTCTCCCTAGTCTGGAAATCAAACTCATTCTCCTAGACGTCTTCTCCAACCCAATGATACACCCACTATTTACAAACTATTACTGTGGGGTTTTTCGTAGCCAGTCTCCAAGGCCCAACCGCTCGTCACCTGGCTATTGAATCCCTGGAAAAATCCATAGAGGCTGGTAAGACGCTATCAGAATCAATATCTACCCCAGATTGACAATGGGGAGGGAAGACGTTGGCCTCCATACCAGCTAGTTATACCTATATCGGCCTTTGTGCCCTAAGAGGTCCATGACTCAGTGTGGGCTCCTTCGCTACTCATGGTGTGGTAGAGAAGGTGCTCCAAAGAGTAACACCATAGAGTTGAGCCTAGAATCACTGGTATCCCAACTCATTTTAGACAAGAAAGAAGGGAGATTGCTAAAAATATAAAGGATAGAAGCCCTCTGCCTCGGGATGGTGCCAGAAACAAAAAAAAAATAGAAGGCAGAAGGGGGACATACCTTGAAGAAATGAAGAAAAATGTATGATTGGAAGAGAAGGAACTGTTGAAAAATGCTGAGAATCACTGTCAGCCACTCAAAACCACATTTCTCTGCTATGAAAAGCCACCAGAAATTGCTTCAAGTCACCGGAGTTTAGAGAGGAACAGTAAGTATGGAAAAGGAGTCCTTAACCCTCTATTTATAGAGGCAAGACATTTGGGGGGCAATTTTGTCTTAGCACTTCGAATTTCAAAAGCCACTCATCATGGCGCGTAGAGCCCTAACCACGTCTATCCAATCAGAATGCACCACGTGGACTTCACAGCTGTCATAGCAATTGAAAGGACAGTTGCGCAGAAAACTAACATCATACAAACCTTGCAATTGAGTCTGGATTTTTTCTACGAACCCCAACTACACCCTAGAATGTCCACTTATGGGCAACTGATGTGTGGACCCTGTCTGGACTACGACGCATCCACGAATGTCAAATGACTTGGTTGTAAATGCATCCATATTAGAGCTCTTAACCATATGGGGCAGTTAGGACTACAACTTCAAGTAAAGCACGGATCCCGTCACCTGAGGGAATTGGGACTTATCTTGCTACTTCGCTATACTAGTCAAGCACCAAGCTGGAGGCAACATGACAAGGTTAACTATATTTCTATACGATGAGCGTTAGACTTATCCAAGAGAAAAGGAAAAAAGAGCAGAAAATAGAAATGAAAAATAGAAGATACAAGTTACAAGATTCAAAAAAGGACTTCTATTTTTATTCACATTCCATACATCATCAGCTCTAATAAAAAGAGTACATAAACTACTCTAACTCAAGAATGCCTACTGGAAATAGCTAGGAAGGAAGCTAGACAAAGATAATGATGATGATAATGCCACTAACCACGGCCACCTCCAAGGTTCACCCATAAACCAGCATCCATTTCTTCCCTATTGGTCAACATGAGAAGAATGCTTCATCCCAAGTTGCTCCAATTAATAGATTGTTCCACCCTCCTACATGTCCAACTCCACTTCGGAGTAAAATCAAGTGCCTCCAGAATAGTCGAGAAAGGAATAGGACAGAGTGCGGAGGACCTCTACACCTCGCAAGAGCTAAGGCCGAAACCATGGACCCTCTCGGCAAGAGCAGGAAGGATGCACGCTGCTGCGTATGTTGGGAGAGATAAAGGCTTCTGCCGCCCAAGGGCATGTTGACCTAGTCACATAGGGCAGTTACTTGGTCCTCACTAGGTCGTTACGCCAATAAAGAAAGGCCTCACCATTGGAAAAACTAGTAACAATAAAGGGAACACCTTTAAGAATTTTGGGAAGAATAAGAAAATGGTTTCAGAAGGGGGCAAAACCCTCCACATGCTCACAAGAAATGTGAGAAAGGTCATCCTTTGGAAAAAAATCACTCTCAAACATGATTAGAGAACAAAAGGAATGTCAGCCTTAATGCAAACATTCCTTATTTATAGAAGGAATGAAGCACTCTGATTGGCCTTTGAGAAGGCAAACTGACTGCATGTATGAGGTCGCGTTTTAATGCTTCCTCTCTGTGATTGGCCACGAGAATAGCAAGCAGTTAAGAAACAGCTTTAAAATGCTATCCTTTTTAAAAGGGGCTTTTTAATTCCTAAAAAAGTCAAAGCAACGGTTCCCAAGCAAGTTTAAACTGTCACAAACTGCAGAATAAAGGCTATAAGAAAGGACAACAAAGACCCCGTGAACTGCACACGGGGGCAACCTATGATGTACCCCAGATAATGGAGTCGATGATGTGAGCAGAGCGATCCATTTTGGATCCTGTCCTTATTCATTAACCTCGGGGCATATTATAATGTATCACAGACCTCGACCCTTTGGAAAACATCGTGAGATCCAGCGTTAACTCTAACTTGGATCCCTTTGTCCACTGCATGCAGTGTGCTCCTATCACACTTGGATACCTTAACACTTAACTGTCCCATCTAAGTGACAAGCTGAGGGAAACTATTTTAGACCATGATTCTGACCACTTCTAGTGGACCAATCCAGCACACATACCACTAGAGTCCACCATGAACATCCCAGCTAAGCACTGATGACATTGTTAAGACCTCGGTACCACGTATATCGGACTACGGCATTGGGCAAGTGCATCGAGATCGCGAGATCTGCTCAGCAGATAAATCCCAAAATATTTATAACTGCCAATCACGATCTTATAAAATTATAGTGCTCATAACTACCTCAAATTGCTCATAGCTGCAGTATCAGTGTTTCGATCTTATAGGAATTTCTTACTACAATTGAGGGAGACTAAACCCTAATTGCATTCTATAAATACCAAGTTCAATAACTTTCTACAGGTAACTTATTGCTTACAACATAACCCTACTTGTGTACAGTCTGACTTGAACGTTAAATTTTCTTTGCAGGTATCAACTCCCCCAGTTATAACACACTTTGCTGTTACTGCACAAAGAAGAAACCAACAGAATGTGCCCATCTAAGTACAACTCAGAAAGCATACGAAACTAGTGGCCAGCACATAAACGACAGCCTCTAGAATTTATATATCGCAGTGCCTTCACTGGCCGGGTAATTGTATAGTGAGATTTCATGCAGACCATTTTCTACTTTTAATTTGGCTTTGCAGCAACTGTCGTTTGTTCTTTTTCCCCATAAAGAAGGTAACCTAGCTACCTTCTCTTTAAAATTGTTCCACTGTCACCTCTGGCCCCTATATATATATTAAGGTCGTCAATCATCTTAACTACATGCCCTTCCAATTATATATATATATATATATGATGTGGCGTTAGACTTAGAGTATGATGACTGGTACGTAATTACTGCTATTAAATATTACTCAGTTTAATATATATGTTTCACTGTTATTTAATTTACTCAGTTTAACGGGGTTTTCATTTCACACCATCATTAACTAATAGGATTATAATCAAAGGTGTAAATGAGGAGACATACCTATAAAGTTAGTTTGCTTAAGTTCTAAACTAAATTGGGTTATGAAGAGAACAAGCAAGAAGAGAAAGACATGCAAGAAATCTATGTAGAAATCTTTTATACATAATTATGTGTTTAGGCTCCCTCACATTACATTAACAAAAGCAGCAGTGCTCATATTGTCATTGTGTTTTAAGAATATTATCAAACTACGTATGACGGAATATATATGCCTGAATTAATTAAACGTAAGATTAACATAATTCGTACCTTAATTCTCTTATTCAATAAATTAAGTTTCATGTAAACGTCATTATTTTGACTATAATTAGTTTATATATTTATGCATCATGAACAAAATGGTCTTCGACCTCAATGGAAGAGAGTATCTTTCTTACATTACATTTTTTTTTTGTTTTTTGTTTTTTTTTGCCAAATTAGAAAGGATAGGCATCAAGCAGCTAACATTGAACAGATATAATGAGTAGAAAAAATGCTTTTTTTAAAAGTAAATCTCATTATCCTTTGTTAAATTAACATATTTATGATGGCTAAAACTCTATTTACGTATTTCACATTTCATGAAAGTTTCAATTTAATCCTAAAAGGTTTTTCTTTGTCTTATTTACGTTCTAAATATTATTATTTTTTTGTTTCAATGCCATCCTTCTGCTTGATGTTGTCCAAATTGCTAATGGTGATGATTAACGTGGATTCCATGTGATTGTTTTTCTCTTGACGTGGATCCCATGTATTCGTTATAAGATCAACTTGAAACTTCCGTAAAATGTGAGGGACGCGTACAAATCAAGTTTTAGCCTAACATAAACATGTCATTTTCTAGCTTCTCCAAATTCATCTTCCCCAAATTTTAGGGTTGTAGAACCACCACTATCCATCCTTGCAATTTCACTCTAAACATAATCATCAAACAAAACTACCAACATTGACAACCAAGTTCCTCTCCTTGCTATCACAAAAACGCACAACCCAGTTACCATTCTTCCACTCAAGTCAAAGGCCCTCTGTTCGATACCCTTCATTCCAAAACAATGACTTTCATAGCCCTTCAAAGCCAAACCAACTCACACCTGTTACTGTCCTCCACTATCCCTACCTCTCCTCTGATCACCATAGCTCATTGTTGTACCTCAACCCCTATTTGGCACCATACTTAACCAAAGTATCCATACGAAACTCTTGCAATTCCAATACACTACAAACCACCTCACCTTCACCATGGCCAGACCCCCTACTATTTGTCCACCCAAACTCATAGCTATAATTACTGTATAGCCATGAAGACCCAAATGCCCAACCATTGCCACTATACCAAATCTCTAGCCCTCACAATTAAGCAGATCCTAAATCATCAAGACGAAACCCGCAAAACCCTTTGCTTCCACATAGATGTCGTGACTACATTATCATGATTCCCCAAACTCTTTTGTTAGTTCTAAGTTTTGACATTGGTTTAATTTAGGATTTGTGAGAAAATGGGGAAAATGGTGTTTGTCACTTCTGCTGATTGAGTTTGAGTTGACTTTAGTTTGTCATCGCCGTTGAAGCCATCGAATTATTTGGAGAGTTTCATATTAAAAAATTTGAAGCAAATAAGATTAATCTCAGTAACCATAAAATTTAGGGAAAAAGATGACATATTTATGTTAGGTTAAAACCATATTTACACTCTTTATGTTTTATAAAAGTTTTGAATTGATCTAAAAACAGATACATAAAATTTACGTCAAGTGAAAAATAGCTACATAAAATTCATGTCAGCCTTCGCCGTTTGAAATTTGGATAGCGTAAGGTGGAAGGATGACATTGAAATAAATAATAATAATGTTTAAGACGTAAGTGGAACAAAAAAACTTTTGAGATGAAATTAAAACTTTTGTAAAATGTCAGCGATATAAATATGTTTTTATCCTATTTATAATTATATGGGCGAAATGGTCTTGAATTTCAAAGCGAGAGATATCCATTCAAGGTACATTCAAGTTTAAATATTTTACAGAACATTTCAAAAAAGTTTAAATATTTCACTGAAGTATTAATGAAGGATAGCAGAGGTATTTATGAATGGCAATTTTAATGTGGATGCATCCTCGACCCCCTCTCTCCTCTGTTGCTAATTACAAAACAATGCATTGATTGGTGATCCATACCCTTATTATATCTTTACATGCAGTGCTTGTAAGGGGCAAAATAACGAACTCATCAAAATATAAGTAGTTGCATTAACCCACAAACAGCGGCATCTATGTTAATGTTCCACACTACATCTTTTTAGCATTACTATCACAGTATCACTATATAAAACCGTTGTCTTTCTCCATTCTACTTCCTTCCCCCTTTTTCCCTCTCTCTTTAACGGCTCTCAATATTTTTCTTAATTTTAAGTTTTGATAACTGTTGTGCCCTGATACGACTGCTTCTCTTCTGCTCTGCCTTCAGCCTTCGTGGGATTCAGTGCAGCACTGCCTGATTCCCCTTGAGACCCCTTGGCAAGTTGGCATCTTTTAGAAACCCATCTTTTCAATAAGACCCCCAACATCAGTAGCAGTTGATGTCTTGATGGTGATCGCTTAGTCTCTATCAGATCACAAGCCCCCCTCATATTTACTCCTTTTTGGTCCTCACTCCACAGCTACTATTTTTGAATTGTTTTTCTTTTATTATTTTTCCCCTCTATCCCGGTCCTTTTTTCAATCCAAAAGTCCACACTTTCTCATCCCCACTGAATCCATTTTCTGGTACTTCTTTTGCAGTTTTCTCGGAGTAGAAAATGGGAACCCAGAAGCTTCCAATGGTTGACAGCTTATCTGATATTTTACAAGACACAGAGTTTGGGGACACCCACTTAGGTGGAGAGGACCTCTTTGCCATTTTGGAGAGCCTAGAAGACTTCAACGGTTTTCCTCCCATCAATGAAGCTGTAATTACCTCAACTTCGAAAGAAAATGAGCAAAACTCAAGATTGGTGTCCCAGAAGTCAACCTCCTCAAGTGCTCCACAAGATTCTGAAACTGAGCTTGAAAACTCACCCAAAAGCAAGAGACAGAAGTTTTCCTCCACTTCGCTAGAGGAACCAAACCCTGATGGACAACAAAGGATCCCTCATATTACCGTGGAGCGCAACCGAAGAAAGCAAATGAATGAGCAATTGTCCGTCTTGAGGTCACTTATGCCTTGCTTTTATGTGAAACGAGTAAGCCTTAATTATTGCTTATATTATAGCACTAACCTTCTAAATACCTTGCTTGATTCTATCTATGATAACTCATTCCTTACCTTAATTTTTCACCTTACTTTGCATGCTTGAATTTGTTTTACCTCCCAAAATTCGTTGACTAGGAGGATTTTAATTACTTTGGACTAAAATGTAGTTTCATTATCTCTAAACGGGTTACAAGGGTGTGCTTATTTATATTATGAATGTTGCAAAAGGAGTTTTCTATTGGCCAGTAGATACTAGATATCTAAGTAATAACAAGTGTTTTGCTTAAATGAGTAGGCCTTTGGCACATGAAAGTTTTAACTTATATTTTGATTTTCTGTTGTGGTAATTTATGCTAACTGATTCCTTCTATATGGCTTAGGGAGATCAAGCATCAATAATTGGAGGTGTGGTTGATTACATCAACGAGTTACAGCTGGTGCTACAATGCCTGGAGGCCAAGAAACACAGAAAAGTTTACAGTGATGTACTTAGCCCTAGGCTTGTTTCAAGCCCAAGGCCTTCACCACTAAGTCCTCGAAAACCACCCCTGAGCCCTAGAATAAACATGCCCATTAGTCCAAGCACTCCACAACCAGGTAGCCCATACAAGCCGAGGTTGCAGCATGGTTACCTTTCACCTACCATATCCAACTCCCTCGAGCCATCTCCTACTTCTTCCGCTTCCTCCATCAACGATAATATCAACGAGCTTGTTGGCAATTCCAAGTCTGCTATGGCCAACGTGGAGGTCAAGTTTTCAGGTCCACACGTTCTTTTGAAAACTGTATCACCACGAATTCCCGGGCAAGCCCTGAGAATAATATCAGCCCTTGAAGACCTAGCGCTCGAAATCCTCCATGTGAGCATTAGCACAGCTGATGAAACCATGCTAAACGCATTCACTATTAAGGTATACTCATGGTGTGTCTATATATATGGCTAATATTAAAGTGTTCAGTTCAGTTAATAGTTAATCCAAGCATTAATAAAAAATCTATATGGTAAAGGCGTAAATCACTACATATACATGGCTAAGTATACTTCGGAAAAAATTAAAAAAGAAAGAAATAAAAAAGAATTGAAAATATTTATACCCAATTTTTTCTGTCTGTTTTTATCACATGCCTAAAGTATTTCTTTTTTCAATTTTGCAATTGGCACCACAAAATGTGTACACTATTTTTCTACTAGTTAATAATATATAAATTTCTGATTAACATGTATCATAAGTTAACGGGGTTAATAAGGTTAGTAAATGATTATATATTAGTGATTGATTACTAACTCTATTAATCACATAACATATTATTAATTAAAAATTTATATATTATTAGTGTAAAAATAATGTACAGAAATTAGTGTGCAATAAACATTTTTGACTTTTTTACCCTTTTTATATATGTGCAAAATGTAGCAATCTTTAAGTGACAGCTGGCAGCTAGATCAAATGTAGGTAATTCATCTTTATTTTTGAGATTCTTGGTTGCATGTACTTACAAGATATTTTTGTATATATATAAATTTATCACGTTATATTTATTTATAATAGATAAAAAGTTAAAAAGAAAGAATTGACTTATCACAAAATATTTTTTTTTAATTTTTTAATTTTTATATATAAATGTGACATAATAAATTTATATATTCATTAAAAATATCTCTGTGCTTACCTAATCCTGTCTCTTTCTTAAGTCCTTTTCACTAATGAGCACAGGTTTGGATTTCAGTATCATAGTGATGTAACTGTTTTTGTTCCTTAAACGCTCCTCCTAATGAAGGCGGTTTGGATTTCAAGTTCTTACAACTCTACCTCAAGAAATTTTGCCGGATGAAGTAGCCTACAACCTTTAGAAAACTAAAATAATGATCGGGATAATAACGAATATTGAATGAAGTAATAATAATGGTAATTTTTTTGGCTAGTACTCTACAGTGAAGTACTTTACTACTGCGATATGTAATAATAAATGGCATGCTGTCCACCCAGTACTTTTTCACTGCACATATCTGGGACGCCAGGGATGTGTCATGGCTTCTTGCGGGCATTGTCCTCATTTGGTGAAAAAAACACAAATACACATTAAGAAATAATATTTTTCTATATGGCCTATCGTTTTTCGAAATTATTTATTTCTTGGAAGCTAATGATGGAGTGTATATGCTATTTACGTGTTCAATTGTGGTCCATTAGTAATTATGGTTTCTTAAATCTCCTGTATAGATTGGAGTTGAATGCCAACTCAGTGCCGAAGAACTCGCTCAACAAGTCCAGCAAACATTCTACTAAGGATGGGTTATCACTGTCCACTCTCCGGACCTATAATCAGTGCACACCTCTCCCTCTTTTATCTCTTACTGTTTTGTACGTACGTACGTAGCTACATTATCGTAGAGAACGTGGGGAGCAGCCATTTAGTTAGCAGCATTTTTCATCTTTTGTTCTTTCTATTAACTACAGTAATTGCTAGTGTAATTGGTCATGACGTGTCTTAGCTAGGTATAATTGGTCATGATTTGTCTTAGCTAGGTATAGAGCGTGACACTCTTGTAATTGTTCACTGTCAAGCTTTCATTTCTCTATGAATTCAATTTACCTTTACCAAATCGAAGTCTAGTTTTGTTTATATATATATATATATATATATATATATATATATATATAAGTGTTCAAGTTGTTCTTCAACACATGTTCAAAAATTTATATTGGACCAGACTTGAAAGTGAAGGTAGTATTGATAGATCATTTCCCTTTTGGTTTGGTTTTATCATTTGCCTTCTAATTTTCTTTGTACGTAGTGTTCGAAACAACTTAACCTAAATCAAGCTCTAGTTTCATAATATGTGTCATGTGTTTGGGGATTGCAATGGACGGTTCTAGAAATTAAAATGTTTAATGGAGTGGTTAAAAGTTATGAATCATATTATCAAATTATATCATAATATCTATCAATAAAATTTATATTATAATACAAAAAATAATATATATAAGAACTTCATCTAAGTCAAACACGACGTTTATTCATATCATAAAACTCATCAATGATAGAATTTGTATCAAATTTCTCTGTAATTTTTCTCTCAATATAAGTGATTAGATAATTAGTCAAAAAATTACTTTTCATCTTATTTCTAAATCTATTCTTCACAATATTCATAGCTGAAAAAAATCTCTTAATAGTAGTAGTTGAAATAGGAAGAGCAACACCAAGCGAATCAAATGGTCAATCAAAGGATATGATAAAGGTTTTCTTGATTTTATCAACCCTTAGCATAACTCAAAAATTATTGACAAGCTACTCAATTTAGAATGATAAGGAACATCAAGTTTATAATGTTGAGCTTGTATTCTAATGTGCAATTTTTCCTGTTCAATGAAATCAACAAGATAAAATCTTATTGTTAATTCACAAATTTTATCAATATCTAAAAATTTGTGGTTATCTCTAGGATCTAAAGTCGAACTTAAAGTAAGCAACTCTACCATATTATCATTGAATCTACTATTAAGCTCTTGTAATTGAGTATCTATAATAACAAGAAACAAGTTAACACGATAATGATGCTTCACTGAAATGTGATAAACAATTTTACAAGTTCTACCTTTTCTTGGAATATACAATGCATTCATATCAGGAACATCAACTTCATGTTTCTCACAAAATAATGTGACTTTTTTGAAGAAAAAAATCTTTAAAAAGTGAAAGATCTTTTTTTTTTATATAATTTAAGAATAATTTCTTGTAATTGTAGGACTTTAATTACTTAGTATTAACATCAACCTAGTTACCAAAGCCCACATGAAGATAGGATTGATGGATCTCACTTATTTTCTTTTAAGTCTTTTAACAAAATAATTTTTTAATATTAATACTTGTCATTAAATAGACTTTATTATTTAAACTTTGACTTGTATTTCACATTATAAATATTTAATATTTTTTTTTTTATTTTGAGAGAGTCATGACCTATGCACACCCTCTTTCATCCGTCCCTGATGGGGACTGTGGCGGCTACAAGACAGCAACCAACCCTAGAAAAAGGAGACCAATCATAAAGAAGAAAGATCTTTACACAATGTCTTTCCATTATCGAATTTGTGCTAATTAGATTCAAAAAGTAATAAATTTTAAATGAAAAGTGAAACTTTTTAAATTTCCAATGAATTAATGCTTTACTTTTTATTTAAAATTTATTATTTTTAATTTCTTAATAAATAGGCAGGACACTCATGAGAAAAATCTTTAAATTCAAATGCAACCATCTATAAATCATCATTTCCATATGTACGACA
Organism: Ormosia semicastrata; assembly: GCA_029884595.1. Lineage (NCBI taxonomy): Eukaryota > Viridiplantae > Streptophyta > Magnoliopsida > Fabales > Fabaceae > Ormosia > Ormosia semicastrata. The sequence continues at coordinate 96,675,603 of JAQQTO010000063.1, read as the reverse complement.
ATAGTTGGAAGTTGTAACTACGTGAATCTCAAACATAAACGAGTTGCCATTAGCTATACGCTCAAAATATGTGATCAAACCATAAAAGAGAAATGTCATCAATAAAAATATAGTTTAGAGGAATAAGTGTAGCAGTCACACTAATTCAAGGTCTCATATTAATCTATAATTCATCAAAACATGTTACAACATGATATACTCTAAAATTGTGTAAAACAACATAAAATCACGCACAAAGTATTTCTTCATTTTTCTTATGGCTAGAGTATTATGAAATGTTAGAAATGCTTTATACCTTAATAATAAAAATGAGCTTGTGACAATAGACGTGATACGTGAAAATGAAAATGAAAAAGAAAAAGAAAAGATATGAGAGACATTAAAAGAGGAGTGAGGTTTAACTATAATAAATCATAGACAATATTGTTTGTACTGTTGTGAAGACACTTCTAACTCATTTTTTATATTCTTGTAAGAATGCTGCATGTATAGTCTGCATTATTAAAAGGAAAAACAGTCTAATACCCTGAGTCTTTCTCTCAATTCTGCTGCTAAAATATAAGTATCTTACATTGCATGCCAGTTTAAGATTCCACACCTCAAACTAAATGTTTGGTTTGTTGTTAAAAACCATATCAAAATATTTTCAATACTATTTTATAAAATTATTTTTAAAAGAAACTGTGTTTATATGCTTAGATAATAGACAATATTTTTAGATATCTTGAAATTTTGTTAATAACTCTGTTCAACTTGGATAACAGCACAATGATAATGCAATGATAAAAATAGAAGAATAAGTAATAGAAAATGAATAATAATACAACAAAACTTTTATTCTCAGAAATAAAGAACATACCAATCTCATGATTTTTTTTTGGTCAAAACATGTGAGGATTGTTTTGTTTTCCTAAAAAACAAAGATAAGAGAAAAGAAATGCTATTATATTTAATGGAGGATTAATGCTGACAGTGGAAGTCGAATTTAAGCCTTATAAACAAAATGTTTCGATCTTTATTTGGACCAATTTCGTTGGCTATCACTACAACAAATTTTTCTTTTGGCAAGGGTTGAAAAGCGTTGCCATTGGTTAATAACCGTTGCCTAAATTCTATAGCAATGCTTTTTAGCCCTTGCCAAGCCCTTGCCTCTTCCTCCGTTGCCTATTAAAATAGGCAACACTTTTTTAAACTTTTGGCAACCGTTTGAAAAAAACGTTGCATATTCTTATCTTTTGACAACGCTTTGAGGAGTTGTCCATGGATAGTTCTGGCAACGCTTTTGACATGTTGGCTATAGGTACTACTTTAGGCAACGCTTTATTATTGTTGCTTTTAAGTATGCCATAAGGCAACTTGTAAAAAGCGTTGCCTATTGGTTTAAGGTTTTGACAATGTTTTCTACACGTTGGTTATAAGTACTGCTTTATGAAACACTTTAGTTTTGTTGCTTTTAAATATGCTGGAAGGCCATTTTTTTGAAATTTTGCTTATGCATATCTACTTTTAAGCAACACTTTTTACCCGTGTATGAAAAAAATCACGTATTAAAAAAACAATTCTTCTCAAAGAAAGGACATTTACGTATTGTTGACAAAAACAAATAAAATATACTAAATTATGTAGGTGTTTACTATTTAAACCATAACCAAGAAAAAAGTCATTTACTATTGTTGTAAGTACAAAAGTAGTGCGATTTTTCTTGATCATATAACACAAATGAAAGAACAAAAAAACTAAAGTTGAATATCCTTGGCAAATCTTGTATCCACATGTAGGATGCCTTTGTTTTGCTTTATTTGGTAGATTCTCACTGCAAAAATATAAATAAATAAATATATATATATATAAATAAATATTCTGAAATACATAAGTATTCCTCTTAAGGTAGGGGTATAAAAAATTGCTCCAGTATTGGATAACGAGTGATATTGTTTGAATTCTCACACCAAACATTGGTATATAAGCAAATAATAAGCTTTTCTTTCCCACTATTACTAGTCATTGCATCCCATTATTTGTTATATTCCTACATGCAACAAATATCTAGTACTAAGAAAATACAACGAAATACAGTAATTTTACGAGTAATGTCTTTTCTTTTTCAAAAAATATTGATAGAGATCTAATGATTGAAGATGTTCAAGTTCATTCTCAATTCTAATGACTTCCTGTAAAACAATAAGCTCCACTTTTTATATTGATATAACTAGCATATTCAAAACATAACATATCTTTAATGTAAATTTCAAAATACCCAAGTTAGACCAATTATTAAAACACCAAAAAAGACTAGTAATAACAATAAAACTGTCATGACTCTTGAATAATCCAAGAAACTAAATCAAACATGAGTAAAAGCAAAGTCCAGCACCCTATATTCTTATCCATATACGTAGTTAACTCTTCAAGAAATATGGGTTTCTCATCTAAGACTTGATGGAAACAAGTTTATTATATATTCACACAAAACAATGACTAATGATTCACTGAAGCTTAAACAAAAGTTAACAAGATATTATATTATAATATGGATTAGGAATTTGTATGCTGACAAACTTGGAAGTTTAGATGGTTTGAAATGGCTAAATAACACATAAAGCCACAAAGATGACCATTATATTAATGTGGACTCAGAAATGGTAAAAAAAAAATCACACAAACACAACACAATACAATTTTATTCACCATGATTGCGTCAATGCAAGCATCATAGTGCATATAACCAGACCTTTTAACATACTATGGTCTCACTACAACAACTTTGCCCTTTGGTAAGCGTTGAAAAGTGTTGCCATTGGCCAAAAATCGTTGCCTAAAGTCTATGGCAATGCTTTTCAGCCCTTGCCAAGTCGTTGCCTCTTCCTCTGTTGTCTATTACAATAGGCAATGCTTTTTTAAACTTTTGGCAACACTTTAGAAAAAACGTTGCCTATTCTTATCTTTTGACAACGCTTTTGAGACGTTGTGTATGGATAGTTTTGGCAATGCTTTTAACATGTTAGGTAGGTACTGTTTTAGGCAACGCTTTCTTGTCATTACTTTTAAGTATGTCATAAGACAACGTTTAAAAACCATTGCCTATAGGTTAAGGTTTTGGCAACGTTTTCTGCATGTTGGCTATAGGCACCACTTTAAGCAACGTTTTAGTGTCGTTGCTTTTAAGTTTGGCGTATGGCAACTTTTAAAAAGCGTTGCCTATAAGTTGCAGTTTTGGCAACATTTTCTGCACATTGCTTATTGGTACTGCTTTAGGCAACACTTACTGACGTTGCTTTTAAGTTTTCCATAAGGCAACTTTTAAAAAGCGTTGCCGATAGGTTAAGAATTTGACAACGTTTTCTATGGGCCATTTTTTTGAAATGTTACCTGTGCATACCAACACTTTTCATTTGCGCATTAAAAAATCACGTATTAAAAACTAATAATGCATTAAAAAACCAATTCTTCTCAAATAAAACATACTAAATTATGTAAGTGTATTTACTATATATATACACCAAAACTAAGAAAAAAAAGTCATTTACTATTGTTGTACAAAAGTAGTGCAATTGTTCTTGATCACATAACATAAATGAAAGAACAAAAAAACTAAAGTTGTCATGACAAATATCCATAGTTGTATCCATATGCAAGATGCCTTTGTTTCGCTTTATCTGGTATATTCTCACTGCAAAAGAAAAAATAATAAATATATGTAAATAAATATTCTGAAACGCATAAGTATTCGTCCTCAATACATATTGAAGTCAGTAACAAAATAAAATATTAAAGTGGATAGTAACACTCACTGTAACTACTAATTAACTAAGAAATTCAACTTATGAATCAATAATGCGTAGTTAGTGGCTGGTACAAATTGAAGGATGACAATAGGGAATTTTTGTGAAATAAAGAATACACACAAATCAGGAAGAAATTGACAGCAAAATTCAATAATAGTAAAGAGTACAATTTCTACATGACTTTTCTTAATCCTCAAATTAGTCCCCTTTAGGCCAAAGCTATAGCCTCTCTCTAATAAATTATTTGACATCTTCTCCTCTTGTTAATATTTGTGCTCTAATTCTTAAGTGTGGCTGAAAGCCCAACACCTTTCGCAATGCATATCCTAATACACTTTCTTTCATATATTATTTCTCTTGGTTATTATAGTACTGGGCCATTCTAGCATTTTCAGTGGTGCTTAGCCAATCTACAGATTTTGAGCCACAGAACTGCTATGTAAAATTGTAATATTGCAGTACTACAATAAGAATTAGAGTACAAATATAGCTTGAAGCAATATTGCAGCTTGCAACGAGTTCTACAAATATTAACAAGAGGAGCAAGTGTCAAATAATTTATTAGATCAACATCTCAACCTATCACTTAAATTTAACATAAATACATAGATAGTCCCTCAGTCTCAGCCTCTCTTTCTCCACTTCTCAGCTATGATAATAATAATAAAGAACACAGTTTCTCTTTCCATTACACACCTTCAACACAAAATTATTTACCCTGCATAAGCCCATAGCAAAAGTATTTACATGACATGATATGATCTGATCTTAACATCTTAGCACTAGTGTCATCTAATGTACTGAAAATAGACGTAAGAAACATCAACTTCAAGTATGTAATCCTATGTTTATATAACATCATTTCAAACATTCATGTTGCATTATATTGCCTACTAATTAAGAGAGACCAGACCACCATTATGCAAAACCAAAATCAAACAACCAAGGATTCTAGCATCAAGTAATGCTCCCATTATTCATTAACAAATATTGCATCCTTTTCATCAGTCAAATTAATATGCAAAGATCAAGAATAAAACTAGAACAATAACCTATACTTTCATATCAAACTGAACCTAAAACAAAGTTCAAATCACCATTCTAAATCAACATGTGTTATTACCTTTTCTTAGCTTAGAATATGCATCGAGGTAGACGAGTGTGGAAGACCATTTTTATCCATGTTAGATGCACTATTTGCATCAAGTAGAGATGAATGCATTAAGGGTGCCAAGCCTTCCAAATTCACACCAGGGCTAGCTCTTTCAAGCAAAGCTTTCACAGGATTTTCTAATCCCTCTACTTGTTTATTCATGTTATTCATCTGATTGTCAATGTCCTGCTTCTGATTTTCCATCTCAATTTTCAAGGTTAACACTTCTTAAGAGTGCTTGCACTTTACAACGTTAATCTCAACATCCATTTTTAAACTAGTTTTAGTGACACGTTTTCCATACCCATGAACTCTCCCTGGCTTTTCCTTGCCGAACACAGCTTGAAAGACTTCATCAGCATTCTCTCCAGAGTTTTCAATCCAATCTTGAATATTTTTCGAGCACACCATTTTACATAATGTTAAACATCCATAAAAGATTTGCATTTTTTTATAATTTTACACTATATAACTTACAATTGCACGCTTGGTTTCTAAATCCAATTCTTTTCCTTTTGTTCCCATGTGAGTTGTAATGAATAAATCAACTTGAGTGACATCTTCATCATTCTCATTTGCCAAAGACTTCAACAAATTTGAAAAAAGTAAGTAAAATATTTATCAATAAGTAAAATTCACAAATTCTCAAGCACAATACCAAATGATTCCGAACTCTAGCAAAATTCACAGGTCCAATTTGATGGTTCCACTTTTGACGCTTTCTATTTTCAGAATTCATCTTGCTGATTGTCTATATTCCATAAAAAAAAGAAGTATAATTTTATGAAAAATACATCTCATAAGTAACATGAAATTGAAATATGACCTTATAATTTAGATCTTACTTGAATTGTAGGAAGACTCCAAAAGGCAATCAACTTTTTAAAATTTGAAATTGGTACATCTCTTGGACGATTCTTTAACATATTTTCGGTGTTGTCATAAGGCTTAAAATGCTTTTTCTTGATCTTACACTTGTGCCTCTTCCAAGCTTCCTTTACTCTTGAAAGTATCCAATCTTCTTCTTTTGGAATGATGAATTTTGACTAAAGAAAGTACCACAATGATGTTAGCATCATTAATATACTAATATTACATTTAAAATTATAGAAATTAATCCTATGCATACCCGGACATATTTCATAATATTATCTGTGTAGCTTTTTGGAATGGCATTAAAATTGGTGTAGTTCAAGGGGCAGAATTTTGAATTTCTAGCAACTGTGCCTAAGAACAAACTTAAGTTAAAAACACTTTTTTATTAGTGGCCCAATTGCTACTCTTTTCTCAAAAATGATTTCTTCTCGTTCTTCCTTCGATCTAGCATGGATATCTTTGCATTCAGTCTTGCCTCGAGTTTTTTTTTCTTCTTCACTATCCCTAATTTTACATAAGTAAAGGCTTAAGTTTTATAAGTCAATGCATACAAAGTATTTGAGAAATATTTGTGAAAACTAAGTAATTGGAAAAATAGTAGTTGAAGACAATGATGTTACCTTCTGCATTATTGTCCATTTCCTCAACTTCCTCTCTGTCAACATGTTGGTCAATGAAGTTATCATCTACTTGATGATTTTGACCTACTTCTCCAAATTCTTGAACTACTTTTTCATTTTCAGCTTCTTGTTCTTCATCATGTAGTAATTGATTTTCTTTTTCATCTACACCATTTTCTTCAGGGAAGTCATCAAGAGACATTTATAGGCAAACTGCATTCATCCTCTTAACTTTATGACCATGATCATTTTCATTCGACCCTTGGTTCACACTTATGGTGATTGATTGTCTCTTTTTCATTTGGAACTTGTTTTCCACTTGTTTCTTTCAATAGAGATAAACTTGGTATCATGAGACAACCACCTTGGACTTCTATTTAAGTGACTCGTGTTTGAGTTACATTTATAAATAAGGGCTGTCTCATTGCCATTTGACTAGAGCCTCCAACTTGTGCATTCATTTTAGTACTCTTAGGCTGCCTTTTTTTTCATTTGACTAGCTCCTCCAACTTGTGAATTCATTTTAGTGCTCTTAGGCTACCTCTCTTCCTTTTGAGTGACTTGTGAAGGAGTTGCATTTATAAGAAAGAGCTTTCTTTTTAAAGAATTACTATTTTCTTCACTTTGGGATGTACATGTACCATTTAACTACCTATCATCTACTTTATTCTTTCCAAGCTTCTGAATCTCTTCTTACTTGATTTTAAATATTTTAGACAATTCAGCACTTGACCTTGCATTGAAATTGAGATCCAAATTGGCTCTCTTATTGGGACATTCTCATCCTTTATTTAAAGTTGGCACCTTTTTTTGTTGCTTTCTCCCTTGTTCATTTGGTTCAAATTAAAGTGAAAGTTATAATCTGCAAAATATTGGCAAATTGAAATTCATTAGCTTATAACATTACATTTGCCAACTTAATACTACAAGCAAAAGCTTGGAAAATGACGAACAAGCAAAAAGCATGGAAAATGATGGTAATGAGAATTATGTCAGTTAAATGAAAAAAAAATTATATGTAACTAATATTATTGTAAAAATAATTGTACAAGATACACAATCATTGCTTAATCTAACATGTATAACAAAAAAAATAGTAGTGTGCTTGCTCAAGCAAACTTCAATAAGGATGGCATGGTCAACAGAACTCCACTTAGTATGTAATATAAATAGAGATTTTAAGGCTTAAGCTTATGGTGAGCTTAACAAAACCTAGGCCTGTATGCCCTACAAAAGGAGACATATTATGTACATGTAAGCCACAGGAATCATTGTAGGCATGCCCTGTTTTATACCACAAAGTGAATATAAGGCCATATAACAAACAAATAATTTTAATCCAATCTAATAAGAAGCATTCATTTACAGAAACAGAAGGTACACAATACAACAACCCCTTTAGCTCTCTTATATCACTGCATTGCATCTGGTTCTCCAAAAGTTGGTTGTAAGGAGTTACTACCATTAGGCTCAACATGCCTCTCATTACCTGTGTTCCTTTTTGAAGTATTAGACTTATCAACAAATTGGTTGATAGTAAATGTTACAGGTCTCACATGTTTTGTTTTAGAATAATTTTGTAGTGGCAAACGGCATGTTAGACATGTAGATTGTTTTCTCAGCCACATATTAATGTAAGAAAGATGAAAACTGTGGCCACATTTAGGTATGATGCACAATAATTCTTGTTCTTTGTACTCCGCCAAACATATCACGCATTTGTAAAAGCATAGTGACTTATTTACCAATATATTGACTCCTATTCACTTTAATGAGCTTATTTTTAATGCATAAATTGCTTCTTTTACATTATAAGGTATTTTTTTTTAAAGTAAAGAACAATGTTGGTAGTAAGAAATATACTCTATTAGTCAACAACAAAAAGTCAAAATCTAGTGTCAATGAAAATGTGAGGAATAAGTTCTCTATGACCTACAAAATTAAAAGACTAGACTTAACTGTGTATATTCAATGGAAGTGAAGGCCTCTTGGTTGAATTTCAAGAGGGAATTGCAGCAACAGGAGCAGGTTCGGGGACATTAACATGATGTTCTGACTATCAGTAAACAATTAAAAAATTAAAACACAAGGAGGATTATGAATAACTCTCCTCTACAAGGAGGATTATAACACATTAATGTTGGCAAGAAAATTTAAATTGAGGGGCGATACTCATACTAATTGATACAAAGTACCTATTTATACACAGTTAGGACTTAGGAGTTAAAGCACAACATAAAGTTCCAGCTATTTCAGAGAGAAACTATTCCATGTGCATTGCAAATAGTTATGTCTATCACATGAGATACTGTAAACAAGTCTTGTTCTACTGGTAGATATATGCAGCAAATTCAAAAAGAACAAGTAGCTACTCTATATGATTATTGTCATTTTTAGAGAGGTCAGGGTAGAAAGGCAAGGAGAGAAACTTGAAACCTGATAAATGAAATAGTTATCCTTGTTTTAATTTATAAAAAGGAAAAAAATCACATGAATTTATTGATGCATCCACAAGTTCAAGAATTGAGTATTGATTCCCACCCTACTTTTTATGTAGATAAATGAATCATCTTGGTATCTCTGCATCAAGTATGAACCCACACCACAATTCTAATATTGAAATTGTTTGCATATGAATTGGTTTGTGGTACAGATAATGCTCCATGGTATAAGATACTTGTTAAAACATATGACCTAACCAGATCATCAAACAAGGTAAGAAAGAACAAACAAAGTAGCAGAAACCCAAAAAAGAGCACAAAACAATTAGTGAAGGGGATAAAGTTTACCAAATAAAGCACAAACACATAAATCAGAGAACAGCTCACAGTCACAGCAAACACATAGCCAGTTTCTTTTGTTTCCTTCATTTTGTTGTTTAGGTTGTTTTAGAATGATTCTTTATCCTCCTATGTATTTTTCATCTTTTCCTTAATAAATTCTTAATATAAAAAATGCAACACCAAAAGCAAAGTAAATAAGCTGCCCCATACACCTAAAATGTACAGGGGGCTACTAGGCCAAATTTATGAATCTCTTCAATTGTAGACATTTTCTAATTGGGTTGAATAAGATTTTTTACAAGATATGCACAAAATGAGATAAAAAAAAGCTACAGGACCTCAAAATTGATAATATTTCAATATCCTATATACAACCCTATATACTTGCATCAATGTCTTACATAATGTCCTCAAAATCAGAATCTTTTTTCTTGTTCAATTTCATCGGACAACGGTTCAGCCATATCAATAATGGTTTCTAGAATATCTCTTCTTACAAGTTCAATGTCACCATCATCATTGGGCATAGCAAGACTTATAGAATGGTTAGATGACTCATTACCATAAAATTCTTGAGCATCAGAAATTGGTTCATCACTTATGCTAAACAAGTCTCTTGGAACTGTCTTCATGACATAATGCTTGCTTTCATCATTGGGGTCTTGGATATAGAAGCCTTGGTGTGCTTGAGATGCAAGAATAAAAGGCTCATCACGGTAACATCTCTTATTAAAGTGAACATAAGTAAGTCCAAACATGTCTTCTTAAGCTTCAAACCAATCACATCTAAACACCACAACTTTAAAATGGCCATAATAATCTAATTCGATCATGTCATTTATTCTTCCATAATAAGTTACATTAGCTGTGATGGGGTGCTCATCCTTAGAGCTAGCAAAGCTTGTAGTTAATGTTATCAATGTTACACCGCTGTTTTGAGTCTTCCATCTTGCATCATGCCGCCTTGTTTGAAATTGATATTCATTAATAAGATACCCATTAAATCTTTTTGCAACAGAATTAGGCCCTCTAAACAAAGCTTTAATGAAGTTTGGAGTATCCTCTTTCATGGCATGAGTTTTAAACCATTCAATGAAGTCTTGGCTTTGAATTTTTGCTTTCTTCCACTTTGTCCTTCTAGCTTGATTTTTAACAACATTTTCATGCTCTCTAAAGTGGAAAAAATTAAAGGCGTTAATATAATTGTAATCTTAATCTATTTATGAAAAAGAAAGATAATGAGCATGTCACTGTACCTAAGGTATTCTTGTACTTCATCATAATTGATAAATACGTATCCATGTGCTTGGGTTAGTGACTTGTGATCTACAAAAATTAGAACACTTTCTTTTTCCCTCTTATAGGACGTTGTTTGCTAGGAAAAAGATCAAAGGAGTCAGCCTCACTATTGCATTCATCATTGTTTTGGCTTAATTTATTCAACATAGTTTGCACACCTTCATGCAAATATCTTGAGTAAAATGTCAAGCATTCTTCAGCCAAATATGCCTCTGCAATTGAGCCTTCTACACGACTTCTATTGCGAACATAAGACTTCAACTTACATAGATATCTTTCTGGAGGGTACATCCATCGAAATTGAACTGGGCCACCTAGTCTTACTTCATTTCCTAGATGAATAGGCAAATGATCCATTATATCAAAAAAACATGGAGGAAAAATTCTCTCCAATTGACAAAGTGTTTCTACAATCTCTGCTTCCAAGCGATCTAATTCTTCTAGTGTAACAACTTTCTAACATAAACATAAAAAGAAAGAACAAAGACGGATCAAAGGGATGGCAACAAGATTAGGCAGTATGCTTTTTATTGGTATTTCCAACAGGTAATGCAACATGAAATGAGTATCATGGGTCTTATAGCTTGATATTTTTCTTTCACCAACTTGAACACATTGAGAGATATTTGAGGCACTACCATCTAGAAATTTTGCTGACTTCAAGACACCACAAAATAAAGATTTTTCTGTTACTGTCATAGAAAAACAAGCTTTTGCAAACTTAATGGTTTTTCCATCTTTTGTCCCCTTTGGTTGAAGGTTCTTTCTTATGCCCATTTCTTTTAGGTCAAAACGAGCTTTTGCATGATCCTTTGTCTTTCCAAAAATATCTAACAAAGTTCCAATAATATTATCATATATATTTTTCTCTATGTGCATCACATCAAGGTTATGACGCATGTTGTTATGCTTCCAATATGGCAACTCAAAGAAATTGACCTCTTTTTCCACGGACCATCATTCTTTTTCTTCTACTTCTTTCCGAGCACATTGTCAAAGTCTTCTAATTCAACTAAGATGTCTATCCCACTTAATGTTGGTGGTGGAGATCTAAATTATGTATCTCCATTAAAAGACCTTTTTATTAGATCTCCATTGATGACTCATGGGCAGAAAAATTCAATGATCCAAATAGCACATCTTTCGACTATGTTTCAAATAAGTAGAAAATAATTATAACAAGGACAAGCCAACTTTCCTTTCGTGCTCCTACCAGAAAGCATAGCATAAGTAGGGAAATCATTAATAGTCCACAAAAGAGCTGCTCGCATTTGAAAAGTCTGGTTAGTTGAAGCATCATACGTTTCTACTCCCAAATCCCATAACAACTTTAACTCCTCAATCAATAGTTCTAAATAAATATCAATGTCATTTCCAGGTGAATGCCTTCTAGGGATTAGTAAGGATAACATGCAATATTTTGGCTTCATGCACAACCACGGAGGTAAATTATATGCCATCAACACCACAGGCCAAGTACTATGAGATATACTCATGGTCAGATATGGATTAAATCCATCGCTAGCCAACCCAAACCTTACGTTGTGAGATTCCTTTGCAAAATCAGGATGATCCCTATTGAAGTCCTTCCACACTTGACCATCGGCATGATGTCTCAACTTTCCATCCTTCGAACACTCGTGTTCATGCCACCTAAGCGTATTGGCTATCCTTGAAGACATAAACATCCTTTGGAGTCTGGGATGTGAATGCTTATGTCTTGAAGCATATCAAATGAGTTTTTGATGATAACAAAGCCAAAGATGAAGATCAAGATCAAAAGAGAAGACCAAGATCAAAAGAGGTATATTATATATAGGTCTTAGAATATCAATGTAAAATGCCCTTTAAGTATCTCAAAGATTCTCAAATAGTTTTTCAAATATCGTTTTCAAAATCAGCTTGTTAATTCAAAGTTAAACATGTTTTTCAAGAAATGTTGATTTTAATCTTGGATTCAATATTTATGAAGGCATTTATGTTTAATCCAATGATCTAAGAGTTAGAAATGGCTTACATACTCAATTGGACTTGAAAAATGCGTTCAAAGGCCAAGGTAATCGATTACAAGGTTTTTGTAATCGATTACATAGCAAACAGAGGCCTTGTAATTGTGAATGCTTATGTCTTGAAGCATATCAAATGGGTTTTTGATGATAACAAAGGCCAAAGTGAAGTTCAAGTGCAAAAGAGAAGATCAAGCGCAAAAGGAAAAATCAAGATCAAAGAAAGAAGTCAAGAGATTTATTTAGTTATAAGACTTAGAACATTAATGTTAAATGCTCTCAAGATTTCTCAAATGGTTTTTCAATATATGATTTCAAAATAAGTGGGAAATTTCAAAGTTAAACATGGCTTTCAATAAAACTTGAGTTTCAATCTTAAATCTAACACTCTTAAAAGGATTTATGTTTAATCAAGTGTCTTGAGGTGTTAGAAATGACTTACAAGCTTTATTGGACTTGAAAAATGTGTTCAGAGGCCAATGTAATCGATTACATGATGTTTGTAATCGATTACACAGCAAACAGAAGCCATGTAATCGATTACATGAGCAATGTAATCGATTACAAGCAAGCCAGAGGCCATGTAATCGATTACACAATATATGTAATCGATTACAATAAGCCCAGAAAGGCAAGAACACGTTCAAAGAGTCATGTAATCGATTACATAGATATTGTAATCGATTACACAAAGAAGTCGAAGTCATGTAATCGATTACATGGATATTGTAATCGATTACAAGCAAAGTCAGAAGCCATGTAATCGATTACACCAATAATGTAATCGATTACACAGAGCCCAGAAAGCTAAGAACACGTTGGAACAACAATGTAATCAATTACATAAGTTGTGTAATCGATTACACGAACCTTGACAACGTCCAATGGCTATATTAAATGCATTAAATGCATGCCCAAAACACCCCAACGGCTCTATTAATTGAGAAACTTATAAATACCAAAGTTGGGTCTTTATTTGAGGTTGACCTTGAACTAAAAACTAATCATCAATACTTCCAAATGTGAATCAATCCTCAAATCCATTTCTTGCTCTATTTTTTGTAAAAACGTGAAAAATCTTTGAGAGCATATTAAGAGCTTCAATTTGTATTTATCTACTCTTTAAGAGAGTTTCTATCTTCTATACTTTGTGTAATCTGAAAAAGAGAGGGTGAGGTATCCCTCTAGAGTGAAGGGTGAGGTATCCCTTAGAGAGTGAGGTATCTCTCAAAGTTAGAAAAGGGTGAGGTATCCCTTGAGGGTGAGGCATCCCTCAAAAGGTTGTAAAGGGTGAGGCATCCCTGTTTTTGAGACTCAAAGCACAAGGGTGAGGTATCCCAAGGTGTTGGTGAGTGCTCTATTGTGTAAAGGTTTTCAAGCACCCGTTCAAACTTGAAGTTTAGTGAAAAATCTCGAGTGGTTCGCTTGAGGACTGGACGTAAGTCACAAGGGGTGGCTGAACCAGGATAAATCATTGTGTTTGATTCTCTCAAGCCTATCTCTTTTCATTTGTGCATTTACTTTATATGCTTGCTTGAATATTATTCATCTTAGTTTATTTCATTTGTGAGTGAAGTATTCAATCTCATTTATCTATTCACTTCAATTATCCAATAGCTTCAACGAAAATTGTTTAACAAATGTTTTACGAAAGATTTGCGAAAATATTTCATAAACTCAATTTACCCCCCTCTTGAGTTTGAGGCCACTTGGCTAACAAGTGGTATCAGAGTTAGGCTCTTGTGTAAAAGGCTTAGCAGCTTCAAGAGAAAGTGATGGCCTCCTCAAATGAGTTATTAGAAAGTTCTTCTATCTATAGACCTCCCTTTTTCAATGGGGATGGATATGCTTATTGGAAAGAAAGAATGAAAATTTTTATTGAAGCTATTGATTTAGATGTGTGGGATGCTATTGAAAATGGTCTTTTTGTCCCTACACAAGCTGTAAATGGTATAAAAATTAATACACCAAGAAGTGAATGGACAGATGAAGATAAAAAGAAGGTTCAATATAATTTGAGAGCCAAAAACATTATTACCACATCTTTGGGGCATGATGAATTCTTTAGAGTTTCAAATTGTAAATCTGCTCAAGAAATGTGGGACGTTTTAGAAGTAACCCATGAGGGTACTAGTGAAGTGAAAAGATCAAGAATTAATACTCTCACTCATGAATATGAACTTTTTAGAATGAACCATATTGAAAGCATTCAAGAAGTGCAAAAACGTTTTACACATATAGTTAATCATTTAGCTTCATTAGGAAAGACATTTTCTAATGAAGATCTTATTAACAAGGTTTTAATATGCTTGAGCAGGGACTGGCAGCCTAAGGTGACGGCTATCTCGGAATCTAGAAATCTTGCTACAATGAATTTAGACACACTTTTTGGCAAGCTCCAAGAACATGAATTGGAGTTGAATAGACTCAAACAAAGTGAAGAAGTTGACAACAAAAAGAAGGGGATTGCTCTCAAGGCCACTTCCTCCATGATTAATGATTATGATGATGATGAATATGATGGAGATGACTTGGAAATAGATGAGGAGAATCTTGCTCTACTAGTAAAGAAATTTGGAAGATTCTTCAAGATGAGTGAAGCTCAAAGAAGACCTCCCTTTCTCCAAAAGAATGTCTATCACAAAGGGGAAGAAACCTCATCCACTCCTAAATGCTATGAATGTGGAGAATTGGGTCACATGAAGATGGAGTGCTCAATTTATCAAAGTAAAATGGAAAAATACCATAAAAAATCCTCAAGGGAGAAGAAAGAAAGAAGAGCCTACATAGCTTGGGATGATAATGACATGGATTCAACCGATAGCTCGGATAATGAGAAAGCCAATCTATGTTTCATGGCTAGAGGAGAAGAGGAAGATGAAAATGACATAGAGGTAACATCTTCAAATTCTGAATCAAACTCTTCCCCTTCCTATGATGAACTACAAGATGCATTTGAAGAATTGCATAAAGAATCCATAAGACTTGCAAAACTTGTCTCATCATCCAAGAAATCAATTTCCTCATTTGAAAAACAAATTTATGCTTTAAACAAAGAAATTGAGGAATTGAAATTAGAAAATGAAACTCTTGGATTGATAGATGCAAACTCTTCATGCATGACATGTTTATCTCTTGATAATGCATCTACACCCTCATCTTACTCATCATGTAAAGCATTTGAAATTGAGATTGAGGATTTGAAAAACACTCTTTGAAAATTTACCTATGGAAGAGATAATTTGAACATATTACTTGGAAACCAAAGATGCGTTTTTCAAAAGGCTGGTTTGGGGTATAATCCCAATAAACAACAAAAGTTTCTCAAGAACTTCTTTGTTTCATCAAGTACATCAAATAGTCCCTTTATTAAATGCTTTCATTGTGGTAGGAAAGGGCATAGTGCATCAAATTACAATGTAAAGAAGAATATCAATAACAAGCTAGGAACTAAATTGGTTTGGGTTCCCAAAGACACTTTGGCAAAGACTAACACACAAGGACCCAAGAAAATTTGGGTACCAAAAGTCAAAAATTGAAGTGTGTTGTAGGTGTGCTTGAAGGCCAAGAATTAACTTTGGATATCCTGAAAAGTGGCTGCTCCAAGCACAAAACCAGAAAAATACATCAAGCTATCCTCCTTGTCTCCAAGAAGCTTGAACTTGCATCATTTGGTTAAGTGTGACTTGCTCTATGCTTTACTAGTTTAATATCTTGAATATGTTAAATGAATATATTTTTCATGTGAAATGACATGTATAATATCAATATATTTGAACTTGTCATAATAGATCAATCATGCATCTAATTTTGTTGTACAATATATTGGTCTACTGCATAATATGCTTATCTGCTGCATAAATTAGTCACCTTGTTGCATAACACTTTGCTGCATAATGTCACAATCTTCTGCATAATACATCAACTTAATGCATAATATGTTGTTTTGCTGCACAATAATGTGTTTTGGATCATAATCTGACTGGAATATATGCTTAAATGATGTTTGAAATTGTCTTGGAATGATTTGGAACCTTTTTTATTGTTTCAAATTTAGTCCTTCATGATGCTTTCCTTTTGCTTAATCTTTATCTAATCCCATATTGCTTTTGTATATGACTCTGATTTCTATTGGCATAAATGATAAATACTATCTAAGTTTCTCTTCATATGCATTTGCTATTGGTATCACATCTTGATGTGCTAAACGATTATACTCTTATATTGATCCTGCTGGGCTGAAATAAATATATCAAATCTGAATGCTTATGTCTTCTTTTTGATAATGCCAACGGGGGAGAAATTAGTGAAATATATTGCATGTGTACGGGGGAGTTTTGCACTTTCACATATTCTATCTCATGCATACATTACGGGGGAGTGTTGCACTTAATTATCTGATAATCAAATAAATGCATATATTTCTCATTCTATTGAATGTTTAGTTTGTCATCATCAAAAAGGGGGAGAATGTGAATGCTTTTTTCTTGAAGCATATCAAATGGGTTTTTGATGATAACAAAGTCCAAAGTGAAGTTCAAGTGCAAAAGAGAAGATCAAGCGCAAAAGGAAAAATCAAGATCAAAGAAAGAAATCAAGAGGTTTATTTAGTTATAAGACTTAGAACATTAATGTTAAATGCTCTCAAGATTTCTCAAATGGTTTTTCAATATATGATTTCAAAATAAGTGGGAAATTTCAAAGTTAAACATGGCTTTCAATAAAACTTGAGTTTCAATTTTAAATCTAACACTCTTAAAAGGATTTATGTTTAATCAAGTGTCTTGAGGTGTTAGAAATGACTTACAAGCTTTATTGGACTTGAAAAATGTGTTCAGAGGCCAATGTAATCTATTACATGATGTTTGTAATTGATTACACAGTAAACAAAAGCCATGTAATCGATTACGTGAGCAATGTAATCGATTACAAGCAAGCCAGAGGCCATGTAATCGATTACACAATATATGTAATCGATTACAATAAGCCCATAAAGGCAAGAACACATTCAAAGAGTCATGTAATCGATTACATGGATATTGTAATCGATTACACAGCAAGTCAGAAGTCATGTAATCGATTACATGGATATTGTAATCGATTACAAGCAAAGTCAGAAGCCATGTAATCGATTACACCAATAATGTAATCAATTACACAGAGCCCAGAAAGCTAAGAACACGTTGGAACAATAATGTAATCGATTACATAAGTTGTGTAATCGATTACACGAACCCTGACAACGTCCAACGGCTATATTAAATGCATTAAATGCATGCCCAAAACACCCCAACGGCTCTATTAATTGAGAAACTTATAAATACCAAAGTTGGGTCTTTATTTGAGGTTGACCTTGAACCAAAAACTGATCATCAATACTTCCAAACGTGAATCAATCCTCAAATCCATTTCTTGCTCTGTTTTTTGTAAAAACATGAAAAATCTTTGAGAGCATATTAAGAGTTTCAATTTGTATTTATCTACTCTTTAAGGGAGTTTCTATCTTCTATACTTTGTGTAATCTGAAAAAGAAAGGGTGAGGTATCCCTCTAGAGTGAAGGGTGAGGTATCCCTTAGAGAGTGAGATATCTCTCAAAGTTAGAAAATGGTGAGGTATCCCTTGAGGGTGAGGCATCCTTCAAAAGGTTGTAAAGGGTGAGGCATCCCTGTTTTTGAGGCTCAAAGCACAAGGGTGAGGTATCCCAAGGTGTTGGTGAGTACTCTATTGTGTAAAGGTTTTCAAGCACCCGTTCAAACTTGAAGTTTAGTGGAAAATCTCGAGTGGTTCGCTTGAGGACTGGACGTAGGTCACAAGGGGTGACTGAACCAGGATAAATCCTTGTGTTTGATTCTCTCAACCCTATCTCTTTTCATTTGTGCATTTACTTTATATGCTTGCTTGAATATTATTCATCTTGGTTTATTTAATTTGTGAGTGAAGTATTCAATCTCATTTATCTATTCACTTCAATTATCCAATAGCTTCAACGAAAATTGTTTAACAAACGTTTTACGAAAGATTTGCGAAAATATTTCATAAACTCAATTCACCCCCTCTTGAGTTTGAGGCCACTTGGCTAACAGTAATCGATTACACCAAGATGGTAATCGATTACAATGAGCCCAAAAAGGCAAGAACAAGTTCAAGAAGCCCTGTAATCGATTACAGAGAAATGGTAATCGATTACAAGAAAGTCAGAGGCCTTGTAATCAATTACACCAAACTGGTAATCGATTACCAAGTGCCCAGAAAGCCAAGAACACGTTCAAACAGCCATGTAATCGATTACAGAGATTGTGTAATCGACTACCAATGGTCTGATAGTAGCCAACGACTATTTTCTTGGCTTTTAATGTTGCCATAAATGCTACCCAATGGCTCCTTTCTTCTAACAACTTATAAATACTTGCCTTGGGGCTTCATTAATGGCTAACCTTCAATTCAGAACATCAATCTAACACTTATATACGAGAATCAAATTCTGAAAATATTTTTGCCTTATTTTTGTGAGAAAACTTGAGATATTCAAAAGGGACATTCTAGAGCTTCAATTTGTATTAATCTACTCTTTGAGAGAGTTTCTATCATTCAAACACTTTGTTTATTCTGTAAAGAGGGTGAGGTATCCCTCTAGTGAAAAAGGGTGAGGCATCCCTTGTTGAAAAGAAGGTGAGGTATCCTTCAAAGGTGTAAAGAGGGTCAGGTATCCTGATGCGGGATTAAAAGTTACAAACCCAAGTGTAGGTTATCTCAAGTAATAATTTCTCGGGAGTCTGAGGTCGATCCACAGGGAATTGATGAAGAAAAATTTATTTGACATAAGAAAAATATTTTGTTACAATAATAAAGGTGATAAAAACTTGGTCACAAATAAAAGGAATTGCTTGGGCTAGGAGATCCACTCTTGGTAAATAAATTAAAGACAAAATTAATTCTTTTATAACTCAATTAGAATCCATACATAACGGAGGTTCCAATCAGAAAATATAACGTTTAAAGTTTATTAAAAATTATATACGTAATTATATTATGATTCCTTTAATCATCTATTAACACTACCACTCATAAATGGGATCAAGCATTCATTGTACCAAAATATTATCTACAACAAATCAAGATCTCCACTTTACAAGGAAAGTTTCTAACACCAACACTTGTAAATGAGTCAAAGCATTCATTTTGCCAATCTCTTGTCTACAACAAACCAAGAACTCCACTTTACAAGGAGGGTTTCTAAATTGATTGGAAACAAAATACAATACGTATAATGACCACTTGAAAATATATCATTTAAGCATAAGAGAGAAATTAATCTAACCTTATTTCATTACCAAGAGCTTCACTCTTTCACCAAAGCAAAATGAAACTTAGTTACTCATAGATAAGAAGAAAGAGAGAAGAAGAAGAAGAAGAAGAACATGACTTCAATTTAGAACAAAGGAAAATTACTACATGAAAACCTAGTAACAAACTAGCATCATTTTACTGCCTAACACCTAACACCTTCAATGATCTACCAATGCCCCTTTTTATAGAGGATTAGAGATACAAAATGACAAGGGGGCTGAGTCATTAGTGAGTGGATGAGTGGAAAATGAGTGAAAAATGCCAAATGACTTTTGGTGAGTGAAAAATTATGGAGATTCCTTGTCTCCGAAATCATTTAGCTCTGAAGTCATTGAATGCGTCAGAATGAGCAAATGTGATTTTTATCAAAGATGTAGGGCTTGATCTTGGCTTCAAAATGGACACTAGAATCACCTCATTTGGCCACCTATAGCCCAAGATATGGGCCAATTACTGTAGAGTGTTCAAGCCCAGTTTCAGCACCTCTTTTCTTACTTTCAAGCCCAATATCACCTACTAGACCTCCGATTCTTGAAAAGTGTTCAACATAAAAGTTGTAGATATTGGTCTTAAGTATTCAGCATCAAAATTTCAGCCCGAAATATGGCATGAACAGTATACATAGGTCAAGTTGTCAGGAACAGCACTCTAGTTCTTGCTTCAACCCCAATTTGAGTTATCTACTCGTGTGATTGGGCCTTTGAGGTTTTCATGAAAGTTGTAGAACTATATCTTATCTTTCAAATGCCACTAGAATCACCTCAAAAGACCACATACAACTCAAGATATGGCCCAAATACAGAAACAGTGTAAGACATGAATCATGCTGAAAAACTCAATTAAGTCTAATTTGAGTCCAAACTTACAAAACATAATAAAACTCAATCAATTAAGTACATGGAGAGTGTAAATGACTAAGAATGAGGGTTTATTAATGTATCAAATATGTGATTATCAAATTCTCCCACACTTCACTTTTTGCACTCCTGGGTAAAACATACAAGACCAAAACTAGGAAAATAAACTCAAAAGCTAAACACTTTAAAAGACTCAATTTCTAATAATATTTAAAAATAAAGAGCAATCAATCATTCAAGTAATCAAAACATTCATGAAGTAACATATCTTCACATCTCAAATCAACAAGCAAGGATATTTCAATTGAAAAGTATGAGTCAAGAATGATAGATCTTCACAGGATTCAACTCTTAATCCCTCAAGTGTTTAAAATGTTAGTATTTCTCTCAATTCAACCCATGAGAAATTGCACTACCATAAGCTTGCTTATCTTTTACTTCTTCACTACTCAAAACACATACATACACAAATTATGAGGATTTTATTCAAGGTTGTAATGGGGTCAAGGTAAAGGAGGAGGTAATATGGATATGACAAGTTAAATACCAGAGAATAAAAAAGCATGAGAGTTGAGTTCAATTAACAAGCATGAAAGTTCATCCCAACTCCACCTAATATAAATTTCATTTACATATTCTTTTCCTTTCCTTTATTGCCTTGTTGGCCCTTCTTTACACTTCTTTTTACATTTTTTTTATTTTTGATTTATTATTTTTATTTTATTTTTTTATTTTTATTTTTTTACAAAAAGAACATCATACATACATTTTTTTAACCATTCTGCACACACACCCCCACACTTGTTTAAGAACTCATCCAATGATAAAGCTAATGTTCTCTTATTCCCTAAGGCCAGGTAAGAACATGATTTTTTCATTTAAGGCGCATAATGAGTTCGAAACAAAGAATGGTCAAATAAGCTCAAAGGGGTTAAGCAAGGGGAAATAGGCCATTTCCAATGCTTTACGTTAGCAGGAATCAGAGAATTTCCAAGAAGTCATAAGAGTGTTTGATATCATATTGAGACAATATGCTGCTAAGCAAGGCTGGCTATTTGATTAAAGTAGTTATTTCAAAAAAAATGCCTCAATCATGTTTATGTATGCATATGAAAATGTAGTCTAAAAAGGAATCAAAGCAAGTTCTAGAGTAACAATTCCATGAGTGAAATTCACACAACAAAGAAAAGAATGGTACAAATGTTCAATCCATTTATCAATAGGCTCAAAATCTCACAAGACATAATTCTATCATTCTCAGTCCACCAATTTAACATTCATAACCAAGCATGTGAATTTTAAGAAAGAAGATAATTTACTCAATCATGCAAATTTTCCTGAATTTGAATTGCCACTTCTACACAAACTAGTTATCTACCCCAACTAAGATACGTCTCAAGAGTAAAATTACCTCCATAGCAAAATTTACTCCTTACTCTGCCATCCTTAATTGGTTTAGCTGTTAGTAAACATGACAAACATAATAATAAACGCACTTCTTAATTTTTTTTTCAAGCATTTTTTTTTACATAATTATTCACACAACTATTCACACAACTATTAATACAACTATCCTTCCCCCTAACCAGACCACAACATTGTCCTCAATGTTAAAACATAAAAAGGTAAAGGATAAAAGAAAGTACTTGTTGTTGCAATTATTGAAAAGAGAAAGCTCACACAAATTTAAACAGAAACAAAGTACGATAAATAAAACCAAAGCTTGTAATTATTTGAATAGTTGGAGTGTTTTGGCTAGCTTTCTTTTCATTCTACTTCCCTTACCGCTTCCTTCGGACTAATCTATCTGAGCTGTTACTGGATCAGGTTCATAAACAAAAGCTTCTAATTTATCAATCAACTCATCAACAGTGGAAGCAGAGATAAGAAGTCATCTTGCAGAAGGTGTGACAAATTTCTATTCCACAGCATGGTCAACAAAAGATAACAAATTATTAAAGAAATTATTAACATTCAACAAACCTATGGGTTTATGGTGGATGTTCAGTTGGGCCCAAGAGACAATTTGAAAGACTTCTTCCAAAGTACCAAAACCACCAGGTAAGGCTATGAATGCATCATAATTTTCAAGCATTGCCTTCATTCGTCCATGCATAGATGATACTTGAATTTCCAGTCCAATTGTCTTTCCAATGATGTTCCTTCGAGTTAAAGGATCAGGAATGACACCTAAAACTTGACCACCTCTTATATGAGCAGAAAGTGATATAGCCCTCATTAACCCAATGCTACCTCCCCCATATACTACACGAATGTTCCTCGCAGTAAGTGTTTTACCAACAGTACTTGTTGCGTTTACAAACTCTAAACCATTCCCATGACTTGTCCCACAAAATACACAGATACTGGCAAATCTACGAACAGAAAAAGAAGCTCCCTCCATTTCTACACTCACACTCTCTTTGAATGATTATGAGTTGCAGGAAAGTGAAGAAAATGGAGTTTAAATAGGGAAGAGAATAGAAAAATAATAATAGCTCCTATATGGGTAGGTTGGCTGTTGTCAGAAAAGTTTGAAATTAAGAAACATAATTTTTTTTTTTATCTTTTATTATTATTATTATTTATTTATTTTTTTGACTTCAAGAAAACCATTAGGATAAAGAAGTCTAGAAACCCCTTAAGGATCCCGTCCAAAGGATCATCTGTCCAAAACCAAAACACAACAAAATCATACAAAGATAATAATAATAAATGATGACATACCTTTATGTACAGGTTTCATGGCAGATCTTTATACTGTGCGTCATGAGTATAGTAATACCAAGACAGCTCAGCTAATCTTGGAATTCTTCTCTCCCCTACTTATTTGAAGAAAAGAGAATAAAGAAACCATTGTGCATTTCCATCCTGGGTCTAGAACCTGGAGAGCTCACACTTGGGTTCGTAACATCAACAAAGATGCTAAAA
Source organism: Ormosia semicastrata (assembly GCA_029884595.1). Taxonomy (NCBI): domain Eukaryota; kingdom Viridiplantae; phylum Streptophyta; class Magnoliopsida; order Fabales; family Fabaceae; genus Ormosia; species Ormosia semicastrata. The sequence continues at coordinate 96,651,945 of JAQQTO010000063.1, read as the reverse complement.
TCTGAAACCCGCAATGTCCAAGATCCAGAACGCTCCATCCGAGGGCGTTGAGAGCCCCTTCTAATAAAAGAGAGGATCAAGCTCAGATACCTCATATGCTTTGGCAGCCGCGAGTTACTTCTCACTAATAACCAAAGTGGGATGCTTCTATCTATCCATCAACTCCACAGTGCCTAGATGGTGAACATTGGGTTGTGGAGTGCGGCTCTCTACGGAGCATGGCACACGAACCTTATTTACAAACTGGCGTACGATGGTCCACCCGAGTCAATGACGGGGATGCCACTAGCAGGGGCTCCTAATCTAATTAAAGACCAAGTGCAATCGAAGTTTCGCCCTCTTTTTATTTATTTATTTCTTATTTCATTTTTTTCTCTTTTTTTCTATTTTTTCTCTTTTTTTTTTTTTCTTTTTTTTTTCTTTCTTTTTTTTTTTTTTTTTTCTCTTTTGAAGATGTACAAGATAATATATACATGTTGTTGTGATAGTGGCTCACATCTTCCTCTGGTTTTACGTCCAGAAAAGGCTTAAACGCCTTCTATGAGTCGAGGATAAGCTTCCTATCCAATTTTCTTATAAATTGGCAAACAGAGTCTTTTTGAGTCAGATTTCCAAGACTGTAACGCTCTTACTCGTTCCTGAATAGATTCCACAAACTAAGAAGTTCACGCTGCACAACTCCATAAGAATGCGTCTCAAGAGTCAATAAGATACTATCTAATGACTCCTTACTCAGTCCATTTTTAATGAAGAATATTTTATCTTCTCTGTTTACTGAAACCATCCTCAAAGAGCGACATCGCGTGTTGCAATTTCATCGTGCACACTTATAATAAACTTGCATTCTTTTTGCTCTTCTTTTTTTTGAAAATGAACTTTTACCGAGACCAGGCATGTATGGGATAAATGAATTTGAAGATTTATCATCTAAACGAACCTTTGCTTCGATTATCCAGCGTATATCTTCTGGGATGCCCTTGTACATTAACAGTCTCAGTCTTTCACACCTAGCTTTGTAAATTTTGGTTAGAGCATTTTTAGGAACAGAAGGGAAATGCTTTCTTAGATTTGAGAGAATGAGATCCATTTTGAATGAGAAAGAATCAGTTATTATGGGAAACTGAAAAACAAACCGACTTGAGAGTCACGGAGTACTGTTATCTACCACTTAACCGGGAACACAAAGAACTGCAAAAAGAAAGAAACAAATTAAAAATAAATTATACTCATAACAAGGATTAGAAAGGGAGATGAATTCTACCTCAGCAACTTGATGTTCCAAAAATGGTTTGAGTCTTTGTCCATTGACCTTTAAAACATTACCATTCTTAGGATTCTCAATGTCTATGGTCCCATAAGGATACACATGTTTGATAATAAAAGGACCAGTCCATCTAGATCTCAATTTTCCAGGGAATAAGTGAAGACGAAAATTATAAAGCAGAACTTTTTGACCAATTTCAAATTTTTTTCTCAAAATTGATTTGTCATGAAAAGCTTTTATTCTAGCCTTATAAATCTTTGAGTTTTCATATGTATCATTTCTTAATTCCTCAAGTTCATTCAATTACAATTTGCGTAACTTGGAAGCATCATCAAGACTTAAGTTGAAAGCTTTAATGGCCCAAAATGCTTTATGCTCCAGTTCTACAGGTAAGTGACAAGGTTTTCCATAGACTAACCGATAGGGTGACATGCCTAAAGATGTTTTGAAAGCAGTACAGTAAGCCCAAAGTGCATCATTTAATCTTAAAGACCAATCTTTACGATTTGGGTTAACTATTTTTTCCAAAATTTGTTTAATCTCCCTATTTACTAATTCTACTTGTCCACTTGTCTAAGGGTGATAAGGGGTAGCAATTTTGTGTGTGATGCCATATTTTTTCATTAAAAATTCAAATGGTTTATAACAAAAATGTTTTCCCCCATCACTGATGATAGCTCGAGGGATTCCAAATCGACTCAAAACATTTTCTTTTAAAAATTTCAAAACAGTTTTGTGATCATTGTGTCGACATGGAATCGCTTCAATCCATTTTGAGACATAATCAACTGCAACCAAAATATACACAAATCCAAATGATGATAGAAATGGACTCATGAAATCAATTCCCTAACAATAAAAAATTTCAATAATAAGGATAGGGTTCAAAGGTATCATATTTCTTTTAGAAATGGACCCCAATTTCTGACAACTTTCACAACTTTTGCAAAAAATATAACTGTCTTTAAATAATGTGGGCCGATAAAATCCACACTGCAAGATTTTTGCAGCTATTTTCTTTGAAAAAAAATGACCTCCACATGCTTCTGAATGACAAAATTTAATGATACTACTTACCTCACTATCGGGTACGCATCTCCGAAAGATTTAATCAGGACAATATTTGAACAAATATAGGTCATCCCAATAGAAATTTTTCACCTCAATCAAAAACTTTTTTCTGTCTTGGTGCATCCATTGATGCGGCATCTTACCTTCTTGTTCTTTGGTCAAGGATGAGAAAGTTACCACTAGAAAGCTTTGCTCTTCCCCCAAAAATGTGTACTTCAACCCAGCAGGTAATGGCTTTAGTTCCAGTGTGGGTACTTCTTCATGGGTATCATCATTCATGGGTTTTAGCTCTTCGAATCTTGGCTTTCTTCCTTTGTTTTCCATTTTTTGTGTACAGTCAAGCAAAGAGCATATTTCAGAAACATCATCGTCTAAATGTGTAGCTGAATTAAATGAATTAATTAAACAAATTTCTAATGGGTCAGAAGAACTCCTGATTTGAAGATGATCATCTATAATGGCCTCAATCCCTTCAATTTCTTCCTTTTCATCATAAACTTCTTGCGGTTGCTTGCACATGTTGAAACATTAAGCTCTAGTGTCATATTTCCAAAAGTTAGCTTCACCACTCCATTTCTGCAATTTATCAGAGCATTAAATGTTGCTAAAAATGGGCGACCTAAAATAATAGGAATTGACTTGCTACTATTTTCCATAGGTTCAGTTTCCAAGACAATAAAATCCATAGAATATATGAATTTATCAACTTGTACCAACACATCTTTTACTATTCCTTTTGGAATTTTAATTGATCTATCTGCAAGTAGAAGAGTTACAGAAGTTGGTTTTAACTCACCCAGGTTGAGTTGCTGATAAACTGAATATGGAAGCAAATTAATACTAGCATCAAGATCAAGTAAAGGTCGTTCAATTTTATGTTCACCAATAATGCATGAAACTATAGGACAACCAGGGTCTTTATATTTCAACACATTATTATTCTGAATAATAGAACTTACCTGTTCAGTCAAAAATGCATTCTTTTTCACATTATGTTTTCTTTTAATAGTGCACAAGTCTTTCAAAAATTTGGCATAACAAGGAATCTGTTTGATAGCATCTAATAGAGGAATATTGATCTTCACTTGTTTAAGGATTTCAAAAATATCACTGTTATGGTTCACTTTGCTTGAATTGTTTAATGCTTGAGGATATGGGGGTGAAGGCAAGGGCTTGGTCTCCTTTTGGCTAGGTGGTTTATCAACTCCTTCCTCATCTTTGGGACTTGATTCATCATATTTCTCACAAGGTTCAGGACTTTGTTTTTCAACAATCTTTCCACTCCTAAGAATTATCACTGACTGGACTTAATCTATTTGTTGGCTTTCTGAACTACCCTCATTTAGGTTGTACTGACCCATGGGATTTGGTTGAGGTTGAGAGGGAAATTTTCCTTTCTCGTAAATGGCAAGTGTAGAAAAAGTTTAGCAAGAATGTCTTTTATGTCAATCATGGCTTGAGTGTTTTGGTTATTAATGGCCTCTTGCTTTTCCATGAATGCATGCAATGTTCCTTTAAGGTTTTTCCTATATGGTGGGACATAAGGTGCATATCCTTGAGAATTTTGTGAATCCTACTGTGCCTGAGGAGATGGTGGTTGCATGAATTATGCCTGATTGTTGGTCCTCCAACTGAAGTTTGGGTAATTCCTCTATCCCAGATTGTATGTATCTGAAAAAGAAGAAGTGAATAGCTTTTTAAAATTGTTCATTGCATTTACTTGCTTATGCACAACTTCTTTAAAAACAGGAATTTTTGGACATTCATTTGTTGAGTGCCCCAATTCATCACAAATGCTACAAATTTCTTCATTTTGCACAGATTTGATTTCTTTTACTTTCCCTGATTCCATGACTTCAATCTTTCTAGTCAAACTAGCAAATCTTGCATTTAGATCTTCTTCTTGACTAAGATGATATTTTCCTTTACTAGCATTTGCAAGGTTATATCTAATTGAATTTTCAGAAGGATTAGTACCATGCCAAGTTTGAGAATTTTTAGCCAAATAGTCTAAATAGTCTAAAGCTTCTTCAGGTTCTTTATCAAGAAACTCATCATTGCACATTGTTTCCATAAATTGTTTAGTTTCAGGTGTTAACCCTTCATAAAAGAAGCTTATAGTGCGCCATTTTTCAAAACCATGATGTGAGCAAGAATTCAACAAATCTTTAAAATGATCTCAACTTTGAAAATATGCTTCATTTGAGTTTTGAAAAAAAATTTGGATTTGTCTTTTCAAAGCATTGGTTTTATGTGTTGAAAAAAATTTCTTTAAAAACTCACCTTGCATTTCTTGCCATGTGCCAATTGATCTTGGTTTCAAAGTGTTAAGCCAAGCTTTTGCTTTATCTTTTAAAGAAAAACGAAACAATTTAAGCTTAACAACCTCTTCAGTGCAAGTTTGATCATGAAAAGCAGTACATACTTCCTCAAATTCTTTTAGATGTAAATATGGGCTTTCAGATTCTAAATCATGAAAATTAGGAAGTAAAGAAATCATACCTGACTTGAATGTAAAATTGTTAGAATTGAGTGGAAAGATAAACCATGATAGACTAGAATTTCGGGATGGTTGCAAATACTCATGCATGGTTCGCAACGGTTGATTTTCATGTTCATCATGCACACTTTCATTTTCAGCCATTGTGTTTGATGTGTGTGATCGTGATTCAGACAAATCAATATGTAAAGTATTAGGATTAACTTTAACCAAATGACCAGAATTTAAATCACGATACCAATTAAGCATAAACAAGTAACTTAAAATATAAAATAAATTATACAAGCTAGTAGTATAAACTGTCCATTAAATATTAACAAGGGTGTGGTATAAACCAACCAGTAAATATATATTAATAAGGGTGTGGTATAAACCAACCACCAAATAAGTTAATAAGCAGATAAATTAAAATGTTAGAAGCAGATAAAGTAAAAAGTTAGATAGTTGATAAAGTAAAAAGTTAGATAGTTAGAAAGAGAGTTAGTAAGTTAGTAAACAAAAAAAAATGGCAGAAAATAAAATATAGAAAATAAAGTACAAAAAGTAAATTTAAAATATGAAAACCAGAGAATCGGCAAACTAATTTTTTGCTCCGGCGAGAGAGAAGAAAAGAAGAAAGATTATTTCATTAATGATTAAAGATTACAGAGAGATTAGGGAGAGTTTCCCCTACTAAGTTAGTATGTTAGTAAGTACAAAGAAAAAAAATTAAAAGAGTAAAATATATATACAAAATATTTACACCATAAATTTGTTCTTCAAAAATCAAGTCCCTGGCAACGGTGCCAAAAACTTGATGCGGGATTAAAAGTTGCAAACCCAAGTGCAGGTTATCTCACATAATAATTTCTTAGGAGTTCGAGGTCGATCTACAGGGAATTGATGAAGAAAAATTTATTTGACGTAAGGAAAATATTTTGTTACAACAATAAAGGTGATAAAAACTTGGTCACAAATAAAAGGAATTGCTTGGGTTAGGAGATCCACTCTTGGTAAATAAATTAAGGATAAAATTAATTCTTTTATAACTCAATTTCAATCCACACATAACAGAGGTTCTAATCGGAAAATATAACGTTCAAAGTTCATTAAAAATTATATACGTAATTATATTATGATTCCTTTAATCATCTATTAATACTACCACTCAAAAATGGGATCAAGCATTCATTATGTCAAAATCTTGTCTACAACAAATCAAGATCTCCACTTTACAAGGAGAGTTTCTAACACCAACACTTGTAAATGGGTTAAAGCATTCATTGTGCCAATCTCTTATCTACAACAAATCAAGAACTCCACTTTACAAGGAGGGTTTCTAAATTGATTGGAAACAAAATACAATACGTATAATGACCACTTGAAAATATATCATTTAAGCACAAGAGAGAAATTAATCTAACCTTATTTCATTACCAAGAGCTTCATTCTTTCAGCCAAGCAAAATGAAACTTAGTTACTCATAGATAAGAAGAAAGAAAGAGAGAAGAAGAAGAAGAAGAACATGACTTCAATTTAGAACAAAGGAAAATTACTACAAGAAAACCTAGTAGCAAACTAGCATTATTTTGCTACCTAACACCTAACACCTTCAATGATCTGCCAAGGCCCCCTTTTATAGAGGATTAGAGATACAAAATGACAAGGGGGCTGAGTCATTAGTGAGTGGATGAGTGAAAAATGAGTGGAAAATGCAAAATGACTTTTGGTGAGTGAAAAATTATGGAGATTCCTTGTCTTTGAAATTATTTAGCTCTGAAGTCATTGAATACGTCAGAATAAGCAAATATGATTTTCATCAAAGTTGTAGGGATTGATCTTGGCTTCAAAATGGACACCAGAATGACCTCATTTGGCCACCTATAGCCCAAGATATGAGCCAATTACTGCAGAGTGTTCAAGCCCAGTTCTAGCACCTCTGTTCTAACTTTCAAGCCCAATATCACCTACTATACCTCTGATTCTTGAAAAGTATTCAACATGAAATTGTAGATATAGGTCTCAACCATTTAGAATCAAAATTTCAGCCCATTTTTCAATATCTAGCCCGAAATATGGCATGAACAGTATACATAGGTCAAGCTATTAGAAACAGCACTTTAGTTCTTGCTTTAACCCCAATTTGAGTTATCTACTCGTGTGATTGGGCCTTTGAAATATGAAAGTTGTAGAATTCTCTCTTATCTTTCAAATGCCACTAGAATCACATCAAAAAACTATTTACAGCCTAAGATATGACCCAAATACAGAAATAATGTAAAACGTGAATTATGCTAAAAAATTCAATTAAGTCCAATTTGAGTCCAAACTTACAAAACATAATAAAACTCAATCAATTAAGTATATGGAGAGTGTAAATGACTAAGAATGAGGGTTTATTAATGTATCAAATATATGATTATCATATCCCTCAAAGGTTGTAAAGGGTGAGGCATCCCTGTTTTGAGACTCAAAGCACAGGGGTGAGGGATCCCAAGGTTTTGTTGAGTGCTCCAATCTGTAAAGGTTTTCAAGCACCCATTCAAGCTTGAAGTTTAGTAAAAAATTTCTAGTGGTTCGCTTGAGGACTGGACGTAGGTCACAAGGGGTGCCTGAACCAGGATAAATTCTTGTGTTTGATTCTCTCAACCCTCTCTGTTTATATTTGTGCATTTATTTTATATACTTGTTTGAATGTTATTCATCTTGACTTGTTTAATTTGTGAGTGAAGTATTCAATCTCATTTATCTATTCACTTCAATTATCCAATAGCTTCAACGAAAATTGATAAACAAATATTTTATGAAAGATTTACGAAAATATTTTATAAACTCAATTCACCCCCTCTTGAGTTTGAGGCCACTTGGTAACAAGTGGTATCAGAGCTAGGCTCCTGTGTAAAGAGCTTAGCAGCTTCAAGAGAAAGTGATGGCCTCTTCAAATGATTTTCAGAAAGTTCTTCTCTCTATAGACCTCCCTTTTTTAATGGGGATGGGTATGCTTATTGGAAAGAAAGAATGAGAATTATTATTGAAGCTATTGACTTACATATGTGAGATGCTATTGAAAATGGTCCTTTTGTCCCCACACAAGTTGTAAATGGTGTAAAAGTTAACACACCAAGAAGTGAATGGACCGATGATGATAAGAAAAATATTCAATATAATTTGAGAGCCAAAAGCATCATTGCCACAGCTTTGGGGTATGATGAGTTCTTTAGAGTCTCAAATTGTAAATCTGCCCAAGAAATGTGGAACACTTTACAAGTAACCCATGAGGGTACTAGTGAAGTGAAAAGATCAAGGATAAATTCTCTCACTCATGAGTATGAGCTCTTTAGGATGAACCATGTTGAAAGCATTTAAGAAATGCAAAAACGTTTTACACATATTGTTAATCATTTAGCTTCATTAGGAAAGACATTTTCTAATGAAGATCTTATTAACAAGATTTTAAGATGTTTAAGCAGGGATTGACAACCTAAGGTGACGGCTATATCAGAATCAAGAAATCTTGCAACAATGTCCTTAGCCACTCTTTTTGGCAAGCTCCAAGAATATGAATTGGAGTTGAATAGACTCAAACAAAATGAAGAGCTTGACAACAAAAAGAAGGGGATTGCTCTTAAAGCCACCTCCTCCATAATCAATGATGACGATGATGAAGATGTTGAAGATGACTTGAAAATAAATGAGGAAAATCTTACTCTACTAGTAAGGAAATTTGGAAGATTCTTCAATAAGAATGAAGCTCATAAAAGACCTCTCTTTCCCCAAAAGAATGTTTATCACAAAGGGGAAGGAACCTCATCCACTCCTAAATGCTATGAATGTGGAGAATTGGGTCACATGAAGATGGAATGCCCAATTTATTAAAGTAAAGTGGAAAAATATCACAAAAGATCCTCAAGGGAGAAGAAACAAAGAAGAGCCTACATAGCTTGGGATGATAATGACATAAATTCAACCGCTAGCTCGGATAATGAGAAAGCCAATCTATGTTTCGTGGCTAGAGGAGAAGAGGAAGATGAAGATGACATGGAGGTAAAATCCTCAAATTCTGAATTAAACTCTTCCTCTTCCTATGATGAATTACAAGATGCATTTGAAGAATTGCATAATGAATTTATGAGGCTTGCAAAACTTGTTTCATCATCTAAGAAAACAATTTTCTTTTTTGAAAACAAAATCTCTATTCTAAATAAGGAAATTGAGGAACTAAGAATAGAAAATGAAACTCTTGGACTTATTGATGCAAATTCTTTATGCATGACATGTTTATCACCTAATAATACATCTACACCCTCATCTTACTCATCATGTAAAGCATTTGAAATTGAGATTGAGCATTTGAAAACACTCTTTCAAAATTTACCTATGGAAGAGATAATTTAAACATATTGCTTGTAAACCAAAGATGCGTTTTTCAAAAGGCTGGTTTGGGGTATAATCCCAATAACCAACAAAAGTTTCTCAAAAATTTCTTTGTTTCATCAAGTACATCAAGTAGTCCTTTTATTAAATGCTTTCATTGTGGTAGGAAATGGTATAATGCATCAACTTGCAATGTAAGGAAGAATAACAATAACAAGTTAGGAACTGTAACACCCTCCGTAGGGCATCACATTTCCGACTACAAGCTTATAATCTGAAAATGATTTCATAAAAAATTTGAGTTAGAAAACATGGGTTTTAAAATTTCTTTTCGCTGAAATATAAACTTACCAAAATTTATAGGTAATACTGAAAAATAGATTAAACTGATTAATATACATTATTGACACCACATAATATTTAACAATTATTTAGGAAACATAAAACTTACAGACTCAATTCTAAACAGTAGCAAACCCCATTACAGGTCCTACTCAATAGCACGGTAAAATACTAACGAGAAAAACTTAACATACTTATTCCGTCTTGTATCCCTCTTGATGCGTCATATATCTGTTCATCCTCAAAACTGCACACTAACCAATCCAGGGTGGTTACTCCTCGATGTTATCACTAAACTCAGAATATTTACCTCCAGTCACGTCTAAGAAACTCGTTCTATCTACTATATATAATTTTAACGATACAAGCACAACAAAACAATATAACAAAGATGTGAGATCCCCTTTCATCAATGCCAAAGTGGTAACAAGGAATGATACGAATGACAAAGTCATTCCATACGCATAGATATCACAGTTTCATTCATGTTATTAATTCATCACAATTCCCTATCAATTCATCATACTTCGTTATCAATTCATCATACTTCGTTATCATTTCATCACAATTCCAGTAAAATCACAATTTCAGTAAACATATATCTCAGTTAAATCACCAGTACCAATTTCATCATAACAGATATCCTCAGTATATAAAATGATGATGTCACATCATATGAACATTTCTCATACCACAACAATATGTATTCTGACTCATGTGTATGCATACTAGACCAATTTTCCCACTCCGTGGAGGTTTTCACAATTTCGAGAAGAATGCTCTGGTTAATTGTCTAGCCTTAGCCCACAGACAATCTCCAGTCTTCGAAAAGAATCGTGTTCTTATCGGGTATCGTCAATGTGTTGTAACGGACTGCGTCGCCATGTGGCTCAAGGTACTTGCCTCTGCCCACTAGATCGACCGTCGTGCCTTGACGCCCTCAAGATCCATCATAGATCTCACTTTTCAATTCTCATTCCCTCTTTAACCTCAAGGGTCATAATAGCTATCAGCTATATTCCGTTCAATGCATGAATATCTCAATGCAAGTTTTAATGCACAAATAACTCAATGCATGTCTCAATTTCATCATATGCCTCAATGTATATCTTTCAATTTCATCATTAAAAAGGTTCCCTTTCAGTACATCCGTTCTTTACAGTATCTTTACTGTATTTTCAATCGCATATCATTTTTAACGCGTTTTCACAATCGCGTAACACTTTTGTTACATTTTCAAATCTCATAACCATTTTCCATCGTTTTTCAACTTTGTAAAATATTTCTCAATATTCCAAACATCATTTTGGATTTTCAAAACTCAATACCATTTCCAACTTCATTTTCCACGTATTCTTCACTTAAAAATCTTCTACGTAATATTTTTCATCATTTTCACTCAAAATCAATATTCTTTCAAAATCAATTATTCCAACTTAAAATTTCCTAACGCATCTCAAACCCAACGGGTGAGCTATACGTTAATAAATTTCAAGTCACTAACGTATTCTCCATAATTCTAAATCAATTCTAAAATCAGTCCTCTCCAAAATAAGTGGAGGTTCAAACACTTCCAACCTCTCTTTTTCTTTCATCAACGAAATCTTCATCTCTCAAGTGACAAAGTATTTCTCTTCCATTTCTTAAATCCTTTTATAAATTTCTTGTACTAAATTAATTAAATTTTCATTTCTAAATCAAAGTTTTACATAAAATAAAACCATTTCAAACTCACAAAATCGTAACTACATGGTCATTGAAACCATCATATCTTTTCTTTTCCTTTTTCCTTCTAATCATCCAGTTTTACCATTCATGAAACTCTTAATTTACCAATCCTTGGCATATTAGCTGAAAATCATAAATACCTTCATCATAAAAATCTTTGTTCATTTCCTTATCCACTTTCTTTGTAAATCCTCAAAATTATCAACTTATTACCCTTTTAACTAAAACTCATAATTAGTAAAATACTTAGAATCTTTTGCTCCCAAAAAATTAATTTGAGGCCGTGTGCCTCCATGGTTCTTTGGAACTAACATATTTTCCTTTGTCATGTAATTCACATATTAAAACATACACAATTCATCATGCATCATAAACACATACTAAAGCATGTTATCAAAGCAATAAACATCTCAATCACCAAACAACCATAAATATGGAAAGCTCTTAAACAAACAAGTGAAATAATCTTTATGGATTTTTCACCACACACACATTCATTCCTCACCACCAACACATGGTTGATGAGGGTAATCTCCCTCTTACCTCTTGGAGACAAGATTCTTCATGCTCCTCCTTCCTCTTGATTTCGTGAGTTACTCAAATAATTTCCTAAAAATCTTAAACAATTCTAAAAGTCACAAGCAAGGCTTAAGAACAAAGAACCATGGATCAATCATGGTCTAGAAAATTAAAAATTCAACTTAGAGCCAAAGAATCAAGAGATTACCTTAGATGTAAGAAACCAAAGCTTGCTTTTTGAAGCACTGAGAGTAGGATTTAGGTAAAACTCACAAAAGGAAAAATGTTTAGAATGGTGTTTAGGTTTAGAAAGTAAGAAGAGATGAAATTATGGAAGTGAGATGGTTGGTTTGGTGGGTGGAGGCCGAATCCTTCAAAAGAGAGCAAGAATGGAGTTTTTAGTTTCTTTGGAAGAGAGAGAAGAGAGAAAATATCTTTGTGTCACAAAATGAGAGAAAATGAAATGGAATAGCCAATTTTGAAGTGCATGGCCATGTGATGTAGTGTGTAGGAGATAGAATTGTTTATTCAAGACAATTAAACATCACATGGTGTTCACATGGCTCTCACATGGTCTATGTCACCTTCGGATCATCAAATGGTCATAAAAGACCATTCAAGAAGCTTGGAGAAGCCCACTTGGCTGTGTGGCTCTCTTGCTATAGCTAACCTAGTTTGCTTTCCATTTAATTCTAGTTACTCTTTAATCAAATAACAACTAACTAGATTAGGTTTTCTAGTTACTTGATTAACTATTTAGTTACATAGCTAACTAGTGAATTAGGTCATTGAGTATGTCATGCCTAGTCACTTGCTTCTAGATGAAATTAGGATATTTAGCTAGTAATTAGATCCTAACTAATTAGTAACTAGGTTAGTTTCATTTAATTTCTAATTAGGCAATTTAGGCAACTAAATTAGGTTTATTTAGTTACTTGGTAACTAGTCAAACTTTTCAACATAGACTATTTCCTATTGGTTAGAAAAGTCCAACCATCATTTTTGACTTGTTTTTATTAGTTCATTTTAATTACTTAGTTACACCTTAATTAAATATTTAATTCATCTAGTTTCTATTAAACTAGTTTAGTTAGGATTTCTAATTATTTTATAATTAATTTGTCACATTATTTTATGTCATGGTATAGGTCATGATTATGTCATGTTTCTAGATAATATATTTTTATCTAGTAACTAGCTTCTAATTATTTAGCAACTAAATTAGTTCATTTAGTTAATAATTAGACTATTAGGATAACTAAGTATTTAGTTACTTGGTAACTAATCTAGCCACTTTTATTGAATAAATCCTAACCATTAAAATCAACTTCATCTCCTAACCATTGATTGAATCTAAGGTTAATATCACAAGTTTCTTGATCAAGATTGTTTTCACACCATTGATTAGATCAACGGTGAGGATCTAAGACTTCTTAATCAAGTTTTTCATCCAACGGTCCACAGTAAAGTCTATGCCACTATATTTGACCAATTCCTATTAGTTGATCATAAAGCTTAGTAATAATGGTTTATGATTACATTTAAGATATTTAGCTTAGATATTTTCTAACAGATATTACCCAATGAACAATAACTACTGCTATTATTACACAATGGATAATAAAAAATTCAGATATAAAAAATCTCTGTCAACTGTTCCCGATTTCAGGTTTAATAAGATCCCCCGATTCCGTCTTGACAGTTCAGAACTTTCTGATCCAGGAAAAAAATTTATTTTTCCGGACCTACCTCGATTTCACCCCGGTCCCACACATAACTCAAAATAACACTAAAATAATTAAAAATTGAAAAAGTTCTACAAAAATTCACAAAAATCATAAAAATTATAAAACTCATATATTTTTAGAAAAAATGAAATTCGGACATACAGTTTTCAAGATAATATTAAAATATCAAAATAATATTAAAATATTAAAAAACGTAAAAACTCCAAAAAAAATCCTAAAAATCACAACAATCATAAAATTCACAGAAATCGAATCGGATTACTCAAAATAATTAAGAATCGCCTGAAATAAATAAAATACGAATTTTTGGAGTGTTACAAGAACTAAAATGGTTTGGGTTTCCAAAGGCACTTTGCCAAAAACTAACACACAAGGACCCAAGAAAATTTGGGTACTAAAAGACAAAAATTGAAGTGTGTTGTAGGTGTGCTTGAAGGCCAAGAGCTGACTTTAGAATCTTAAAAGTGGCTGCTCCAAGCACAAGACCAGAAAATACTTCAAGCTGTCCTCCTTGTCTCCTAGAAGCTTGAACTTGCATCCATTGGTTAAGTGGAGACTTGCTCTATGTTTTACTAGTTTAATATCTTGAAAAATATTTCTACATATCTTGAATATGCTAAATGAATATGCTTTTTATGTGAAATGACATGTATAATATCAATATCTTTGAACTTGTCATAATAGATCAATCATGCATCTAATTCTGTCGTACAAGACATTAACTTGCTGCATAATATGCTATTTTGATGCATAATATATTACTTTGCTGCATAATGTGTTGTCTTGATGCATAATATGTCATTTTGCTGCACAATTATGTGTTTTGGATCAAAGATTGGTTAGTTTTTATGCTTACATATTGTTTGGATTTGATTTGGGATGTTTTGGAACTAATTTGAAGGCTTTGAGATTAATCAATTACTGTTTGAAATGCAAAAACTGATTTCAGCAAGCTTGTAATCGATTACAAGATCCTTGTAATCGATTATAAAGGCTCTGTCAAGCATTTCAAGCCAAGTCAGAAAGCATGTAATCGATTACACAAACTTTGTAATCGATTACAAGGAAAACAGAACGCATGTAATTGATTACAATAAAAGTGTAATCGATTACAAAACCTTATTTTTCACATTTTTGCTTAATCTTGATGTTCTATTCTTTCATGATGCTTTCCTTATGCTTAATCTTTATCTAACCCCATAATTGCTCTTGTATATGACTCTAAATTCTATTGGCATAAATGATAAATACTATCTAAGTTTTTCTTCATATGCATTTGCTATTGGTATCACATATTGATGTGCTAAACGATTCATACTCTGATATTGATCCTACTGGGCTGAAATGATTATATCCAATCTGAATGCTTATGGCTTCTTTTTTATAATGCCAACGGGGGAGAGATTAGTGAAATATATTGCATGTGTACAGGGGAGTTTTGCGCTTTCACATATTCTATCTCATGCATACATTACGGGGGAGAGTTGCGCTTAAATATCTGATAATCAAATAAATGCAAATATTTCTTCTTCTATTGAATGTTTAGTTTGTCATCATCAAAAAGGGGGAGAATGTGAATGTTTATGTCTTGAAGTATATCAAATGAGTTTTTGATGATAACAAAGCCAAAGATGAAGATTAAGATCAAAAGAGAAGACCAAGATCAAAAAAGGTATATTAGATATAGGTCTTAAAATATCAATGTAAAATGCCCTTTAAATATCTCATTGATTATCAAATGATTTTCCAAATATCGTTTTCAAAAATCAGCTTGTTAATTCAAAATTAAACATGTTTTTCAAGAAATGTTGATTTTAATATTGGATTCAATATTCATGAAGGCATTTATGTTTAGTCCAATGATCTAAGTGTTAGAAATGGCTTACATGCCCAATTGGACTTGAAAAATGTGTTCAAAGGTCAAGGTAACCGATTACAATATTTTTGTAATCGATTACATAGCAAACAGAGACCTTGTAATTGATTACACCAAGATGGTAATCGATTATAATGAGCCCAGAAAGGCAAGAACACGTTCAAGAAGCCCTGTAATTGATTACAGAGAAATGGTAATCAATTACAAGAAAGTCAGAGGCCTTGTAATCGATTACACCAAGCTGGTAATCAATTACCAAGTGTTCAGAAAGCCAAGAACACGTTCAAACAGCCATGTAATCGATTACAAAGATTGTGTAATCGATTACCAATGATCTGACAGCAGCCAACGGCTATTTTCTTGGCTTTTAATGTTGCCATAAATGCTACCCAACGACTCCTTTCTTCCAACAACTTATAAATACTTGCCTTAGGGCTTCATTAATGGCTAACCTTCAATTCAGAACATCAATCTAACACTTATATATGAGAATCAAATTCTGAAAACATTTTTGCCCTATTTTTGTGAGAAAACTTGAGATATTCAAAAGGGGCATTCTAGAGCTTCAATTTATATCAATCTACTCTTTGAGAGAGTTTCTATCATTCAAACACTTTGTTTATTCTATAAAGAGGGTGAGGTATCCCTCTAGTGAAAAAGGGTGAGGCATCCCTTATTGAAAAGAAGATGAGGTATCCTTCAAAGGTGTAAAGAGGGTGAGGTATCCCTCAAAGGTTGTAAAGGGTGAGGCATCCCTGTTTTGAGGCTCAAAGCACAAGGGTGAGGGATCCCAAGGTGTTGTTGAGTGCTCCAATCTATAAAGGTTTTCAAGTACCCGTTCAAGCTTGTAGTTTAGTAGAAAATCTTGAGTGGTTCGCTTGAGGACTAGACGTAGGTCACAAGGGGTGGCTGAACAATGATAAATTCTTATGTTTGATTCTCTCAACCCTATCTCTTTACATTTGTACATTTATTTTATATGCTTGTTTGAATGTTATTCATCTTGACTTGTTTAATTTGTGAGTGAATTATTCAATCTCATTTATCTATTCACTTCAATTATCCAATAGCTTCAATGAAAATTGATAAACAAAAGTTTTATGAAAGATTTGTGAAAATATTTCATAAACTCAATTCACCCCCCTCTTGAGTTTGAGGCCACTTGGTAACATGGGAATAAGAGGAAAATGTCTCAAGATCTTAGCATTTACATTAGGTTTCTTGGAAGATTCATCCTCACAATTGACGGTAGGATATTAAATATATCGTGAAGCTCCACATATATGGCAAAACTCTTTATCAACATAATAGCCCTGATATAGCATGCAATCATTGGGACATGCAAGGATCTTCTCGTAGTCAAAACCCAAGTCCTTTATCATGGCCTTGGTTTTGTTGAAAGATGGAGGAATATTCAAATTAGGTATAGCTTCTTTCAAAAACTCAAGGAGAGATGTGAAATATGCATTGCTCCATCCATGAAGACACGTCAACAAATAAAGTCAGATGGTGAATGACAATGTAGAGAAGTTTTCACAACCTGGGTACAGTTCTTGATTTGTGTCCTCAACCAGTTTATAAAACTTATTTGTATCTTCACTAGCACCTTCATGAAGCCTGTCCTCTTGCACAACATCTCTAAACCTATCATTCAATAAGTTATCAATGTCATCACATGTGTCTTCAACATCCATGTCAACATCAGGACCCGTTGCGCTTAGCCCCTCTTCGTGGTTGATCTATTTTTAGTAGCCCACAACAAATCCCTTGCATATTAACTGTTCGTACACAACATTTCTTGTTCTCCAATAAGAATTTGCACATTTTGCACAAGGGTATAATATCTCCTCTCCATCAGGTTCTCCAATAGTAAATGCAAAATCTAAGAAAAAATGAATACCATCAATGTACTCTTTGCTAAACCTCAGTAAATCCATCTACTCCTTGAACTCATCTTTTAATTCAATGATAAGAAAGTTATTTTTGGTATTAATGTTTAAATGCTAACACAAATATTCTTAGTACTAAATTAGTCTAAACAATGATACCATATAAACCAATCTAGGTAAATAATGCGGGATAAAAAGTAATACTTAAATAAGAGAATTTTAAGTCTTACCAGGTAAAAGAGTTGGGATAAGCCATCCTTTTTGAGTTCACACTCTAGCAGCTAATTGAGTACCTTTACCAATGCTAGAAAAAACAAAAAGAGAAATTATGGACTTGGGGTGAAATATTGGCAAATTGGGAATGATCTGTAATTTTAAAAATCATGAAATTTTAATGACATCTAGCCTTATATTGTAGCTTCCAAAAGAAAAAAATAGCAAGCAAAAAGGATTCCTACAGCTCTAGTTACGCAGCTGTGCAGATAGGTTGTCAGGATACCTTTCTTACAAAACCATATCTGTTTTCAAATAAAACAGATAGCAATGCATCCCAAGTGCCATTTTTTGCTGGCACCCTAGCTGAGATAAGGGCAGCAACCACCGACTGGGGACACCAACCAAATAGAGAAGAAATTGAGAAAATGATGAGATTCTGCCTTGAATGGACTTACTAAGAATGCCAATAGAAAAAGTCATCATCAACTTTCATTCTTCACCCTTAATAGACACTACTAAAACAACTCCAACCCATTAACAACTCCTTTTTTGCTTATTGAATTCTGCAGTAAATGACTTATAAAGAAGTCTTAAAGGCTATTTAAAATGACTTAGTCAAGTCTTAAAGGCTATTTAGTCAAGTCTTAAAGGCTATTGACCATTGCTTTAGCATAGTCATGCTTATTTTCGATGCCATAGTCATAAAAAAGAGTACCAATCAATCAAATCCATTCTGAATATTTCAAGAACATCCCGGTACTGGTTACAGATTAGTAACAGTATAAACAAAAATCCAATCTTTACGTTCTTGTTGAAACCAACAATAGCAATTAAAACTATAATCCATCCTTACTTAGTTTTCATTCCTAAAGTCTGTTAATTTTTTTTTTTAAATTCAGATTTCACCCAATCATAGAGATGGACTCTCTGTTACAACTAGAAAAAAAAGAACCATTCACCCATATGCCCCTCATATCCAAGGATTACAAGGAAAAGAGAATAGCAGCAGAAAACCAAGACAATACAGAGGAAAGAAATAAAAAGTGAAAGTCAAAACTTTGCCTCATTATCGTGAATAACAGAGAGGAAAAATGAAGGGAATAACAGAAACAAGTGAATAAAACTCATTTATTGAACGGGTTGTATCTAATTTGGTTCTTCATTTGCTTGGGTTGGGATATTGATTGCAGGGGTTGTATCTGTGAACCGGCTATTTCTTCGGTCCGATTACCCCTTGTCACGTTACTCAGTAGTTCACGGTTCAATCATCAATTTCACTAGTTGAATCAATCAAAACCAAGAACCATAGCTTGTCGGTTTCATCTCCTATTTGATATTTAAAACATTGCTTTCTAAACTGTCTTAGATAACTACTTATTTCCATTCTTCCAAGCAAGCAAGCAATAAACATCCCATTGCCTAATCTAATTAAAATTCAAAATCACAATGGTAATAATCAAACCTGAGGAGATAAACTACAATTACATAGTACACTTCATTTGATGAATTGAAAATCATCGTCTTACAACCACCGATCATAACATTGGTCATATAACCATGTCTTTATGTCAAACTCTCATATCATCACTTTCTTCATAACAAATTTCCAGATTTTTTCCCTTCCTTTTTCTATTTTTTTCAATCACAAAAGAGTTTTAAGACCTAGTGTATGGAGGAGGGAGAGGGAGGCTAAAGTGCACGCAAAGGGTAGGATTCGATCTCGGGATCAAGCAATCCCCAAAAGGGAATTGGTGCCACTTGAGCTAGGGCTCTTGGGATCTTCTTTTTTCCATTTTAATAATTTATTTTTCGTTCAATTTTGAAGTAAGAAGGCGAAGAACCAGTAAAAAAAAAAGTAAGAAGGCGAAGCAAGGTTACTCCAACTTTTCAACTGAATAAGTGATTTATGAAGTTGCACAGTCCGTGAAGAAGTTTTACAACCTTTTGAACTATGATACTACTGTCAAGATGTAAGCTTTATAACACTCATAAATGAAGAAAAATGCTTAAAATATTTGACATACTTAAATACTTAAATAAAGTGAATTGAAACATCAAAAGATAGAACATAATTCACAGTGACGAGCAATACACTCAAATATCAGTATTAGATAAAAATGAATAACTTGTTTGCTTTAAAAGTATATGTGGACAAAAAACACCGGATAGAAGTTTCCTATAAGTCAAAATCGGGGGACTAAATAGTGCCACTACAAATGATAAATAGTGCCACTACAACAAAATTCCAAATGTTAGCACAAATTGGGGGAAGCCACTATACCCCCAAAATAATATATATTACACATTATAGCAAAATTATTGTTGCAATTTTAAATGCAAACATTCACAGATACTAAAGATAACATTCACAGATTCAAAAAGAGATAAACTTATATGCAAGTGGAACAAATAAAATATTGAAGCATCTGATCTGACCGTAGTGTATCAACAAGGTCACTTGGAGATAGTCCATCAGATTCAGTTTTTTCTTTAGGGAACAAGATAATTAGGATACCATTATTTCTTGTGCACTCCGCACCTCCACACTCTAGTATAAAGGGACAAAAATTAAGAAAAGAAAATTCAGCACACTAATACTCCAAATAAAAGGTAAATGAAGATTCAATCCTAAAACCCCAAAGTTACCGACAGTTTAAAAGACAAATAATCAGTAGAATCAATTTACAGGGAAATAAAGCTTTTTCCAGCTTCTATGCAGATTCGACATCACAAACAATAATCAAAATTGCATGATTTAATTGCATCTCAGATATATAATACAAAGGATAAAAATAATACAAATCATGCCAACTCAAGAGAAACTTGTGATAGACTCATGGATGCATGTGTACCCAATTAAGTGTGTTAGAAATAAAATACAAACAATGGGCCACCAACACAATTATAAATAGACAGGAAAAAGATTGGTGGGTTAGAGTTAGGTGCATAATTTTAGACAAACGACATGACATAACACAGGTAATTAGGAGACTAGAGGCAAGACAAATAAAAACAAAATTTAAAAACTAAGTCTACTGATATTGAAAGTAAAGCATGCCGCTTTTATTTGTAACCAATACAACAATGTCTCCATGAACTGATCCCCAAGGATTGCCGCATGAATTTTGCCAGGGATTCAACATCTCAAATAAGTCAACATATAGAAAAGCAACTCAGACATGCACACCAAGTAATCATTTGAGATTACATACATTTATGGAACAAATAAGATGACACAAATTCAATTAGTGGAAAAAAACAAGATAGATGCTCTAAGACATATGGAAAATCAAAGCTTCACATAAAAAAAACAAATAGGAATATAGACTACCCAACTGCTATTCCTGCATTGTTCCAGAACATAATCCATCACTTTCTTAACCCTACAAATTTCCCAGCAATGAATCCTATGCATGCTACTAATGAACAAGTGCTGAATTCCTCTCAGTTATAGAGTTTTCCTATTTTATCCTCATTCATGATTAAACCAGTTAAATCTACTATTTTTGCAAGTTATATAGTTCAGCAGTGACTTAATTCAATAATGGAGCCAAGGAGCATGCACAAAAAGAGGGCCAGACATTTTCAACATTTAAGCAATTGAATAACCATGCTTTACCCTTTTTAATGATTCAATTTTAGGTTCCATTCTGGCACAACAAAGCCAAACACAAACACATTGGAATGTGCCTTTGATGATTTTCCTTTAAATTAGCAACTTTAATTCCCATTTAAGTGTTTTTCCTTTTTTAAAACATATAGGATAACGAATTTTCCAATAAGAGTTAGTATCACAACGCAAAGACAAAGGAGACATCAACTTGGCTATATAAGCATGTACACAGAAGGTAAATCAGTACGTGGGATTATTTTGGTTCAAGATATTGAAATAAAATAAGCTAGAATTGCAGGATAATGAATATACCACTAGAAATTAGTATCACATTCCCAATATAAAGTACTTTTTTTTGCCAATATAATCAAATAACACCATCACAGATTCACAGAGCGATAAATAAACAACCATAACAATAGCTAAACAAATTGAAATAATTGAAGAACAATTGAAGAACCTCAGTTGTAGTTGTAAAATTGAGAGAGAGCTGAGAGATCGAGAGCTGAGATCGAGCGAGCTTCGAGACAGAGTTAAGAGAGCTAGATTGAGCGACCTCCAAGATTGAGCTCCGAGATCGAGAGTTGAGAGGGAGCGAGAACAAACGAGCAAGAAGGGAGTTAGTTGTCAAAATGGGTTTTTTTTTTATTTTGTGTGAATTTGGGATTAGGGTTTTTTGAGACATAGGTGATGTGGGTTAGGAGGTTTTGTGGGTTAGCCCTATCTTAACCCACTAAATTAGTGGGTTTAATGGGTTAGGGTTAAAAAAAGCCCCATCACATAGTGGGCTTAAAAAAATGGGCTAAAGATGGGGGGCTTAGTGGGCTGTACCATATGTTATGGCCTATATTGACAGCTCTACTAATGGTATAGCAAGAAGTTCACTTCCAAAATATTAATTATAATTGCCACAATATCATCACAAGTTCTATTGGAAGAATATATAAACAGTTTAAAGTTTCATTGACACAGATGAAGGATATCAAACATTAAAACTTCACTAAAAAAATAAACATATATAGAAGCTAAGAATGCAGAAGAACTTACAATTGTTCTAATTTTATCAGACTCCTAAGTTTTAGTTCTGAGAAGTTGATTGACCCAAAACCCCTGCAAATTTAACAAACTAAACATTATATACTGATATACTAAACATTGTATACTACTAGGAGAGAAATCAATCTTTTACTTAAATCTGCATAAAAAATAGCTCAAACAGATGTACAAAAGAGAAAATAATTAAGCAGCTGATTTGAAAATTGAAAAGACCGCAACACAAATATTTCATGCTTAAATTACTAGAGAATCAACCTAATCAATTTTGGTCTCCTTTGGTAGTACTTAACAAGCAGTAGGTGGTTAACATTACATGACTGCAACCCGAGCACAACGCCACGAGCATGAAATACAGGGGCACATGACACTTAGAACAGTAGCCAGTAAAACATTTAAAATAGTAGCCAATAAAATTAAATGAAACCCAAGCACAACCTGAGCACAAAATGGAAATAATAAGCTATGACTATAGAAGCCTCAAATAGAACTAAAAGCCACCAGCATCTTCACATACAAAGAAGTGCAAAACAGAACTAAAAGGTTCTGAAAACTTCACTAAAAGGTTCTGCACATATAGAACAAAAACTCTATTGTAAAGTTATAAACAGTGATTCAACAGTGCTTGAAACAAAACTGAAGCGAAAAAAAGTCTTGCTCCAGAAAATCAATTTCAAAGAAACTCAACAGAACATCTAACAATCATCATCTTTTTAAGCACAAATCCTGAAGGGAAATCCATTCCATCAAAGAATTCAAAGAAAAATGTGAAGGGAAAAATGGGGATTGGGAGGGAGGAAGGAGACCTTGCATATAAATGGAACTTAAAAAAAAAATATTCAGATGCAAACTTCTAATGAAAAGAAAGTGCGTTGTGTTCAGGTTACTCAGAATTAAGCTCCATTCCAAATAGAAAAAATAGCTTCCATCATATTAAGGTTATATAAGTGAAATACAATTACAGAAATACACATAATAAGGTGCTACCTTTTGATAAAGTAGCCAAAGAAACTTTGAAGAAAACACTAATCACGCCATGAAGAAAACTTTGAAAGCAAAAATAGCTGCGAGAGTCTGCAACAATTTCATTTCAACTCAATTCATAGAACAAATAAATATATCATTTGTACAACACTCAATACATATCAAAATTTATTTGCCAATTGAACAAACAAGAAACCACAAAACAGAACTAATGTTTGTACTTATACTAAAACCCCATCAAGCAAATGGCTTCTCTTAAACCTGACCTGCAAAACAACATTGAGGAAACAATTGCTTTGGAGATTTTGCAACCCGGGAACCAAGAGAGATTTCTCCAAGCTACTATCTCTACCAAAGGACCATGGCAAGCTAAATAGTATCGCCATTTTGCCATCTCTTAGTACCAATATCACACCTACTATGGCTACAAGGCCACCAACTGCTAAGCAAATCCTAAAGGATAGTGTCCAATTCATATGATTATGATACAAAGTTGGAAATCCATGCTTGAGACTTTGACCCATCATACCCAAAAAGTTTTGCACCTAAGCTAATGCAAGCTACATGGATGGGTGTGAGGAAGTTCTCCACCATGTCTAGCAGCAGAACATTATCTATTTCCTCCTTAAAACAAGGTTCAAAAGGCATATTTATTAACAATTTACATATTTACTAATTCACTATACTCACAATATGGAGCGCAAGAAGCCGATACTTTGTAGTGCCAATAGCCAATACCTAAGCCCCAATCGTAAAATTTTAAAGCAAACAAAAAGCACACCTAATAACTAAAAATATATTATTACATCACACGAGGAAATATAAAGTAAAAACTGGCATACTTAGTACATTATAAGACAAGAATCTGATTTAATATAAGATTTAGAGTTGAATTAAAACATGTATAGTGTGTGAGAACAAATGTGGATGAAAGAATTTCCTTCTTATTGCCTATAGGCAAATTTCCAAACTTTATTCAGTGGGCAAAAGACATCAGCATACTTGAAAGCAAAATTGTAGATAAGAGCTGAAAACCAAATCTAAAAATCACACTATCAAGATCAAGTGTCATAGAATCATATCATATACTATCACTGAAAATGAGTTGTACATTGATTATGCAAAGTTACAAACAAACAACAGAAATTTGTTGATATAGGTTTGGATTCTCAACAAACAATGGTAACTGACCAGTATTGCGATGACCAACTCAACAAAATAATAAAAGAGAAGGGAAACCCAACCCCACGCCTCTACCCCAAACTCACTACAGCTACCATTGGGAGTGATTTAAGTTTAAGAGTCATCATACCTAAACCAAATGACGAACCAAGAGTCAGCCAAACGACGGCTAGGGAGTCGCAAGCCACGAGACAGGGGATGTTAATCGAATGAAAAGAAGATGCTAATCAAACGAGAAAGTGGGAATCGCGTGATATTTTCTTCAAACTAAGCCACTTTTATTCTAGGGCATCGAGAGAGTGGGTCGTTGGTATTTTTTTTTCAAGAAGTCTCAATGTGATATGTTTTTCAGAGAAATGAGAGTGGGTTAGAAAATTTTGCCACTCCCGCGGAATGGCTTTAGTTATTTGCGCCTTTTTGGCCAAAATATTTGAAAGAAACTAATAAGAGTTAAAAAAAATCTTAAACAATATTTTAAAAATGTCTTAAAAAGCAATACAATTGGGAATAGCTTTAAAATGTTGCCTATTATGTTTCTGGCAACATTTTATTAAAGGTTGTTTAAAAATCGTTTCCTAAACATGATTAAATTCAGAGAACACCCAAAAAGCGTTGCCTGTACACTCTATGGCAATGTTTTCTAAACGTTGCTTAAAAGACGTTGCTTATACTAAGAATTAACAGCAACTTTCAAAAAGTGTTGCCTATACTACGTTAGACAACGCTTTTGAAGCATTGCTAAAAATAGTGTTGCCTAAAGCCAAAAATATTGTAGTGTTTTAATGACCACAGGTGCAGTTGACACAAGAGTAGCTGGTACCACACTTACATTTCTCGTCATTCTCAGTTACAAGAATGTCCATGACAACAATCTCCACATACTTGCAAAAACAAGCCACTAAAATTGTTATTATCTCAACGCCTATAGGCTGGACATATAAGACAATGGCCATCAAACTTAATTAGTGTGTGTTTATCTATATTGCCCTTTTATTTTATTTAATTAATTTTGCTAGAATTTCCTGTCAAATTGAGAAACATCCAATTCACATGCTTTAACAAAATCTCAAAGTTTCTCTATCATTGTCAAACTTCTGTCCTGGTTTTGTTTCTCTATTTTCATGTGCTTCCTCTCCACCAAATCCAGAAAATTGCTCAGACAAACTAGATAAACAGAGATTGAAACACCTAATAGGGAAAAGGAAAGTTACCAGACGCTGAAATGTGGTTGAGCCACTGAGTGGGTTTTGTAACACCTCTCGATTTAATAACCACAGCACAATCGTCATTATACCACGGTCACTAAATTTTGGCGTACTACAACTCAAATAACAAGTTTTCCAAATTTAAACATCTTGTATATAAAGAAAATATGAGCCACGAATGAATAGTCACACATACAGCCATTTGAAAATAAGAATTAATGAGATATACTTAAAATTACAGCACATAAGACGGGATAATTACCTTAAAACATACATATACCCAATAGAAACTTTATACAGGTAGTGCAAAAGAAACATAACTACCCATAAATAAATCTACGACTAAGGAGTTGGGCACTCCATCGGATTCCGAATGCGTAAGGCAACTCCGGACACACTATTGTAGTGAGAATACAGGATAGGATCTTCATTCGTAGTCCTCTTCACGGTCAAGGTCAGATCCCCAACATATCGCATATGCTTGTCAGTCCAGTCGACTCGCCAAGCATTGATGCCCCTGGTGAACTCAATCCCGACGAAACCAATAGAACTCCTTCTTGTTGCCCTCGTCAAACACGGGAGATCATACCATGTATGGTCGAGGAAATTCAACCTCATCCCCTTTACAGTCTTTACCCAAAAATCATATAGAACAAGAATAGTGCAAGCAAGAGGTGAGATATCCTATATTCATTACCAACATGGCAACAAAGGAACAAAACACGAATGACAAAGTCATTCCATACATACAGATATTACAAATATGTTCAAGTTATCAATTGCATATATATATATATATATATCATCAGAAAAGCACATGCCATAATAATATAAATATTAACAGCACTAAAGCAATAGATATCCACCATAGGCATACATAAGTAATAATTAAGTCACCAGAATATGTATGTAGACCATGCCATGACAATGCGTGAACTGACCATGCATATGCACAATGCGTATACTGACCATCCTCATGTACAATGTACTCATTTCCTACTCCATGGAGCTAAACTCAAAGTTTTCAAAGATGAATGCCCCAGAAGATCTGTCCCCCCTCAATAGACAGTCTACGCCGGGCAAGTGGAAAGCAATAGTGCCTTGTCGGGCTGTCAGTGCGTTGCAACAGTGTTCACGGCCAGGGGTATATATATAAGGTGATAACTTGATCACAAGTGAAACATCACACCCTGACGTCCCCCTAGGTCTATTCAAGATCCCACTATCCTGTAAGTCCTTGTTCACTCCTAGGCATAAAACGCCATAATTGTGTAATGCACAAATGCATATTCAATGGGATTCCACCCTCCATTGTACCATTCCCAATGGTATCAAAGCAATCATCCATACAATTGTTTTAATACCATTTGCATCAATGATATTATATAACCATCTATACGATTACATAGTACCACTGTTATTTGGGTTTTCTCTGATAACCAGTCATTTCTGACTAAATCGTCTACCTGATGTTTCTTGGTCCAGTACTTCGATTTCATAATCACAATGTCAATGCATGCTCATTATGTTCAACTCTCTCAATCATGCCTCAATGCATGTGGATTCAATGCGTATATATATATATATACATATATAGATTCACAATGATAACATAACTTATCCAAATTCACAAGCCACAATGAATTAATATTAAGACCTCAAAGGTGAACATATACTATCCAAAATTACTACGAGAGTTATGCTTTAATTCCATTATGTTCTTACATTAACTTTCTTAGAATATTTGATTTGAGTTCCTCACACTCATGTTCTTTCTTCGTCCAAACCTTACTCTAAGTTTTATGATAAGGTCGGGTCCTTTATCTGTTCCACGTTATGATTTCCTAAGTAAGTGTATATTCCTTTAATTAACTAAGTTTTAACTTGTTATAAAGTCTCACAATGAGTGCCCAATGAGACTGTGAGCCTCTAAGGGACTAGAAAAGCCAACCATTCTTCATTACCCAAAGTACACGACCGTGCCAAAGTACACGGCCTGGAGTACACGGCAGTGCCAAATTACATGGCCTAGGCCGTGTACTCCTCTGGAAAAGCTCCATTTTTTGCGTTGCACGATTACACGGCCGTGCATGCCTCTGACTTGTGCATTGAGCTGTGTTTCCAGTGGGCATCACAGCTTGGGCCGTGTAGATCCACATAGCCCGTGAATCTACACCAGAAACTTGTAAAAATGCTCCCCCAAGCCTCCAAATCGAATGGGTATGAATCCTTTGCTTCCCAAACACATATACAAGCATTTATATACTTTCATATCCATCAAAATTCACAATATTAAGCATAGAAATCATACAATCATAATCAAATCATAACATTATAAAAAAAATCACCACAAAGTGAGAAACCCACAATGGATTCCTCACCATTAACACCAAAGGCATTTCCTCACCACCAAGATTGGGTGAAGAGGAGTATCTCCCTCTTACCTTAAGTGAAGACAAGAGTACAAGCTCCTTGATGCCTCTAGAAATTCGTCCAACACCTCCAAGAAAATCCCTAAGATGATGAAACCCAAGAAATCCAAAATCAAAGCTTGAAAAGGGAGTCCTTGGTCACAATGGTGGCCAAGGATCACGAAAATGAGAAGAGAAAATAAAGATCAAGAGTATTACCTCAAAAGCTCCAAGCTTTGAGCTTCAATGGTGGAAGATGAAAGAGGAAGATTTAGGGGATGGCCCCCAAAGAGAAAAGTCTTAGGATGAGGAGATGATGTAAGAAACAAGGTTGTTTTGGCAAGAAATAGTGGATGACCACCAATGGTGATGGGTGGCCGGCTGTATGGAGAGAAAAGGGAAGAGAGACTTGCAGAGAAAAGAGGAAGAAAGAACGTGAGATAGAGGAGAAAGAAGAGAGAGAAAGTAATAGTAAGGGTTGGTAACTTTTAGGCTTTGAAAATTAGAAATGGAAATATGATAAAGTGAAAAGGTCAATATTTTGGCTCCCAATTTGGCCATGCAGCCGTGGAGTGTGAGAGGGAGGAGAGAGAAAGTGAATAGCTTCCTTGAGAAGCTTGGGAGGAAGCTTCCTTGAGGCTTCCTTGAGAAGCTTCGCACGCTTCTCGATAAAGTGAATGATGATGATGTCACGTAGATGCTATCATAAAAGTGATCAGATAGAAATAATCTGCTAGAGTTATTATCCAGTGGACAACTGGCACAGTTAGTCAGAAATAATATTTTAGTATTCCTCAGATAATAAAATATACTGCGATTTTATTTATTAGATAAAATATAAAAAAATAAAAACTTCGTAAACTGTGTCCAGCCTCAGGTTTAGTAAGATCTCTTGTTGACGTTTCTACAGTTCAAAATTTTTCGGCCTCAAGGAAAATATTTTATTTTTCCAGCCTCACTCAGCGCGCACGCAAATTTAGAAAAATATTAAAATAATCAAACAACTCAGAAAATTCTAGAAAAATTCTCAAAAATCACAATTATTGGAAAATAACTATTTATCATGAAACAAACGATTTCTGAGATGTTACACTGACTCTGCTCAGTATGCACGTAAAATGAGAAATATATTAAAATATTCGACGTAGTGAAAAAATCTAGAAAAATTCTCAAAAATCATAAATATTATAAAATAATTATTTATAATGAAATAAATAATTTTTGGGATGTTACATGTTTAGGGTAAGATGAACAATGTTGAAAACTCAATTGACGCTATTCACGCCCAACACAATGGTGATGTTTATCGTGTTTTAGGTTATTTTTTCGAGAGAGAGCATTGAATATGTTCTAAGAGAGACAAACAGAGTTTGTTATAGAGAAGGGCAAAATGCACAAAATCAAAGAAAGAGAAAGAGAGACATAGATAGGGAAATGTGTTATGGGAGAGAGTGATTGATTATCGAGAAATTGGGCAGAGCTCATTCTTCATCATCTTTATTGAAGGCTTAGAACTCATTCTTCATCTTCTTCGTCATTGGACGAAGAAATTAGGGCTTAGGGGGAAATGTGCTTTGACAGAGAGTGATTGATTACCGAGAAATTGGGCAGAGCTCATTCTTCATCATCTTTGTTTCAGACTTAGAGCTCGTTCTTTGTCTTCTTCATCCTTGGGCAGAGAAATTAGGGCTTAGGGTTCACCTAATGGAAAACTGAAGACCTAGGAGAAATTGGTGGGTTCGTGAAGTTTATGAGTAAATCTTTTCAGTTTCTTTTTTTAAGGCAGTAAAGGTTTTCACTTTTATTTAGGTTTTTAGATAAAAGTGATTAGTTTTTTTATGAGTAAAGTTGATGACTTAGACAATGTTTATGAAATCTTGTCTTTGATGGGTTGCCTAATCTTATAATTAAAGAGCACACTTTAAAAGCGTTGCCTATTAGATTTTAGGCAATGCTTTTTAAACCATGTCTAAAATAGTGTTGCCTAAACAAGATTAAATTTAGAGAATGGCCATAAAGTGTTGCCTATACTTGTTATCACAACGTTTTTTAAAAGTTTCCCAAAAAATGTGGCCTAAAGTTACAATTAAAAACAACTTGCAAAACAACATTGCCTATATAACTTTAGGCAATGGTTTTTAAGCCTTACCAGAAACTTCATCGCCAAAAGCCAAAATTGTTGTAGTGTATGAAGATTACATTGTTATATCTTAGAAATATAATTACTTCTCAAAAATATTTATAAATTTCAAACTAACCATGAAAATAAAAAAGCCTTTATATTTCCAAGAATTTTAAACATAAATCCTCATTTAACATAGGTAGTGCCAAAAAGGGCTTGAAAAATGTTAATAATGATTTCTATTCCCTCTCACCTACCATAGGGCAACTTATGATGGTTTCGTTGTTTGCACCTCACACAATTGGGCCATGGTTCACTTTCTTTTTTCTTTTTGAGAGCTAAAATTCCATAAAAGGTTTTGGTACTTTTTTCAAGGTTAGAAATATTTGTAGTACTTACTCACCAAAAAAAAAAAAAGAATAGCTTTTGGTACTTGCTCTTAAAAACATTTGTCACAATTTACCTCCATTCTTGGTACTAGCTCTTAAAAACATTTGTCACAATTTACCTCCATTCAGTTAGGAGATAAAACTATCATTGCCATTGCCATAGAACACAGGACATAATGGTCCCCTTGGTTTCTCTTGTCATTGGTCCGGTTAGCACCCATTCCTCTTTATGTTGACTTCACTAATATATATATATATAAGTAAAATTGTCTTGAGTTTTGTGAAGCAATTAATAATTGTTCTATCCAGTTGCAAATAGTGGTAGTAAGCTCCTTAGACAGAATGTTCCTCACTGTAGCAGTTTCTTTCAAGTGTTGAAGCAGAGGAGTTGGATATCTACAAGACACTCCAAAGCTCAAGTAAGCTAAGGTACAAGTTAGTAGAGAGTGAGGGAAAAGATCCTCACCCTAAAGCTACTATAGTTATTTACAAGAGTAAGAGTATCTTAGTGACCAAGTAGAGTGTAGGGGTAGATTGGTCATGCAAAGTTTCTTTTGAGAAACTTTCTGACACTTTTCTTGACTTGTGTGGTGACTAATGATTGGTCCCCTTAGGGGAACATTCCCTTTGTAGGGTATTAGTTGTCTTGTCTAATAGGTAATTGGGCTTGTCCTTTGAGGCCTAAAATCTCAATATAGATCATTGCCTAATGTTGAGCTCTGTGTTCACTTGGGTTTAGGCCGAATCATGGACTTTTACCTCACGTGCATTTTAAGTCCTCTAAGGCTAGGCTTTTTTGCTCTTGACCATGAAAATTGAGGTATAGGACTATGTTTTCCTTTTATAGGCCATCACAGGCCACTGATAAGTTTTTGTGGTCCCAACCTCAGAACCTCCTTCATTGGTGTGACAGGCAAATGAGTTGTTGGATGTCGGATGCCAGAGGTGCTTAGCGTTAGGTGGTTAGGAAATTGTTCCATAGTGGAGAGGCATGTGGTTCTCAAAGGTGCGACCCTTGGCTTGTCTGAAATGTTCCCTCTACTACACTGATATCTCTTCGCCTGCGTAACAACAAACTTTTTGACACATGCTGTAAGGGGATTGGTCCACGTGCAGCCATCAATTGGGTTTCGCACTAGTTAATGATTTCAAATTTAGAATATTTCCCAAACTATCCCTAAGTGTGGATGGTAGTTAGTGCATAGTATTTCTTATAAATAGGGAGTGCAGGAAGTAGTTTCCACTTTCTGCTTTCCTAACTCCTCAAATTCATTTTTCTTCTCCTCTTTTTCGATGAGTCCCTGTGATTTTAAGCTACCCTTCACAATGGTGCACTACTACTTTAGCGAGTCTTCTCCACCAATTGCCTCTACTCCTTTCCCAGGTATCCCTCTTTCTTGCCTTCTTTTTTCTATTTTCATTATTATGGTAAAAATTAGGGAAGTGGGGGACGAAGGAGAAGAGGAGTCTTCCTTGAAAATCTTGGAGTAAGCTCCACTTGGGCCCTAAAGGCTTTTCTAGCCTTAGGGGTGTGGAGACCACCTAGTTTCATCGAGCTCTGGGCTCGAGGCAGAGGACGTTTCGATGCTTCTGGGTCTAAGGATAATTTTTTAGGGTTGTGTTCGTACTACAAGCTCCAAGAGTTTACAGAGAATTATCTTGGGCCTATAAGTAGTGATTCTAACAAATCTTTAGCCTCTTTAGGTTCTATCCAGGGTTCGTAATCCAAAGTCATGGGTAGAAGGAGTTTGGATTTCCAAGAGCGGTTAAAGAAATACCCCCTCCATCAAATGCATCCCTATATTCCTAGGTGGACAATGAACCCTTGGGGATTCTGTCTGTGGTCCAGACTAGTCAACATTGCCTTGAATTTCATGAGTGCATACAACTCATAGAGGGCAGAAGATATAAGGACAACAAGATTTGCAGCCAAAGGAAGTCAGGGAACTATTTCATGTTTACGTACGAGACTTTCTTCATAAGACTAGGGATCCGTGTTCTTTCCAGGGAGTTTCAGTTGAGGGTTCTCACTCAGCTGAAGGTTGCTCCCTCTTAACAACATCCTAATAGTTTGGCCTTCATTATATCCTTCTACATGGTTTTCCAACACTTCTGAATTCCACCCTCCAAGAATACATTCTTGTACATGTTTGACATATTGAGTTCTACAGGTGGATAGAGCAAGCCTGGGTGGATCACCATCAGGAACCATCAAGGGCAAAAATACTTCAAGCTCTTTGACGAGTTTTACAAGGACTTTAAAGAGACTTATTTCAAGGTGGACCAAGCTCGAGGTCATCTGGCCTTATTTCTGAACACTAAGTTGGAGCCTAGAATTAACCTATACTAGAACAAAGATTTTAAGAATAGCAAAGAAGTTTGCATGAAGTGGGGGCACTTAACGGTGCTCGAGCAGCCAACATGCCACCTCTTTGTCAACATAACAAAGGTGGAGAACCTTAAGTGCTCCCAATTTGTCAATGATGACAAAGACAAAATTAGGGAGGGTCTTAGATGAAATTTAGGGTCTGAAGTAGTTATGGTTCGAAAATAGGGGGATATTTTATTTTATCCATTTTATATTTTTCATGCTTTTATTATTACTATTTTTTATCACGGTTGCTTCTTTTGTTTACAGATAGCATGGCGCTTCCTTCCATCCTTCTAAAGCTGAAAAAATCACTGAAGGAAAGCGCTGCGACTGCTACCACTTCTTTTGAGCCACTAAGACGAACTTCGTTGCTTGAGTTTAGCTAGTGAGCAATAGGATAACTGGTCTAAGGAGATTGCTATGTCGTCTGGCTTCCCTCCTCAACCCTTTGTACG
This sequence comes from Ormosia semicastrata, assembly GCA_029884595.1. Classification (NCBI taxonomy): domain Eukaryota; kingdom Viridiplantae; phylum Streptophyta; class Magnoliopsida; order Fabales; family Fabaceae; genus Ormosia; species Ormosia semicastrata. The sequence goes on along the minus strand of JAQQTO010000063.1, from coordinate 96,618,654 downwards.
AAAGTGTAAGGCCTAAGAGTAGGTGGGCGAAAGTCAATTTAAGAGGGTGGTTGGTGCAAAGGACGTCTAGGTAATCAGAGTCATTGAGGATATCTTAGAGACATTAGTGGGTGGTAAGGACCACAACACCATTGACCTCACGTTCTCTGACATCCTCTGCTTCCATCTAGAGTAAAGCCTTTGACATTCGCAGCAACGTGGACATGTTCCTAAATATGCCTGTGGACTCTGAGGTCCTATGGCATTTCTTGTTACCAAGTGGTTCCAGTACTTAAGAGGGGGTGAATTAAGTATTTAAAAATTTTTTTGCAAACGCTTGTAAAACAAATTTCGTTGAACCTATTTCTTAAAGAAGAGAATAAAAGGAGGTGATAAAGAAACTTAAGAACAGAAAATAAGCAAAAAATAAATAAATAAATAAATTGTAGGAATAATAAAAGAAATAAAGATGAGAAGAGCATGCACAATATTTATTCTGGTTCGACCACCAACCACTTGTGGCCTACGTCTAGTCCTCGAAAAACTACCTGAGATTTTTCACTATCAATGCAAGCTTGAACAGGTGCTTGTTACCGTTACAAACTAGAGCACTTTTCAAATGCAGGAAAACTTTACCCTTGTGCTAAAGTCTCAACTTTGTGGGATACCTCACCCTTACAAAACCTTTGAGGGATGTCTCACCCTCTTTATAATAAAGCAGAAATATAGTAGAAGAGAAACTCTCAAAAGTGTAAATAGCACAAAGTGCTAAGAAGCTCTTTAAGGATATCTCAAGGTTTTGGCAAAAAAGAGCACAGAAAGTATGTAAAAAAATAAAATTCATGGATTAAAGCAAGATTTTTTTTTTTAGATTGTTGGGTTCTTTCAAAGATGACGCAAAGTCAGTATTTATAGAGCTTTTGAGAAAATAGCCATTGTAGGTTTTGAAATCTCGTAATAAATGTGAAAAAAGACATTAGTTTCTAAATTTGGAACCCATGTTTATTCGAATAACCTTTTGTGTTATTAGAATAACCTTTGTGTTATTCGAATAACACATTTCAATAACCCATGGGGAAACTAGTTCTGCAACACATTATTCGAATAACCCAATGGTTATTCGAATAACTCTTTCAAATAGAGTTTTCTGAAAAACATGGTTATTCGAATAACATCCTTATTATTCGAATAATCCTTTTTGAAAGCTATGCATAACAACGCCTTTATTCGAATAGCTTATGTACTATTCAAATAGCACAATTTGAAAACAAAAAGCGTGACCAGTTAAAACATATTGTTCGAATAACTTCACTGTTATTCGAATAAGCTTTTATGAAAATAGATCAAATGGGATAGTTTATTCGAATAAAGAAAGCTTTATTCGAATAAAGCTATTCAAAAGCATTTTAAAGACATTTTTAGACTTGATAACTTGCTTCCAAATTTCCCAAAAACTTTTTAAATATTTTCAAAAGCCAAAAAAAATTATTAAGAAAACATTTTTATCTTTTCTTCCAAAATCAATGAGATATCTAGAAGGCTTCGTACAAAAAGACTCTAAGTCCTAAAGCTATTCTTGAAGTTCTTGGACTTGGTCTTCCCATCATCTTCATGTTTGTTATTATCAAAATCAATTTTCAATGTCACATAGTCAATCATATTCTCCCCTTTTTTTATGATGACAAACTAACAAAGAGAAAAGAATTAGGCAAGATAAATTGGAATTCACAAAGTTATTTTGAAAGACTTACTCCCCCCCCCCTTTTTTTTGTAAGAGTTGATTTATATATCAGAGATATATGTAGCTCCTCCTTACTTTTGGAATCCAACTTTTATCTTTTATTTTAATTTTACTTGTCTTTTCAAACAAAGAAACTCATCAAAGATACAAGCTTTTTCTCCCCCTTTTGTCATGATAAAGAAGATGGGGCAAGAGAGAAAGCCAAAGCCTAATCCCATAATGATTATTTAGGTGCAATATATAAAAAAAAAAAATAGTGTAAAGGCTACAAGATAATGCAAAAACAAATTCAATGCAATACGCCACAAGATAAGTAATCCATCTTATTCATTAAAAAAAATTGTCCAATAACAAGGGAATTACCACCAGGAGGCCAAAACAAGACTAAACAACATTTCTAAGAACTAAAGATCCTAGAAATATGCATCTGGTGGCAGAGGAGTAGAGTTAGGTGCTCTGTCAGTCAGCAAAGCTCGGAGGGCTGCTTGTTCATGTTCAACACCTTCTATTCTGTCAAACAGAATAGAGAAGGTGGTCTCCATGTAGACTTTGTGGTCTAGTAGGGTTGCCATGATATGCTCATTCGTAACTAGACTAGCAGATGCATGATTAGCAGGGACATTAGCAGCAATTGTAGCAGGATGGTCTTCTTGATCATTCTTGTCATCTTCAACTTCATCCGGGTACACCTTGCCATCCGTAGTTCTGATCATCTTCATTTTGTGCAGGGTGTAAGAACCAAAGATGTTGTGCTGAGTCAGCTTTGTTGCCCTTTCAGTTTCCAGAAGATGAGGGTATTTCCCAAGAAGGGCCCAAATCAGATTTTTCTTTACCCTTGGCCTTCACCATATGCTTCATGATGAAGTTAGGCCAGTTGACTTGGTAGCCTTTCTTTTTGACCCAAAGCATGAAAATGTCATCTTCACTCAAATAGGAATAGTTCCCACCTCGAGGAGCCAAGATATGCACATAAGCATAGTGTAAGAGCCTATCTTGGCTCTTTAGCATGCCTCCCTTGACACCTTTATCTGGGAAAACTAGGCCAGGTTTCAACTGATCCTCAATTGCCCGTATTTTGTTGTATTCCTGAATTAGTGGGTTGCCATCTTCTTCAATATAAGTGCCAACATATTGTAAACTAAGCAGCTCATACGAATTATAAGTTGTAAACCCAAGTGCAGGTTCTTTCAAGTAATAAATTCTTGGGAGTCCGAGGTCGATTCATAGGGAATTGATGAAGAAAAATCCTTTAAGGTAAGGAAAAGAATTGTCACAACAATAAAAGTAATAAAAGTTGTTCACAAATGAAAAAAGATTTGCTTGGGTTAAAAGATCCACTCTTGGTAATAAATTAAATAAAAGACTATTTCTTTTTATAACTCAATTGAAATCCACACATAACGGAGGTTCCAATTGAAAAATACAACATTCAAAGTTCAATTAAGATTATATATGTAATTATATTATGGTTCCTTAAATAATTCACTAACACCAACACTTGTAAAAATGGGCTCAAGTATTCATTGTGCCAACCCTTGTCTACAATGAATCAAGATCTCTACTTTACAAGGAGGGTTTCTAAATTGATTGGAAACAAAATACAACACATATAATGACCATTTGATAATACATCATTCAAGCACAAGAAAGAAATTAATCTAACCACAATTTATTACCAAAAGCTTCACCCTTTCACCCAAGCAAAATAAAAATTAGTTACTCATGAGCAAGAAGAAAGAAAGAGAGAAGAAGATGATGATGAACATAACTTCTATTTAGAACAAAAGAAAACTAACACAAGAGAAACAATTAACACAATAGCATGATCTTGATCTTTAAGTCAAGATGCCTAAAATGAGCAGCTAATGCTTCCTTTTATAGAGCTTGAGGAAAACAAAATGATAATGGAGTAGTTTGATAATGAGTGAAAAATGCCAAAGGAGTTGTTTGATAATTGTGAATAAGTGGAAACTTATTGAGATGCTTGTCTCTGAAATGATTTGGTGCTGAACTCATGGCTACCATCAGAATATGGAAAGGTGGTCTTCATGAAATTGTAGATTTTTGTCTTAACTTTCAAATACTACTAGTTTTAGCCCAATATCCCTCCTACAACTCAAGATATGGGCCAATGTTTGCACACTATTTAGGCCCAGCTACAACTCCTTTGTTCTAAATTCTAGGCCCAATATAACCTACTATACATCCGATCTGACTCTTGTGTTATTCATGAAAGTTGTAAATTTGGATCTTAACTTTCCAATGCCACTAGTTTGGTGTTAATTTGACTCCTATAACTCAAGAAATGGGCTGATGAGTGCGCAGAGGTCAGCCTGTTAGGATCAACACTTTGGATCTTGCTTCAACTCCAATTTAGATTATCCAAATGTGTGATTGGGCTCTTGAGGTCTATATAAAAGTTGTAGAGAATTGTCTTAGCTTTCCTACAAGACTAGAATCACATTAATCAGAAATTTGTAAATTAAATTATAGCCAGTTTACTAAATGCTACCAAATAGACAAATTAAAGCCAATTCAAGCAATAATTCCTTCAATGATCCAATTAAGCTCAATATCATAAAATGTAACAAAATCAACTTAATTAAGCATAACTGAACCTTAAAAAGCCCAGTGAAAGGATTTTAAAATGAATAGAATATATTGCTATCAAATTTCCTAACATTTAGCTTTTACACTCCCGGGCAAACCACATAAGACCAAAGCTAAAGAAAAACAACACAAATTCAAAGCTAAAAATTCTAAAAGACTCAATTTCTAATAATATTTAAAAATACAAAAGTTTATAAGTAAGAAGAATAACCAAAGATTCAAGGGATCAAAACATTTATGAGCTAACGTTTTTTAACATATCAATCCAATAAGCAAGGAAACTTCAATTGAAAAGCATGAGTCAAGAATGATAGATCCTCACCAGATTTACTCTCAATCCCTCAAGTGTTTAAAAGGTAGGTAATTCACTCAATTCAACCTATGAAAAATTACACTACCATAAGATTGCTTATCTTCTACTTCTCCACTACTCAAAACACATGCACATACAAATCAAGAGGACTTTATTCAAGTTTGTAATGGGGTCAAGGTAAAGGAAGATGGTAATATGAATATGACAAGTTAAATACTAGAGAGAATAAAAGAGCATTATGGTTGAGTTAAAATAACAAACATAAAAAGTTCATCCCAACATAATGCAAATTCTTTTTACATATTCTTTTCGCTTCCCTTTTTTACCTTGTTGACCTTTCTTTACACTTTATTCTTTTTTTGGTTTGTTTGTTTGTTTTTTGTTTTTTAAGATGACTACTTTTTCCTTTTTCATTAACCGTTTTGCACATGCACCCCCACACTTGTTCAAGAACTCATCTAATGTCAATGCTCTCTTATTTCTAAAGGTTAGGTAAGAACATGTTTTTTTTTAAGACATGTAATGAGCTAAAAACAAGGAATGGTCGAATAAGCTCAAATGGGTTAAGCAAGGGAAAATATACAAAGTTGGCTATTTGGTTAAAGTAGCTATTTCAAGAAAAATGCCTCAATCATGTTTTATATATGCATGTGAAAATGTAGCCTCAAATAGAGTAAAAGTAAGTTCTAGAGTAACAATTCCATGAATGAAAATCACACAAGAAAGAAAAGAATGGTGCAAATGTTCAATCCATTCATCAATAAGCTCAAAATCTCACAAGGTATATTTTTGTCATTCTCAATCCACCAATTCAACATCCATAACCAAGCATGTGATTTTTAATAAAGAAGATAATTTATTCAATCATGCTATGTTCCCTGAATTTGAATTGCTACTTCTATACAAAATAGTTATTTACCTATTTACTCCTTACTCTGCTACTAATTTAGATGCGTCTCAAGAGCAAATTTACCTCAAGGGCATAATTTACTCCTTACTCTACCATCCTTAATTAGTTTTGTTGTTAGTAAGTTGTTGATAAACATATCAATAAACATACTTCCCTAATTTTTTTTTGGTTTTCTTTTCACTTCAACTATCCTTCCCCCCAACCAAATCACAACATTGTACTCAATGTCAAAACATAGATAGGTAAAGGATAGAAGATATTGCCTGATGTAGCAATTAGTTAAAAGAGAAACCTTATACAAATTTAAACAAAAACAAAGTACGACGAATAAAACCAAAGGTAAAGGAAAGTTATAGATTAAGTGTCAGATCAAACCCTCGATCCTTGTGGCCTCCCTTACTGCTTCCTTTTGACCAATCTATCTGAACTATTACTGGATCAAGTTCATAAAAAAAAAGTTTATAATTTATCAATTAATTTATCAATAGTGGAAGCAAAGATAATGAGTCATCTTGCCGAAGGTGTAATAAATTTCTGTTCCACAGCATGGTCAAGAAAAAATAACAAATTATCAAAGAAATTATTAACATTCAACAAACTTATGGGTTTATGGTGGATGTTCAGTTGGGCCCAAGAGATAATTTGAAAAACTTCTTCCAAAGTACCAAAACCACTCGGTAAGGCAATGAATGCATTAGAGTTTTCAAGCATTGTCCTTATTCATCTATGCATAGATGATACTTAAAGTTCCTACCCAATTATCTTTTCAATGATGTTCTTTTGAGTTAAAGGTCCAGGAATGATACCTAAAACTTGACCTCCTCTTAGATGTGCAGAAAGTGATACAGCCCCTACTAACCCAATGCTGCCTCCCCCATATACTACACGAATGTTCCTCACAACAAGCGTTCGACCAATAGTATTTGTTGCATTTACAAACTCTAAACCCTTCCCATAACTTAATCCACAAAATACACAGATATAAGTAAGTCTACGAACAGAGGCTCCCTCTATTTCTACACTCACACTCCTTTTGAATGATTATCAGTTGGAGGAAAATGAAGAAAATAAAGTGTTTAAATAAGGAAGAAAATGGAAAAAGGTAATGATAACACCTAAATGGGTAGGTTGGCTATTGTCAGAAAAGTTTGAAATTAAGAAACACAATTTTTTTAATTTTTTTATTATTTTATTATTATTATTATTATTTATTGCTTTGAAAGAAAACGAGAGCTGGAACCAGTTCAAAACTGGAGGCTAGGCTCTCACGCCCATTTATTTGAAGAAAAAAAAGAAAAGAAAGAAACCATCAAGGGTTTCCATCTTGGGTCTAGAACCTGGAGCGCTCACACTTGAGTTCGTAACGTCAACAAAGATGCTAAAATCTAAAACCTGCAATGTCAAAGATCCAAAACGCCCCATCCCAAGGCACTGAGAGCCCCTTCTAATAAAAGAGAGGATCAAGCACAGATGTCTCTTATGCTTTGGCAGCCGCGGGTTACTTCTCACTAATAACCAGAGTGGGGCGCTTCTGCCTGTCCATTAACTCCACAGTGCCTAGATGGTGAACATTGGGTTGTGGAGTGCAGCTCTCTACAGAGCATGGTACATGAACCTTATTTAAGGACTGACGTGTAAAGGCCCACCCGAGTCAATGACGGGTTTGCCACTGGTAGAGGCTCCACACTCAATTAAGAGCATGATATTCTTTTGATCGCCCTTTTTCTTAGAAGATGAACAAGATAATATATACATGTTGTTGTGATTGTGGCTCACATCTTCCTCTAGTTTTACATCCAGTAATGGCTTAAATGCCTTCTATGAGTCGAGGATTAGCTTCCCATCCAATTTTCTTATAAATTAGCAAACAGGGTCGTTTTGAGTCAAATTTCCAAGATTGTAACGCTTTTACTCGTCCCTGAAGAGATTCCACAAATAAAGAAGTTCACGATGCACAACTCCACAAGATTGTATCTCAAGAGTCAATAAGATATCATCTAATGACTCCTTACTCAGTCCATTCTTAATAAAGTATATTTTATCTTCTCAATTTGCAGAAACCATCCCCAAAGAATGACATCGCGTGTTACAATTCCATCACATACATTTGTGACAAATTGCATTCTTTTCACTCTTCTCCTTTTAGAATATGAACTTTTACCGAGACCTAGCATGTATAAGACAAATGAATTTGAAGATTCACCTGCTAAACGAATCTTTGATTTGATTATCTAGCGTATATCTTTTGGGATGCCCTTGTGTATTAACAGTCTCAGTCTTTCACACCTAACTTTGTAGATTTTTGTTAGAGCATTTTGAGAAAGAGAAGGAAAATAATTTCTTAAATTCAAGAGAATGACATCAATTTTAAAGGAGAATGAATTAGTTATTATGGGAAAATGAAAAACAAACCGACTTGAGAGTCACAGAGTACTGTTGTTCGCCACTTAACTGGGGTCACAAAGAACTGCGAAAAGAAAGCAACAAAATTAAAATAAATTCTTCTCATAACATAGGTTAGAAAGGGAGATGAATTCTACCTCAATAACTTAGTTTTCCAAAAATGGTTTGAGTCTTTGTCCATTGACCTTAAACATATTACCATTCGTAGGATTCTCAATGTCTATGGGCCCATGAAGATACATATATTTGACAATAAAAGGGCTAGTCCAACTAGATCTCAATTTTCTAGGAAATAGGTGAAGATGAGAAATATAAAGTAGAATTTTTTGACTAATTTCAAAAAAATTTCTCAAAATGATTTGTCATGAAAAGTGTTTATTCTAACTTTATAAAATTTTGAGTTTTCATATGCATCATTTCTTAATTCCTCAAGTTCATTTAATTGCAATTTGCATAACTTGCAAGCATCATCAAGATTTAAGTTGAAAGCTTCAATGGCCCAAAATGCTTTATGCTCCAGTTTTACAGGAAAGTGACAAAGTTTTCCATAGACTAACCGATAGGGTGACATGCTTAAAGATGTTTTGAAAGCAGTATGGTAAGCCCAAAGTGCATCGTTTAGTTTTAAAGACCAATCTTTACGATTTGAGTTAATCATTTTTGACAAAATTTGTTTAATCTCCCTTTTTGCTAATTCTACTTGTTCACTTGCCTGAGGATGATAAGGGGTGATAATTTTATGAGTAATGCCGTATTTCTTCAGTAAGGATTCAAATGGTTTATTACAAAAATGTGTTCCCCCATCACTGATGATAGCTCGAGGGATTCCAAATCGATTCAGAATATTTTCTTTTAAAAATTTAAGAGCAGTTTTATGATCATTGTGTTAACATGGAATCGCCTCAATCCATTTTGAGACAAAAACAACTGCAACCAAAATATACACAAATCCAAATGATGATGAAAATGGACCCATGAAATCAGTTCCTTAACAATAAAAAATTTCAATGACAATGATAGGGTTCAGAGGCATCATGTCTCGTTTAGAAATGGAACCCAATTTCTGACAATTTTCATAACTTTTTACAAAAGTATAACTGTCCTTAAATAAATTGGGCCAATAAAATTCATACTACAAGATTTTTGCAGCTGTTTTCTTTGAAGAAAAATGATCTCCATATGCTTCTGAGTGACAAAATTTAATGATACTACCTACCTCACTGTCGGGTACACATTTCCGAAAGATTTGATCAGGACAATATTTGAACAAATATGGGTCATCCTAATAAAAATTTTCACCTTAGTCAAAAACTTCTTTCTGTCTTAGTGTGTCCACTGAGGCAGCATATTTCTTGTTACAAGAAAATTGACTATGTTAGTAAACCAAGGCATGAAATTGACAGAAAATAAAAATTCATCAAGAAAAGAATCATTGATAGGTGTGCTATCAAAAGGTGAGCCTGTTATAAGTCTGGACAAATGATCTGCAATAATATTTTTGGCTCCTTTATTATCTTTTATTGTAATGTTGAATTCTTAAAGTAACAAAATCCACTATATCAACTTAGGTTTAGCATCCTGCTTTGACATTAAATATCTAACAGCAGCATGATTGGTGAAAACAACAATAGAAGAACTAATTAAATAAGCTTAAAATTTGTCCAATGCAAAAATTATAGCAAGTAGTTCTTTTTCAGTAGTGATGTAATTCATTTCTGTACTATTCAAAATTCAACTTGCATAATAAATTACATGAGGCTTACCTTCCTTTCTCTGGCCTAAAACAGCGCCAATAGCAAAATCACTAGCATCACACATCAACTCAAAAGGCAAAGACCAGTTAGGGGATTGCATGATAGGAGCAGATGTCAGAAGACCAATTAATTTTTCAAAAGATTTCTGACAATCTTGAGTCCAATGAAATGATGCATCTTTTATTAGAAGATTACATAATGGTCTAGATATGGCACTAAAGTCCTTAATGAATCTTCTGTAAAACCTTGCATATCCTAAAAAGGAACGAACTTCTCTGACTATTTTTGGGGAAGGCAAATGAGCAGTTAATTCAACTTTAGTCTTATCAACTTCAATTCCCTTAGAAGATATGACATGACCTAACACTATTCCTGAGGTAATCATGTAATGACATTTTTCCCAATTTAACTCAAATTCTTTTTTCTTCGCATCTTTTAAAAACTTTTTCTAAATTATCAAGACAATTTTCAAAAGAATTTTCAAAAACTGTCAAGTCATCCATGAAAATCTCTAAATAATGCTCAATCATGTCACTAAAAATACTTAGCATACATCTTTGGAAAGTTACCGGAGCATTACGAAGACCAAAAGACATTCTTCTATATGCAAAAGTGCTAAAGGGGCACGTAAAAGTGGCTTTTCTTGATCCTCTAATGCAATTGGTATTTAATTATACCCTGAATAACCATCAAGAAAACAATAGTAGGGATATCCTGCTACTCTTTCCAGAATTTGATCAAGAAATGGCAAGAGGAAATGATCTTTCCTAGTGGCTACATTTAATTTTTAAAATCAATACACATACGTCAACTGGATGAGACTCGCACAGGTATTAATTCACCTTTTTCATTTTCAACCACTATTATTCTAGATTTCTTAGGCATAACTTGTTAAGGCTTACCCATTGGCTATCAGAGATAGGGTAGATAATCCCAACATCAAGTAATTTGAGAACTTCAACTTAACTACCTCTTTCATGGGTGGATTTAATCTTCTTTGAGTTTGTTAAGATGTTCTAGCACTATCCTCTAAATGTATTTTATGTGTACAAATTAATGGATTAATGCCTTTTATGTCTTTTAATGTCCATCTAATTGCACTTTTATGCCTTTTAAGTACTTCTATAAACATACCTTCTTGTTCTTTAGTAAGGGATGAGGAAATTACCACTGGAAAGCATTGTTCTTCTACCAAAAATGTGTACTTCAACCTAGCAGGTAATAGCTTTAGTCCTAGTGTGGGTACTTCTTTATAGGTATTATCATTCATGGGTTTTAGCTCTTCGAATCTTGGCTTCCATTCTTTGTATTCCATTAGCTGTGTACAATCAAGAAAAAAACATACTTCAGAAATATCATCATCTAATTACATACATGAATTAAATGAATTAATTAAACAAATTTTTAATGGGTTAGAAGAACTCCTGATTTGAAGATGATCATCTATAATGGCCTCAATCCCTTCAACTTCCTCCTTTTTGTCATAAACTTCCTGTGGTTGCTTGCACATGTTGAAAACATTAAGCTCCAGTGTCATATTTTCAAATGTTAGCTTTATCACTCCATTTCTACAATTTATCAAAGCATTAGATGTTGCTAAGAATGAGTGAACTAAAATAATAGGAATTGACTTGCAACTATTAGCCATAGGTTCAGTTTCGAAGATAATAAAATTCAAAGGATATATGAATTTATCAAATTGTACTAACACATCTTCCACTATTCCTTTTGGAATTTTAACTGATCTATCAGCAGGTAGAAGAGTTACAGAAGTTAATTTTAACTTAGGTTGAGTTGCTAATAAACTGAATATAGAAGCAAATTAACACTAGCACTAAGATTAAGTAAAGCTCGTTCAATTTTATGTTCTCCAATAATGCAAGAAACTGTAGGACAACCAAGATCTTTATATTTCAATGCATTATTGTTATGAAGAATGGAGCTTACCTGTTCAGCTAAAAATGTTTTCTATTTTACATTTAATTTTCTTTTAACAGTGCATAAGTCTTTCAAAAATTTGGTATAAAAGGGAACCTATTTGATAGCATTTAACAAAGGAATATTGACTTTCGCTTATTTAAAAATTTCAAAAATTTCAGTTTTATAGTTCAATTTACTTGAATTGTTTAATGCTTGAGGATATGGGGGTGAATGCAAGAGTTTGGTCTCCTTTTGGCCAAGTGGCTTATCAACTCCTTCCTTATCTTTGGGAATTGATTCATCATCTTTCTCACAAGGTTCAGGAATTTGTTTTTCAACAACCTTTCCATTCCTAAGAGTTATCACTGACTTGACTTAATCTATTTGTTAGCTTTCTAAAAAACCCTCATTTAGGTTGTACTGACCCTTAGGATTCGGTTGAGGTTAAGAAGAAAATTTTCCTTTCTCTTGAATGGTCAGTGCAGAAGAAAGTTTATTAAGAGTGTCTTTTATGTCAATCATGGTTTGAGTGTTTTGGATATTAACGACCTTTTGCTTTTCCATGAATGCATGCAATGTTCCTTCAAGGTTTTTCCTATATGGTAGGACATAAGGGCATATCCTTAAGAATTTTATGAATCCAATTGCGCCTGAGGAGGCGGTGGTTGCATAAATTGTGCCTGATTATTAGTCCTCCAACTGAAGTTCGGGTGATTTCTCCATCTTGGATTGTATGAATCTAAAAAAGAAGAGGTGGATGGCTTTTTAAAATTGTTCAATGCATTTACTTGCTCATGCACAACTTCTTTAAAAATAGAAATTTTTGGACATTCATTTGTTGAGTGCCCTAATTCATCAAAAATGCCACAAATTTATTCATTTTGCACAAATTTGATTTCTTTCACTTTCTCTGATTCCATGGCTTCAATCGTTCTCGCCAAACTAGAAAACCTAGCATGTAGATCTTCTTTTTGAATAAGGTGATATTTTTCTTTACTAGCACTTATAAGGTTAGATCTAATTGAATTTTTAGAAGGATTAGTACCATGCCAAGATTGAGAATTTTTAGCCAAATAGTCTAAATATTCTAAAGCTTCTTTAGGTTCTTTATCAATAAACTCGCCATTGCACATTATTTTCACAAATTGTTTGGTTTTAGATGTTAACCCTTCATAAAAGAAGCTTATAGTGCGTCATTTTTCAAAACCATGATATGGGCAAGAATTTAACAAATCTTTAAAACGTTCCCAACTTTGAAAATATGCTTCATTTGAATTTTAGGAAAAAATTTGGATTTGTCTTTTCAAAGCAATGGTTTTATGTGTTGGAAAAAATTTCTTTAAAACTCACTTTGCATTTTTTTCCATGTGCCAATTGATCTTGGTTTCAAAGCGTTAAGTCAAGTTTTTGCTTTATCTTTCAAAGAAAAAGAAAATAATTTAAGCTTAACAATCTCTTCAGTGCAAGTTTTGGTCATTAAAAGCGATACAAATTTCCTCAAATTCTTTTAGATGTAAATATGGGCTTTCAGATTCTAAACCATGGAAATTAGGAAGTAATGAAATCATACCCAACTTAAATATAAAATTGTTAGCATTGAGTGGAAAGACAAAACATGATGGACTAGAATTTTGAGATGATTGCAAATATTCATGCATGGTTCGCAACGACTGATTTTCAGGTTCATCATGTACACTTTCATTTTCAGCCATTGTATTTAATGTGCGTGATTATGATTCAAACAAATTAATAAATAAAGTACCAGGATTAATTTTAACCAAACGACTAGAATTTAAATCACAATACCAATTAAGTATAAATAAGTGACTTAAAATAAAAAAGAAAATGTACAAGTAGGCAGTATAAACCTGCCATTAAATATTATAGTTAGTAAATTAGTAAGTTAATATATTCGTAAGTTAGTAAGTTAGAAAGTTAGAAAGTTAGTAAATTAGTAAGTAAGAAAGATAAAAGAGTATATATATATACTAGATGGTGAAGTTTACTTAAACAAGGAAGGCCTCAATAAATTTGTTCTTCAAATTAATTCTCCAACAATGGCGCCAAAAACTTGATGAGAATTATAAGTTGCAAACCCAAGTGCAGGTTGTTTCAAGTAATAAATTCTCAGGAATCTGTGGTCGATCCATAGGGAATTGATAAAGAAAAATTCCTTGAAGTAAGGAAAAGATTTGTCACAACAATAAATGTGATAAAAGTTATTTACAAATGAAAAATGATTTGCTTGGGCTAGAAGATCCACTCTTGGTAATAAATTAAAGACAAGATTATTTCTTTTTATAACTCAATTAAAATCCACACATAATAGAGGTTCCAATCAGAAAATACAACATTCAAAGTTCAATTAAGATTATATATATAATTATATTATGGTTCCTTAAATTATTCACTAACACCAACACTTGTAAATAGACTCAAGTATTTATTGTGTCAACCTCTTGTCTACAATGAATTAAGATCTCTACTTTACAAGGAGGGTTTCTAAATTGATTGGAAACAAAATACAACACATATAATGACTACTTGATAATACATCATTCAAGAACAGGAAAGAAATTAATCTAACCTTAATTTATTATCAAAAGCTTCACCCTTCCTTCCAAGCAAAATGAAAATTAGTTACTCATGAACAAGAAGAAAGAAAGAGAGAAGAAGAAGAGGAACATAACTTCTATTTAGAACAAAAGAAAACTAACACAAGAAAAACAATTAACACAATAGCATGATATTGATCTCTAAGCCAAGATGCCTAAAATGAGTAGCCACTGTTCCTTTTTATAGATCTTGAGGAAAAAAATGACAATGGAGTTGTTTGATAATTATGAATGAGTGGAAAATTATTGAGATGCTTGTCTCCCAAATGATTCAGTGGTGAACTCATGGTTGCCGTCTTTATATGGAAAAGTGATTTTCATGAAAGTTGTAAGCTTTTGTCTTACTTTCCAATGCCACTGGTTCAACCTAATATCACTTCTACAGCTCAAGATATGGCCTAATCTTTGCACACTATTCAGGCCCAGCTACAACTCCTGTGTTCTGACTTCTAGGCCCAATATGACCTACTATACATCTAATCTGACTCTTATGTTCTTCATGAAAGTTATAGATTTGGGTCTTACTTTCCAATGCCACTGGTTTGGTATTAATTGAACTCCTATAGCTCAAGAAATGGGGTGATGAGTGTGCAGAGGTCAAGCTGTCAGGGTCACCACTCTGGATCTTGCTTCAATTCTAATTTAAATTATCCAAATGTGTGATTTGGCTCTTGAGGTCTTCATAAAAGTTGTAAAGAATTGTCTTAAATTTCCTACAAGACTAGAATCACATCAATCAGATATTTGCAACTCAAATTATAGCTAGTTTACTAAATACTACCAAGTAGACAAATTAAAGCTAATTCAAGCAATGATCCAATTAAGCTCAATATCATAAAATGTAACAAAACTAACTTAATTAAGCCTAATTGAACCT
Source organism: Ormosia semicastrata (assembly GCA_029884595.1). Taxonomy (NCBI): domain Eukaryota; kingdom Viridiplantae; phylum Streptophyta; class Magnoliopsida; order Fabales; family Fabaceae; genus Ormosia; species Ormosia semicastrata. The sequence goes on along the minus strand of JAQQTO010000063.1, from coordinate 96,603,532 downwards.
TAAGAAGCCTAATGAAAGGATTATAAAATAAATAAAATATATTACTATCAGCAACATAACCCAATCTTGAGGGGTGATGACCAAGTGCTGATCACTAATATATGAGTGAAGGTCCTGTCCTTCAAACTTCAAGTTGCAATGAAATATCCTCACCAAATCAGGGTGAATATCAGCCTTGTGAGAGTAGAGACGAAGCACACTTTGATTATTCAGTAGGTAGAGGAAGTCAAAACCACCTTCTTTCTCGAAGAAGTTTATGTCAAGGTACTTGGGTTGCACAAGATTGTGCTGCCAGAAGTGAGAGATGAAATGACCTAGTTCCTTTTTATTGGAGGATAGCCTTCGCAGGTCTAATGGGTTATTACAAGGAGTGGTCTTCATGCTGAGACGTTTTGTGTGGGATAGTGAAGAGGCCATGGCTGGAAAGGTGTTGATGGTGATAGTGAATTGTGGGTTTTAGAGATGGTGGAGGTATAGAGGACAAAGGTGGGATAGAGAACAATAATGGTGGAAAGCTAGTAGAGTGGGTATGGAAGGATATGAGAGATTTGGGTTCAGCACATACAGAGAGAAAGAGGAGGGAAGAAACAAAGATGGAAAACAAAAAGAATGAAGGATGAAAACGTGCTGTGAAATATATAGAGGCCCCAAGTTTACTCGAATAGCATAAGCTTTAGTCAAATAACCTTTCATGGAAAACCAAATGACATGGCCTTCTGTTAGCTGTTATTCGAATAACTATATAGTTATTCGAATAACCTAGTCTGCAAACTTAGCTTTCTGCTAAGGTTTATTCGAATAACTCTTTGGTTATTCGAATAACCAAATAAAAGATAAAGGATTATGTTAAAGCGTTATTCGAATAGGAAGCCTCTTATTCAAATAAGACAGACACAAAGAAATATAATATGTAGTTATTGACCTTAGGTTATTCGAATAAATTACATTTTATTCGAAAAACATGGACACAAAGCACAGAGTCTGCGGTTGTTGGTTTTAGGTTATTCGAATAAATTGAATTTTATTCGAATAACATAGATATACAACACAAATTTTTGAACTACTGACTTTGTCTATTCAAATAATTATAGGTTTATTCGAATAAACCTATCAAAAATACGTCAGTAAACACGTTCAAAGATAAGATTTAAGAGACAGAAACTTTCCCAATGATGGTGTACCTGCAAAAATAAATTTTGGGATATCTTTGACGCTCAAGTCAGTAATAATTCAAGAATAATAAATCATAAATAAAGCAAGCATTCATTCAAATATATGATTGATCAATAATACCCAATTCTCTTCTAATATAAAAGAATGTTTCTTTTACTAGAGGTTTAGTGAAAGTATCTGCAAGTTGTTTAGATTTTTCAATAAACTCAAGCATGCAGTCTCCTTTTTGTACATGATCTCTAATAAAGTGATGCCTTATTTCTATGTGCTTTGTTCTAGAGTGCAAAATGGGATTTTTAGACAGATTTATTGCACTAGTGTTGTCACATCTTATAGGGATGTGATCACGCTAAAGACCACAGTCTAGAAGTTGTTGCTTCATCCAAAGAATTTGAGCACAACAACTCCTGGCTGCAATATATTCAGTCTCAGTAGTAGACAATGCCACACTATTTTGCTTCTTGATATGCCAAGAAACCAGAGAACTTCTAAGCAAGTGGCATGTCCTACAAATATTCTTCCTATCCATTTCGCAATCAACAAAATTAGAATCGGAATAGCCAATTAGGCTACATGAGGCACCCTTAAGGTACTATAGTCCCATTTGTGAAGTGCCTACTAGGTATTTCATGATTCTTTTTACAGCACATAGATGTGATTCTTTAGGATCAGCTTGATATTTAGTACATATGCATGCACTAAACATTATATTTAGCCTACTACTAGTAAGATAAAGGATAGATCCAACATACCTTTGTATTTCGTAATTTCTACTGATTTACCTCCTTCATCTTTATCCAAATAGCAAGAAGTGCTCATTGGTGTAGTCATGTGTTTAGCATTGTCCATTCCAAACTTTTTTGAGTAGTTCCTTGCAGTATTTGGTTTGGCTTATGAAAGTCCCTTCTTTTGTTTACTTTATTTGAAGCCCAAGGAAGAAGTTAAGTTCTCCCATCATTGATATTTCAAATTCATTTTGCATTATTTTAGCAAATTACTTACAAAAGGGATTTATTAGTAGCACCAAAAATAATTTCATCCACATAAACGTGTACAAGGAGAATATCATGCTTTTTATTTTTAATAAAAATGGTAGTATCAACTTTTCCTCTTGTAAAATCATTTTCTGAAAGAAACTTACTCAATATTTCATACCAAGCTCTAGGAGCTCGTTTTAAGCCATACAAGGCTTTTCCAGTTTAAAAACATGGTTAGGTAGTTCATAATTTTCAAAACCCAGAGGTTGTTCTGTAACACCCTTTCTGGGGATGTCACATTTCTGATGCAGAAAAATAAAAATAAATAAAATCCTTACCCAAGTTATAAAAATATTTGATACTTAAGTAATATTTGTGATATCTATATATATACATTTTCCTTTTATAATTTTAACATTAAATAAATTAACGCGGAAACACAAAATATAACAAACATAAATTCATCATAATATACATGTGATTCTTGTCTGAAGTATACAATTAATTTACAACTATTAACATTTAATAGAAACAGTAAAAGACAGTATACTACTCAAGCATAACACCTAAGATATGAGCCCTCGTCATAAGACAAATTCCTTAGTTAGGAATGTCTTGACCGATAGAAATTCGACCCAAAAGTGTATCGAAGTTCTCTCTAGGAGTATAGTGAAACTCGTTCCACAACTCCCTAATAGGTAGAATAAACTCTACTAAAGCAACCGTGTAACGTGTAGTAACCAACCCCTGCCGAGTCCTACTTACTGATAAAGTCACGTTACCACTATACTTTATGTGTCCGGTGTCCCAGTGGACATACCAAGCCTCAGCGCCTTCGAGAAATTGTAGCCTAAAGAAACCTAACTGTCCTCCTCTTTCCGCCATTGTAGTCTTTGATGATTTAAACATAAAATAGAAACAGATAAAACAATAAAATGAAGAGGTGAGACAATCTACACCATTACCCGCATGGCAATAAAGAAAACGACAATACAAACAAATATCACAATAGTACATACCAACATTACATACATAATATAACAAAGTAATACACATTAAAATAACATATACCATTATATCATGCATAATATATTAAAGCAATAAATATTAAAATAACACATATCATACTTAATACATTAAAATAGTACATCATATATTTTATCACAGAATATGGTAAGCAGTAAAGTGCAGATGATGCATGAACAGTAAAATACAGGTAATGCATGAACACACACTGACTCGTTCCTACTCCATGGAGCTAAACACGAATATCTGAGAGAATGATCTGAATAGAAAACTAATAATACTTTATGGCTGCCCAACCAAGCTATTGCACTGTCAATACATCGTGTCTATAGCCCACAGTCCAAAACATCGTGTAGCAAGTACACAGTCCATACATCGTGTACCACAGGCATAGTACTTAATAGTCCCTCAAGATCTTGACTAAGAATAGTGCTTGTCAAGATCATTAGTGTGTTGCCCGTTACCACGGCCCAGAGGTGCTACCACTGTCCACATATGGAATCCTCCGCACACTAATGCCTCCAAGTTCATAAATGAACCACACTACGCTTATCACACCAAACATAGTGTAATTCGCCTCATCAATCAATCGCCAATTATCCACTAAATTGACACAACACTCTAAACATGATCTAAAATTACAAAAATACCCTTATTATCCAAATTTTACCATAATTATAAAAAATTACCAAAATGCCCTTTGTCACCAAAAACCAAAGTATAGTACGTCCCACCTGACAGTGCTAACAAGATACCAAAGTATAGTACGTCCCACCTGACAGTACTACACCACAACATGTCCGGGTCCACCACTTTGGCCCGACAGAAAAATTCACTGTATCGATAAATCGCGTAGGAATTTTATCGCATTTTCACAATGTCGTTATTTTCACAAACGTTTTGAAATCGTGTAAATATATTTTGACATTTTTAAACATCATAAAATTATTTTCTCAATCGCGTAGGATTTTTAATTCATTTTCTTAACCGAATAGCTTAGAATCATTATTTTTAATATGTGTAAAACTATATCTAGTACTTTTAAAATACGTAGAGTATTTTCCTTGTGTTCTAAATATAGTATGGAATCTTTTGATTTTATTCGTCTGATTTTAGTAAATTTCGGCAGCATTTTGCCTATGAAATCAGTATAAGGTAATTTTAACGTTTTCCTCTAAATATAGTTTATTTTATTTTTACCCAATAATTTCCCTTTGAAATTTACTAACGCGCTTCAAAATTTATGGAATGAGCTCTACGTTAGTATTTTTCAAGTGTCTGATTAATTTCTTACTTAGACTAAATTCTGCTAAGTTAAAATTCTAGGACAGAATTAATTCCTTTGATTTTCTCAATGATTCTTTGGAATCAATTTATGTTATAAAACAATTACCTAACCTATCTTAACAATTAAAATGGCATATTGGCCAAATCAAAATAAAATGGCATTTAATTATACACTAAAATGGCATATTGGCCACAATTAACTTAAATCAATTTTAATTTGATTATTTTACCTAGATTCCTTAAATCAGTAATTTAGAAAATTGCTGAGAACATTTTGGTTCTCTGTTTGGTGTAAGGCCGTGAGCCTCATAGTGTATTCTTTGGAATACTCATGCATTTCGTACATGTTATTCACATCCTATTTTAATAATTATACAATTATATACAATTATAAACACGTGCAATTATATAATCACATATAATATACATACAATATATTTTAAAGCCATAAACATGCATAGCAAAAATAATGAAAGCTATAATCATGCATAGCAAAATAAATCACAAGTAGGAAAGCATTTAAACAATCACACAAATAAATAATAAATACAATAAAACAACCACACAAATGAATCCTTATGGATTCCATACACACAAACAAATCCATTTTCCCATCACCACTTAGAGTTGATGAGATTAAATCTCCCTCTTACCTCTTGTAGACAAATCAATCGGTAAGATTTCCTCCTTTTTCTCTAAATTTCGTACAAGCTCCAAAACAATTCCTAAAATTCTTAAATAATTAGTAAAAACACATACAAGGTACAAAATAGAGAAAACCATGGAACAATCATGGTTAGAAAAATTAAAAATCAAATATTGAACCATAGAAACCAAACTTACCCTTAAGTAAGTAAGCAAAAGGTTGGATTTTGGACAAGATAGAGTAGGAATTTGGAAAAACTTTGTGAATGAAAAGTGTTTAGAATAGGATTTGGGTTCAAGAAATGTGATGAGATAAAATTATAGAAGTTGATTGGTGTGGGTTGGAGTGCATGGCCGAAAACCATTGAAGAGAAAAGAAAGAAAAACTGATGCTCAGGTTCGTAGGATTTCTGAGAGAAAAAGATGAATACTTTTTGATGTGAGAGAAAATGTAATTTATGAGAGTGAAATTATGAGGCGGTTGCCGTGTGGTTATCTTCGGGTGAGGTTGAGTGTTGAATTTTGCTAGGTAAATATCCTAATATATTAACATTTAATTAAACACATGGCTTACGTCATTCACTTGACTTTCAAGGCTTTTGGATTGTTCAAGAATCATGTAGAACCTCCTCCAAGCTGCTGCATGGCGGTGAGTTTCAAGGGTAATTTTCGACGGAAATCAACCTGACAGAATGATGTAAAATGGGAGAACGTTATTTTCCAAGAATGGCTAAATATCAAGTTCTGTCGGATGGGAATTCTGTCGAACGAAGATCAAAACTGTCAAATGAACTTAAAAGGTCAACAGAATCCTAATTCGTCGGACGGGTGTTAACGTTGAAGAAATCTTCCAATAGTCGAATCGACGAAAGTACTATATGGTCAAAATTCTAATTCGACGAATCTTGACATTAGAGAAGTTTCTCTACTAAATAGTTTAGAAGTTCTTACTCGACGGTCGATGAACATTATCATTCTACTTCGACGGATATTAGCATCCTCACTCGACGGATATTAACATTGCCTAAATGGTCTGAATATCAAATTCGATGATAAATGTTTGTCCAACAATGAGCAACCTTCGACATAAAATAGTGTTCGACAACGAATAGTAGTACTATTTATGATCAGTTAGGTCGATTACATAGCAGTCATCTTCATTTTGATTTGGAGAATCGTCCGACAAGATTGAGGGAAAAAGAGAACCATATTGTTTTTGACTGATTCTCTGCCAACAGCAACGTCCATCGTTTTGTCGAATTTGAGGAAGTCTTCCATGTTTTTGAATAGATAGTCTTTGTCGGAAAAGATAACCTTAGTCGAAATAGATAATCTTGGTCGGAAGAGATAATCTTTGTCAGAATAAATGGTCTTGGTCAGAAAAAGCAGCCATAACAGCCAAATATTTGATTTCTGATTCAAAAACTGAGAATCGGCTTCATCCAATTTTGAGGTATTTTGGGTTCTGTCGAACTACTGGTTGATGTTGTCGGGAAATGCTCTAGAAGTGTCGAATTCAACTCACTATTTAACTTATGCTTGCATTCAGTAATTAAATCCGACGAGATCAAAATGTTAGGAAAATTTCTTCAAGTGTTTGGATCTTGTCCAAATTCTGTCGATGTCAAGACCTTCAAAAATCTTGGATTGTCGAATGAGTTACGTGAGATTGGTCTTTTGGATCCCTGTAAGGCTTGAGAAAGACCGAGTCTATCGACAGGAGTATATTCATAAAACTGTCGAACTTTGTTTGTCGGAATAGGCTTGAAATGAAGTCAGTATCGACAAGAATCTATTCTCAAAAGAAATTGTCGAATTCGGTTTGTCGAAACAGGTTTTGAAATGAAAACCATTTGGGAAAATGTTGAGGAACTTCTGTCGGATTGGGATTTCCAGAATTTTGGTCGAATTAGAATTCCAGAATTTTGGTCGGTTGATTATTATGGCAAATTATAGTCGGATCGAATAATTCATTGCAATAGCAGCTATGAATAAAGTAACAGATATTTATCAGTAAAATAGAATTATTTTACAGATAAATTCTAACCATTAAGAGATTCTTTTCTGTGTTACTCAGATTCAGGTTAAGTAAGATCCCCCGTCTCTAAATAAATCAGATAAGAATTTTTCCGGCCCGAAAATTATTATTTTCTTGACCAGGAGCAAATCACACAAAACAATCAAAAATAGTATCGGAATAATCAAATTATTTTTATAATGCACAGAAAACACAAACAGTGTAATTCTGCTATTACTATTCACATAGTCAGAATTTGGGGTGTTACATGTTCGATGTATACCTCCTCTTGAATAAATCCATTTAAAAAGGTACTTTTAACATCCATTTGAAATAATTTAAAATCCATGATGCAAGCAAATATAAGTAACATTCTAATAGCTTCTAATTTAGCTACAAGCGCATAAGTTTCTTCATAGTCTATTCCTTCTTCTTGATTACAGCCTTTTACAACTAACCTAACTTTATTTCTAGTTATTAGACCTATTTCATCAAGCTTGTTCCTAAAAACCCATTTGGTACATATGATTGGATGATCATTGGGCCTTGGAACTAATTCCCAAATTTGATTTCTTTTAAATTGGTTCAATTCTTCTTGCATGGTCAAGATCTAATGTTCATCGTTAAAGGCTTCATTTTTATATCTTTAGGCTCAATTTGTGAAATAAAGGCTATATGGTCACATGTATTTCTAATTGAGTTTCGAGTACTTATTATACCTTTAGATACATCACCTATGATTTGATCAAGAGGATAATGTCTTGAATTCAGCCATTCTTTGGGAAGGTCTATGACTTGTGAATCCTCTTGTCTTGGGGTGTCTTCTTGACTTTCCTCTTGCTTTTTGACTTCTTTTTCCTTGTTGTCCAAATGTGTTTCTGCTAAGATTTCTGCAACATCATCAACAAAGTCCTTTCTTGGTCCATTTGGATTAGTTTCGTCAAAAGCAACATAAATAGATTCTTCAATAGTCATAGTTCTTTTATTATAAATTCTAAAAGCCTTGCTATGATTAGAATAGCCAAGAAAAAGACATTCATCAGACTTAGTATCAAACTTTCCCAAGTTATCCCTTTTATTATTTAAAATGAAACATTTACATCCAAAAACATGAAAATGTAAAATATTTGGCTTCCTTCCTTTGTATAACTCATATGGGATTTTCTTTAAAATTAGTTTTTTAGGACCCTATTCATTACATAACAAATAATATTTACCACATCCGCCTAGAAATACTTAGGAAGTGTGACCTCATTAAGCATAGTTCTTGTCATTTCTTCTAAAGATCGATTTTTCCTTTCTACAACTCCATTTTTGTTATGGAGTTCTAAGGGCAAAAAAATTATGCTCAATGCCATGTTTGTCACAAAAAGTTTCAAAGTCATGATTTTTAAACTCACCACCATGGTCACTTCTTATGGATGTAATAGAAAAACTTTTTTCGTTTTGGATAACTTTGGCAAGTTTCTTAAAAGGTAGAAATGCATCATTTTTGTGAGAAAGGAATAAAGTCCATGTGAACCTGCAAAAACCATCCACAATCACTAATGCATAATAATTCCCACCAAAACTCAGTTCTAGATGGTCCAAAAAGATCCATGTGCAAAAGTTGTAAAGGTCTAGAAGTTGAAACTATATTTTTTGCTTTAAAAGAAACATTTACTTGTTTTTCCTTTTGACATGCATCACGTAATTTATCTTTTATAAAATTGACCTTGGCTAGTCCAATTACTAGCTCTTTAGAGACTAACTTTTTTAAGTGATCCATATAAATGTGTACAATTCTCCTATGCCATAACTATGAATTATCTTCCTTACTTAAAAAGGCATTTTGCATCATTTGAAGATATGTCATCAAAGCTAATCATATAAATGTTGTTAACTCTATGACCAACGAACTTAACATGCTTATCATTTTTACCTTCAATTATGCAACAATTTGAATCAAATATTACTTTATTTCCTTTGTCACATAATTGGTTAATACTAAGCTAGTCATGTTTAAGCCCCTCAACAAGCAATACATTATCAATAGAAGAGTTTGGATTTTTATCGACTTTGCCAATTCCAAGAATCTTTCCTTTGTTGTTATCTCCATAGGTTACATGTCTGTATATCTTGGGAACAAAAAATGAAAACTTGGAGTCGTCGCAAGTCATGTGCTTGGAGTATCCACTATCTAGGTACCAATTTGAGCTCCTAGCCTTCAAGCACACCTACAACACATATTTAAATTTTAACTTTTGGTACCCAAATTCTCTTGGGTCCTTGTGTGTTAGTTTTAGGTATAGTACCCTTGGGGACCCAAATCATTTTAGTCCCAATTTTTGTGTTAATATTTTTCCTTACATTACATGTTGAGGCACTGTGTCCCTTCTTTCCACAATGAAAACATTCAATAAAGGGATTACTAGAAGTACTTGAATAGACAAAGAAATTTTTATAAATTTTTTGCTGATTTTTGGTGTTATATCCTATCTTCGATTTTTGAAAAGCTACTTTTTGTTTTCCTAACAAAATATTTAAATTATCTCTTCCGAAAGTGAATTTAGAAAGGGTGTTCTTTAAGTCTTCAATTTTTTTTTCAAAAGCTTGACACGATGAACAAGGAGACGATTTAGAAACATGTGAGAAAGAAGTAGTACAAGCATCAATTAATCCTAATATCTTATTTTTAATTTTTAATTATTCAATTTCTTTGTTTAAAATAAGAATTTGATTTTTTAAAGAAATTGTTTTCTTAGATGAAGAGATTAATTTTGTGAGCCTAAATGATTCCTCATACAATTCCTCAAAGGCATCTTATAATTCATCATAAGAATGAGATAATTCAAGGTTAGAGGTTTCCTCATTGTCATTTTTTTCTTCTTCTTCTCTTTTGGTCATAAGACATAGATGAGCTTCCTCGTTATCTGAGCTATCAGTAGAGTCCATATCATTGTCATCCCATATGCTATGTAAGCTCTTCTTCCTTTTCTTTCCTTGGAGGGTTTCTTGTCAAACTTTTTCATCTTCTTTTGGTAAATTGGACACTCCATCTTCATTTGTCCCGGTTTGCCATATTTGTAGCAAGTTAGAGTTGAAGTTTATCCTTCCCCTTTGTGATGAGTTTTCTTTGGAGGGAAAGGCGGTCTTCTTTGAGTTCCCTTTTTCCTGAGAAAATTTCCAAATTTTCTTACCAGAAGGTTGAGGTTTTCTTCATTTAGCACGAGGTTCTCTATGCCTTCTCCATCCTTTTCATCATCATTATCAATTACTGAGGAGGTGGCTTTGAGTGCTATCTTTTTTTTCTTCTTATTATGCTCTTCATTTTGGCTTAGTCTGTTTAGCTCCAATTCGTGCTCTTGAAGGTTTCCAAAGAAGGTAGCTAGTGTCATTGTTGATAAATCTCTTGATTCTGATATAGCTGTCACCTTGGGTTGCCAAATCCTACTTAGACATCTTAAAACTTTGTTCATAAGATCTTCGTTAGAAAATTTTTTTCCTAGTGATGCAAGATGATTTACAATGTGTGTAAACCTTTTTTGCATTTCTTGAATGCTTTCTCCTTAGTTCATTCTAAACAATTCATTCTCATAAGTTAGAGAATTGATTCTCGACCTCTTAACTTCACAAGTACCCTCATGGGTAACTTGTAAAATATCTCACATTTCTTTGGCAGTTTTACAGTTTGAAATTCTGAAAAATTCATCATACCCCAAAGTAATGGTAATGATGTTTGTGGCTCTTAAACTATGTTGAACTTTTTTCTTATCCTCATCTGACCATTCACTTCTTAGTGTTTCAACCTTACACCACTGACCTCATGTGTGGGAACAAAAGTGTCATTTTCAACAGCATCCCACACATTTAGATCAATAGCTTCGATAAAAATTTCCATTCTTTCCATCCAATATACATAACCATCCCCATTGAAAATGGGTGGTCGGTTTATGGAAGATCCTTCTGAAAAATCATTTGAAGAAGCCATGTTCTCTTGAAGCTGCTAAGCTTTTTATACGCGAGTCTAGCTCTGATACCACTTGTTGCTAAGTGGCTCCAGTACTCAAGAGGGGGTGAATTGAGTATTTAAAAAACTTTTCACAAACGCTTGTAAAACAAATTTCGTTGAAGCTATTTCTCAAAAAAGAGAATAAAAGGAGGCGATAAAGAAACTTAAGAACAAAAACTAAGCAAAAAATAAAAAATAAATAAATTAAATTACAAGAATAATAAAAGAAATAAAGATGAGAAGAGCAGACATAATATTTATCATGGTTTGGCCACCAACCACTTGTGGCCAACGTCTAATCCTTACAAAACTATCATATATTTTTCACCATCAATGTAAGCTTGAATAGGTGCTTGCTACTGTTGCAAACTAGAGCACTTTTCACATGCAAGGAAACTTTACCCTTGTGCTAAAGCCTCAACTTTCAGGGATACCTCACCCTTACAAAACCTTTGAGGGATATCGTCACCCTCTTTACAATAAAGAAGAAATATAGTAGAAGAAAAACTTTCAAAAGAGCAAATAGCACAACTTGAAGCTCTAAGAAACTCTTTAAGGATATCTCAAGGTTTTGGCAAAAAAGAGCATATAAAGTATGTAAAAAAATGAAATTCACAGATTAAAGCAAGAGAAAATTCTTTCAGATCATTGGGTTCTTTTAAAGATGACTCAAGGTCAGTATTTATAGAGCTTTTGAGAAAATAGTCATTGTTGGTTTTGAAATCTCGTAATAAATGTGAAAAAAGATATTAGTTTTATTCAAATAACCTTTGTGTTATTTGAATAACACATTTTAATAACCTAAGGGGAAATTGGTTCTGCAGCACGTTATTTGAATAACCCAATGGTTATTCGAATAACTCTTTCAAATAGAGTTTTTTGAAAAACATGGTTATTCGAATAACATTCTTGTTATTCAAATAATCCATTTTGAAAGCTACGCACAACAACACCTCTATTCGAATAGCTTATGTGCTATTCGAATAGCATAATTTGAAAACAAAAAGCATGGCTAGTTAAAACCTGTTATTCAAATAACTCCACTGTTATTCGAATAAGCTTTTATGAAAACAAATCAAATGGGATAGTTTATTCGAATAAAGAAAGCTTTATTCGAATAAAGCTATTCAAAACCATTTTTAAGACAATTTTGAGACTTTATGATTTGCTTCCAAATTTCCCAAAAACCTTTTAACTATTTTCAAAAGCCAAAAAAAAAAAATTATCTAGAAAACATTTTTATCTTTTCTTCCAAAATCAATGAGATATTTAGAAGGCTTCGTACAAAAAGACTCTAAGTCTTAAAGCTATTCTTAAAGTTCTTGGACTTGGTCTTCCCAACATCTTCAAGTTTTTTATCATCAAAATCAATCTTCAATGTCGCATAGTCAATCACATTTCTCGCCTTCCGAGCTCTTTCTCAATGCCCAGAAGTCCACTTTCCAGATAACTAACATTCTTTGATATTTAGAGTCAGAGGCGTTAGATGCCAAAAAGCTATCAGTGATGGAGTCTAACCTCTGATTACTATAGTTGCAGAAAGAGGCTTGGGAGGACGAGAAGAAAGAGTTCAGGGAGGGCTTGACTCAGGCCAAAGAGAAGCAACAATAGGCAAAGGCCAAGGCCATAGAGGCCGATTGTATGGCAGAGAAGTGGAAGACAAAAGCTAAGGACTTCAAAGCTAAGGCCAAGGATTTTGGGCCAAAGCCAAAGATTTTGAGGATAAGGGCAAGGAGTCCAAGGAATGGAAGACTAAGGTTCTCTATCTTGAAAAGGAAAATAAGTCCCAGGCAGCCCAGATCTCATATTCGGAGAAGAAACTAAAGCACAAGAAGCGTGCTTGGGAGACCACAAGGCTTGAGCTCGTCATAACTGGAAGGAGGCGACCTTGAAGTCTTTCATAAATGTGCTCTCTTAAGTCTTTATTCTTTACCCAGGGATTACCAGCTTTGAGGGTGCTCATCACCTTAAGGAGGTTGTGAATGGGCAAATTGTCAATCCCCCACCCGACAAAGATGGTGAGCAAGGCAAGGACAGGGACAATACTGGCAACACCAAGGCTCCGTGCTTGGCTTTCTAACTACTTCTGCCTAAGTTGGGATCTGTGGCCTTATACTTGGTATTATCGTTTTAGCCTAAGTTGGGATTTGTGTTCTTGAACTTGACATCCCGTTGTACTTTAGGGGTTCAACGTCCTTTTAACTTTAGCCTAAGTTAGGATCCGTGACCTTATACTTAACATTGTTGCTTTAGCCTAAGTTCAAATTTGAGGTCCCATGATTTAGGTTTTTACTTTAAATGCCAGCCTAAGCTGGGATCCGTGTTCCCATGCTTGGTTTTTAATTGTGCTTTAGGGATCCAATGTCCCTTTAGTGATATTCACACCTGATAATCATATATTTTATACATTAATAAGCCTTCATTTTTAGTGATTTACACTCTCCATGTACTTAATTATTTGAGCTTAATCATGTTTTATAAGTTTGGGCTCAAATTGGGCTTAATTGATAATTCCTAGCATTGGTTAAGTTTTACATTGTTTCTGTATTTTGGCTATATCTTGAGTTTTAGATATCTGATAATTATCCATTTTACCTTGTAGGAAAGCTAAGAGGAATCTCTACAACTTTGATGAAGAGCTCAAAGTCTCAATCAGATGTCTAATGGACCGAATTGGGCCTAGAAGTCAAAATTTGAGTTTAGTGACCCTTTGATATTGTTTTGATCATAACTTGAGTTGTAGAACTCCAAATTGCTTGGGGTTTAGGCCCAATTGTCCATAATGGACCCATATTTGTATATAAGTGGATTCTAATCATGTGAGGCCAAAATAAGAGATAGTTTTAGCAGTTTTAGGCAGCAATCCGAGGCTAGGCAGAGGAACCTCTCATTCTACACTTTTATCTTCTCTCTAGAACTTCTTCCTCCTCCTTCTCTCTAGAATTTCATTTTCTCTTCTTTTATTTTTCTGAGTTCTCCCCTTCTCATGGAGGGGTAGGGCCTTTAGATCAATCCAAGAGATTGAACAACTTGATGCTTAATCTTGAGATTCTGTTTTAATTGTTATATTCATCTATTAATAAAGTTTCTCTTATTCTTCTTCTCTTTGTTAATTCTGGTTGTTTGATTAGAATTTTCATATGTTAATTACTTAATTATCATGTGCAAAGAGATGAACTCAGATATTAAACAAGGCATTGAAGGTGTTTGATGAAATGTTTAACTTGGTTGGATTTTGGCTTTTAAGTTAATTTCGGTTTGGATGGGTGCTTAATTTGTCTAACCTTAATTAATTGAATCCTGAAAGCGTTTCTAGTAGAAGATCCATGGATCATTGAGAGGCATCTTGAAGTGATCTAAGACCAAGGACTTGATTGATAATTGAATGGACCTATAATAATCAAGGATGGACTAAATCAAGTTTAGTTAATTCTCTTGGATGGATTGCTTTATTAATTCTGTTTTATCCATTTTTGTTTGAGTTTTGTTATTTACATTTTCTATATGCTCAAACCCCCTTCCCAATTTCGGCTTAATCTGATCCAATTGCAATTACAATCCTTGAGAGACGATCCGGTGTTGACTCCTATGCTACAAGCCATAGGTATAACTCGATTTTAATTTTGATTAAGTACGACGCTCGTCAAAATTTTGGTGTCGTTGCTGGGGATTGTTAGTTGCAATATGATCATATTAAGTTCCCTCACTAACCCCAATGTTGCTGTGTTTTGGTTGTTTTTAGGCAAAAATTGGTGATTACGGGTCACTTTACAAAATTTCGTACTGACAACAAATGTGCCCAGAATTAGCTGAAACTTGGTTGGTTGAAGGAAAATGGCATAATAAACAAGACTTATTCTAAGAGGTCACCCCTGTTTTTTTCAAATTCCATCATTTAAACTAGTTTTTATTTTTTAATATTTTTATTACATATTTTAGTTTCATTTTTGTGTAGTTTTCATGCTATACAATTCCCATAATTTTTAAAAAATGTTTATATAGGTTAAATAGATTTATTTTGGTAGATTATTAGTGTTGTCTAGTATATTCTGGTTGTTTGCTATTTTTGTGTTTTATTTGCTTTGGATGATGCATGACTAGGTCTTCTGCTAGCCAATTACTTGATATTGATTCTGAGATTAATAAGACCTTACATAATGGAGCATAAACTTGAGGAATTGACTTCTTTGGTGAGACAATTAGTGGTGGGACAACAATTACCTATGCAAATAGTTGCAACTGTGTGTGACATTTGTTCTTGTTCATCTCATCTCACAGATGCATGCCCTACACTTCAGGATGGTAGTTCTATTTTTCCATATCAATCTATTGCTGCAGCAGGTGTCTTTCCTGGTAAACCACTATACTAGCAATAGCAACAGCTGAGATAAGATCTATACTCTAGCACTTATAATCCTGACTGGAGAGACCATCCCAACCTGAGATATGCGAATTCTAGTCAGCAACAACAGCTCCAGCAGCAGCTGCAACAATTTAAATACTAGCCACCTGCATTCAGAAAATAACAACCTGTACAGTAGTTAATCCAGGCCGCTCCAGCTGGGCTATCAATGGCAGATTTGATGAAATAGATGGCCACAAACAACATTAAGTTCTAGTAGAATGTCAATGCCACCATTCAAAATCTACAGACTCAGATTGGGCAGTTGGCAACCACTGTGAGTGAGTTGAAAAGTCAAGCGTCGAGCCAATTGTCTTCACAAACAGTCAATAACCCAATTAAACATCCATTAGAAGAGCATTCTATTTTTTAGTTAGATGTCATTGATTTACTTGTTGATGATATGCATAATGATATGCTAGCTGAATTTCTTAAAATTGTGGGATTTTTGGATAATGTTGATTTTCCTGGATGTTCTGGATGTGATGGGACTAGTATGTGTGCTGCTTGTTCTGAAATTTTTGCTGTTGTGGGAAATGATGCTATATTTTTTGAATTTCCTCCTTCTATAAGATATGATCATGCTGTTTTGAAAGATTGTACACAGATTACAGGTGATGCTGCAGTTAAATCAACAAAATTAATTTCTTCCACTAGCTTGAAAGCCATTGAAGAATTTTCAAAAAAGGGAGAAGAAGAGCAGATGGCAGTTGTGGTGGATTTTGTTTTTGAGCCATGGTCCAACATAAATAAGGAAAATGAAGTTAGTCAAGTACACATATTACATTCTAGTGGTGCAGACACGGAAATTAAGGAAGGCCAATGGGACCCTGGTGGAAGCTCTCCTGCTTCAAGTCATGTTTCCAGTCTTGCTTAAAGCTTCACTTGTTCTTGTAACACCCTCCTTAGGGCATCACATTTCCGACTCCTGACTCATAAACTGAAAAGAAGTTCGCACAAAGTTTGAGTTATAAAAGATGGGTTTCAAAATTTCTTCTTTACTGAAACGTAAATTTACTGAAAATATTAGGTAATATTGAAAATTATATTTTAACTATTCATTATGCAATATTGACACCAATTAATATCACAATTTAAAGAGAAATATAAAATTAATAGACTTATTTTTTTTAACAGTAGCAAACCCCATGACGGGTCCTACTTAATAGCACGGTACAACACTAACATTAAATCTTAACATACTCGTTCCTTCTCTTGTATCAACTTGATGCATCAGAACTTTACTCCTTGTCTACCCGGCATATCTTCGAACTTGAGATAGCCACTTTTCAATGTTTCCATCAATCTCTGAGTATCTACCACCCGTTATGTCTAAGACAACTCATTCCTTCTACTGTATAATTTTAACAATACAGACAAAGCAAAACAATATAACAAAGAGGTGAGATCACCTACACCAATACCAACATGGCAGCACAGAGATAACATAAATAGCAATATCATACAGATAGATCATACCACAATTATGATCATGCCATCAACATTAATCAACTATCATCATCCAATCATTTATCAATTCAATTATCATAAACAATAATTATGATAATGCCCTCAGCATTATCATAATCATCATCTTCCAAGTATTCAAAACAATTGTCATAACCAATATTCTTCAATTAATATATCACACAGATATAAATGTTCAGATTTATGCATATGCACAAAGACTCAGTTTATTAAAAACAACTCCATGGAGGTTTTCACAATTTCGAGAAGAATGCTTTGGTTAATTGTCAGCCTTAGCCTAAAGACAATCTCCCAGTCGTTGAAAAGAATCGTGTTCTTGTCGGGTATCGTCAATGTGTTGCAACGGACTGCATCGCCAAGTGGCACAGGGTACTCGCCAACTGTCCACTGGTCGACCGCACGCCCCCAAGATCCATCATAGACCTCACTATCAATTCTCATTCCCTTTTCAACCACAAGGGTCATAATAGCTATTAGCTATATTTTATACAATGCACAAATATATCAGTGCAAGTCCAACCCCAAAGGGCCAAATCTTTTCAATTTTCATTTGTTCAATGTAATCATATGCTTCAACGCATATTTTTCCAATGCACGTATAATGCACCAAATCCAATTACAAATATATCTTTCCAATGCATGTATAATGCACCAAATGCCAATCACAGGCAAAACATGTCATTTTCTCACATAGTGTTCATACACTGTTTTGGTAGTAATCATCATGTTATCATGTTTTTTATAGTCATAAAACACTTTTGCTGTATTTTCACAATCGCGTAACAATTCTGTTACGTTTTTACAATTCAAAAACATTTATGTTATATTTTCACAATACCATAACACTTGTTTTACATTTTCACAATACCGTAACACTTTTGTTACATTTTTAAAATTCCAAAATATTTTTATTACATTTTCAAAATACTGCAACTCTTCTGTTGCACCTTTAAATCACGTATTAAATTTTTTAACATTTTTCTCAATCGCATAAAAATATATGTTTCTCAAATCGCGTAATGATTTTCCATTGTTTTCAAAATCACGTAACTTAAAAATCATTCTTTTAAGTCGCTTAAAACATTTTCCATCATTCTCGAAATATTTAAAACACTTTTCAAATCATATAACGATTTTCTATTATTTTCACATTCACGTAAAAATATTTTACTCTATTTCCAAATACTTAGAAATATTTTACTGTATTTCAAACTACGTACTTTAAAAATTATGTTTTTAAGATACGTAAATAATTTTTTTCACCACAATTCCATTACAAAAAATATTTTTCATTCTTCAAAAATTCCATTTCCACTTTTCTCAAAATAATATGATTTTATACTTTATTTAACACATTTTCTTTACTCAAGAAAATCTTTTTCCACATTTCTTTACTCAAGAAATCCTTTTCCAAGATATAATTCACAAAATCACTTTTCCATTGATGTAAATCAACATTTCAAAACTTAACATTTTCTAACGCACTTCTAAACTCGAAAATAAGTTATACGTTAGTAAATTTTCAAAATACCATTATATTATCCATTTTTCCCAAATCATTTCCAAATCAACCTTCCTCAAAATAATATAGCTTTCTACTTCATTTAATATATCTTCTTACTCAAGAAAATCTTTTTTCGCAGTATATTCCACAAATTCACAATTCCATTGAATTAAATCAATGTTTCTAACTTTTAAAATTACTAACGCTTTCCAAAATCCAACGGATGAGTTACACGTTAGAAAATACCAAATCACTATTGTATTCTTCATTTTTTATTTTTTTTAAATCAATTTTAACAAAAATAAATTCTTTTTAA
This sequence comes from Ormosia semicastrata, assembly GCA_029884595.1. Lineage (NCBI taxonomy): Eukaryota > Viridiplantae > Streptophyta > Magnoliopsida > Fabales > Fabaceae > Ormosia > Ormosia semicastrata. Next base: position 96,584,706 of record JAQQTO010000063.1, on the reverse strand, counting down.
AACAAATTAAGGCTCACTTGCAACCTCTCTTTTTCATTTACATAAAAATTCATTTCTCAAGTGCTAAAATACTCTGATTCCCTTTTCAAATTTCTTGTATTAAATTAATTATATTTCCACTTGAAAAATCACTTTGTTTCATCAAAATCAATGCATTACAAGCCTTCGAAAACGTGGACATGACTATTGAAAATTATCAAAACATTTTTCCTTCTAAATTGATATGGTTTTACACAAATAAAACCATTAAAATTTTATTTTCAAAACCGAAATACTGATGGCTATAAAAACCAAACTCATTTGTTCAAATCCTTTTTCACTTTCTTTGCAAATCCTTATTCACTTTCTTTGCAAATCCTTAAAATCAATGTTTGCCCGTTTCATTCAAAACTCATATTTAGAAAAACACTTAGGATCTTTTTACACAAAATAAATTAATAAAAATTTCTCAAAGACCGTATTCTTGTTTTCTTGAAAAACAAACCCTTTTTTTATTTTCCATACTCTTCAAATCATCCATTTTTATTTTTCATGAAAATATTAATTTGTGAACACCTATTTTGAGGTGTCTTGGCTGAAATTCTCATTGTTCTAAGGACCCAAAAATTAATTCCCTTGTTCTTGAAAATTTTCAACATGAGCCCTAATCAAGGGCATCAAAAATCAAACCCTCTCCTTTGGCTATTGGAGCCAAAAATTGAATTTCTTTTCATCACCACATCATGACATACATATATATATATATATATATATTTCATCATAAATACTATAAGCATGCCATATACTTATCATGCATAATATAAACATATCATCAAAGGCATAAAATCATGCAAAGCATATCAAGCATAAGCACATAAATCAAAGCTCATAAACACACATAAATTATTACATGACCATGGATTGGAATCCTCACATGGATTCACCATCCATCAAATATATGACCATCTCTCTCACCACCATACTTGGTTGGTGAGATGGATCTCCCTCTTACCTCTTGAAGATCCTCAAAAGCTTCTTGATTTGCTTCTTTTTCCAAGTCCTTCACCACCAAAGGCTTCTCAAATATAAAACAAAATACATAGAAATTAGTATACTAAGCTTGATTAAGAGGAACCATGGATCAAAATATGGTTTGGGAGAATATAATGAAACCAATAGTGAAAATTTCACAAACTTCACCTTAGAATTCTAGATCTTGAGCTTGAAGAACAAGGATGAAGATGGATGAATTAAGCTTAGGTTTCTACTACAAGGTATCTTGGAATGATACAAGGATGTAAGGTATTAGGTTGTTTGGAATTATAGAAGAGTGAAAGGTGAATTTGTGGATCTTGGCCGTGAGGTTGGGAAAGAAAGTGAGAAGAAAATTTTGAGAGTTTTTGCTTGTTGATGCTTTAGGAAAAAGATGAAGACTTTTGAAACAAATGAACAAATCTCCTTTAGCTTTTTAAGAGTCTTGGCCGTGGAGTTACTCTAGGAAAAAGGATGAGATATTTTTGTTTTGTTTCTTTGTTGATTGATAGAAAGATAATAGAAATAAGTTAAGTGTAATATTTATATTTCACAAGCATGCATGATCGTAGCTAGCATTGGAGAAAGGTGGAAAGTGAAGTTTGAAAAACATGATCATTAATGATCAATAGGAAAAATAATTAATAGTTTTGACACTTGGCTATTGCCTTCATCTTTTTCTTTGGCCTAAAAAGCATATTCAAAATTGTCTCCTTAGATTGTCCTAGAAAACTACTTGGCCGTGCACTCCCAAGAATTGTTGGGTGGTCATTTTTTTTACTTGCAAGCTTACCTTGCTTCCTATTGGTGGCCACTTTCTTTGACTACTCCTAATTGGTTCATGACTTGACTTTGACTTCCTCCACACTTGTTTCTATTGGCTCATTTTAATTACTTATTTACACTTTAATTAAATGATTAATTCATCTAGTTTTTATTAAACTAGTTTAGTAAGGATTTCTAATTACTTTATAATTAATTTATTACATTATTATGTCATGGTATAGGTCATAATAATGTCATATTTCTAGATAATTAAATACTTATCTAGTAATTAGCTTCTAATTATTAAGTAATTTAAATTAGTTCACTTAGTTAATTAAGCTACTAGGATAATTAAGTTAAATTATTTAATTACTTAACTAATTAACCTAGCCACTTTTGTTGACTAAATCCTAACCATAAGATGCATCTCCAAATAAAGGGTCAAGATTACTTATTCTTACTTTTAATCCAAGGGTTATAATTAGTCATAGTCTTTTTAGAAGACCAAATCTCCACCATTGATTAAATCCAAATCCAATGGTCATAAATGGTCTTTGTCACTTTTTAAGACTAAATCTCCACCCTTGATCAATTCTAAATCCAATGGTTGTAAATGGTCATAGCCACTTTATATAACCAATTTTACACCGTTGATTAAATCTACGGTTGATATTGAAGCCTTCCTAACCAAGTTTATTCTCACACCATTGATTAAATCAATGGTGATTATCCAATGCTTCTTTATTAAGTTTGTTTCTTAACCGTTGATTAAATCAATGGTTAATCTTCAAACTAAGTATTCTCATCCAAGGGTACAAATCAAGTCAAGCCCTCTTTGTTGACTACGCAGTATAATTTTTATTATTTTTATCTGCTATAACCCTATAAATAATATTTTTACTGTATTTTTATCACCTGATAAATAAATACAGTACAAAACACAGTAAAAGAAAATTATAAAAACTGTTTCCAGATTCAGGTTTGGTAAGATCCATTATCTCCGTCTAAACAATACAAATTTTTCTATCCGTAGAAAAAATTTTCACTTTGTGGGACCCACCTGAACCTACGTATGGCCACCTGGGCCCACATAGGACCACTTGAGCCCACATACAAAAAAAATTCATAATCATCCACAAAAATCACAAAAATTAGAAAACACACAAATATCAAATCAGATAACGTAAAATAATTAAAACCTAACGGTAAAAATTAAATTATGTAAAGTTTTTCCCGGCCCGAAAATTTTTATTTTCCTGACTCGGAGTAAATCACTCAAAATGATCAAATACGCTGATGGAATAATCAAAATAATTTTACAGCATCCAAAAATTACTAAGCAGTAAAATTCTATTAACTGTCAAAACTACTATTTACAAGATAGGAAATTTTGGGGTGTTACAGTTCTCGGTCTTTACACTTGTTCTCGGTCTTTACACTACTTGGTGGAAGTCTCTTCACTTGATAAGGATGTTTCTTTTCTTTCTTTCTCCTTTATTTTACTTGTCCTTCATTACTTGATTATTTTGATGGATGTTGTTTGTTTGTTGAGCTTTACATTGAGGACAATGTCAATTTAGGTGTAGGGGAGGAATTTTAGTATTCTATTTTTGTCTTGTTTGATTTTTCTATTTTTGTTTTGTTGTTTAATTTTCTATTTTGATGTTCTCTATTTTTTGCATTTAATTTTTTTTTTCTATTTTTTGTTTTCTATTTTTGTTTTCTCTTTGTTGCTAATTAATTCTATTTTAGCATTCTACTTTAGCATTCTACTTATGATTTTTGCTTTTTACTATTTCGATTTTGTTTCTTTGCTTTTGTTTTTACCATTTCTTATTTTTAATTTTTTCTATTTCGATAATTTTTTACTATTTTAATCTCTGTGTCTTTGATTTTCTATTCTTTGCTACTAAATTCTCTTTGTTATTGAATTTTGCTATTTCTATTTTCTATTTCTATTTTTTTTTGTTGCTAAATTACATTGTTATTGAATTATGCTATTTCGATTTTTGTTTCGATTTTCTATTTTTTTCTATTTTTTCTATTTTTAAATTATGTTTTCTATTTCTTTTTAAAATGTGTTTGTGTTTTTAATTGTTTTCTAATGATGTTTTGAGATTTGTGAAGTTTATGAGTTTGAAACAATTGAAATTCAAGGTACTTGGCATGATTGAATAAATTTTCTTTCTTCTTAAATTTGACATACTTGGTTTTGGATGTTTGATTGGTGGATTGAGTTTGATAGATGCATACCTTGTGAGATTTTGAGCCTATTGGTGGATTTAACATTTGCATCATTCTCCTCTTTCTTGTGTGATTTTCACTCATGTCATTTGATCACTCAAGAACTTGCTTTGATTCTTTTTGAGACTACACTTTTTCACTTGCATGTATGAACATGATTGAGGCATTCTTTCTTGATTAACTACTTTGGCCAAATAGCCAACCTTGCATCATTTCCCTTTGTTTAACCCCCTTGAGCCTATTTACCTATTCTTTATCTTAGCTCATTATATGCCTTATGTGAAAAATCATGTTTTACCTTATCTTAGAGAATGGGAGAGCATTGGTTCATTTTCATTGGAGGAGCTCTTTTGCTCTTTTGCTTTTTTTCTTGTTTGTTGGTAATAATAGTTTAAGTGTGGGGGTTGTGTAAATTGATGTGTAATATGCAAGGTGTTTGGTGATAAAAAAATAGAAAAAAAAAAAAAAGCCAAATATAAAAAAGAAGAAGAAAAAAAAAATAGAATGTAAAAAAAAAGAGAATAATGCAAGAAAAGTTGTGAAAAAAAATAAGAGATGGAAAGAGAAGGAAATATGTAAAGAGAATGTGCTTTATTTGGAGTTAGGAGAAAATTTTCATATTTGTTACTTGTCATTTGAGTTCCTTCCCAATGCAGACCAATGTTGTCTACTTGATAAATATTCTTTTCTTCTACTCGAGGGAGCCCTAGCTGCTCCTTATAGAAGACCCCTGGCTCCCTAGCCGCTGCCACCTTTCGATGCGACTCCGGTGGTCACCGAGGAGTCGTCTCTTTCCTGGACAGCCTGGTTGGTCTCCCCTGAACCCTATCTCGCATGCGATTCTAATCTCCCACTCCGTTCGAATCTTGTGCTCTAGATTATAGAATCTTCGACGCGGCTCGGGCCTCCTTATTCTCTGTTCGCGTGCGACTGCTCTTCGGATCTCGCCCTCACTGCGACGGATCTGCTCTTGGTCGCAGACATAGGAGCAAGAAGTGCGAAGATTTTTTTTCCTCATCTTGGACAGGTTCTCTGTTTTGGGTCTAGTTTCATGACTTGTCCTTGGGCATTCCTCAATCTGGAATCTCCTTTGAAAGATTTGTCTTTTCCACAGCGAAAATCTTTTGCTCAGGCTTTGAATGGTTCTTTTGACATCCCGGTTAGTCAGCTTCCTTAACCGTGCTTGAAGGGAGACTCTGTTTCTATCAGAATATCTGAGGATGAATATCAGAGGGGGTTGGAATGTTGCAAAAACAACCTTCATGGTCGCTTGTTGCTGTTGAAGGGTGATATCCCCGTAAAAATCTCTGAATTACATGACAAACTTTCAAAACTATGGAAGCCTTTGGGTCAATGGAGAATGATTCCATTAGGAAAGGGCTTTCATGAATTCAATTTTACTTCTCAAAAGGATTTGCGTAGTGTCTTAGCTGTTGGGGCTTGGAACATTCAGCCAGGGCTATTGTGTCTTTTTCAGTGGTCCCCAAATTTTATTCCTACTAAGCAGAAACAATCTCATGCTCAATGCTGGATTAGAATTCATGCTTGCCGCAGGAATATTGGTGCCCGAAATTGTTGTTTGAAATTACAGGCGGTCTAGGTACTCCAATAAGTTTGGATGAAGCTACCCGTACTAGGGCATATGATCACTATGCTCAAGTTTTAGTGGACGTTGATCTAATAGGGAAGTTGCTTAAGGAAATTATGGTTGAACGTGAAGGTTTTGCATTTTCTGTCGGTATTGAATATGAGAAGCTTCTTTCTTTTTATTCTCATTGTAAATCAGTTAGACACTTGGCTTCGATTTGTAAATTTGGCAATGAGAAACTGGTGCATAAGGATCCGTCATTGGTGCAGAAGACTAAGCAAGCTTATGTCCCTAAGGTTCTAGAGCAAAAACCAATTGAAGATAATGGGCAGATTGATACATCACCGAGCAAAATATTGAGTGTTAGTGAATCGGTTGAGACCATCTATGAGGAACCTTTATCCCCCGATCATGTCTCAAATTCCATTCCACAAAACTCATCTTCTATTGCAACCAATGTTGTCAATGGCTCTACAGAGAAGATCTCAACTTCTGTTGCAACTAATGTTGACTCTACAGTCAAGGATACTCTGGTGCCCGAGCATTCCATAGCTACCTGTGATTTAACAGTTAGTGGTAAGAATCTTCAGACTCCTGAGTCTAGTTCAGCCCCTATGCATCCTAATGTTGCTCATGATATGAGAATACTTGCCAAGTTTTTAAGAAACAGGGATGAGGATGACCCAGAGAATAACTCTCTCTCGGTAGAGAAGTTAATTAATGATAATGCTGCTGAAGTTGATTCTGATTTCATTATGGTTTTGTCTAAATCTCAGAAATATAACTTGAGGAGGAATAGAAAACCTAATGCTAGGTTTTCTTGATTTATTTTGCATGGGTTTTGGTTTATGTCCCTTCATGCTTTTTTTTTTCTTTTTTTCAATAAATTATGGTGCCATAGGGTCACCTTGCCTTTAAAAAAAAAGTTCATTCCCAATGCATTTTTATTCTCTTAGGTGTTTAACTTATCATATCCATATTATTTCCTTCCCATTCCTTAGCCTCATTACAACCTTGAATAAAGTCCTCTTGATTTTTGTATGCATGTGTTTGAGTAGTGGAGAAGTAGAAGATAAGCAAGCTTATGGTAGTGCAATTTTCATGGGTTGAATTGAGTGAAATGCTTACCTTGTAAACACTTGAGGGATTGAGAGTGTATCTTGTGAGGATCTATCATTGTTGATTCATATTTTTCAAATTGAAGATACCTTGCTTGTTTGTTTGAGATATGAAGAAATTGTACCTCATGAATGCTTTGCTTCCTTAAATCTTTGGTTCTTCTTCGTACTTGTAAACTTTTGCATTCTTGAGTGTCATTGGAATTTGAGTCTTTTAGAGATTTTAGCTTTTGAGTTTTTATTTTTCCCTTATTCCCTAGTTTTGGTCTTATGTGTTTTGCCCAGGAGTGCAAAAATCTAAGTGTGAGAGAATTTAATAATCACATATTTTATACATTAATAAGCCCTCATTTTCAGTAATTTACACTCTCCATGTACTTAATTGTTTGAGCTTGGTCATGTTTATAAGTTTGGACTCAAATTGGGCTTAATTGATAATTCCCAGCATTGTTAAAGTTTTACATTATTTCTGTATTTTGGCCATAACTTGAGTTCTAGATATCTGATAATTATGTATTTTATCTTGTAGGAAAGCTAAGAGGAAGCTCTACAACATTAATGAAGAGCTCGAAGTCATAATTGGATGTCTAATGGACCGAATTGGGCCTGGAAGTCAGAATACAAGTTTAGTGACCCTTTGATATTATTTTGATCATAACTTGAGTTGTAGAACTCCAACTTGCTTGGGGTTTAGGCCCAATTGTTCATAATGGACCCAGCTTTGTATTCTAATCTTGTGAGGCCAAAATAGGAAGTAGTTTTAGTTTTAGGCAGCAATCCGAGGCTAGGCAGAGGAACCTTTCATTCTACACTTTTATCTTCTCTATAGAACTTCTTCCTCCTCATTCTCTCTAGAATTTTATTTTCTCTTCTTTTGTTTTTCTGAGTTCTCCCCTTCTCATGGAGGGGTAGGACCTTTAGATTAATCCAAGAGATTGAACAACTTGATGCTTAATCTTGAGATTCTGTTTTAATTATTATATTCATCTATTAATCAAGTCTTTCTTTTTCTTATTCTCTTTGTTAATTTTGGTTGTTTGATTAGAATTTCCATATGTTAATTCCTTAATTATCATGTACAAAGAGATGAACTCAGAGATTAAATAAGGCATTAAAGGTGTTTGATGAAATGTTAACTTGGTTGGATTTTGGCTTTTAAGTTAATTTCGATTTGGATGGGTGCTTAATTTGTCTAACCTTAATTAATTGAATTCAGAAAGCGCTTCTAGTAGAAGATCCATGGATCATTGAGAGGTGTCTTGAAGTGATCTATAACCAAGGACTTGATTGATAATTGAATGGACCTATAATAATCAAGGATGGATTAAAATCAAGTTTGGTTAATTCTCTTGGATTGGTTGCTTTATTAATTCTATTTTATCCATTTTTGTTTGAATTCTATTATTTACATTTTTTATATGCTCAAACCCCTTCTAATTTTGGCTTGATCTGATCCAATTGCAATTACAATCCTTGAGAGACAATCTGGTGTTGACTCCTATGCTACAAGCCATAAGTATAACTCGATTTAAATTTTGATTGAGTTCGGAACTCGTCAACACCCTAGCCTAAGTTGGGATCTGAGATCCCATACTTGGATTTTGGTTGTGCTTTAGGGATTTGATATCCCTTTAATAATAATGCACGCATTTAACTTATAAAGAATAAAGACTTTGCACAAAACTGCTATGCTAAATATGCTTCAAAAATTTCATCAACTGTGATGTTACTGTTTCTTCTTTACATCATCTCGTACTTACAAAGGACAAAAGCATCAACCTTGCTTAGCTATGTTATTTTTTTTCAACTTAGAAGCATGACAGGACCTAAGTAGCTTCCTTCACACGGGGTCGATGATTTTGTATGCTCCTTTCTCCAGTATCTCCGTAACTCAGTACGTGTTTTCCTAGTTTAGGGCTAGCTTTCGTTCTCTTGCATTCTATCCTCTAATTATTTATTTTCTTTGGATGAGGTCTCCCATTGAGTCTTCATGGGGAAACATGCTTGTTGTCCCTTTGGGCAATAGAGTTTGAAAGCTACCTTTCTTAAGTAGGCTATATAGGGCTATTCCTTTGTTAAGTCAAGTTATTCTCGCAGAAGTCCTTCACTCAGCTTTTTAGAAAAATGCTCTCTCCCCTAAGTCAATTCTTCAATCTCAATGGAAATCATAGTTTGGCATCCATATGTCAGCTTAGTGGGGGTTTCTCCCGTGGCTAAATGAGGCATGGTCTGATATGCCCACCATACATGGCTTAGCTGTTCCACCCATTCTCCTTTGGTATCCTCTAGCCTCCTCTTCAGTCCTTGGAGAATCACCTTATTTGCTGCTTTAGCTTGCCTATAAATGTTGCTTAATGTGGAGCTCTGAGCATACTTCTCTAAACTTATTATATGCAAATTGGGTCCTATTGTATATGACAATGGACTCAGGGATCCCAAACCTATAAATAATGTTTTTCTACAATAACTTCTTGACCTTTTCTATTGTAAGAGTTGCCAATGGTTCTGTCGCAATCCATTTGGTAAAGTAGTCCATAGCTACTATCAAGTACTTTAATTAGCTAGGTGCTTGCAGAAATGGACCTAACAAATCCAAACCTCATTTGAAGAAAGGTGTTGAGATATAGATCTGTGACGGGAGAGGCAAACAAAAACGATATTCTCAAATTGCAAAACCTTCTCCTAGAAAGTAGTCTTTGAAATCAGATTGGATTTGGGAGTTAGTTATGTATAGGGAAGGGTGGAAACTTAATCCCACAGCACCCTTAACACATCCATCCTGAGACAGTACCTTAAGTTAGTTGTGCAAAACTTGATAATCTCAAAATATATTTGTTTTACCCATTTTGTTAAAAGATAAACTAAAAAGATAACTAATTTGTGAAAATTTAATTTTTGGCTTGACGGAATAGGAGTTCCGCTCCTACGTATCCCCGGGTGCAATAAGGAAGTCAAAGTCACATAGCTCTTTACAAAATAAGTGCGGGCTAGTTAATTTTAATTATGAAAATAATTTTTTTGAAAAAAAAAATTTATTTGAAAACAAATCCCTTCTTGCACAGGGTTCAAGTTAGCACCAAGCTACTCAATAAACCCTTATAATCCAAACAACATTGAAGATAACATCCGCTATTCAATCATTATCATTAGTTATTGTGTTTATTAAAATAAATTTTTTAAAATAATAATAATAGTAATAATAATAATAATAATAATAATAATAATAATAATAATAATAACGATAATAATTTCTATTTTTTGTAAAATGGGATAAAAGATTTTTTTATCATTTTTCAAGAAAAGACATTATTTAACAATAAATATTTTTTATATATTTAAGAGAATTAGATTTACCTTTAATGAAAAAAAAATAGAATTTCAAAAAACAAATACAACACAGAACAAGGCTTACAAAGGGGGGGCTCTGGTCTAAAATGGTTACAGGTGGCTTAGACGGTGGTAGCTAGGTGCAGTTCTATTTTGGTGCATGGAGGATGGCTTCAGGTGACAAGATTGGAGCCGGGTTGGGGCCTCGGTGATGGTGGCACGGTGGAACAGATGACGGCACAAAAGCACGATGGTGCATGCAGAGCAGTGGTGCGACACTGAGTGTCGGTGGCCTCGGGTTGCTGCTGCGTTGAGTGGCGATGCTGGACAGTGCGACAGTGAAAGTTCTGGGTTCGTGCAGTGCTAATCCAGATATTTGTAGGGTGGTGGCGCGACGCTGAGCGATAGTGTCTTCAGGGAAGATGCATGCATCGCGGTGGTGGTTGTGGTTTGTGCGCAGATATAAGTTACAAGGTGGAGGCACAATGCGATGATAGCAAAGGAAAGCAGAGGTTGATGGAGGCGATGCATGAACAGCCAATTATGGTGTTGATTCACGAATCTAGCAGCAGAGGCATAGTGGGGGCGACGACTATGGGTCTGGTTCTTAGGCACATAGTGGCTAGTGGTCTTGGCTTAGGTTGAGAATGGGTTAGGTCAATGATGGGGCTAGGAGGTGGTTGTGTTTGGTGGATGGTTGTTGGCCGTGGTGGTTGGTTCATGCGTATGAGGTGGCTTATGTTTGGTGGATGGGGGTTGTTATGGTGGAGCTTCATAGTATGTTGATGGAGGTTGAAGGTTGGGTGGTGGTGCTTGAGGTGAGTCACGGTTTAGGTGGATGTTGTAGGAGATGAAGGTGGTGGTTATGGAAGCTTCACAGTGGTGGCTTGGTTAGAGCTGGAGTGGGTTGATGATGAAGGTGAGGTGAGGTGAGGTGGTAAAATGAGGATGATGATCGTGGGGAAGGAGAATGGAAGGAATAAAAATTTACTAGGGTATTTTCTGTGATGGCTATAGGCAAAAAAAGTGTCTAAACTCGTATGTAAATTTTTGTGTATGCATTTGTGTGTTTGTCTGTGTTATGGGTTTTTATAGGAGGAAATTAGGTTTTGGAGAGTGATGAAAGCTAGGGTTTGGGATGGGTCTAATGGTGGCTGCTAGGGTTTCTTTGAGTGTTAAGTGACATATAGGTCATGGGTTGGATGATGAGTTGATGGGTCAGGTTATGAGACATGAGTTTATGCAAGAAAGTTGGGTCATTTTTATTATCTTTATTTTCCTTTTTTTCCTTTTTTTCTTTTTTGTTGTTTTTTTGCTATTTTTTTGTTTTTTTAAATAAAAAGATGTTAGTGCTCCGGACAAAATTGAGTGTTCACAGTTGCCCCTCTTTATTTGTTTCTTATTAGATAAAAAGAATAACTACAATTTTTCCTTTTATCATTGTAAGGAACAAGTAAAGACTTAGACTCGAATTTTGTTTAGAAATGCATAAGATGATATAAAATATAAAAATAAATGCAAAACAATGTGAGAACAAAATGCGAAGAGTCGATGCACTCAAAATTAAATGACAAAAATTTAAATGCGGGGAGTCGATGCGCTTAAAAGAAAATGACAAGAATTTAAAATGTAAGGAGATGATGAGCTCAAAAGTAAATGACTAGAATTTAAAATACAGGGAGTCGATGCACTCAATTGTAAATGATAGGAGCCAATGTGTTCAAAAGTAAAGGACATGAATTTAAAATGTAGGGAGCTAATGTGCTAAAAAATAAATGATAATAATTTAAAATGCAAGGAGTCAATGCGCTCAAAATAAATGACAAGAATTTAAAATGCATTTAGCCGATTTGCTCAAATGTAAATGACAGGAGCCGATATGCTCAAAAGTAAATGACAGGAGCTTAAAATACAAGGAGCTGATGCGCTCAAAAGTAAATGACAAGAATTTAAAATGTAAGGAGTCGATATGCTCAAAATAAATGACAAGAATTTAAAATGCATGGAATCAATGTGCTCAAAAGAATTTAAAATACAGGTAGTGCTCAAAATAAATGATAAAAATTTAAAATGCATGGAGTTGACGTGCTGAAAAGAATTTAAAATGAAAGGAGTCGAGGCGCTCAAAAGTAAATGACATGAAATTTAAAATGCATGGAGCCGATGCGCTCAAAAGTAAATGACTTGATTATAAAATGTAAGAGCCGATGCGCTCAAAATGAATGGCATAAAACCATTTGTGCCAGTTAGACATGAAATTAAAATCTTTTTTTTTTTCTCTTTCTTTTTTTTTCTCTCTCTCTCTCTTTTTCTTTATTTTCCCTTTTCTTAAAAATCATTTGAACCAATGACAACTCTAGAAAGTTTTGACCAATCAAACCCTTGTTCACGTGCTTTCCTTCATTAGATCCTTTAGTTGGCTTGGAATCCTCTTGACTTGCTCATTTCCCTTCAATTTTTTTTTACCTCGACCCCTCTTTTTCTTCTTGGCAACAAAAGCTTATATGACTAGCATTATAATAATTTCCAACAAATGCCACATTGCAATATGTGCATTGAGCTACTAAGATCTTTTAATCCAACACAATAATTGAAGGATTGCTGCTAGAATTGTCAAAATCAATCTGTTGACCTTAAATTTATCTTATTTGAGACATAACTTAATGAGTAAATATGAATTCATGAATGGACAGAAATTTGTTGAATGAACAAACTTCCTTTCATTGCTCTGGTAATCTAACCATACAAGAACTTTTGGTAAGGCACATACTAGGAAAATGAAAATGTAGAAACCAAAGAAAGTTGCAAGGATTTTAAAATTTTTTCCCCAATATTGGTTCCTTGTCCCTTATCCAATTGATTCCCTGCAACTTCTTGATAACTCAACCGCTGTCTCTGTTGCTACTTCCTTCAACACATCTTCTCCTTAATTCTTTAGAAATTTTACCTTAGTATAGCTAATTGAATGCAAACAAAATTGTCCCTATGTAGCTAATAAAACGCAAATAGAATTATCCTAGTTTGGTGACCCCTTCAAGGAGTTTCAAGTCATCATTCTTTGAGATTTCACCTATTTATTTGCCCTAAATTTTGCTTAGGCCGTCCTTTCGGGTTTTCAACCTAACGAGCTTTTTCTTTTTTTTTTCTTTTTTTTCTTCTTTTTTTTAGGAGCAAAGAATTGAAAACTCAGAAGAGCATGAACCTTTTGTCTAAAAATTAAAGTTAATGAAAATGATAGCAACCCTTCATTGATCAGAATGGATTTTTTTAGGCTTCTAACATAGCCAAGGTTAAGGGTTATGAAAGGAAGGATATAAGGCTTAAACAAATGTTTAAGGGTTGAATAGGACCAAGGATCTATAGTAAGCTTTGTCAATTGCCTTTGACATTATCAAAAGCACTAACACTTTTTGCTCACTTTTGTATTCTCTTCCCTTTTTCACTTCATCATTTGCCTTTGCTATGAGTTATTTCATTTTTCATAATTTTTTTTTCTTCTTTTCCCATTTTTTCACAGAAATCAACATTTTTGACTTTATGCTAACACCTAATGTAGGGGTGATCCTTGTCCAAGGTTCTTTAAAGAACTTTTTCAAGATCGAAAGGGGGTAACAAGGGATAATAAAGATGACACTACAAGAAATTCACGATTTAGTTAGGGATATTTTCATCGCTAATCCCTCGTTAATTGGCAAAGGAATTGCGAGGGATTAGCGAAGGAAAATTTAGGCCTTGCTAAATTCCAAAATACACATTCAAGGTGGAAAAAACTAGTGATTAGCGAGGGATTTGTGACAGACCGTTTCCCTCGCTAATAGATTAGCAAGGGAAATATTCCTCACTAACCTGATAAAATGTTAGCAAGGGATATTTTCATCTCAAATCCTTCACAAAACCTGATAAATAAAGAGAATAAAAACTTAGTAAAGTTAGAATTAGAAAGTGAGAAAGTCAAAAAGAAAGAAATCTAGAATTTGAACCCTTCATCCCCTCCTTCTATAGTGACATGAGTGACAAGCGAGGCAGTGACGCGACCACGCAGCTTTAGCCACAACTACAGTGACGCGACCAATAGGCAAGCCTTTTTCCATTTTTCTTCTTTCTCCCACTCGTTACCTTACACGACCACATGACATTGTAAACGCAGAAACCTTTCTCAATCTCAATATCCCTAGCTTAGAAAATCTCAAAATCCCAATCCAGCCTTTCTATCTCAATCCCAGCTCGCGACCACTCTCCCAATCCTAGCATACAACCACTCTACCCATCCGAGCATGGTAGCACGCGACTGAATCTCCCCATCCGAGCACGAAAGCACCCGACCATACTCTCCTTATGCGAGCACAGTAGCATGCGACCAGACTCTCCTCATCCGAGCACTGTAGCATATGACCTGAACCCTAGGTCATCCACCACATCTGCTCTGCCCAGCCACCACTATGGGTTTGGCATTTTTGCCACTTCTATTTTTTCCCAGGTAAGTTCGTGCTTTTATTCTTTCTTTGCCCAGTTTTGGTCACCGTGGGTTTCAATTTGGGTTCTATCCAACCACCGTTGTGGGTTTCGTCACCCAATTTTTAATCATTTCTTATCATAATTTCATTTTAAATTAGGGTTTTGTTCATCATGGGATTCGTTTGTGACTAACTCATAGTGATTCACAGTGATCTCAAATGGCTCTTAAAGATTTTATGCCCTAGACACTCTCTGGTCCATCCCCAACAACTTCGGCGAGATATCTGGCCTCGATTCTCCAGCAAGATCTACGATTCATTCTTCGATAACTTTTCTCCTTTCTCTTATGCTTATTTGCAAGCTTTCTTGAATGATGATTGAGGCCCTGTGAAGTGTGAGTTGCATGAACCTTAAGGATTTAATGTGCATGCATACTTGCCTTCAATCTATTTGAGGAAATGCCTGAATCAATATTTCTGCTAGATTACTATCATCTATGTTGTGTGATTTGGTTTCTAGTTCTATGAACTAATTTGATTTTTGTCTGAATATGTTGTCCTGGGTCATTTGATAATAAACTATAGGTTTAGTTTGCGTTTATAAAAGGATATGTGTATTAGAGGCCTGATGTGTGTGAAACATCATATTTTGTTCTTGTTTTGCATGCATTTTTAGGCATTTTAGGCATTTTAGTTTCTCTTTCTATTTGTTTTTCCTTTAGTTCAAATAACTACGGTGTTTGTGGTGTTGTTGTGCAGGATTGGTGCTCAATTGGCCTTAAAATGAATGGAAAGCTTGCATGATTGAAGTTGGAGCTTTACGGATAGTAGAAAGGTGCAAAAATCTCACTCTAGAGAGATCCACGACCTGCCTGTGGAATTCCCCACGGCCATGGATCGAGCAGCAACTTGAAGGAGCAAAAAAGAAACTCCAGAGAGTTCCATGGCCAGGCCGTGGAATGATCCACAGCCGTGGAATTCAAGCTGAAGCAAAATTGTCCTATGGCAGAGAGATCCATGGCCAGCCCGTGGAATGATCCACGGCCGTGGATCGCAGTACGCATCAGTTTTTAAGTTTTATTTTTTTACTTCTTTTGGGGCCTTTTAGCCAATTAAAACCTTAGGGGTATAAATACATGTTCTGAATACAGTTTTGGGGGTTCCAATTTGGTTTTGAAGGAGGCACATTTGGAGGCTCTTGATCTTCATCTTCCTCTTCTCTTCTTCCATCGCTACGGGTTTGGATGTTCTTGAATATGATTTCTTGTTTCTTTTTCTCCATGTCTGAGTAGTTTCTTTGTTTCTAGGAATAGGCAATGCCCTTTGATACATTGATGATGATTAATTGACTTTGTTTCCCTTTTTATTAATCTTGAATGTTTTTTGATTTAATGCTTATTGCGCTTATTCATGTGAATTTGCTGGCCACATATTTGCATCTCATAGATATCTAGGGACATACTATGAGGTGAACCTAGGTGTTAGAACTATAAGAATTGAACTTAAGGTCTAAATCACGAGAGTAGGTTTAGCCTTTCGAGGATTCAATGAATTACCATAAAGCGTAATGGGTTTAATTTAAATTCAATTATCACGAGAGTAGGAATTGGTTTAATTGGGCACGGTTCTTGTCTCTTGAGAAAGAATATTAACTAATTTAGGGTAATTCATCTTCAATTAAATTTCAATTTTAATAAAAAAGGGTTGTCAATTAAGATTTATCTTGTATCATTGTGGTTATCCCAATCTTGGAAGCTTTCTTGAATTTGAAAAATATTTCTTAATAACTTGCTGTTTTTGTTCTTAATTTTGCACTCTAGTATTTATTTATTTAATTGCTTGGTTACTAAGATCTCATCAAACAACGATTATATTTTCTTTGTTTAATTTAATTGAATTAATTAATTAATTGGTATTCATAGACACAGTCCCTGTGGATTCAATCTTTTTATTACTTGACGATGAAACTATAACTTGCGGATTTCACACATCAAGTTTTTGGTGCCATTGTCGGGGATTGTGTTTTTCTTGAATATCAATTTAATTTTTAATTTAATTATTTTAAACATTTTTTCTTTTTATCATATTCTTATGTTCTTGATTTCTCTTTGACTCTCTGTAGGTTTCTATTGTTTATGCAAAGTACTAGACGTTCTGGGACTCTTATTGAAGCAGATCCTGAAATTGAAAGAACTTTTCATAGAAAGAGAAGACAACGAAGGCAAATAGTAAGAGAAATACCTGAACCAACACTTGTCATGGCTGAAGCTGAGGATAATAGACCGCTAAAAGAGTATACAGCCCCTAATGCTCGGGGTCTGCGATTTGGAATTGCTTGGCCAGACATTGAAGCTAGGCACTTCACCATACCTCTTACCTTACTTTCTATGATAAGGCAGAACGAGTTTGGAGGATTGCCATCAGAGGACCCGAATGATCATGTGGATATGTTCTTGGAGTTATGTGAGACCCTCAAGATTGAAGGCGCCTCTATTGATGCTATTCGTCTTCACCTGTTTCCATTATCATTGAGAGATAGAGCTAGAGCTTGGTTGAAGTCTGTTCCTGCTGAGACGATAACTACTTGGGACCAATTGGAGCAAGTTTTATTGGACAAATTCTTTCTACCTTCCAAGACTGCTCATCTTAGGACCCAAATCACAAGCTTCGTTCAGAAAGATGGAGAGTCATTGTCAGAAGCTTGGGACAGATATAAGGCTTTGCTGGAAGCCTACCCATACCACGAGTTAGAGAAATAGTTAATCGTCCACACCTTCTACAATGGTCTAAAATATTCTTTGAAGGTGTCTCTTGACTCCGCAGCTGGTAGAGCTTTGATGAACAAAAGGCTTATAGAAGCTTATGAGATCATTAAGAGTTTTGCTGCAAATAATCACCAATGGGCAAATGAAAGAGGTCATAACCCGAGAAAACTCTCAGGAGGTAAGTTTGAGGTAGACAGTATTGATTTAATTATGTCAAAATTGATTCTTTGAATAAACGTTTTGACATGCTTGAGAAAGCTCATGTTAATTGCATAGGTACTTCTAACAATTTTTGTGAGATTTGTGGAGCACATGGACACATAGGTGTCGAATGCCAAGTTGGAATTGGCTCCTCACAAGGTGCACCGGTGGAGCAAGTGGAATCATGCCACAATTTCCATGACTTTAACCAAAATAGGAAGAATGATCTGTATTCTCAAACTTACAACCCTGGTTGGAGGTCACATCCTAACTTCTCTTATCGGAATAGTCAGTACCAAGCTAGGCAAGGTAATGCTAAACCCTCTTCTGGACTCCAACAGGTACAAAAATCTAGACTTGAGTCTCTTCTTGAGAATTTTGTTGAGAGTCAGTCTAAGCAAAATGAGGAGTTTAGGCACCATGGGCAAGTTGTGACAGAGGCCATTAAAGAGTTGTCAGCTAAGGTTAACAATTTGGCCATTCATAATAAAATGTTGGAAACCCAGATTGCCCAACAAGCAAGCACTTCACATAGGCAACAGGGTAAGTTTCCTAGTCAACCTGAAATAAATCCAGGTAATGAACACTGTAAGGCTGTGAGTTTGAGAAGTGGAAAGCAATTAGAGGATCCCAAGGGTAACAGGGAGAGTGACAATGATAAGGGGAATGAGGAAAAAGAGACTAAGACACAGCCCTTAGAAGAGGAAACTAATGAGAAGGTGTCTAAGTATATACCCCCTGAACCATACCAACCCCCGGTTCCCTTCCCTCAAAGATTGGCTAAGGCCAAGTTAGATAGGCAGTTTGGGAAGTTCCTAGAGGTCCTTAAGAAATTGTACATTTACGTACCCTTCACTGAGGCATTGAAACAAATGCCTACCTATGCTAAATTTCTTAAGGACATTTTGTCTAATAAGAGGAAGCTAGAAGAATATGAGACAGTAGCTTTAACTGAGGAGTGTAGTGCTTTAATTCAAAATAAGTTACCTCCTATGCTAAAAGATCCAGGTAGCTTCTCTATTCTTTGTTTGATTAGTAACACAAATTTTGATAAAGCTTTGTGTGATTTGGGGGCTAGTGTTAGTCTTATGCCCCTTTCGGTGTGTAAGAAGTTGGAGGTGGGTGAGCTAAAATCCACAACTATCTCACTTTAATTGGTGAATCGGTCTGTCAAGTACCCCGTAGGCATCTTGGAGGATGTTCCTATTAGAGTGGGTAAGTTTTACATGCTAGTGGATTTTGTTGTGCTTGACATGGAAGCTGATACTAAAATGCCGATTATACTTGGGCGTCCATTCCTTGCCACTGGAAGAGTGATCATTGATGTCTATGAAGGAAAATTAACTTTGCGATTGAATGATGAGGAAGTAGTTTTTGATGTTTTTAATTCTGAAAATAACTCTAATTCCTTAAATTCATGTAATCGCATAGATGCTACTAAAGTTATGGACAGTGTTATGCTTTCAAGTGTGCAGGAATCAGTGACTGATGCTATGCTAGAAAAGACCTTGCCCAAGGGTACCACAAAATTTGAGAAGTCCAAGCCCTGCAAAAAAGGACCTAAGAAGCAGAATGACAAGTATGTTGAGAAGCGTGGATTTAAACTCGGGGATAAAGTTCTTGTTAACAACTCGTTTCTACATTTCTAGCTTAGTAAGTTATGGTTGAAATGGTCAGGACCATATGAGATTATTCGAGTTTTATCCTATGGTGTGCTTGAGGTGAAGAAAAAAGGCCATGAGTCTTTCATGATAAATGGCCAAAACACTTTGAAGGAGTGGGGACTAAGCACTACTCCGTTGACATTACCTGAGCACAGAAACCAGACCAAAGTTGAGCTAATGACTTTAAACAAGCGCTTCTTAGGAGGCAACCCAAGTTTCTTTATTTTTTTTCTTTTAATTTCTTCTTTTTCTTTTGATTTTGTGTGTTGGATTGCTGGTTTGATCTTTATCTCATGGATCTTGTTTAGGTTTGACCCCTTTTTGAAGCTCAAATTAGAAGGAGAGTGAAGTCAGAAAGGCCTTGGAGGGTACAGTTCAGAGCATGGCAAGCGTGGTCCAGGCCATCCATAGTTGGCATCTGAGTCAGCACCCTTTTCCACCACCACAGTGAGTCCTTTTCTTTTCTCCCTTCTCTAGTTATAGATTTTTACATTGGGGGCAATGTAAGTTCTAAGCTTGGGAGGGAGTATTTTCATTTTTATATTAGATAATTAGTTTCATGCATTTTCATGTCTCATTTTGCATTGCATCTTCATGTTGTATTTTCACACCATCATATCTCTCAACTTTTTTGGTTGAACTTGTGCCCCTCTCTTTTGAGGATTTTGAGATGGTATTGATTTGGAACCCAATTTGTTGATTCTTGTGGTAGGCAATAGGCATTGTTTTAATTGATAGTAGAGGTGATCTCTTGATAGTTGATAATTAGCATATGTTCTCTGAATTTGTGCTTCTCATTGATTTTTGAACCTCTAAATGTGAGTTTTAAGCCTATATAGGATTTATGCACTATATGATTCTTGCTCTCATTCTTTGTGTTGAGTCATAATTCCTCATTGATTTTGTGCTCTAGAACTTGATTTGAAACCATTTTGAGGCAAAATTTTTGTTTGCATACTGAAATGTGATTAAGGCATCTTAGGTATTTTTCTGACCTTCTAAAATAATTGTCACACTTTCATCCACTAGTTGCCCATTTTGAGCCTATTACATAATTATTTTTCTTGATGCATATGATGATATATTGTCGGTAATCATTTAGAATATTAAATGGCGCAAATTGAGTTTGAAAGTTGTGTTGGAAATCATATGTTTTTAACCTTTCTCTTTCTCAAATGAAAAAAGAAAAGAAAAAAATATAAAGGGAAAGGAAAAAAAAAGCAAATAAAAGAAAATCATGAGATGAAAGTTTGAAAAAGAAGAGAAAGAGAAGAAGGAAAAGAAAGGGAAAAAATGCTTGGAAATGTGGAGTTATTCTCTTGATTGAAAAATGTTTTGCTCCATTTATGTTCTAGTGGATTTCTTGTGCTTATTGAAAATTTGTTAGCCCTTTGTGCATACCTTTCTTTCTTTACCCTACCTAACATTATTCCCATGGCCCCATTACAACCCTTGAAAGACCTTTTGATTCTTGCATGCATACAAATTGTTAGTGGAAATTTGATTTCTTATCAAGCTTATAGAAGTGCTTTTTCTTTGAGGAATCTTGAGCGCATTGTCTTCACCCTTAAACACTTTGAGTGAGGTTAGTAGAGTGAACCCAATTTAGCGAGGAGCATGATTTCTGAGAACTTTAGCCTGTAATTGGACTTGATTTTGATTACCTCTCTAATTCTTGGTTTGCTTTTGCCTATTACTTGGTTGGATGTTTTCTCAGGTTCCTTATTCATTATTGTCTCTTGATCCCACTTCTTGGTTTGACATTAATTATTGCTTGGGGACAAGCAAAATCTTAAGCTTGGGGGGATTTGATATTTGTGAAATAATATTATATTTTGTTCTTGTTTTGCATGCATTTTTAGGTATTTTAGGCATTTTAGTTTCTCTTTCTATTTGTTTTTCCTTTAGTTTGGATAATTGCGGTGTTTGTGGTGTTGTTGTGTAGGATTGGTGCTCAATTGGCCTTGAAATGAATGGAAAGCTGGCATGATTGAAGTTGGAGCTTTACGGATAGCAAAAAGGTGCAAAAAGCTCACTCCAGAGAGATCCACGGCCTGCCTGTGGAATTCCCCATGGCCATGGATCGAGCAGCAACTTGAAGGAGCAAAAAAGAAACTCCAGAGAGTTCCACAGCCAGGCCGTGGAATTCAAGCTAAAGCAAAATTGTCCTATGGCAGAGAGATCCACGGCCAGCCAATGGAATGATCCATGGCCGTGGATCGCAGTACGCATCAGTTTTTAAGTTTTATTTTTTATTTCTTTTGGAGCCTTTTAGCCAATTAAAACCCTAGGGGTATAAATACATGTTCTGAATACAGTTTTGGGGGTTCCAATTTGGTTTTGAAGGAGGCACGTTTGGAGGCTCTTGATCTTCATCTTCCTCTTCTCTTCTTCCATCGCTACGAGTTTGGATGTTCTTGAATATGATTTCTTGTTTCTTCTTCTCCATGTCTGAGTAGTTTCTTTGTTTCTAGGATTGGGCAATGCCCTTTGATACATTGATGATGATTAATTGACTTTGTTTCCCCTTTTATTAATCTTGAATGTTCTTTGATTCAATGCTTATTGTGCTGATTCATGTGAATTTGCTGGCCACATATTTGCATCTCAAAGATATCTAGGGATGTACTAAGAGGTGAACCTAGGTGTTGGAACCATAAGAATTGAACTTAAGGTCTAAATCACGAGAGTAGGTTTAGCCTTTCGAGGATTCAATGAATTACTATAAAGCGTAATAGGTTTAATTTAAATTCAATTACCACGAGAGTAGGAATTAGTTTAATTAGGCATGGTTCTTGTCTCTTGAGAAAGAACATTAACTAATTTAGGGTAATTCATCTTCAATTGAATTTCAATTTTAATAAATGAGTTGCAAATTAGGATTTGTCTTGTATCATTGTGGTTACCCTAATCTTGGAAGCTTTCTTGAATCTGAAAAACCTTTCTTAATAACTTGCTGTTTTTGTTCTTAATTTTACACTCTAGTATTTATTTATTTAATTGCTTGGTTACTAAGATCTCATCAATCAACGATTATATTTTCTTTGTTTAATTTAATTTAATTAATTAATTAATTGGTATTCATAGACACAGTCCCTGTGGATTCGATCTTTTTATTACTTGACGACGAAACCGTACACTTGCTGATTTTACACATCAAGGCCTGAAAAGTTCTCTAATAATTAACATCCTATAAACTTTGTTTATAGTTTTCCAGTGATCTGATTCGTGTTTCACATTATTTGGCTAATAAATTGCTATTAAGCATCATATCTTATTTTTGTAGGATATTACTACTTCTTCAAAATAGGAGGATTGCAAGCCATTGTGTTAGATTCCATGTTTAAATTATATAAAGATCCCCACTTTATAAGAATGTCTGAATATATCTGGTATATGTATGTGTGTGAATTAGGTTGGTTAATCTTGCTGCTGTTTTGCAATAACTTAACTTGATTTTAGTAATCATGAGTGTACTTATTCAATGATATTTGCATATGCTATTGGTCTCCCTGTGTTTTTATATTAGATTTGGTGTTCATATATATTATTATTTTAATTATTTCTATTATGTATTGGTGAATATATACTTGATTCAGACTTGTGTCCACAAGAGTATGGTGGTACGTACATCCCTTAGCTGAATCTCACATGTGTTCCAACTTGACCAAATTCTCCATCTTATTTGATACAATTTCTCATGTTTATGTGGCCAAAGGTGCGTCGACCTAAATGTCTTAAACCATAAATTAATTCAAATTGTAAATACACGAGTTTGGATTTATCTCTATTTTGTTTTAAATTTAAGTCAGATTGGATGTTTCTCTTCTAAGTTCTAACTTATAAATTGCATTTAAGAAACCACAAAATGGAGGCTTTTTATTCTTATACCTTTGTCAAGTCCTATAGAGAGGGCTGAGTTCTGAAGTGTGACACACTGGCTTGTATCTACAAAAGGAACAATAATGTTTTGAGAGCATAAAGTTATTAGAGTCAATGCTTTTTCCTTTTCACTTTTGTAAAAAGGCCATTCTATTTATCATTTGAAAAAAAAAATCCTGAATGAATATTTGTAATAGATTGAGAATAAACCCTAGTGGCAAAGCAAAAGGGAAACCCTTTACCTGAGAGTTGAGAATAAACCTAAGGTCAAAACCTTCAAAATCATCAAAACATATCAGAATATCAAAACTTTATAGTACCATTAATTAAGGGTACTATGTGCATCCAATTTCAATACTAACTTTTGTTAGTCTAAGGTAGCTAAGTAGGTAAAGGGGGTGCCGTTTGATTTAACTAGGGTTTGGTCAAGGTTTTTGCCATCTAACACCAGACACAAGTAAGTAAGCTGTGTTTAGTTAGCTAGGAAGTCTATATTGTTGTTGTTAAAGAGAAGGAGCACTAGTAGAGAAATGTAGAAAAATGAAAATGGGTAAGAGAACACTACTACTAATTTCATTCAGCTGCTGAATATAAATACAAAAGAGCATGATTACATAGTTGTTGTGGTCTGAATCAAGTTAAACAACTATTACACATTAACTTGTCAAAACATCCACTAAAAGACATGGATTATTATTTAATGAGCATTGTGTTGTTGTAGGCTTTATTATGCTAAAATTAGGATTGGAACACCTTCAAAAGATTATTATTTAATGAGCATTGTCGGGCATTATGTGATTATGTGATCCATGAAGCATATATTATTATGTCATTATGTGATCATTAGATTGTATTTGTATGTATCGGCAAAAGGGAAAAAAGATTAAAAAAAAAACCATTCCTTAACCAAAGACTTGATTTGCATATGTCATTATTTGACATGCTGTTTCGTGCTTCAATATTAATGCACATTTGTTGGGCTAACATTTTGTATTTGCTTGAGCTTTTAAACAACTGGTGCTGTGATGATGTGTCAAAGTTGAATTGGTTTAAATCCTTAATGCAAGTCTTGGATTTGTACTTTGGGACTTTTATTTTTGCTCATAGATTATTTTCTGTAGAGCATAATATAATATAGAGTTTTGGCTCTGTATTCAATCAGCCCATGTGTTGTGACAATTTTTTACCTTGCTGTTTCAAAGTTAAGCTATTGCTAATACTTTTTCCATTCTCTTCCTTGGTTTGTTAGGAATATGTGAAGACCAAGCATCCTCAACTTTACTACGAGTCAAAATTTTATGTGCTTCTTCAAGGGGGAAGTGATTTTTGGTTCTTTCCTTTTTCTCCCTTATTTATACTTCTCTAATTTCTTTTCTTGCAGGAAAGACATGCATTTGCTTACCTTACTGTCATGAAGTAAAATTAGTAGTCTATGAGCTTGTCAGATTAGTGTGTTCTTTTTTCTTTTCTTTTTTTAAAGCTGGTATACCCCATTTAAAATGGTTTGGAGTTGAGGGTGACTACAATGTCATGGTAATTGACCTTTTTGGACCCAGTCTTGAAGACTTGTTTAACTATTGCAATAGGAAATTATCTGTGAAAACAGTTTTGATGCTTGCAGATTAGCTAGTAAGTATGACTTTAATTTTAAGAAAACTATACTTTTAACAGACATCAGCTGTATTTTTACTCTTTCCCTCAATTTGGTTTGCGTAGATAAATAGAGATGAGTACATGCATTCCCAGGGTTTTCTGCACCGTGATATAAAGCCTGACAGCTTTTTAATGGGTTTAGGCCGCAAGGCAAATCAGGTATCTTGTGTTTCCAACATTTATTTGAATTCAGCCTTATCTGTTTGGGTGTTTATGCATGACTTACTCCTCACTTGTATTCTGAACTATTATCAGTTGTGATTTAAGAATATGACCAAAACTTTCATTAAGATTAGTGGATATATGGAGACTTCGATGTTGTAAATTCCTAATGATCTGTTGTGTTTTGTAGCAACAATATAGGTATTTTTAGTATAAAAAATTTGAATGTTGTAAATAAGCTTACTTTTTTTTCCTTGATACTTTATCATGCCCAATAAAACCTGTATAACATGGCCTTTATATTAAGATTATTTAATTAATCATACTTGCATTATATTACTTACGTATTTCTATTCTTCAAGAGACCATATTTAGAATTAGTTAATTTCTATTTCCCTCAATGTGTGTGTATGTCTTTTTTTAGTTCTTAATTATACATACCTTTCAGTGAGTTTTCTAATAACTTATGATTTAGTAAATTGTGTGGATTTACTTTTGGAAGCAAAACAAAATAGATGTTTCATGTTTGAAGTTTAATTTGAACTGATTAGGACATACACTAAAATCAAGCTTTGTCATATAATATTAGTTACGCACAAAGATTTATGCCTCTGTATTGGCCTTCATAATGTACTATTTCCATTTCATGTTTATATCATTGGTTAGAAGTAACTATTATATTTAAGTTAGGAATTTGGTGGCTTTTACTTTTTTCTTTCTTTCTTTCTTTTTTATGGCTGCTGTGACTGGGATTAGCGAGGGAATAGTAAGGGAAATTAGCGAGAGATTAGCGAGGGATTTTGGTTGTGCTAGATCCAAAACTGGTACGAATTTCTAAACTATAGCGACGAAATAACGATAAAATTTTCCTCGCTGATTTGCAAGGGAATACAGGTGCCATATTTTTTAAAAATTTCCAATGGGTTAGTGATAGATTAGCAAGGGAATTCCGGTTGCTACATGTATTTAGCAACAAATTAGCAAGGGAATACATTCCGTCGCTACTTAGCGATGAAAATAAACTGACGAACGTGTCCCTTGCTAATCCCTCACAAAACGTCTCTTGCTAATCCCTCGCGAAGGATTAGCGAGGGACATTTCCGTCGCTAATTTGTAAATTTCTTATAGTGTGATGAAATTTTGTAAAGGATAGAAAAAGAAGGCCAGTCTTCATTTTCAAATCATCATTGCTTATTTTCAAAAATTTAATTTCGAGATAAAAAGATAGTGCACACCAAGTGATTACTTATTTGCTCCCTTTGTTTTTTTTTTCTTCCTTATTCTTTTTTCTCTTTTTCCAATTTCTTGGTGAATTCTTCCTTGATCTTCAGGGACATATCAAGATGCATCCTACCTAACTTCTGCTTCTTTGCCTCAACATTCGAATATAGTGGGATTTTATGTGATGCTATCTCTGGATCTAATCCAGGTACATCCTAATCATTTCTTCATGCTCAGGGTTTTTCACCATTTTCAAATTTTTTTTTTCTCTTCCTTTGTTCCCTTGTTGATCGCCTCTATTACCTCGCCATTCAAGTCAAATCCTTTCTCTAAATATTCTAATAACTTTGCAAAAAATTTTAACAAGTTCTTCCTTTTTACCAAATCCAAAGTCTTCTTCATTAAACATCGTAAGGGAATCAATTGATAAGTTTTCGAGGTTCCTTTCATGAGGCAAACTTTCTACAAGACCCAAATCCCTAGAAAGTAGTTTGTGGGGAGTTGGAAAGGTAAAATAGAGTAAAAATGACAAAGCAAGAATTATATGAATGGATCAACAACAAGATATTATATAGAAATGTAAAAAGAAAACTGGTAAATGTGAAAGGACAAGCCAAAAGTGCAACAAGGAGGAATAATGAATGTTCATGCAAATTCATTTAGTTAATGTCTCAAATAAGATAAATATAAGCTCAAAACATCTGCTTAGTGCAATATAACTAGACAATTACTTGGAAACAATCGCATCAATCATTAGTTCAGATTGCTAGTTCTTCAGTGGCTCCTTATCAATAAAAACACGTATTACCCTCATCTACTCTTCTATTTTCTTCATGCTCTCTTCCTTCATCTTGTCTTTATTGGTCATGGTGTGACTATTCCCAAAGTGAGGCATTGTTGGCTGCCTTGGAATGGATACATAAAGCTATTCCCTGGGAAGTCCAGCATAACCGGGAATTTTATTATGACCACCTTCCAATGCGCAATACCCCTCCCCAATAGGAATGACTATTGATGTTGTTTGATATGGTTGCTCATGAAAGTTAATCATCCCCACAATGATGCCCGAGGTTACAGTCGAGAATGTCAGGGTTATTATCATGGAGGGGATTGGTGGCACACTCCCATTTGCACCACTATTTTCACTGAATAAGCTAAGAGACTCCCTCATATTTTGTAGTATTGCTTCTAACCTTGCTTAGGTCTCAAACATCTCATTCATCTGCCTTGTCATTTCATCAACATCCCTACTCAAATTTCTTCCTGCCTCAGGATTACTAGCAGTCATTCTAGTCTGAGATCTAGTATTGTGAACTCGAGTTTGATTAGTCTTTTCTTTCCTAGGCCGCACAATGGTTCTTGAACCAGTTTGATTTATCAAAACAAATTAACATTAAATAAAGAATGAGATGAAATGAATGAGATGCATGAGATGCATAATATGAAATGAATGAACTTTATCATGAAAACATTTTCTCTTCTTTCTTTTTTAAAAAAAAAATGCTAGGAAATGCCATGAAAATGCAAGATGATGTATCCTTTTTTTTAGAATGCTAGGAATGCCATGAAAATACATGATGTATTATTTTTTTTTTAGAATGCGAGATGATGTATCTTTTTTTTTATAAGAATGCTAGGAATGCCATGACAATGCAAGATGATGTTTTTTTTTTTTTTTAAGAATGCTAGGAATGCCATGAAAATGTAAAATGATGTATTTTTTTCTTTTTTTGGGATTTTTTTATTTTTTTTAAAAGAATGCTAGGAATGAAAATACAAGATGATGTATCTTTTTCTTCTTTTTATGTTGATTTTTTTTAAAAAAAAATGCAAGAACGAATGACATGAGGAATAGATAGATAAAGAATAATTTTTTTTTTTTAAAAATGCAAGAATGAATGAGATGAGGATTATATAGATAAAGAAGAGTTTTTTTTGCTATGAATGAAAATGCAAGATGGTGTATCTTTTTCTTTTTTTTTATGTTGAATTTTTTTAAAGAAAAATGCAAGAATGAATGATATGAGAAATGGATAGATAAAGAAAAAGTACACTCCCTTTGTGTCCCAGTTAGGTGGAACCTAAGGGTTGAATTTCCTTAAGGTCATGACTCTAATTTTGGTGGTCATTATGTTCAATCCATCAGTGTAAGGTTTTTCAGGATAGATCTAAACTTCTAAAAAGTCATGGTCCCTAGATTTCCCCAATCTCGAAAAACAAGAACTCAATTCATGAATGAATCACAAGTAGGGATAAACCCTCTCAATATGACTAGTCCATGATACTGGTAACAATTTGAGTGGTGTCTTAACAAATGTCAAGTGAGCATAAAGCCCCTCAATAACAAAAGTTGAGACCCCTCCTATTCCTTGGGTTTGCACAGACTCAAGTATAGAGCCCAAAAAGTGTGTGAGGTAAGTGAAAGTGACGTGTGTGAGGGTGCATACAAACCTGTACAAAAATTTAAAAAGATAAAACTACCCCCCAACCTGCAAAAACATACATACAACAGCTAGCTAGCAATCATTTACCATAGAGTATCAACAATTAAGCACAAAATATTAAAAAATACACAAATAAATCATGTCAAAATACACAGAATAATGCTATCAAATATTTACATAAAAGTACTAAATAAAATCTATTTACGAACAAATAAGAAAACAAGAACAAAGACAAAAGGGATAAAATAAATAAACAGAGATTATTAATAATTTGCATAACTAACAACAATAGGTCTGACTCTCCAAGTATCCCTAGTAGAGTCGCCATCTATCGAGATTAAGATCTACGATGGGAACGGCGAACAAAAATGATAAAAATGAAAAATAGAGTTGCCACCAATTTTATTTGAATTAAGAGAAATTAGAAAACATTTTCCTAGAAAATAGTCTTCGAAACCAGATTAGATTCGGGAGTTAGTTATGTATAGGGAAGGGTAGAAACTTAATCCTACATCACCCCTAACACATCCGTCTTGAGACAGTACCTTAAGTTAGTTGTGGAAAACTTGATAATCTCAAAATATATTTATTTTACCTCTTTGGTTAAAAGACAAACTAAAAAGACAACTAATTTGTGAAAATTTAATTTTTGGCTTGACGGAATAGGAGTTCCACTCCTACGTATCCCCGGGTGCAATAAGAACCTCAAAGTCACGTCGTTCTTTAGAAAATTAGTGCGGCTTGGTTAATTTTAATTATGAAAAGAATTTTTTTGAAAAAAAGAATTTTGTTTGAAAACAAATCCCTTCTTGGACAAGGTTCAGGTTAGCACCAAGCTACTCAATAAACACTTATGATCTAAACGACACTGAAGATAGCATCAATTATTCAATCATTATCATTAGTCATTGTGTTTATTAAAAGATTTTTTAAAAAAAATCATAATAATAATTTTTTTTTTTTGTAAAATGGGATAAAAGAATTTTTTTATCATTTTTCAAGAAAAGACATTATTTAACAATAATTTTTTTATATTTAAGAGAATTAGATTAACTTTTAATGAAAAAAAAATAGAATTTTAAAAAACAAATACAACACAGAGCAAGGCTTACGAAGGGGGGCTCTGGTCTAAAATGGTTGAAGGTGGCTTGGACGGTGGTGGCTAGGTGTGGCTGGGTGCGGTTCTATTTTGGTGCGTGGAGGACAACTTTAGGAGATGGGATTGGAGCCGAGTTGGGATCTCAGTGATGGTGGCATGGTGGAGCAGACGACAACACGAAGGCACGGTGGTGTGCGCAGGGTGGTTGTGCGACGGTGGCCTCGGGTTGCTGCTATGTTGAGTGGCTGTGCTAGACAGTGCGACGGCAGAGGATCCAGGTTCGTGTGCTGCTCGTCAAGATCTAAGTTTTGCAGGGTGGAGGCACGACGCTGAGCGACGGTAGCTGCTAAGCAGATGCGTGGATCGCAGTGTTGTTGGGTGGATCGAGGTGGTGGTTCTGGTTTGTGCGCAGATCTGAGTTGTAGGGGTGGAGGCATAACATGGTGATAATAGAGGAAAACATAGGTTGATGGAGGCTACGCGTGGACAGCCAGCCGTGGTGCTGCTTTGCGAATTTGGCAGCAAAGGCACGGTGGGGATGGCAACTATAGGTCTAGTTCTAGGGCACACGGTGACTGGTGGTCCTGGCTTGGGATTAGAACGGGTTAGGTCATTGATGGGGCTAGGACGTGGTTATGTTTTGTGGATGGTTGTAGGCCATGGTGATTGGTTCGTGCATATGGGGTGGCTTGTGTTTGGTGGATAGGGGCTGTTATAGTGGAGCTTTACGGTATGTTGATGGAGGTTGAAGGTTGGGTGGTGGTGCTTGAGGTGAGTCACGGTTTGGGTGGATGTGGTAGGAGATAAAGGAGGTCGTTATGGAAGCTTCACAGTGGTGGCTTGGTTAGATGTGGAGTGTGTTGATGATGAAGGTGAGGTGAGGTGGTAAAATGAGGATGATGAATGTGGGGAAGGAGAATGGAAGGAACAAAAATTTATTAGGGTATTTTTCGTGATAGCTATAGGCAGAGAAAGTGTCTGAACTCGTGCGTAAATTTGTGTGTGTGTATTTGTGTGTTATGGATTTTTATAAGAGGAAATTAGGTTTTGAAGAGCGATGGTGGCTAGGGTTTGGGATGGGTCTGATGGTGGCTGCTAGGGTTTCTTTGGGTGTTAAGTGACATATGGGTTATGAGATGGATAATGGGTCGATGAGTTATGTTATGAGATAGTGTGTTTATGCAAGAAAGTTAGGTCATTTTTATTATCTTTATGTTTGTTTCTTTTTTCTTTTTTCTTTTTTTATTTTTTATTTATTATTATTATTTTGATATTTTTTTAAACAAAAAGTGTTAATGCCCCGAACAAAATTGGGGGTTCACAATTGTTCCTCTTTATTTGTTTCTTACGAGATAAAAAGAATAATCACAGTTTTTCATTTCATCATTGTAAGGAATGAGTAAAGGCATGAACTCAAATTTTGTTCGGGAATGCATAAGATGAAACAAAAATGAAAAATAAATGCAAAACAATGTGAGAACAAAATGCGAAGAGTTGATGCGCTCAAAAGTAAATGACAGAAATTTAAATGCAGGGAGCTTCTACGCTCAAAAGTAAATGATAGGAAAAGTAAATGCAGGGAGCTGATGCACTCAAAAGTAAATGACAGAAATTTAAAATGCTGAGAGTCGATGTGCTCAAAAGTAAATTATAGGAATTTAAAATACAAGGAGTCGATGCATTCTAATGTAAATGACAGGAGCAGATTAACTCAAAATTAAATAATAGGAATTTAAAATGGATGGAGCTGATATGCTCAAAAGTAAATGACAAGAATTTAAAATGCATGGAGCCGATGCTCTCAAAAGAATTTAAAATGCAGGGAGCCGATGCGCTTAAAATAATTGACAAAAATTTAAAATGCATGGAGCTGATACGCTCCAAAGAATTTAAAATGAAAGGAGCCAATGTGCTCAAAAGTAAAAGACATGAAATTTAAAATGCATGGAGTTGATGCACTTAAAAGAATTTAAAAATACAAGGAGCTAATGCATTTAAAAGTAAATGACTTGAATATAAAATGCAAGGAGCCGATGTGCTCAAATGAATGACATGAAACCATTTGTGCTAGTTAGACATGGACTTAAAATCTTTTTCTTCTCTCTTTTTTTTTCGCTCTCTCTCTTTTCTTTATTTTTCCCTTTTCTTAAAAATCATTTGAACCAATGACAACTCTATAAAGTTTTGACCAATCAAACCATTGTTCACGTGCTTTTCTTCATTAGATCCTTCAGTTGGGTTGGAATCCTCTTGACTTGCTCATTTCCCTTGTTTAATTTTTTTTACCTCGACCCCTCCTTTTCTTCTTGGCAACAAAAGTTTATGTGACTAGCATGGTAATAATTTCTAGCAAATGCCGCATTGTAATATGTGCTTTGAGCTACTGAGATCTTTTAGTCTAACTCAATCATTGAAGGATTGTTGTTAGAATTGTCAAATCAATATGTTGACCTTAAATTTATCTTATTTGAGACATAACTTAATGAGTAAACATGCATTCATGAATGGACAGAAATTTGTTGAATGAACAAACTTCCTTTCATTACTTTAGTAATCTAATCGTACATGAACTTTTGGTAAGGCACATACTTGGAAAATGAAAATGTAGAAACAAAATAAAGATGCAAGTA
This sequence comes from Ormosia semicastrata, assembly GCA_029884595.1. Taxonomy (NCBI): domain Eukaryota; kingdom Viridiplantae; phylum Streptophyta; class Magnoliopsida; order Fabales; family Fabaceae; genus Ormosia; species Ormosia semicastrata. The sequence continues at coordinate 96,552,478 of JAQQTO010000063.1, read as the reverse complement.
TTTTAAAAAATTTTGCCCCAGTGTTGGTTCCTTGTCCCTCATCTAATTGATTCACTGCAACTACTTGATAACTCAATCGTTGTCTCTATTGCTACTTCCTTCAACACATCTTCTCCTTAATCTTTCAGAAATTTTGCCCCAGTATAGCCAATTGAATACAAACAAAATTACCTCTATGTAGCCAATTGAACACAAATAAAATTGCCCCGATTTGGTGAACCCTTCAAGGAGTTTCAGGCCATCATTCATTGAGATTTTTCCTATTCATTTGCCCTAATTTATGCTTAGGCCGCCCTTTCGAGTTTTCAACCTAATGAACTTTTTATTTTCTTTCTTTTCTTTTTTCTTCTTCTTTTTTTTAGGAGCAAGGAATTGAAAACTCGGAAGAGCATGAACCTTTTGTCTCAAAATTAAAGTTAATGAAAATGACAGCAACCCTTCATTAATCGGAATGGACTTTTTGAGGCTTGTAATGTGGCCAAGGTTAAAGATTATGAAAGGATGGATATAAGGTTCAAACAAGTGTTTAAGGGTTGAATAGGACCAAGGATCTTTAGTAAGCTTTGTCAATTGCCTTTGGTATTATCAAGAGCACTAACACTTTTAGCTCACTTTTGTATTCTCTTCCTTTTTTCGCTTCATCATTTGCTTTTGTTACGAGCCATTTCATTTTTCATAATTTTTTTTCTTCTTTCCCCATTTTTTCACAAAAATCAACATTTTTTACTTTATGCTAACCCCCAATGTAGGAATGATCCTTGTCCAAGGTTCTTTAAAGAATTTTTTCAAGCTCAAAATAGGGTAACCAGGGATAATAAAGATGATGAAATTTTGTAAAGGATAGAGAAAGATGACCAATCTTCATTTTCAAATCATGATTGCTTATTTTTAAAACTTTAATTTTGAGACAAAAAGATAGTGCACACCAAGTGATTACTTATTTGCTCCTTTTGTTATGTTTTTCTTCCTTCTTCTTTTTTTTCTTCTTCCAACTGCTTGGTGTCTTCTCCCTTGATCTTCAGGGACATATCAAGATGCATCCTCCTTAACTTTTACTTTTTTGCCTCAACATTCTGATAAAGTGGGATTTTATGTCATGTTATCTCCGAATATAGGATTTTATGTGATGTTATCTCTGGATATAATCTAGGCACATCCTAATCATTTCTTCACACTCAAGGTTTTTCACCATTTTCAACTATTGTTTCTCTTCCTTTGTTCCCATGTTGATCACCTTTACTACCTCGCCATTCAAGTCAAATCCCTTCTCTGAATATTCTAATAATTTCATAAATTTTTTTCGACAACTTCTTCCTTTTCACCAAATCCAAAGTCTTCTTCATTAAATGTCACAGAGGAATCAATTGATGAGTTTTCGAGGTCCTATTCATGAGGGAAACTTTCTACAAGATTCAAATCCCTGGAAAGTAATTTGTGGGGAGTTGGAAAGGTAAAATAGAGTAAGAATGACAAAGCAAGAATTATATGAATGGACCAACAACAACATATTATATAGAAATGTAAAAAGAAAACTGGAAAATGTGAAAGGACAAGCCAAAAGTGCAACGAGGAGGAATCATAAATGTTCATGCAAATTCATTTAGTTAATGCCTCAAATGAGATAAATATAAGCTCAAAACATCTGCTTTGTGCAGTATAACTAGACAATTACTTGGAAACAATCACATCAATCATTAGTTCGGATTGCTAGTTTTTTAGTGGCTCCTCATCAGTAAAAGGATGGATTGCCTTGATCTACTTTTCTATTTTCTCCATCCACTCTTCCTTCATCTTGTCTTTCTTGGTCATGGTGTGATTATTCTTAGAGTGAGACATTGTTGGCTGCCCTAGAATGGGCATATGAGGCTATTCATAGGTAGGTCCAGCATAATCGAGAATTTCATTATGAACACCTTCCAAGGCATGATACCCCTCCCCAATAGGCATGACTATCGATGTTGTTTAATGTGGTTGCTCATGAAAGTTACTCTTCCCCATAGCGATGCCCGAGGTTACAATCGAGAATGTTAGGGATATTATCATGGAGGAGATCAGTGGCACACTCCCATTTGCACCCCTATTTTCACTGGATAAGTTGAGAGACTCCCTGACATCTTGCAGTATTGCTTCTAACCTTGCTTGGGTCTCAGACATCTTATTCATCTGCCCTGTCATTTTATCAACTTCCCTGCTCAAATTTCTTCCTGCCTCAGGATTACTAGTAACCATTCTAGTCCGAGATCTGGCATTGTAAACTCGGGTTGATTAGTCTCTTCTTTCCTAGGTCGCGCAATGGTTCCTGAGCCAATTTGGTTTATCAAAACAAAATAACATTAAACATAGAATAAGATGAAATGAATGAGATGCATGAGATGCATAAGATGAAATGAATGAACATTGTCATTAAAACATTTTCTCTTCTTTCTTTTTAAAAAAAATGCTAAGAAATGCCATAAAAATGCAAGATGATGTATCTTTTTTATTTAGAATGCTAGGATTGCCATGAAAATACAAGATGATGTATTTTTTTGTTTTTAGAATGCAAGATGATGTATCTTTTTCTTGGAGTATTTTTGTTTTTTTAAAGAATGCTAGGAATGAAAATACAAGGTGATGTATCTTTTTCTTTTTTTTTATGCTGATTTTTTTTAAAAAAAATACAAGAACGAATGACATTATGAATAGATAGATAAAGAAGAATTTAAAAAAAAAATGCAAGAATGAATGACATGAGGAATAGATAGATAAAGAAGAATTTTTCCTTTTTGCTGGAATGAAAATGCAAGATGATGTATCTTTTTTCTTTTTTTAGCTGATTTTTTTTTTAAAAATGTAAGAATGAATGACATGAGAAATGGATAGATAAAGAAGTGTTACCAAGTGGCCTCAAAACTCAAGAAGGGGGTGAATTGAGTTTATAAAAACTTTTGTCAAATCTTTCGAAAAATTCTTGATCACCAATTTTTGTTGAAACGATTAATTAATGAAAATAAATGAATCGATAAGATGGGAAGATAATGCACATCAATGAACCAATTTAAAAAAGAAATATTCAAGTAAGCAAATAAACTAATGAAGAAATGTAAAGAGAAGGGTTTAGAGAATCAAACACAATGGTTTATCTCGGTTCAGCCACCCCTTATGACCTACGTCCAGTCCTCAAGCAATCACTCGAGATTTTTTACTAAATTCCAAGCTTGAATCAGGTGCTTGTAACCTTTACAAATTGGAGCACTCAACACCACCTTGGGATACCTCACCCTTTGTAGCTTGAGCCTCTTCAAACAAGGGATGCCTCAACCTTTACAATTTGGAGAGATACCTCACCCTCTTCTATAGAATAATCAAGGTTGATAGAATGAAACTCTCACAAGAGTAGTTAATACAAATTGAAGCTCTAGAATGCTCTTCAAAGATATCTCATGGATTTTTAGAAAAATAGAGCAAAAATAATTTCAAGGATTGATTCACGTATTAAAGTGTTAGAAAGATGTTTCAAGTTCAAGGTCAGCTATTAATGATGCCCCAACACATGTATATAAGTTATTTTTGATCAAAGGAGCCGTTGGGGGCTTTAATGCCCAGCATTTAATGCATCTAATATAGCCGTTGGGTAATGTCAGACCAGTAGTAATCGATTACACACTACTGGTAATCAATTACATGACTGTTTGAACATGTTCTTGGCTTTCTAGGCAGGATGTAATCACTTACCAACCTTGTGTAATCGATTACATGGCCTCTGCCAGACTTGTAATCAATTACAGCCTCAGTGTAATCGATTACAAGGCTTCTGCCATTCTTGTAATCGATTAAATACTCAATGTAATCGATTATATACTCAATGTAATCGATTACATGCTCAATGTAATCGATTACAAGGCCTCTGTTTAGCTTGTAATCGATTACAACATATGTGTCATCGATTACCTTATCTTTTGAACACATTTTTCAAGCCCAATTAAGTGTATTAGTCAATTCTTACTTATAGAAGCTTGGATTTTGACAAGATTTACATTTAAAATACGAAATCCAAGATTGAAATCAACATAACCTTAAAAAGATGAACTTTAAATTATATGTTGATTTAAAAGGATCTTGAAAAACTATTTGAAGATAATTGAGATACCTTGAGAGTATTTTTCATTGATATTCTAAGACCTATATCTATATACCTCTTGGTTTCCTTCTTTTGATCTTGGTCTTCTTTTTTGATCTTGATATTCTCTTTTGCTTTTGTTAACATCAAAAATTCATTTGATATGCTTCAAGACCTAAGCATTCACATTCTCCCCCTTTTTGATGATGACAAAATAAACATTGAAAAAGAAAGAGAAATATTTGTATTTTTTATTATCAGACATTTAAGCACAACTCTCCCCCGTAATATATGCATGAGATAAAATTTATATGAAAACACAAAGTTCCCCCGTACGCATGCAACATATTTCACTAATCTTTCCCCTGTTGACATTATCAAAAATGACATAAGCTTTCCTCATACAATCAAAGAAAAAATAATGTATAATTATTCCAATAAGATCATAGCAACAATAGATATATATAAATCAGTAAAATAATCAGATGAAAAAGACATTTATACCAAAAGATTCAAAGTCAGATACAAACTTATGAAAGTGATAAGATGTAATGAGTTAAACAAGGTAAAGAAAAATGACGTAAATCCCTTGTCACTCCGTCGCCTCGCTATCATTATCGACGTCAGCTGCCACATCATCCATATCATCGTCATCTGTGGCAAGGTCATCCTCAGAACCTAGGATCTCCTCATCATCATCAAGATGAGTACTAGAAGGACCAGCAAAGGAGAGAGGGGCAAGAGGAGCAATAGGAATAAGAAGAGCAGTAGGAGTAGGAGGAGCAGTAGGAGCTTGCCTTGGTATATATCCCAGTCCTTCCAAAAAAGATCGGATAGAGGCTAACTCTTGATCGGAGTAATTCATCCTCAATTCCAGATTATCCACCTTTTATTCAATGCGATCCATCCCCTTTTTCAAGCTACGAATTTCCTGTAGTAGAAGCTCCATGGTGGCTGTGGGAGGAGGTTGTTGTCCTTTATCTTCATCTTCATCTTTAGGGTCATGAGGAATATGACCATAGATCCCATGGGTAAGGTAGTACCATCTGCCATCTACCTTATTCAGCTCAAGCTTTTGTAATGTGTGTAAGCCTATGGACTGTGGTCCTTTGGAACTCGTGTCCTTTGACTCTTCAGTCAAAGAAATATGGCAGTGTTCCAATATGGCGGTGACAAGCATAGTATATGAAAGGGTAGAGTTCTTCTTCTTCCTAACATTCAACATGTGCTGAATTATATAGTAGGCCTAGTTGATTGGTCTACCTGTGGTCATGGCCCACAATACCACCACATCATCTCTCAGAACTTGGGAGTAATTTCCACCCTTAGGAATTAACCCTCTGGTCACAAGATAATGAAGTACTCTATTTTCCATAGTTAAACCAGTGGCCATCACCCTCTTCCTATCCTTAGGAATGTCGTAGCCAGACCTTGTCAGGGAGGTCAATGCAGCTTATACTCAAAATCATCTCCCTAAGTATCCTCATTTTCATAAAATTTTGTACCATGATGATCAAGCTTAGTCAATCTACACCATGCTTCCCTAGTGACCTTAACTTGTTTCTTCTTTACTTCAAATATCAGGTAATCATTTTCATATCTCAGGTTTGCATAAAATACCCTAACTAGGTTCAGGTAAATATCCTTTTGAATGCTAAAGAAGCCTAGCAAACCTAACATTTCAATCAACCTGAAGTACTCCAAGGGTTCACTTGAGCGAAAGGACTGAGTGAGATAACTGGGAGAGATGAGTTTTCTCAATTGGAAGTTTTTTTAGAATAACTCCGCCTTCTTGGTGGTGGAGAAGTGATGTTGCGTGGAGGAGCACTGGAAGATTGTCCAATATTGGCCCCTGTCCTTGGACGTTTTGTAGGTTGAGAAGATTTAGCCATTAATGGAATTCACGTGGCGTTTGATGGTGGAGGAATTTGGAATGTTGATGAGGAAGAGTGGAAAACATAAGTTAGGGCTTTAGAGGGAGAAAGAGAGCGTGAAGGGAGATGGGGAATGAAGATTGGGGATATTTTGGGTGGAATTGATTAGGGGTTATGATGAAGAGGGGAAATTCGAGTGGTATAGTGGTGAAATAGGATGATTTAACCAAGAAATGAAAGAGAAATTGAAGGTTTGGGAGCGAGGAGAGGAAGAGAAATCATGGAGGAGGAGAGAGAAATGAGATGGTTCAAGTGAAAATTGGTTGTTCCCGCAGTGAAATCCCTTTTAAAACTGCTATGTAATCGATTACAACGGGTGTGTAATCGATTTCCAGCCCTCTATAATTCTTGTAATCGATTACAGATTTGCTGTAATCAATTACCATCTTTCTCGGATCCTTGTAATCGATTACAGGGTTGGTGTAATCGATTACCATCCTTGACAGAGCCTTTGTAATCGATTACAAAGGCTTATAATCAATTACTAGTTTACTAAAACTCAGTTTTTACATTTTAAACAGTAAATGGCTAATCTTAAAACTTTCAAATTAGTTCCAAAATGTCTCAAAGTAATTTGAAACATCATGCAAGCATAAAAACTGATTAGTTCTTGATCTAAAACACATGTTTATGCAAAATTACCACAATTACCAAGAATTAAACCATTTTGACATAATGAGCTTCTTAGTGGACTTTGTCATGATGGAGTACCTGCAAAATAACTTTGGGAAACCTCTGATGCACAAGTTAGTATTGGATTCAAGAATGATTAAGAAACGAAAAATTAACCACGAAAACATCATCATTATGCAGTAAAAACACTTGTTATGTAGTAAAATTGCAAATTATACAGCAACCAAATGCATTATTCAGCAAAAGTGACATATGATGCAGCAAAGTGAATTTGTGCAAAATTTCAGCTTATGCATGATTGATCCAAAATACCAAGTTCATTTCTTATATTGAAGAATGCTTCTTTTGCCTAGGGCTTAGTAAAAATGTCAGCTAGTTGCTTAGTGGTTTCCACAAATTCAAGAATACAATCATATTTTTGAACACGATCCCTAATAAAATGATGTCTTATTTCAATATGCTTTGTTCTTAAGTGCAAAATGGGATTTTTGGACAAATTAATTGTACTAGTATTATCACACCTTATAGGGATGTGATCAAGCTTAAGACTATAGTCTAGAAGTTGTTACTTTATCCAAAGGATTTGAGTACAACAACTTCCAGCTGCAACATATTCAGCTTCAGCTATAGACAATGTCACACAATTTTGTTTCTTGCTATGTCAAGAAACTAGTGAGCTTCCAAGGAAGTGGCATGTCCCACTAGTTCTTTTCCTATCCATTTTGCATCCAGCAAAATTAGAATCAGAATACCTAATTAAGCTACAAGAAGCACCTTTAGGGTACCATAATCCCATTTGTGAAATGCCTATTAGATATTTCATGATTCTTTTAATAGCACTTTGGTGTGATTCTTTAGGATTTGCTTGAAATCTAGCACACATGCACACACTAAACATAATATCTAGCTTACTTGCTATAAGAAGGAGTGAGCCTATCATACCTCTATATTTTGTAATTTCTATAGATTTACCTCATTCATCCTTGTTCAAGTAACAAGAAGTGCCCATTGGTGTAGCCATTTGCTTGGCAACCTCCATTCCAAACTTCTTGAACAACTCCTTGCAATATTTTGATTAACTTATAAAAGTCTCATTCCTTGTTTGCTTGATTTGGAGACCAAGGATGAAGTTAAGCTCACCCATCATGGACATCTCAAACTCACTTTACATAATATTAACAAATTCTTTACAAAGAGAGTCATTAGTAGCACTAAATATAATATCACCAACATAAATTTGAACAAGAAGAATGTCATGTTTTTTATACTTGATAAAAAGAGTAGTGTCAACCTTTCCTCTAGAAAAGTAATTTTTCAAAAAGAGCTTGCTCAACTTTTCACACTAAGCTCTAAGAGCTTGTTTTAAGCCATACAAGGCCTTTCTCAATTTAAAAACATAGTTGGGCAGTTCAAAATTTTCAAAACTAGGAAGTTGTTCCACATACACTTCTTCTTGTATAAAATCATTTAAAAAGGCACTTATGACATCCATTTGAAACAGCTTAAAATCCATGATGCATGCATATGCAAGTAGCATTCTAATGGCTTCTAATCTAGCTATGGGAGCATATGTTTCTTCATAATCTATGTCTTCTTATTGATTATAACCCTTAGCTACAAGCTTGGCTTTGTTTCTTATTATTAAGCCCGTGTCATCAAGTTTTTGCTCCTAAAAACCCATTTGGTGCCAATAATTGGATGTTCATTGGGCCTTGGAATCAATTCCTAAACTTGATTTCTTTCAAATTGGTTTAGTTCATTTTGCATGGCCAAGATCCAATAATCATCATTAATGGTCTCATCTATGTCTTTAGGTTCAACTTGAGACATAAAAGCCATATGATTGCATGCATTCCTAAGAGAGTTTCGAGTGATTACCCCTTTTGATACATCACTTATTACTTTGTTAAGAGGATGGTATCTTAAAGTTCTCTATTCTCTTGGAAGATTATTTAATCTTTTTGAAGTTCTCCATATGATTGCATGCATTTCTAAGAGAGTTTTGAGTGATTATCCCTTTTGATACATCACCTATTACTTTGTCAAAAGGATGGTATCTTGAAGTTCTCCATTCTCTTGGAAGATTATTTGATCCTTCCTCCTCATGTTGTGGTGGTGTTTCTTCCCTTTGGATTTCTGTCTTTTGCTCTTCTTCATTGCTTCTAATGTGAGTGTTGGATAGAATTTTTGCAACATCATCAATAACATCCTTTCCCAACCTAATGGAGTTAGATTCATCAAATGTAACATGTATTGATTCTTTAACAGTCATAGTTCTTTTATTGTAGATTCGAAAGGATTTACTATTAAGTGAGTAACCCAAAAATATTCCCTCATCGGATTTAGCATCAAACTTGCCTTGGTTATCTTTTTCATTGTTTAAAATAAAGCATTTGCAACCAAAGACATGAAGGTAAGAAATATTTGGTTTCCTTCCTTTATAAAGTTCATAGGGGTTTTTCTTTAAAATAGGCCTTCTTAGAGCTCTATTCATAACATAGCAAGTGGTGCTGACCATATATGCCCAAAAATATTTAGTAAGGTTTGTTTCATTGAGCATAGTTCTTGTTAACTCCTCTAGGAGCAGAAAAATTATGCTCAATGCCATTTTCATTGCAAAACATTTCAAATTCATGATTTTCAAATTTCCCACCATGATCACTTCTAATGGATGCAATGTTACAATTTTTCTCATTTTGAATAACCTTTGCAAGTTTTCTAAATGCACGAAAGACATCATTCTTATGAGCAAGAAATAGAGTCTATGTATATATAAAGAAATCATCCATAATCACAAAAGCATAATAGTTACCCCCAAAGTTCATAGTTCTTGATGGTTCAAAAAGATCCATATGCAAAATTTATAAAGGTCTAGTTGAAGAAACAGCATTTTTAGCTTTAAAAGAAACTTTTACTTGTTTACCCTTTTGACATGCATCACAAAGTTTTTTTTCTCAAATTTGAGCTTTGGAAGACCAATTGATGCGGATATCGGCAAGTGCACCGAATCGACAAAAGTAATAAAAAGTGAGTAGAGTATCGTCCCACAAGGATTAAGTTATTAATTACTAAATTAACTGAAAATAACACTATTTAAGCTAATAAAAAAGAGAGTTGGTAAAAATTAAATTAAAAAGAAAATAAAAATTAGCAAACAATAAATCAAAGAGGTGAAAAATAATAATGTTAAAGCGTTAGGGTTCAGATTTCACTTGAACTCTTTAGATGCACACTCAAATATTAGTTTAACTATGTTCTATTTTAATAATTTATGGTCAATTCCCAAAATTAATTAATACCCAATCCCTTGGTATATTAATCCTCTTACGCTGATTGAAATTAACTAATCCCTTAGTTTAACTCTAATTAGAAAGACATTATCAAGAACAAAGGAATTAAAAGAAAGACCATATAACCCACAACGTCTATTCCTAGCGATTGCAGAAGTTATGGTGTTTATTGCAAGTTCTAGGTTCATGCAAATTTTTCCAAATCATACATAAACCCAAAAGATCATTCCCAAATTGGCCAGATTTAGAAGAGCATTAAGAATAGAGATAAACACATAAATCATGAAATAGAAATAGAAATTAAACCCATAAAAGAAAGTTACATCATCCAAGAACAAGATCCATCATCCCCCTAACAATAGGAAATTAGTTACACATGAAAAAAGAAGAACACAAAGGGAAGAATATGACAAACTCCATTGTAGAAAGGTGGAAAGGTTGAAGAAAATCTCTAATCTTCAATCCTAATTGCACCCACACCACATTAGGATTTGTGCCTCTTAATGTCTACTGCCTTCTCTCCAAGTGTCTAAGAGTATGTAAAAAAAAAGTGTGAAAAGATGTGCAAGACTTTCTTTTTTATAAGAAATTCACACTGCTGTTACGCGTTCAACGCTCAAGCGCTCCTCTTTCAATGCTCAGGCGCTGGCCCCACTATTCAGGAAACCCATCTGCGCGCAACGCGCGCTCAAGTGACAGGCTTCTGAATTATTTTTCTTATTCTTTCCTGCTCCTTAAATGCCTAATCTTTTCCATATGCAATTACCTATAAAAAATACACAAAAACACGTAATAAGAACACAATTAAAATAATAAAAATATAATAAAATTTGAGAACAAAATTAAATCAAAAAGATTAAAAGAGGATGAAAACTCAATATTTTGAACCGTAAAAATATTAATTTTTACAAGTTCATCACTCCCCAAACTTAAGATTTTACTTGTCCTCAAGTAAAAGAAAAACAAAACAAAATAAAACAAACTAAAACTCAAAACAGACTCAAACATGGCAATCCCGGGTATCAAAAATCATTCATATCCTCAAAAACTACTTCACAATCTAATTTCAAAGTGTCACACATGAACAATCCAATTATCACATCGTCTCTCACATGCAACTCTTATGCACAAATGACTTCCCAAAAACATAAATAAAAGACACAATCTCTTCATAAAGTACAAACCCAGATAGAGTCATAAAACTGCAAGTGCATATCAAACCCACATCCGTAGGGTTATTTTTCATCTTTCTCTCTACTAATGTAAACAACACACAACCATGGATCAAAAGGGACTTTATAAGCTTGCAATGTAAAGCCAAGGGTATGGGTTAAGAAAGAAGTGGTAGGAAAATGAAAACAAAAGTTGAGATACAAAATCATGTAAATTTCACAATTCAAGCCTCAAAATACTGAACAAGTGCAAAAAGGAGCAAAAGAATCAACACAACATTTACTTTCTTTCTTTCTTTCTTTCTTTTCTTTTTCAAGAACCTCCACCCTCAAACTTATTTATTTGCAATACTCTGGGTAGACTTCTCTTTTTTTTCTTTTTAATTTTTTTTTTAAAATTTTTCAGCTCCACAAAACTTCATGCATAAAAATTATAAAGACTTGAATAATAAAATAATACAAGATATGCACTCAACAAAGATTATGTAAGAGAGAGAATTTTTTTTCTTTTTTTTTTCATATGGGTATGGGAAAAGGAAAATGTGGGTAAAAGAAAAGAAATAGAGGCCAAACAATAACAAAACTGCAAAAGGGACCTAGAGATAAACTGTGTTTACAGGTTGACTTAAAAGGCTCAAACGGTCCAAAGAAGGCCCTTATCATTTCCTTAATCATGCACTGCTTAGGATTTCGCCTCAAGAGAGAATCAAACAACTTCTAGATGTAAATCATCCACACACATGCAATCCCATAAACTTTCTCTAAGCTTGACACGCAATTAAATTCCAAGGTCTATCAATCATAAAGATGGGAAGAACATTCATACACAATTGAAACAATAGAGATAAATGCAACTCATAAATTCTCATGTGTTATCCCAAGAAATCAGATCAATCCACAATTCAAACAATCATTGGATATTCAAATCAACACACCAGCATGCACAAAATGACTCAAAACATAAAAAGGGTGATGGAAACAAAAATAAAATAAAATAAAATAAATAAATGTGAAAATTAAAAGCTAAAGGAAAGAAGAAAAATCTTTTTGATGGCCGACAACTATATACATCCCTCTACAAAGGCTTCAAACTCAGGGAGGCACCTAAGCCAACTCATCACTAGCTAATTACAAAACAGAAAAATGTTAATCAACAAAATAAGAAATAAAAAAATAAAAACAAAAATAAAAGAGAAAAAGAGAGAAAATTTGGGTTGCCTCCCAAAAAGCGCTTGTTTAACGTCATTAGCTCAACGTTGCCTTTTTAACTAGTCATAGTGGCTGGAATCAATCTGCAATAAATCAGTACAAGCTGGAGGATCTTTTTCAATTGCAGCACTTTTAGAAAGAGGAGGTCCTTTCTCTTTTTCGTCAACCATCTTGGGAGTTGGAAAATCAGCATTGATTGATGACAAAGGACTCTCACTAGCCAAATCGTGTAGAGGCTTGTCTTGAATGCATTTGACAGGGGCATAAAGATTTGATGTCGGTGCAGATTTATCAAAAACATTAATAGTCACCTGATCACCATCCACCCTCAAAATAAGCTCTCTTCTAGGTACATCAATCAACGCTCCTGAAGTAGCCAAGAATGGTTTTCCAAGAATCAAAGGAATATTAGCATCCTCATCCATATCCAAAATCACAAAATCAGCTGGGAAAATAAACTTGTCAACCTTCATTAGCAAATCTTCCACTATACCATATGGATGTTTAATTGACCAATCAACTAGTTGAAGAGAAATTGTAGTTGGCTTTACTTTATCAATCCCAAGCTTGCGGAGAATTGACAATGGCATTAAATTGATGCTAGCTCCTAAATCACATAGAGCTTTCTCAATAGTCAGTTTGCCAATGGTGCAAGAAATAGTGAAACTACCTGGATTTTTTAATTTAGGTGGTAGTTTCCTCTAAATTATAGCACTGCACTCCTCAGAAAGTGTCACATTCTCATCTTCTTTCAACTTCCTTTTCTTCAAGAGCAAATCTTTCATGAACCTTGCATAAGAGGGCATCTGCTCAAGTGCCTCAGCAAAAGGAATGTTAATCTGTAGCTTTTTGAAAACTACTAAGAACTTGGAAAACTGCTTTTCTTGAATCTCCTTCCTAACTCTTTGAGGATAAGGAAGTTTAGCATAAAGTGAAGGATCAACTATTTTTTTCTCACATTCCTTCTTCTTCCTCTGCCACTTTGGTTGCTCCTCTTTAGCTTATTCATTACAACACTCTTGAGATGGGACATCTGCAACAGGAACATCAATTTCCTTAACTGATCCATCCAAAGTCTTACCGCTTCTCAGTATAATTGTATGACAGTGCTCTTTTGGATTGATAACAGTATCACTTGGAAAGGTTCCTGGAGGTCTCTCTTGAAGCTGTTTCGCTATTTGCCCCACTTGATTCTCTAAACTTTTAATCGCAGCTCCTTGATTCTGAAAATTTACCCTTATTTTCTCCATAAAAGAAGAAGTCTGTTGCACAAAAGCAGAGGTTTGTACAGAGAGTTTCTCAAGTGCAATCTCAAGAGGAGACTTCTGTTCGGGCTGAGCATTCAATGGTACAACTTGATTCTTCCAAGAGGAATTAGGATGATTCCTCCAGCCTGGATTGTAGGTATTAGAATAAGGATTACCTTGTGGCCTTGAAGGATTACTCATATAGTTCACCTGCTCTAAAATGTTGACACCTGAATTCCCTGCCTCACATTGACCATTGACATGGTTACCTCCACAAAAATCGCAAGTCAGACATTGATGATTAACTGCATTTACCTGTAAATTACCAACTTGCTTAGTAAGGTTGACAATGTGTTGCATCATAGTCTGATTCTGTGCAAGTATAGTATCAACAACAGCAAGCTCCAACATTCCCTGTTTAACTGCTGCTCTCCCACTAGACAACTGATATTCATTGGTCGCCATGATCTCAAATAGTTCTAGAGCTTCTTCAGGAGTTTTTGTATTTAAAGATCCACCTGTAGATGCATCCACCATAAGTCTTGTGGAATGATTCAAACCATTATAGAAAATCTGCACCTACTGCCAAACTTCAAATGCATGATGAAGACATCTCTTTAATAGCTCTTTGAATCTCTCTCATGCTTCATAAAGAGATTCTCCTTGATTTTGAGTGAAACAAGCAATCTCACCCTTCATCTTCACAAACACTGAAGGAGGAAAGTATCGAGTGAGAAATTTACTAACCAGATCCTCCCAAGTAGAGATGCTCCCTTGTGGCTGAGCTTGTAGCCAGCTCTTTGCTTTGTCTCTGAGAGAAAATGGGAACAATCGTAATCTAATGGCATCATCAGTAACGCCATTATACTTAAAAGTATCGCAGAGCTGCAAGAAATTCGCAATGTGCAAGTTTGGATCTTCTGCATGGCCTCCCCCAAACTGATTCTGCTGCACCAGCTGTAGAAGTGCTGGTTTAATCTCAAAATTATTGGCCTGAATAGCAGGACGCACAATACTGGTAGAAATATTCTCAGCAGATGGAGTAGCATAGTCAGCCAATGTACGTCTTCGCTCTGCAGTTATAACAATTTCTGCCATCTTTGCTTCTACTTCTTCAAGCCTTTTCCTCTCTCTAGCTACTTTCCTGTTTGCTTTAACTGTTCTCTCTATATCTGGATCAAAAAGAAATTCTTCTGATTCCAAGGAACCTTGCATAAACAAATAAACAAGCAAACCAGAGTGAAGTAAGGAAGGAAATTAAAAATAAAATAAAATAAAATAAAATAAATGACTAATAAAAATAAACAAAGAAAACAAAAATAAAAGAAACAAATTAAAAAGAAAATTAAATGAAGAAAAATAAAATTAAATAAGAAAAATAATTATCTATAAATAAAAGAAAATTTAAAGAAAATAAAATAAAATTAAAATTAAAAATAAACAATTAAAAATAAAATTAAATAATTAAAAAAAATGCTTAAATTAGTATCTTTTTAACTGCTATTTAATATTAATAACAATAATCCCGGCAACGGTGCCAAAAACTTGATGCGGATATCGGCAAGTGCACCGAATCGACAAAAGTAATAAAAAGTGAGTAGAGTATCGTCCCACGAGGATTAAGTTATTAATTACTAAATTAACTGAAAATAATACTATTTAAGCTAACAAAAAGAGAGTTAGTAAAAATTAAATTAAAAAGAAAATAAAAATTAGCAAACAATAAATCAAAGGGGTGAAAAACAATAATGTTAAAGCGTTAGAGTTCAGATTTCACTTGAACTCTTTAGATGCACACTCAAATATTAGTTTAACTATGTTCTATTTTAATAATTTATGGTCAATTCCCAAAATTAATTAATACCCAATCCCTTGGTATATTAATCCTCTTACGCTGATTGAAATTAACTAATCCCTGAGTCTAACTCCAATTAGAAAGACATTATCAAGAACAAGGGAATTAAAAGAAAGACCACATAACCCACAACGTCTATTCCTAGCAATTACAGAAGTTATGGTGTTTATCGCAAGTTCTAGGTTCATGCAAATTTTTCCAAATCATACATAAACCCAAAAGATCATTCCCAAATTAGCCAAATTTAGAAAAGCATTAAGAATAGAGATAAACACATAAATCATGAAATAGAAACATAAATTAAACTCATAAAAGAAAGTTACATCATCCAAGAACAAGATCCATCATCCCCCTAACAATAGGAAATTAGTTACACATGGAAAAAGAAGAACACAAAGGGAAGAATATGACAAACTCCATTGTAGAAAGGTGGAAAGGTTGAAGAAAATCTCTAATCTTCAATCCTAATTGCACCCACACCACATTAGGGTTTGTGCCTCTTAACGTTTACTACCTTCTCTCCAAGTGTCTAAGAGTATGTAAAAAGAAAAGTGTGAAAAGATGTGCAAGACTTTCTTTTTCATAAGAAATTCACGCTACTGTTACGCGTTCAGTGCTCAAGCGCTCCTCTTTCAGCGCTCAGGCGCTGGCCCACTATTCAGGAAACCCATCTGCGCGCAACGCGCGCTCAAGCGCTGGGCTTCTAAATTATTTTTCTTATTTTTTCCTGCTCTTTAAATGCCCAGTCTTTTTCCATATGCAATTACCTATAAAAAATACATAAAAACACGTAATAAGAACACAACTAAAATAATAAAAATATAATAAAATTTGAGAACAAAATTAAATCAAAAAGATTCAAAGAGGATGAAAAGTCAATATTTTGAACCGTAAAAATATTAATTTTTGTAGGTTCATCACCAATCACTAAATCTTTAGAAACAAGTTTGTTTAGGTGATCCATATGAATGTGAACAATTCTCCTATGGCATAACCATAAATCATTTTCTTTACTCATAAGACATTTTGCATTTTGAGAGGTAATATCGTCAAGATTAATAATATAGATGTTATCAATTCTATGACCAATAAACTTAACTTGTTTATTATCCTTACCTTCAATTATGCAATAATTAGAGTCAAAGATAATTCTATTTCCCTTATCACATAATTGACTTATGCTTAACAAGTTATGCTTAAGTCCTTCTACATATAAGACATTATCTATTGAGGTAAAGGAATTGTTACCAACTTTTCCAGCTCCAAGGATCCTTCCTTTATTGTTGTCCCCATATGTGACATGTCCATGCTTCTATGGTGCAAGAAAGGAGAACTTGAAGCCATCACCCGTCATGTGCTTAGAGCAACTACTATCAAGGTACCAACTTGAGCTTTTGGTTTGTAAGTACACCTACAACACACATTCAAATTTAAACCTTTGGTACCTAAATTGTCTTGGGTCCTTGTGTGTTAGAGTTAGGCAAGGTGCCCTTAAGAACCCAAACTCTTTTAGTCTCAACCTTGGTGTTTATGTTCTTTCTAACACTACATGTGGATGCACAATGCCCTTTCCTCCCATAATGAAAGCATTTGATAAAGGGACTACTTGATGCATTTATGAAAATAAAGAAATTTTTGTAAAATTTTTGTTGGTTATTGGGATTATACCCCAAATCGACTTTTTGAAAAACACATATTTATTTCCCTAGTAACACATTCAAATTGTCTCTTCCAAAGGTAAATTTTGAAAGTGTATTTTTTAAGTCTTCAATTTTATTTTTAAATGTTTTACATGATGAACAAGATGAGGGTGTAATTATGTGAAGAACAAATCATGCATGATGAGTTGGCATCAATAAGTCTAAAAGTCTTATTTTCAACTTTGAGTTCTTCAATCTCCTTTGTTAAAATAGAAACTTTGTTTACCAATAAGGAGATTATTTTGTTGGAAGTTAAAACCATTTTAGTGAGTCTCATGGACTCATCATGTAAATCTTGGAATGCATCATCTTATAATTCACTATATGAAGGAGAAGATTCAAGATTAGATGAAGTTACCTCTGTTTCACTTTCTTCTTCTTCTTTTTCATTTGCCATGAGGCAAAGATGAGCTTCCTCATTCTCTGAATCGTCGGTGGAATCCATATCGTTGTCTTCCCAAGCAATGTATGCTTTCCTTCCTTTTCTTTCCTTTGAATGTCTCTTTTCAAATTTCTCTATCTTCTTTTGATAAATCAGACACTCCATCTTCATATGCCCAGGCTTTCCACATTCGTAGCAAGTTGGAGTAGATGAAGCTCCTTCTCCCTTTTGATATGTCTTCTTAGGAGGAAAAAAGATAGTCTTTTTTGACTTCTTTTCTTCTTGAGAAATCTTCCAAACTTCCTTACAAAGAGACTGAAATTTTCATCATTCATCTTAAGATTCCCAATGCCATCTTCATCATCTTTATCTTCACTATCAATTATTGTGGAAGTGGCCTTAAGTGCAATCCCCTTTTTCTTCTTATCTTGTGCTTTATGTTGGTTGAGCCTATTCAATTCCAGCTCATGTTCTTACAATTTTCCAAAGAGAGTGGTCAAAGTCATTGTAGCTAGATCCGTTGACTCTGATATGACCGTCACTTTGGGCTGCCAATTCCTACTTAAACATCTTAAAATTTTGTTTATAAGATCTTTATTGGCAAAAGTTTTTCCTAATGAAGCAAGGTGATTAACTATATGAGTGAACCTCTTTTTCATTTCTTGAATGCTTTCTCCTTGGTTCATTTTGAACAATTCATATTCATGAGTGAGTGTATTTATCCTAGACCTTTTCAACTCACTTGTGCCCTCATAAGTTACTTGCAATGTATCCCACATTTCTTAGGCAGTCTTACAATTTGATACCCTAAAGAATTCATCATACTCCAAAGAAGTGGTAATGATATTCTTGGCTCTCAAATTGTATTAGAGCTTTTTCTTGTCTTCATCAGTCCATTCACTTCTTGATGTATTGGTTCTTACACCATCAACTATATGTGTGGGGACAAAATAACTATTTTTAACAGCATCCCACACATCAATATCAATACCTTCAATGAAAATTTTCATCATTTCTTTTCAATAGGCATAACCATCCATATTTAAAAAAGGAGGTCTATTTATAGAAGAACTTTCATTGGAAAAACCATTTGAAGCCATCACTTCTCTAGAAACTGCTAAGTTCTTTATATAAGAGTCTAGCTCTGATACCACTTACCACCAAGTGGCCTTAAAACTCAAGAGGGGGTGAATTGAGTTTATAAAAACTTTTTTCAAATCTTTCAAAAAACTCTTGATTACCATTTTTTGTTGAAGCTATTAATTAATGAAAATGAATGAATCAACAAGATAGGAAGATAATGCACAACAATGAACTAATTCAAAAGAGAATATTCAAGTAAGCAAATAAACTAATGCAAAAAATGTAATGAGAAGGGTTTAGAGAATCAAAAACAATGGTTTATCCTGGTTCAGCCACCCCTTGTGATCTACGTTCAATCCTCAAGTAATCACTCGAGATTTTCCACTAAATTCCAAGCTTGAATTAGGTGCTAGTAACCTTTACAAATTGGAGCACTCAACACCACCTTGGGATACCTCACCCTTTATAGCTTGAGCCTCTTCAAACAAGGGATGCCTCACCCTTTACAATTTGGAGGGATACCTCACCCTCTTCTATAGAATAATCAAGGTTAATAGAATGAAACTCTCATAAGAGTAGTTGCTATAAATTGAAGCTCTAGAATGCTTTTCAAAGATATCTCAAGGATTTTTAGAAAAATAGAGCAAGAATGATTTCAAGGATTGATTCACGTATTAAAGTGTTAGAAAGATGTTTCAAGTTCAAGGTTAGCCATTAATGATACACCAACACAAGTATATAAGCTATTTTTGATCAAAGGAGTCGTTGGGGGCTTTAATGCCCAACATTTAATGCACCTAACATAGCCATTGGGAAATGTCAAACCACTGGTAATCAATTACACACTACTGGTAATTGATGACATGGCTTTTTGAATGTGTTCTTGCCTTTTTGGACATAATGTAATCGATTACCAGCCTTATGTAATTGATTACATGACCTCTGCCAGACTTGTAATCGATTACAACCTTAGTGTAATTGATTACAAGGCTTCTGCCATGCTTGTAATCAATTATATGCTCAATGTAATCGATTACAAGGCCTATGTTTAGCTTGTAATCGATTACAACACATGTGTAATTGATTACCTTGTCCTTTGAACATATTTTTCAAGCCCAATTAAGTGTATTGGTCAATTCTTACTTATAGAAGCTTGGATTTTGACAAGATTTACATTTGAAATATGAAATCCAAGATTGAAATCAACATAACCTTAAAAAGATGAACTTTGAATTATAAGTTCATTTAAAAGGATCTTGAAAAACCATTTGAAGATAATTGAGATACCTTGAGAGCATTTTACATTGATATTCTAAGACCTATGTCTATATACCTCTTGGTTTCCTTCTTTTGATCTTGGTCTTCTCTTTTGGTCTTGATCTTCTCTTTTGATTTTGTTATCATCAAAAATTCATTTGATATACTTCAAGACATAAGCATTCACAAGAAGAAGTACGCTATCTTTGTGTCCTAGTTAGGTGCAACCTAAGGGTTGGATTTCCTTAAGGTCATGACTCTAATTTTTGCGGTCATTATGTTCAATTCATCAGTGCAAGCCTTTTCAGGAGAGATCTAAACTTCTAAAAAGTCATGGTCCCCAGATTTTCCTAATCTCAAAAGACAAGGCCCCAATTCATGAATTAATCACAAGTAAGGATAAACCATCTCAATATGACTAGTCCATGATATTGGTTGCAATCTGAGTGGTGTCTCAATAAATGTTAAGTGAGCATAAAGCCCCTTAATAATAAAAGTCAAGACCCCTCCTATTCCTCGGGTTTGCACAAACTCGAGTATAGAGCCCAAAAATTGTGTGAGGTAATTGATAGTAACGTGTGTGAGGGAGCATACAAACTTGTACAAAAACTTAAAAAGATAAAACTACCCCCCACCCTGCAAAAACATACATACAACAATCAGTCAGCAATCATCTACCTTAGGGTTTCAATAATTAAGCACAAAATATTAAAAAAAATATATACAAATAAATCATGTCCAAATACAAAGAATAATGCTATCAGATATTTACATAAAAGTACTAGATAAAATCTATTTACGAACAAATAAGAAAACAAGAACAAAGACAAAATGGGGTAAAATAAATAAATAGAGATTATTAATAATTTGCACAACTAACAATAATAGGTCTGACTCTCCAAGTATCCCTGGTGAAGTCGCCATCTATCGCGACCAAGATCTGCGATAGGAGCAGTGAACAAAAATGATAAAAATGAAAAATGGAGTCGCCACCAATTTTATTTGAATTAGAAAATTTTGGAAAACCTTTTCCAAGAAAATAGTCTTTGAAACCAGATTAGATTCGAGAGTCAGTTATGTATAGAGAAGGGTGGAAACTTAATCCCACAGCACCCCTAACACATCCGTCCTGAGATGGTACCTTAAGTCAATTGTGAAAAACTTGATAATCTCAAAATATATTTGTTTTAAGCCTTTTTGTTAAAGGATAGACTAAAAAGACAATTAATTTGTGAAAATTTAATTTTTGGCTTGACGAAATAGGAGTTCCGCTCCTACGTATACCCGGGTGTAATGAGAAACTCAAAGTCATGTAGTTCTTTCAAAAATAAGTACGGGTTGGTTAATTTTAATTATGAAAAGAATTTTTTTGAAAAAAGAATTTTGTTTGAAAATAAATCCCTTCTTACACAGAGTTCAAGTTAGTATCAGGCTACTCAATAAGCCCTTATAATCTAAACGGCATTGTAGATAGCATCTAGTAATTAATCATTATCATTGGTCATTATGTTTATTAAAAGATTTAAAAAAATATTAATAATTTCTTTTTTTTTGTAGAATGAGATGAAATATTTTTTTTATCATTTTTCAAGAAAAGACATTATTTAACAATAATTTTTTTTTATATTTAAGAGAATTAGATTAACCTTTAATGAAAAAAATTAACAGAATTTAAAAAAACAAATACAACACAAAGCAAGGTTTACAAAGGGGGGACTCTGGTCTAAAATGGTTGCAGGAGGCTTAGATAGTGGTGGCTAGGTGCAACTGGGTGCAGTTCTATTTTGGTGCGTGGAGAATGACTTCAGGTGATGGGATTGGAGCCAGGTTGGGGTCTCAGTGATGGTGGCACGGTGGATCGGACAATGGCACAAAGGCATGGTGGTACGTACAGGGCGGTGGTGCGACACTGAGCGATAGTGGCCTCAGGTTGCTGCTATGTTGAGTGGCTATGTTGGACGGTGTGATGGTGGAGGATCCGGGTTCCTGTGGCACTGATCCAAATCTACATTTTGCAGGGTGGTGGCATGATCCTAAGCGTTGGTGGCTTCTGGGCTAATGCGTGGATCGCGATGTTGCTGGGCATATCACGATGGTGGTTCTGGTTCGTGCGCAGATATGAGTTACAGGGGTGGAGGTGCAACACAGTGATAGTAGAGAAAAATAGAGGTTTTTGGAGGCTACGTGTGGACAGCCAGCCGTGGTACTGCTTCACAGATTTGGCAGTAGAGGCACGATGGGGACAGCGACTATGGGTCTGGTTTTGGGCACACAATGGCTGGTGGTCTTGGCTTGGGATGAGAACGAGTTGGGTCATTGATGGGGTAGGACATGGTTGTGTTTGGTGGATGATTGTAGGTCGTGGTGGTTGGTTTGTGCGTACAGGGTGGCATGTGTTTGGTGGATGGGGGTTGTTATGGTGGAGCTTCATGTTGTGTTGTAGGAGGTTGAAGGTTGGATGGTGGTGCTTGAGGTGAGTCACGGTTTGGGTGGATGTGGTAGGAGATGAAGGTGGTGGTTATGGAAGCTTGACAATGGTGGCTTGGTTAAAGGTGGAGTGGGTTAGTGATGAAGGTTGATGATGAAGGTGAGGTGAGGTGGTGAAGTGAGGATGATGAACGTGGGGAAGGAGAATGAAAGGAACAAAATTTTACAAGGGTATTTTCTATGATGACTGTAAGTAGAGAAAGTGTCTAAACTCGTGTGTAAATTTTTGTGTGTGTATTTGTGTGCTTGTCTGTGTTATGGGTTTGTATAGGAAGAAATTAAGTTTTGGAGAGTGATGGTGGCTAGGGTTTGGGATAGGTCTAAGGGTGGCTGCTAGGGTTTCTTTGAGTGTTAAGTGACATATGGGTCACGAGTTGGATAATGGGTCGATGGGTCAGGTTATGAGACATGAGTTTATGCAAGAAATGTGGGTCATTTTTATTATATTTATTTTCCTTTTTTATTTTTTATTTTTTATTTTCTTATTTTTTATTTTCTTATTTTTTTGTTTTTTTATTTTTTTGTTTTTTTTATAAAAAGTTATTAATGCCTCGGACAAAATTGGATGTTCACAAAAGGCCATGGGATAGATATAGTTGAGAGTTCTTCAGGTGGAGTAGTCTAAATGTCAGAAAACCTTTAGCATTTATCATAATGCCGGATATATCTATCAACATGGAAGGCCAAAAATACCCAACTTGTAAGGTTTTCCTTGCCAATGATCTTCCTCCTAAGTGTTGGATGAAGTAGCCCTCATGAATCTCTACGAGGGCGTATTGGGCCTCATCTGGTGTTAGACACTTTAGCTACGAGAAAGAAAAACCTCTATGATAGAGTTTTTTGTTCATTAGCACTTACCATGTCACTATTTTGACAATCTTTTTCACATCCTTCAAATCCTAGAGGAGTGTCCCATCACAAAGGTAGGTAGTTATCGACATAATCTAGCTATTCTCCTCATATATTGGCATCACGATCTAATTATCTATTATGCTTGTAGTTGGTAACATCTCCTAAATAACAGATCTATTATTCACGAACCTATTTGTGCTAGCCAGTTTATACAAGATGTCTGCCCTAGAGTTTTGTTCTCAGGAAATATGATCTATTTTAACCTCAGAGAACCTCTCTATTAGCTGCTTCACTTTCACTAGGTACTTTTGTAGTTAGGGATCTTTAGCTTGGTATTCCCCTAGAACTTGGGATGTTACTAGCTTGGAGTCATTGCAAAGCCTAACTTTGGATGCTCCAAGATCCTTTGGCAGGAGGAGTCATGCTATCATTGCTTCATATTCAGCCTTGTTATTTGAGGTAGGGAACTTAAACCTCAAGGACCACTCAATCGTTAACCCCTTTCACATTTTCCAAAATAATTCTTGCTCGGCTTCCCTTTGGATTAGATGCTCCTTCCACATAGATTGTCCACTCTTTTCCTTGATCCGAGGTTAGGCGATGAGTAAATCCCAACACAAAATCAAATAGAGCATGTCATTCCTTTATGGATTAGTAGGGCTCATACCCAATTATGAACTCAAGTAGTTCTACAGAGCACGTTATCATTCTTCTTGCTAGCTCAGGCCTATGCAACACTTACTTGATTGGTTAGTCTGTCTTCACTACTATGGGATGGCATTGAGAATGCTACCTCAACCTCTGAGTTGAAATGAGTAAAACGAAAGCCAACTCCTCTATCCTCTAACAATAGAGTTTAGGTCCTTGTAGCACCTAGTTAACAAAGTAAACAAGTTTCTAACCATCCTCATTCTCTCTAACTAGGATTGAACTGACTGCTTTATTATTGACTGAGAGGTAAAGGTAAAAGGTTTCTCTTCCATTCGATCTTGTTAAGATGGGATGTGTGGATAATATGGTTTTCAGATCTTGAAAAGGCTTCTTCACACTTCGAAGTCCACTCAAAGTCTTTTTCATTTTTTAAGAGCTTGAAGAAGGGCAGGGCCTTTTAAGTAGACTTGGATGCAAATCTTGTTAAAGCCGTTATCTGACCAATGAGCTATTGTATCTCCTTTATGGTGCTGGGGCTCCACATATTAATCATGGCTTGGCACTTTTCTGGGTTGGCTTCAATCCCTCTATGTGTTAGCATAAATCCCAGAAATTTGAAAGCTCAAACCTTAAACGTGCACTTTTATGGATTCAATCTTTTATTGTGTTTCCTCAGTTGCTCAAAGACTTTTATTGAGGTCACAAACATGGTCTCTCATGGTCATGGCTTTGATAATCATGTCATTAATATACACCTCCATTACTTTCCTAATTTGCTCCTCAAAGATCTTATTCATCATTCTCTAATAAGTGGTTCCTGCGTTCTTCAATCCGAAGGGCATTACCTTGTAACAATAGCTGACTCTTTCCATAATGAAAGCCATCTTCTCTTTATCCTTTGGATGCATTGGAATCTAATTATACCTCGAATAGACATCCATAAAGGATAAGTACTAATATCCCAAAGATTCATCCACTAACTTGTCAATGTTTGGTAATGGGTAAGGGTCCTTAAGGTAGGCCTTATTGAGGTCTATATAATCTACACACATCCGCTACTTCCCTAAGGCATTTCTTGCCACAACCACATTGGATATCCAAGTGGTGTATGAAACTTCCTTGATAAACCTTGCATTCAGGAACTCTTTCACATATCTTCAATGACTTGTGGCGCTCCGATCCCATTTTTCTTTACCTTTTGTGACTTTAGTTTGGTGTTGGGTGAGACTGAAAACCGATGGCAGATGAAACTAGGATTGAGGCCAAGCAAATTTGTTGTTGTCTACATGAAAAGGTCCTTATTCTGCTGCAGGAACTATATCAATCTTTCTTTTTCTTCCTTAGGGAGGTCGGCTTCGATCTTGGTCACCAAATCAGGATGTGGTTCAAGTTAGATATCCAACAATTGGCCATCTAGTTGTGGCCTTTTCTCTTTTACCTCACTACAAACATCGAGTTTCACCATCATCACGGGTCACGAATGTTTCCTATGAGGTGGTAGAGAATGGTGTTCAATGTGAGGTGTGCTTTCAGGAAGGACTAACCTTGTATTGTAACAACTTCAAGTCGTAGCTTGATCTACTTTCACCATCACCACCTGCCTATCGCTCGTTAAGAATTTTATGGTGAGTTAACACAATTGCCCTAAAAGCATTTAAGGATGGCCTTCCCAAGATGATGTTGTAAGCAAAGGACAATCAACCACTAAGAACTTTACTTTGACCTTTTCTTCAAGGAGCTAGCCCCTAAAGTTAAGTATAGCTCAATGTAACATTTGGGTCTCACCTTGCCATTTGAAAACCTTATAAGGTCTGGCAATGGAAGCCCTAAATTTCTGAAGTAATTCATGAACAAATTGTCAGTTGAACTCTCTTGGTCCATGAACATCCTTTTTACCCTCGCATTGGCTATAATCCCTATAATGACCATACAATCATCATGACCTAAGATCACTCCCTTAGCATCTTCATCTGTGAATTTAATTGATGGTATGAACCAATATCCGCTTTCTCTTTTTACTTATAGGCCTTAATGCCACATTGAGAACCTTCCTCAAATTTCTCTTTTTCGTAGACCTTGTATGCCTACCACCAACAAAGCCACTTGAAATGGTGTTAATGGTCCTGGTGACCTTGTTACACTTGGTTTCCCTCTGTCGGGTGTCTTAACTTTGACGCTGAGCGTGATTCCGAGGTGGTGAATTAATCTTGGGGAACGACGTCTGTCGTCTTGAACTGTAGCTTCTTTTCCTTTGATCTCTCATCTGGTACCGCAAGGACTCTCCAACCCGAGGCTTTTGAATATAATTTCAGAATCGTTGTCATTGCATTAAAGTTTCTATGGCATCTTAAAGGTCTATGCAATCCTCTATGCTGTGTCCATAAGTGTGGTGGTAGTTACAGCACTTGGACTTGTCCACCTGTCCTTGTGGCCATAAGGTCCACAACTTGGGGAGTTTTAAGATCTCTGTTATGCATGATTCGTGTCTTCTGTAGTGAAAGTTACCAACACATGAACAGAGCACTAGAGGATCTAATGAAGATCATATACCCCTCCAGTTGGATCCTAGTTTATACGCCATAATGGACTTCAGCAGTGTTGGTATCATGGCTTCATGTTGCACATCATGGAAGGAAGCCCTTCGTTGGGGGCAATTATGCGAAGTATTCTTTATACAGAACCTTAGATGATAGTTATGGCATATCCCTTTGCGAAGCAGATCTCTCGGCCTCAGTACCTCAAGACAAATCCTAAGCACAGGGGGCATTTAATGTTGTTGTTAGCCTTTGTAAGAAGTTCCTCGACACGCCTCTATCATATCAAAGCATCGAGTTGGGCGTAATTATTATGGATTGGTATCCCAAATCTAGGCCTAACATGAGCAACCCACCTTGGCTAGCTTAATCGTGACCCCTTGCTATTATGGCCTTTATGGGATACTATTTGCATATTAAGATAAGTGCCAAATCTTAATGGAATCTCTCTTTATTAAGGATATTTTGGGATCTTATCCCCTTATAAGTTCCAATACTAATCATATCTAAATAGTATCTCTGCATATACTACTTGCCCTACAAGCAAACTCACTTTATAAATATGGGGTTATGCCACTCAAGTATGCATCCACTCTAATATACTCCTTTCTCCTATTACACAGTCCTAAATTGAGAGTCGGAGTGTCTTGAAAGTATACTAACCCCCTCTCTGCCGCTATCGTTGCCGTACAAGGAGGAAACAACCATCTTCAATCTTCAACAACCGTTTAGGAACATGATTAGGTACACACCTCTTGTCTCAGTTCTGAACGTCTTGCTATAATCTTTATCAAACTTGCTAGATCCTTGGTCCTATTTTTGTAACATTAACGACCTTAATTTATGATGCTCTCAATTGAAGTAACTAGGGATGGCACTCGCGCGGGGTGGCTCCCCGACCCCCATGCCTACCTCCCCAATTTCTCCCCGTCCTCGCGATGGGGAAAAATTTCCCCTATCCCTATTCCCCGTGGGACCCCGAAATTATATTTAAAAAATTAGAAGAAATTTGAAAAATGAAATTTTTATTATAGAAAATTGTAAACATTTTTAATTTAAGTCTATAATATCAACATATTAAAACAACAAGTTACTACCTTGTAGTATTTTTTTACTCTTTTTAAATTTTAAATAAATAAAAATAATATAGATAAAAATTACTAAAAAATAAAATTTTAATACATATATATAATATAATCATTAAGAATAATTTAATAATTTTTAGGGGACAGGGACCCCGCAGGGTGAGAAACACGATCCTCGTCTCCACATTTACTTCAGATGGATTTTTATCCCTGTCCTCGTAGGTGAAAATTTCTCAAATTCGGATCCCTAAATGGAGCAGTCCTTACGGATATCCTCAAATGTAAAGAGATTTTGCATCTATAAAAGTATCCTCCCACTTATGAAATAATTTCATTCTTCGTTACAATTTAATAAGTTACAAACAAAAATAACTATATACATATTCTATATTCTATATACATAAGTAAAATTGCCTTGAGAGGCAATTAATAACAATATCAATTAATTATGAAAGCAAATATCAAATTATTTTGAGAAGTAATTAATAAAATTATTAAGTATTAACTATTAGTTTTGTGTACATATAACTTTATTTGAAACTTGAGAGAAAGATTATTATTAACATATAACTAATATCAAGCTAGAAAACTATTAATAAAATTATAAGGCTAAAACAAATATAAAGAGTAAACTTTTATAGATTTTAATTTAATAAAAAATCATTTTACATGTAAAAAAATTATTTTTTATTCTATTTATGCAACTTACATATAAGTGTAGAATTATATGTATAAACTTAAATCAATAGTGCACTCCGACATTGTCACAAACAAGAAAGAACAAAAATTGAATCATATAATTATTAAATTTAGAACGAGTCTCTCTATTACTCTTTATAATATTATAAATTTGTTTGGATCAATTAATTTTGTATTAGAAAACTTTCATTCAAACATTTTTTCTTTAAAGTTTGATTATTAACTTTTAGAAAATAAAATAAGTTAATACAAACATTATATATATATATATATATATATATATATATATATATATATATATATATATATATATATATATATATATATATATATATATATATATATATATATATATTCCTTAGATGAAAAACCCATACTACCAACTGAATTTAAAATAACCCATGTAATGCTCAGGAAAAAATAACTAGTGTTAAGAATATGTAAATGTAAGGATTTATTTTAACGACATAAATATTTAGATATTGTAACTCTCATCTAGGCTTCAATGAATACAGTGATACTAATGCAAATTTGTTTTCTTACCCATGAGTTACACAAGTTTATTTTATAAAGTATATAACAAATAGACTCATATTCATAATTTAATAATTATATGATCTGATTATATTTCAATTATTTATTACAATATTTGGCTGCACTTTTTAAGTTTATATGCATAATTTATTAGGTCATGTTTGAATCATTTTAGATTAATATATTAAAGCTTTGTTGAATAAGTAAATATAGTGTAAGCTAATAAATTTTTTTATGCGTTTTTAAAATTTGAGGGTTAATATTTAATAATATATTATAATGAATGTCATTACATATTTCTAAACGTAATTTTGTTTTACATTTTTAGTAGACAAATATTTAGTACATGTTTGAATTAATAATTTATTTTACTTTAAAAAATACTTATAATCATAATACTCTAAAGAAAACTTTTAGCTAAAAAGTTTTTTATAGTAAAATAAATTAATCTAAATATACTTCTAATCTTATAAAGTCTAATGCAGAGGTTAATATCCATAATTTACTAATTATATTACCCAATTCTATTTCGTTTATTTATTACAATATTTATTACAATATTGCCCAGCAATTTTTGAGTTTATATGTATAATTTATTAAGTTATGTATAAATCATTTTAGATTATTATATTGAAACTTTGACGAATAAGCAAAACTAATGCATGTGTAGAACCGTGCAACGTCCTACGTGAATTAATGTAGATCTTACTCGTGGTTTGACATAGGTTGGGAAAGGAATTAAAATTATTTATTTGGTGCACGTGAAAAATACATTGCACATGAGAATATGTGACACATGGCAACATTGAAATTGTTAAGGAAGTGGCAAGTGGATAATAGAATCTTTGGACAAAAGTATTGATGCTGTCAAGTTAGGCAATATTGAAGTTGCTTAAGCATTAAGGAAGTTGCCTAAGAGTAGTCACAATAGATCAAGTGTAAAAGTAATTTTAGTAGTACTGACGCTATTCAATCAAAGATAGTATTGATGCTATCTTAGAGATTTAATAGTACTGATGTTGTTAAACACTTAGTTAAATGATAATACTAAAGTTACCGTAAGATCGATGAACCAATAATCATGGTCGACAGTGTCGCGACTGGGATCACGGCGGGAGCGGCGAATAATAAAAATAAATTATTAGAAAAAAATAGAATTACCACCAATTTTATTTGAAATGTGAAAATTCAGAAAAATCTAAAAAAATGTTCTTTGAAAACAGATTAGATTCGGGAGTCGATTATGCATAGGGAGGGTGGAGACTTAACCCCACAGTAGCCCTAACACATCCGCCCTAAGACAGTTTACCCTAAATCAGTTGTGCAAATTTTGATAACTCAAAAATATTTGTTTTACCCCTTTTGTTAAACGATAAACTAAATAGACAAACAAATTATGAAAATTTAATTTTAACTTAATGAAATAAACAAAAAAAAAGAAAATTACCAAATGGGAACATAATAAACTAATAAAAAGAAATGAAAAGATGATATTCACCAAAAGCACCTCACATGGATTACTACCATGGTTCCTACCATCTTTATTGCCAACTTATTCAATCCTGCTTTTTTTCTTTTGGCTGTTTAGTTTGTTTCAATTCAAAATGATTTGATTCCCTTCATTTCCACACTTTCAAACTTGATAAGAATGCATACTTAAGCTTAGGGACCACTAGCCACGCAATTGTCCATATCTCCAAATTTCCTTCCCACATAGAAACACATTAGGTACACATGTGAGGCACTTGTACAAGCCTAATTGCAGTAGTCTATCAAATTAGAAATTATTATTAACTTGGAATCAAACAAAACAAAGAGCAACTAAACTAATGCACCACAATCAAATGCAGACCAACATGAATAGCCATATTAAAAAAAAAGAAAACTCTGTCATGGAGCACACAAGATCAAATCTCAGCCCAAACTCTATCATTAGGTGGAATGAAGTATCACAAGGAAAAGAAAAATGGAACATGATACAAGCAATTAGAATCCCATCCAATTAACATCAAACCTAGGCATTCCCAATAAAGTATTTATGCTTCCAATCATTGCCACGATAGAGATTCATTAATAATAGGAAATAATTCAGATTAAAAGCACCACGAAAATAATTGAAAAGAATTTAAACAGGGAACCACAGTTCTGATAAGAGTTTTGCTTTCTCACTTCTATGAACAATCAACGATAAACGAGTGTGCAAATTCTCAAATCCAGCAAGCAATAGTAAACAAAATGAAATCCCTCTTAAGCATCTTTATCAACTCAACTCAGATTTGGACTAATGACACAGAAGATACCCCTTAGGAAAGAAATCAAAGATTCTACACATGAAACATGTCAGGTTTTAAATAAATCCATACCAACATGACAAAAAAGTGGTAGAATAGCAATGATACTAAATCACCTCCCAAAAACAGAATAACCAAATTTGAAGGGCTAAATATTCATGTCATATACATAGGAAAAACATATATACACATGGTGGCCTTTTGTCAAACAATAAACATGCAATTTTCTTGTAACACGTTCTAACATTTAAAGAAAGCAAGATAGTCTCACACTAACTCAAAAGCATAAGGAAGTATCTAATCCCATCAATTACTTGCTAGAAATCCAAAATCATGGTTAACCACTACAAATCCATAGTTCACATATATATCAAACATGAACTCATGAAAAAAAAAAAAGATTCCAGTACCAAACTAAACAAGCAAATTGCATACACGATAAGCTTAATGTGTAGAATCAAAGCTCAGGTGATATCATTCGGGTAGTCAAGAAGATACATTGGCAAGAAAGAAAATGAAAGAGAAAAAAAAAAGAAAAAATAATACCGAACAGAGGACTCTCCAACTGGCTGGATACAATTGTTCTCAATCTTTCAGTTCTAAATAATTTCCCCAATTTACAGAGCATAAACAAGGAAAATCCTCATAGGATATTACAAATTTTCTCTCAAATTTCTCTCACAACCCAAATGCCCTGCCTTTTTTCTACTCAGAGCCCGAATTCCTCTTTTTAAATCAACCCCAGAGAAAAAATCCAAAAAAAAAAAATCCCCCTTATGATTTTTCGTCCTCTGTATTTATAGGAGAAAACTTAAGATAAGTCCTTTGCCTTGACCTTGCAATTGGATCAGCTTGAGTGTGGCAAAGGTTGAACCATGCTTGTGTTTTCTCAATTTCCATTTTTGTGCATCTTCCCTCTGCTCTATGCAAAATCTTCTTTCTAATCCCTGTAATTTACCCAAAATTAGGATTCTCGTGGATTGAGCTCTGCAAGAATGAGAATGGTGGTTGCTTCTCATCTCATCCTTCCCACATCTACTTTATTTTCACTTCCTTGAGATATAAAAGTCAGTCCTAATGCTATAGACCACAAAAAGGCGGTGACCCGTGCAAAGGTGGTGCAACAGCTTCAGTCTTCTCATATGTGTTGTAGCGGTGGCTGACAGAGCTTTGAGCCTTATGAAGTGGAGCTAGGCACAGGTTAGGCTTGGGTAGGCTATCGTTTGACTAGGGCTTGGGGTGGAGAGGAATACATACCATGAACTTTCTCAAATCTTCCATTTTTATGCATCTTTTCTCTGCTTCTCACGCAATCAAGTTTCTAACCCCTGCAATTTACCCAAAAATGGCATCCACGCGCTTTGAGCTCAGTCAGAACGAGAGTTGGCTGTTTCTTATAGTTCCCACGTTGCAAAGCTCGAATCCCTCTTTCTTATCTCTAGATATAATCAGCTACATCATGTTCTTCACTTAATACTACAAGATTGTTATTGTTTTGTGCAGAGCTTGGAGATTCGTAGGTTAAAGCGAATCCACGGAGGGGAAGAACTGGTTGGCTGTCTCTCTTGTCCTTAGAGTTGGTGAGTGCTGCCCCTAGGATTCGCAAAGGCTAGAGGGAGGGGTGATGCGGCTGATAGGGTTTGGAGTCGAAGGAGCAGCAACATCAATGAGTGTAAAAATGTTGGGTCATGGGTAGAGGACCTGGGTCTGTTTAGGCCCAGAGCTTAAACCATGAAAAGATTTGGACCTGGCCTGTATCTATAAGGATTAGGTCGTTTTCTTCTTCTTCTTCTTTTTTAAATTTATAACTCTACACTTATTCTTGATTTATTATTTATTATTTTCCTTTTTTCCTTTTTTTAATATTTTTTTACAAAATTAGTCAAAGTGAGAGAATAATGAGTTAAAACATGATTAGAGGATTTGGTCAAGAACATGGACAATTATTAATTTTTTTTATCTTTATCATTATTTTCTTAATTTCCAAATTTTTTTTAGGCTTGGACAAAATTAGGTGTTCACAGTTTCCCTTCTTTACTTGTTTCTTACTAGATATTAGGAATAATTGTAATTCTTTATATTATCGGTGTAAGAAACAAGTAAAGATGTGAACTTAAATTTTGTTCGGCAGTGTATGAGATGGTGTGAATGGACAAGGCAAAGATGCTAATTCAAAACAAGTGAGCTTAAATGCAGATTTATGAGCTGTTGTAACATCGCTAATCCTACAAGGGTGAAGCTCAGCGTAAAGTTAGAGACGTCACCGCCTTGTCAATCAGCTATCGCATCCCAATTGACGTTTATTGATTAAAAAGAGTTTATTAAAAATGGGAACTTAAATAACATTGGGTGACCTTGTGACCTGAAATGCAAAACACAATGGAATTGACCCAGAATTTAAAAGACGATAGGCTTGGCCCGAAATTTGAAAGACATTAGGTATCAGGTATCCTGAAATTTAAAAGACAATGCGTTTGGCTCGAAATTTAAAAGATATTGGGTATCTAGTGTCCTAAAATTTAAAAGACAATGCGCATTTGGTGTCTCGAAATTTAAAAGACAATGGGCTTGGCCCAGAATTTTAAAGGCATTGAGTATCTGGTGTCTCGAAATTTAAAAGATAATGGGCATTCGGTGTCCCAAAATTTAAAAGACATTGGGTATCTGGTGTCCCAAAATTTAAAAGACATTGGGCATCTATTGTCCCAAAATTTAAAAGACATTGGGTATCTGTTGTCCTAAAATTTAAAAGGCATTGGGCATCTAGTGTCCTAAAATTTAAAAGAAAATGGGCTTGGCCCAGAATTTAAAAAAAATGGGCATCTGGTGTCTCATAATTTAAAAGACATTGGGTATCTAGTGTCTCGAAATTTAAAAGACATTGGGTATCTGGTGTCCCGAAATTTAAAAGACATTGGGCTTGACCCAGAAATTGAAAGACAATGGGCATTTTAGCCCAAAAGATTTTTTATTCTTATTCTTTTTTTTTACTTTGTCTATTCTTCTATAGTGAAGCTTGGCGTAAAAGCTAGAGACGTCACTTTCATAAGCTGTTGCAGTTCATTGTCTTTTAATCACGAAAAGACATTACAGTGTTCATTCTTGCAACTCAAATTCTAAAGATCATGTCAATAAATTGAAAACATCATGTCAAAAACCTTTCACTTGCATACTCAATGCTAATTGCTTCCTCAGAAAATTTTGATCTATCAAACCCGAGCGCAGGCTCTTGCAAACTAGGGCTTATCAACTTGTTTCAAATTCCTTGGGATCTTCAAATGTTGGGGTAGCTTTACTTCCGAGTTTGCTCAGTAGGCACACAATCCCTCTCTTTCTCTTAGTATTGCATATTGCATATGGGGTAGGTTTAGCTTTCTTCCCTCAATTGAAACTTTCAACCTATTCTTGATCTAACTTGTTAATTGGAGGATTGCCATTAAATTATTAAATCAATGATACTGAATTTATATTCCCTTTTATCGAAGCATTTTGTAGTGAACATATGTGATTTCACAAGTATGAAAGAAAGAAACAGGATAAAGGAAGAAGAAGAGTAAGAGGGAAGAAAGAAAAAAAGAAAAAAATCATTTATTTGAAAGTTCACAAGCACATAAAGACATTGAAAGCGACAAAGAGTACAAAGGATGACACAAAGACAAAGTGAAAGATAATTGCCTCAGTTAGGATTCCTTTGTTCTCATTAGATAGGTCTTAGTTCTCAGATGGACATTACAACCATTGACTGCCAATGACACGAATTCTCTCCCATTGATAATAGCTTAAATTTGCCCCAATTTTTTATTTTTTCCAATAACACAAATTCGTCACCACTTAAAATTGCCCCAGTTTTTTGTGTGTCCCTTATGCTATCTAAGTGAACCCTTCCGGTGACATCTCCTAGGAGAGCCTTTGCCGACTTTAAACTTTTGCCTAACTTAAATGCCCTAACTTTTGCTTAAGCCGCCCTTGCGGGTTTTCGACCTAATGGGCCATCCTTTTTTTTCTTTCTTTCTTTTATTTTAGGTGTAGAACTTTTTGACTGCATCGACGTTTGTCAGTGTTAGTAATTCATTACCATCCATATTTGTCAAAATTAAGGCTCCTCCAGAGAATGCTTGCTTAATGACATAAGGCCCCTCATAAGTCGGTGCCCATTTGCCTCGAGCATCCTCTTGGTTTGAAAGTTTTTTCTTTAAAACTAGGTCACCTGCTTGAAACTCCCTAGGGCGTACTTTCTTGTTGAAAGCTCTCGCCATTCTTTTTTGGTATAGTTACCTATGGCAAATGGCTTTTAATCACTTTTCTTCAATCATGTTTAACTACTCATACCGAGTCTTTAGCCATTCTGCCTCTTCTAACTCGGCTTCCATCAATACTCTTAAAGATGGGATTTCATCCTTTATGGGGGAAACCGCTTCCATGCCATAGACCAAGGAAAATGGTGTTGCCTCAGTGCTAGATCAGATGTTAGTGCGATAAGCATAAAGAGCATAAGGGAGCATCTTATGCCATTCTCTGTAGTTGACCACCATTTTGGCTACTATCTTCTTAATATTCTTGTTTGCTGCTTCTACCACACCATTCATCTGAGGTCTGTAAGGAGCAGAATTGTGATGTTGATCTTAAACCTCTCACACAGACTCTTAATTTCTACGCTATTGAGATTATTGGCATTATATGTGATAATCCTTTTTGGAATTCCATATCGATAGGTGATATTTGCCCTCAAAAACTTAAGGACAACTTTTTGAGTGACTTTGGCATAGGAAGCGGCCTCTACCTACTTGGTGAAGTAATTAATTGCTAGCAGGATAAACCTATGGCCATTGGAAGCTTTTGGATTTATTGGCCCAATAACATTAATTCCCCACATGGAAAAAAGCCAGGGTGCCACTATATTATGCAATGGGATGAGAGGTGCATTAATGCGGTTAGAGTATGCTTAACATTTATGATACTTTCGAACATATTCTATGCAATCTGATTCCATAGTGGACTAGTAATAACCACATTTTAGGATTTGACGAACCATCATGATACTGTTGGCATGTGTTCCACAAATTCCTTCATGAACTTCCGTTGAGATAGTGAAAGCCTCCTTAGCTTCTATACATCTGAGGAGTATACCATCATAGTTCCTTTTGTATAGTATTTCCCCATTCAAAAAGAAGGCCATGGAGAGCCAGTGGATGATTTTTTTTTTATCTCATTTGCCCCTAATGAGTATTCCTTGAACGTAATGTACTGCTTGATATCATGGAACCAGGGCTGACCATCTTATTCTTCCTCAACATTAGAACAATAAACCAAATCGCTTTCTACCCTCACTCGGATGGGTTGTACATTAGCATGAATATTCAAATTGGTCATTACAACCAAAGTGGCCAAAGTATCTATAAATTAGTTCTTATCTCGAGTCAAGTGCGAAAAGATGATCCCTTCAAAATTCTCGATCAACTGCATCAAATATTTCTGGTGTGGAATCAACTTTGGATCTTAGTCTGCCATTCCTCATTCACTCGATAAATTATCAGTGCTGAATCTTCATATACTTGTAGTTTTTTCACTCCTAATTCTATTGCAACTTTCAATCCTTGTGCACACGCTTCATGCTCTGCAACATTATTAGTGAAACTGAACTCTAACTTGATGGTGACAGGGTATTACTTCCTACTCGGTGAGGTGACCACTGCCCCTATGCCGCTCCCATACATGTTGATTGCTCCATCATAGTACATCTTCCATGTGTCTTCTTCATCTGACTCTCTTTCTTCAATTGTTAAAATATCTCCATCAGGGAATTCAGACGTCACAGGTTGCTTGTAATCAATTGGATTCTCAGCTAAATGATCTGCAATTACACTCACTTTGATAGACTTCTGAGTCATGTGCTTTATATCAAACTCTGAAAAAACCACTTGCCATTTAGGGACTTGTGTGGAAACATGAAGGCATTCGAATATGTACTTCATCGGGTCTATTCTTGAGATCAACCAAGTTTTATAGTATAACATGTACTGTCTTAACCTTTTTAACGTCTATGCTAGTGCACAATAAGTCTTCTCGATTGCTATGTAGCAGGACTCACAATCATTGAACTTCTTGCTCAAGTAGTACATGACCTATTCTTTCTTTCTTGTTTCATCATGTTGCCCTAACATTGCTCCTATGGATGTCTGCAATACCGTGAGGTACAATATCAAAGGACGGTCAGGTGTAGGTAGCACCAAAATAGGTGGACTTCGGAAATAAGCTTTTATCTTCTCAAAAGCTTCCTGATAATGTTCATCCTATTCTCCTGGTTGTTATTTATTTAGAAACTTGAAGATTGGCTTGCAGGTGCTAGTCAGATTGGCTATGAACCTAGCAATGTAATTCAGCCTCTCGAGAAAGCTTCTTACCTCCTTTTTGGTTTTGGGAGCCTGCATCTCTTGTATTGCTTTGACTTTGTCAAGGTCCACCTTGATCCCTTCCTTGCTAACAACAAAACCAAGCAATTTTCCATTCGATGCACCAAAAACACATTTTACTGGGTTTAGCCTGAACTTGTACTTTCTGAGTCTTTCGAATAACTTTTGCAACACTACCACATGGCTTTCCCATTCCTTGGACTTGACAAATATGTTATCCATATATACCTCAATTTCTTTGTGCATCATATCGTGGAACAAAGCAACCATGGCTTGCTTCAATCCGAATGGCATAACTATGTAACAAAAAGTTCCCAATCCCATAATGAATGTAGTCTTTTCTTTATCATTCGTATCCATGGGAATCTGATTATAACTAGAATAGCCATCCATGAAAGAGAATCTATGGCCTCTTGCTGCATTATCGACAAGGACATCAATGTGAGGCAATGGGAAATCATCTTTAGGGCTATCTTTATTCAAATCCCTATAATCCATACACATTCTGACATTTCCATATTTCTTTGGAATAGGGATGATATTTGATACCCATTTTGGGTGAATAGATACTTCCAAAAATCCTGCTTCCAAATGCTTGGCGATTTCCTCTTTAATCTTTAAGGACATTTCAGGGTGCCTTCTCCGTAATTTCTGCTTTTTCGCCTCAGCATCTGGGTATAACAGAATTTTGTGGGAAGCTATGCTCGAATCCAGCCCTAGCATATCTTGATAAGACCATGCAAACACATCCATGTAATCTCTGAATAACTTGATCATGCTTTCTCGCTCTGGGTTATCCACCAACGTTAACTCTTTCTTGTCTTCATCGGTTCCCATATTGATCACCTCCACTTCTTCTTCATTCAATCTGAATTCTCTTTCCAACCTTTCTACCAATTCAGAAAACTCATCAGTGGCTTTTCGATCTTCATCTGATTCATAGTTGTCTATACCCATCATTGAATGAGAATCCATCCTTGAGCTTTTCAGGAATCCTTTCATGGGACAATGTCTCTACGAAACCCAAATCCCTGGAAGATTTATTTATGCTAGATTGGAAACTATTGACAAAAGGAGAATATGGTAATTGGATAAAGCTAAGAAAAGGGTAAGTTAATGGAAAAAAAGAAACAAAGCAGTGAATCAACTGAGAAACACATAAGTTCATTGCATTGAAACTTTGATAAAAGGTAACATGAGCAGTGAATCATACTAAAGAAAAACACACAAGTTCATTACATTAAAGCTTTGATAAGAGTTAACATGAGTTCATCATCACAAAAGTCTAAGATAACATCATAACTAAATAATTACTTTATGGCAATCGCATCAATTAATGCCTTAGATCGCTAATTGTTTAGAGGTTTCGAGTTGTTGGAGGGCTGGATAGCATGGTCCTCTCCTGAGTCTTCCTCCATATTGTTAATGATTAGCCAGACTTGAGGATTGGAGGCTTTGTTGATAACTTAGGTAAGGACGGGAAATGTTTCCTTCAGATGAGGAATAGTCCTTTTCACTTCATTCCCTTTTTTCTCATTAAAAGCCAAGCTTTGCTTCATCATGCCTTCTAAAGATGATTCGTATCCTAAACCATATATGCTTTTGTTCTCTGGTAGGGTGATTGTAGACTTGGTTCATTGCAGCTGAACTCCTAAACCTTTCCCGGCTTGATAACCATTCTTTGTTATGATGCGAGTCACAATTTGATGAACATCTTTAGAAGATGACTCATCCTTCTCTGTTTTTGATTCTACTAACTAGAAGTTGTGTAAGAAGTTTTCCATCTCCAGATCTGTGTTTTCAACATAAAGAACTAAAGTAGGCTTTATCAGCAAGATTTCTTCTTCTCCTCGAATGGTAACCAGACACTCATTGTTAACATATTTCAAGCATTGGCGCAAGGTTGAGGGAACAACACTGGCAATATGAAGCCATGGTCTTTCTAAAAGCATAGTATATGTAGGCTCAATCTCTATTACTTGAAACAGTACTTGGAAGTAGCTTGGGCCTATCTCGAGGGGAAGGGTCACCTCCCCCAAAATTTTTCTTTTTCTTCCATCAAAGGCTTGCGCCGTCATTTCTTAAGGCTTTAGGTCTTCTACACTCATAGCTAGTTATAACAAGGTTGTCCTCAGGAGGACGATCAAAGCAGAACCCCATTAATAAAAATTTTTGCAACCGCATACCTCTGACATTTGAAAGTGATGTGCAAAGCACGCGAGTTATTCCCTGTCGAACGTACCACTTCTTCCTCAAAGAAAGGGATTACATTAGTGTGCCTTACTGGGTCTACCATATTCAATGAGCTTTCTAGGGTAACGCCTGGCTTCACATAGGCTTCATTTAACACTTTCTGCAGTGCTTTGCGATGAGGTTTAGAATTCATAATGAGTAACAATAGAGATATCCATGCTAGAGTTTTTCTGAGCTATTCTATCACATCATACTCACTTTGCTTCATGATTTTTAGGAATTCCTCTTCTTCATCTTCTTTTGTTTCTATGAGGCTTGTTTTTCCTTTCCCAGTCTTATCTTCTTGCCCATAGCACCTGCTACTTCTTGTGATCCCTCTTATGCCCATGACACTTGACACTGTTTACGCAGGCTCTACTATCTGAACAATAAGGGTTGAAGAGGTTTGTCATATATTACCTTGTGTCTCCACCTTGACATCATATTTCCAAGGTACAACATATGTATCACTGTAGGGAAAATGTGTAGACTTTTTTATCGCTATAACAATTTTCTCAGAGTTTAGGACTTCACTAGTACGTAGAAGTTTGAGAACTAGATGCTCCATAATATCTATTTTTTTTTTTTTTTGTGAACTCTCTTGCTTAAGTAACATCCACTACACCCAAAGCTATGAATCTCTGCACCTGAGCTTTAAACTCCTGATAACTCTCAATATCATGCTAATTCTCCATATGGTATTCACAATAAGCTTCAATATCATATTCAAACCCTACATCTTCCAAGGCATACTGAAGAACAATAGCCTGCTTAGACCAGACCTTGGAATATTAACTTAATAGGAGTTTTGACATTTTCTACATTTTGAACTCCTTGCTTGTCCTTTGCTAATGCATTTATAGTTCTCTTCCCATGATTTGGAATTGGGTTGCTAGTAATGCTAGGCCTTTGCTCTTCTTCAAAGTCTAGCTTTCAGCAAGCAATCAATTTCCTCCTTATTATTTTAAATACCTCGCAATCTTTGATTGAGTGTCTTAGGTTGTCCATATGGAACTTGCAAGTTGCATTAGGATTGTACCAAGCTAGGAAAAGGGGTACCATGGGGCGAGTAGGGATGCATGCGACTAAGTGCGCATCAAGCAACTGTTGAAACAAATCAGTATTAGAGATTGGCAACTTTTGAAAAGAGGGTAGATTTGACAGGGGTCAAGCATACCCTTAGTTTCTTGGACGAGTTGGGACATATGGATGTGGTGAAGGGACAATGTTAACTTGGTATGAGGTTTAGTATGCTGGAGGAGCGAGCGGAGGAGCTTGATAAGAAGGGTATAGTTAAGGATTACGAGGAAAGCATGAGTTTTATTACTGCACATAACTGACTTCTGGTTCTTTCTTCTTTGTTGGTGCCATCTTTTTAGGAAAATTGCACTCTGTATTTCTAGTAGGTAATTTCCTTGCTTTAGCAACATTCTCAATCCTTTCTCTAGCCATAATTAGGTCAGAAAAATCCTTGTGGCAGCCCCTGCCATTAGCCCAATAAAAGGTACTCCTAAGGTACTCCTAAGGTCCCCATAAAGTATGAGCTAATTTTTTACAAAGTCAATGGTGATTGAACCTAGGCTGCTAACATTCTCCATCTTTGAGCATATTGCTTGAAAGTTTCACCATTCTTGTTTTGCATTGCCCCTAGCTATTCTCGGGTAGGCGCAGTGTCAATGTTAAATCAATATTGCCCCAAGAATAGATTTGTCAAATCATCCCAGCAAGAAACCTTTGAATGGTCAAGTTGCAGGTACCATTCCAAAATCGGCCTGGTCAGGCATTCATGAAAATTGATTAGAAATTTTGATCCCGTGACCAAATGGCCAAATGCTTCCATCGTACTTCAAGAAATCCAGAATTTTGAAGTCCTTAGGGATATTAACTTCAACCTTCGGACACAATTCATCGATTCCCACTAGGCTATAAGAATTAGGGCCTTGAATGGCTTTAATTTGGTTTTTCATCTTTCCAATCAATTCATCTCTTAATTTTTCTTTTTCTGAGTTGCTGTTCAATAATATTTTCACTAGCTTCTCATGAGCGACTTTTGTATTGTTATTCCCCCCTTCAGGATTTTCATTCATAAAATTATCCTCTTCATTCGTGTTGTTGTTTGCATTTGTATTTATTCCAGTGCTGACAGAGGCTCCGTTTGTTGTTCTAAGGGTCTCAGTTAACTGTCTCAGTAAATCTTCGACCCTTGATTTTCCTTTTGCCATTTCATTAATTCTTCCTCTCATTTCATCCATCTCCGGATCTAAATTTCTTTCCGAGTTTGACATCTCTTGTAGTCTAGTTTGAGACCTTGTTCCATAGGTCCGAGTTTGTGCAATTTGTATTTTTCGAGGACAAGCAATGGTTCAAGGCTTTTACTTGAAAATTGTAAAATTCAAATTATTTTTTTTAAAAGATCAGTAATTATGTTCATTATTTGTTAGAGGACCGTTAGTGGTTTTATGCTAAGTAGATTTGAAGTGAGTATCTTTGACCTTTGTTTGTTGTGAGTACTACCCAGAACATCTTGTTCAAAAGTATTAAGTCTTAAGTGAAATATGGGATCAGAAAATGAGGGTTGAAACAGGCATACTTCATTCATTTAACTAAAAAGATATCACAATACATTGCTTCTTAGTTGAATACATCATGACCTAGCCAAAAAAGACTATTCCCTATCTGAATAGGCCTTAGCCATCTGTCTCATATGCCCTATAAGGTTCTTACAGTACTCAATGAAGTTATTGATTTCTACTAGTGTTTCAAAAAGATTGACCATCTTATCAGCTTTCTTCAAATGATGTGGAGTATCCGCAATGGCTGAGTTAGCTAAACATGCTAATTTTATAAAATAACTCATCCAAAAATAGACTTTTTCCTTCCATCCATTGATGTCCCTTTTTTGTCTTTCCATTTGATCCATCAGTTTTTTCATAATTTATTGTTCTTGTTGCAATGCCACCTCATATTTTGTAACTGTCTCTTTTATGTGAAGCTCTTTGTTTTTAATCATATCTTCATATCGCTTAGATGCCATTTCCATCTGCCTTCCACTAGTCGCATCGCATTGCTCTGGGTTACTTTTGTGCTCTTGAGCTGCTCCCTAAGCTGTTGGTTTTCAGCCATGGCCCTGTTTCTTTCTTGCCTTTGGAGCCCTAATTCATTGTTTGCTGCTCCCAGACAATGCTTGGTTTTCAGCATGTAATCACGTTCCATCTTCATCTTTTTGTTAGCCCCTTCTAGAATGTGGTCCTTTTCAACATTTTCCCGCTTTAAGCATGCATATGCCTAGTGGGTCTCTCTCAACTCAGTTTCCATTTTCTCCTTTTCCTCTTCTATTTTTGTGAACCTTGCTTTCATTTCTTTCATTTCTTCATTTTCAATTAAGATCGAGGCTGAAGATTCACCAACTATAGGAATTTTCGGGGTCTTGAATGTTAACTTGATTTCCCGAACTCTGTCTTTAACCCATTGGCTGTAATTTTCCTTGGCTGCACAACTTCTAACTCCTAGTTCTTTTCCCTTTCGGATGACTGTATCCTAAGTAGTTTGGAGCTTTTGAAGTGATTCGGTGTTGTCCATGTCTGTATAGTAAAGAACAAAATGGGTTATTTGGACTTTCATAGGTGGTCCCATCATAGGATAACCAAGTTGTCACTGTGCCAAGGCTAGATAGTAATTAATACATCCTCGTGTACCCATGAGGTGTACGTTTGGAAACCTTCCACACTGGTAGATGATAGTTTCTACATTTTTCCATCGAGGATACCATTTTATCTGCTTTTCTTCTAATTTTTCCAAATGGTCTGCCTATTCACGACTGCTCTTAGTCTTCAACTGGTACAAGTTGAAGTCAGCAATAGGGAACCCTGCTTTGTATTATCTGTTGAAAACATGAGTTGTGAGCCAAACATACAGCACCGGCAAGCAGTAGAGGATTCTCTTGCCATTCTTTTCGTGACAAAAGTTTAGGGTAGAGTAAACATCTAGGAGAATGGCTAGGACAGGGTTATCCGTGTTAAACTTGCAAGTAAGGAATACATCGATTACTGCATAATCCACATAGTCATCAATATTAGGGAACAAGACCATGCTGTAAATGGTGAGGGCTAGCATATCTATGAAAACACCCCACTCTCCATTTTTGGTTAAGTGACGCATGTATCCTTTGAGGAACTCTCTTGAAAACCCTTTGGTTCCATTCCTATTCTGTTGTGCACCTTGCAGGTTTCTTGCGTGCACTTTCAAAACATTTGATATAGTTTGGATGGATGCATAATGTCCCATATAATAGTATGGCTTTGTACTTTCCAACGATAAACCTCGAATCTGCTCAAATTATTCCAGAGTAGGGATTAGCTGGAAATCTTGAAAGGTGAAACATCTCAGAGGTGGGTCATAATATTGGGTCACTGCAGTGATCGCTTCCACTTGCACATTCACTTCTAATAGGTCTAGAATCTTCCCATACTTTGCCGCGAGCATCAAACATTGGGTCTTCTTCAACATTCAACCCATAACCACTAGGCTTTCAATGTTAACTTTGTTGGCCTTGAGTCGCAAAGTCTTTTTCAAGGTTGTATTTTGGTTACCTAATCCCATATTTCTTTCCATCAAAGATATTCACAGTCAAACCTTGATTGAGTGTTAACGGTTCTCTAACAAATTTTCCTGAGGAAAGACAAAATGATTAGAGTTTAGTAAAGAA
This sequence comes from Ormosia semicastrata, assembly GCA_029884595.1. Lineage (NCBI taxonomy): Eukaryota > Viridiplantae > Streptophyta > Magnoliopsida > Fabales > Fabaceae > Ormosia > Ormosia semicastrata. The sequence continues at coordinate 96,508,137 of JAQQTO010000063.1, read as the reverse complement.
ACATGGTGCAAGGATGCAATTTTTTTTTTAAAGAATGAATGTCATGATGGATAAATAGTTGATCCTTTAATAGTAACTTGCCCCCCTTTTTTTTAAAAAAACTTTTTTTTATATCTAAGTAAAAAAGAAAAACTTTTCTTTAAGAGGAGTAGGTTGTGGCTTATCATATTAATAGACCATACTACTTATGATGTATATGAACAATAGAGATTATAACATGGATGAACTTAAAGATAACAAAAAGGTACGCTCCCCTTGTGCCCTAAAGGATTGCCCTAAATTTGAGAGGACCTATGGGTCTTTCTGATTCATGAGAACTTTCACTGGGTGGCTTTATTGTTCTAAAAGCCTCTAGAGCTAAGTCCCATTTTAGAATGTTGACCACAAATAGTGGGTAAACCACTAAGTGTGGGACATTCATGAAAAAGGCACACTCTAGATAAGGTTTTCATAATAACCAAACAAAATGTGCATCCAAAATGACTACCACTATGCAATATCTTCCTAACTTAGGCTTCACTCAGACCCAGGTATAGGGCCCCACTCGAATGTGTGTGAGAAACGTGTAGGTGCAGTGTGTGTAGGGAGCATACAAATCTTCATAATTCTAAAGACTACCAACATCCTGTAAAACAAAACAAACACAACAAGATTCCCAAAAATCCTCTATCCAAAGGTTTACATAATAAAATAAAATCACAGTTAAAAATAATCAATAAACAAATTAAACAAAATAAAAAAAACAAAACAAAAACAAAAAAGGGTAAACAAACATATAAATGTTACAAAAATTGCACAACCAACTTACAAAGGCTTGACTCTCAAGTAATCCGCAATGGAGTCACCATCTGTCATGACCGGGATCGCGGCTAGAGCGGCAAATAATAAAATAAATTATTAGAAAAAAATGGAGTCGCCACTAATTTTATTTGAAATAGGAAAAATTGAAAAAACCTAAGAAAAATGGTCTTTAAAAACAAATTACATTCGAGAGTCAATTATGCATAGGGAAGGGTGGAGACTTAACCCCACAGTACCCCTAACACATCCACCCTAAGATGGTTACCTAAATCAATTGTACAAATTTTGATAACTCTTAAAAACATTTGTTTTACCCCTTTTGTTAAACAATAAACTAAATATACAAACAAATTATGAAAATTTAATTTTGACTTGATGAAATAAATAAATAAAAATTAAAATTATCAAAAGGGAACATAATAAACTAATAAAAAGAAATGAAGAGATAATATTCACCAAAAGCACCTCGCGTGGATTACTACCATGGTTCCTACTATCTTTATTGCCAACTTATTCAATCCTACTTATTTTTTTTTGGCTGTTTACTTTGTTTCAATTCAAAATGATTTGATTCTCTTCATTTCCACAGTTTCAAACTTGATAAGAATGCAAACTCATGCTTAGGGACCACCAGCCATGCAATTATCCATATCTCCATATTTCCTTCCCACATAGAAACATGTTAGGCACACATATGAGGCACTTGTACAAGCCTAATTGCAGTAGTCTATCAAATTAGAAATTATTATTAACTTACAATCAAACAAAACAAAGAGTATCTAAACTAGTGCACCACAATCAAATGCAGACCAACATGAACAACCATATTAAAAAAAATAAAACTCTGTCATAGAACACATAAGATCAAATCTCAGCCCAAACTCTATCATTAAGTGGAATGAATTATCACAAGGAAAAGAAAAACGGAACATGATATAAGCACTTAGAATCGCAGCCAACTAACATCAAACCTAGGCATTCCAAATAAAGTATTTATGCTTCCAATCATTGCCACAATAGAGATTCATTAAAAATAAGAAGTAATTCTGACCAAAGACACCGCGAAAATAAATGAAAAGAATTTAAATAGGGAACCACAGTTCTGATAAGAGTTTTGCTTTCTCACTTCTATGAACAATCAGCAATAAATAGGTGTGCGAATTCTTAAATACAACAAGCAATAGTAAACAAAATGAAATCCCTCTTAAGCATCTTTATCAACTCAACTCATATTTGTACTAATGACACAGAAGATACCCCTTAGGAAAGAAATCAAAGATTCTACACATGAAACATGACAAGTTTTAAATAAATCAATACCAACATGACAAAAAAGGTAGCAAAATAGTAATGATACCAAATCACCTCCCAAAAACAGAATAACCAAATTTGAAAGGCTAGATATTCATGTCATACACATAGGAAAAACATATATACACATGGTGGTTTTTGTCAAACAATAAACATGCAATTTTCTTGTAACACGTTCTTACATTTAAAGAAAGGAAGATAGTCTCACAAACTCAAAAGCATAAGGAAGTATCTAATCCCATCAATTACTTACTAGAAATCCAAAATCATGGTTAACCACTACAAATCCACACTTCACATATATATCAAACATGAATTCATGAAAAAAAAAAGATTCCAGCACCAAACTAAACAAGCAAACTGCATACAGCATAAGCTTAATGTGCAGAATCAAAGCACATGTGATATCATTCGGGTAGTCAACAAGATACATTGGCAAGAAAGAAAATGAAAGAGAAAAAAAAAGAAATAATTATACCGAATAGAGGACTCTCCAACTGGTTGGGTATAATTGTTCTCAATCTTCCAATTCCAAATAATTTCCCCAATTTACAGAGCATAAACAAGAAAAATCCTCTCAGGATATTACAAATTTTCTCTCAAATTTCTCTCACAACCCAAATGCCTTGCCTTTTTTCTACTAGAGCCCGAATTCCTCTTTCTAAATTAACCCCAGAGAAAAAATTCAAAAAAAAAAAAATCCCCCTTCTGATTTTTTGTCTTCTGTATTTATAGGAAAAAACTTAAGATAAGTCTTTTGCCTTGACCTTGCGACTGGATCAGCTTGAGTGTGGCAGAGGTTGAACCATGCTTGAGTCTTCTCAATTTCTATTTTTGTGCATCTTTCATAATCACATATTTTATACATTAATAAGCCCTCATTTTTAGTCGTTTACACTCTCCATGTACTAAATTAATTGATGCTTGCTCATGTTTTGTAAGTTTGGGCTCAAATTGGGCCTAATTGAATTTTTTTAGCATTATTAAGTTTTGATGTAGTTTCTATATTTCGGCCATAACTTGAGTTCTAGATATCTGAAAATTATGCATTTTACCTTATAGGAAAGCTGAGAGGAAGCTCTACAACTTTGATGAAGAGCTCAAAGCCTCAATCGGATGTCTTGTGGACTTAATTGGGCTTGGAAGTTCAGACTCAGGTTTAGGTAGCATACGACATTATAGTAAGCATATCTTGGTCAATTCAAATCCAATTCAGATCATACTTGGCCCATTACATTCCTACAAGGCCCAGCTATGTTTGGGAAGTGTAATGAGGTACTAGAGGCCAATTTAGAGGGCAGTTGATAGCTGTAGAAATAGAAATCTGAGAATTAGTTTTTACTACACACCTTTCTCACTTCTTCTCTCTAGAAATAGATTTTTATCTCTTCTCCCTTCTTCCTCCTCAAGCTGCTTCGTGGTGATGGCCATGGAGGGCTAAACCTCTGTAATCAATTTAGAGATTCTTGAAGAAATTGTGGTTTGAATTCTTGAGATCTTTGTTCTGTTTTTGTATTTGCATTGTAATTGGATTCCTCTTCTTCTTCCTCTTCTTCTTGATCTTGAATGCATGAATGGTGATTCTGTTTATGTTTGATCTGATTGGATCTTGATTTAAGATTGAGAATTGTGATGAATTTAGGTTGATTGATCTAAATTAATCACAAAATTAAAGAAGTTAAGTTACTGATTTGTGCTTAGGTTAATTGAATTCGGAGATCAAATTAACATAGATCCTAACATGAACTATGTGATTGTGAATTTATGTGTCAATTGTTAATTGAATTCTAGATGATTGTTTTGTATGAATTCTAGATTTGATGCAGAGATTTTAGTTAAATCCAGAATAGCCATTCAACTGCACTTCAAATTTTTATTGAATGATCTATGATAGAATCAACCTAATTTCGAATAGGTTTTTGAATTGATTGTTCTTTTTATTAAATTTCTCCCACTTTAATTCTATTTTTTTATATTCTAATTTTTCAAATCCTTCCCCCTAATCTCGGCTTGATTTTATTAAATTGTATTTACAATCCTTGAGAGATGATCCAGTGTTATTTCCTATGCTACAAGCCATAAGCATAACTCGGTTACAATTTTGATAGAGTTCGGCGCTTGTCAAAATTTTGGCACTGTTATTGGGGAATGTTAGGTGCAATTTGATCATATTAAGTGACCATACTAACTCTTGTTCTCACTAACAATTAACTCTTGTTCATCTGCATTATGTTACATTGCATTATGTTTGCATTAGTTACTATTTCATTAGTTTTTGTTGTTAGTGATAATTCTTTTGATGCTTTTATTGATAATTGTATTGCAAGATCTCATCCGTAGTGTCATTCAATCATTTTGGACTTATTCTTAATTGCCTACCACCATTTCATACCCAGCTAACATTTTTTCTCCTAGTTCTGATTTCTTTTGGTGTAGGGGAAGACCTGTGTTAATTTGACTGTGGAATTTGCTCTTGTTCTTCTCATCCTACTGATGTATGCCCCACACTTCAAGATGGTGGTTCTATTTTCTAGTAGTCATAGTAGTAGCCCAGATTTGATTCATAGCCAAGGTTATATTCTAGATTGCAGAGATTTTGGTCACAGTAGCCTAGATTTTGGTCACAATAGGATGGTGGATCATATTTACAATCACAGTAGCAGCTCAGATATGATCCATTTTCTAGTACATATAACATTGGTTGGAGGGACCATCCCAACCTGAGATATAGGAATTTTGGTCAGCAACAATAGCCCCAATATCATCAGCAGTAGTAATTTAGATACTAAGTTGTAGGTCCAACTAACAAATACTAACCACCTGCATTCAGACAGCAATAACTTGTGTAGCAGTCCATTCAAGCCCCTCCATGACCATCATTGGAAGCCACTCCATCTAACCTTGTGCAGCAGTCCATCCAAGCCACTCCAACTGAGCCATCAATGGAAGATTTAATGAAACAGATGACCACAAACAACATTTAGTTTCAGCAAAATGTCAGTCCCACCATTCAGAATTTACACACTCAAATTAGGCAATTAGCAACCATTGTGAGTGAGCTGAAAAGTCAAGGATTGAGTCAATTGCCTTCACAAATAGTTAATAACCTAATAGGAAATTTAAGTGCCATTACCTTGAGAAGTGGCAGAAAAATTGATGGTCCAAGTTTGCCACAACCATAGCCCCCATTACAGCAACAAGAGATTGATCAGAAATAGCAAAATCCACAGAAACTAGATGCCCCAGCCCAAAAGAAATGTGCGGAGAATTCAGACCTGGCCATTCCACTATCTTTCCAAATAGAGTGACACAGTCCAAGCGGATAGCACAAGAAGAAATGGAAAGGGAAATCATGGAGACATTCAGGAAGGTAGAAATCAATATCCCCCTCCTGGATGCAATCAAGCAAATTCCCAAGTATGCCAAATTCCTCAAGGAGTTGTGTACTCACTAAAGAAGACTTAAAGGTACTGAGAAGGTTAGTATAGGTAGAAATGTTTTTGTAATGTTTCAGCCAAGCATGCCATAGGAATGTAAAGATCTTGGCACTTTCACAATCCCTTGCACGATAGGCAATTCCATATTTGAACATGAAATGTTATATTTGGGTGCTTCAATCAATGTCATTCCTATGTCAGTTTATAAGTCTTTGAACATTAGCAACTTCCGGCCCATTCGTATAGTGATTCAGTTAGCAAACAGGACCACTACTCATCCTACAGGAGTGCTGGAAGATGTGTTAGTTCTGGTGAATGAGTAGATTTTCCCTATAGACTTCTACATTCTTGACATGGAAGATGAGTCTTCAACATACCATGCTCCATTGATTCTAGGAATACCATTCCTCAAGACAGTCAAGACCAAGATAGATGTGCATGCTGGCACCCTCTCTATGGAATTTGGTGAAGATGTGGTACAATTTAACATTTTTGATGCTATGAGACATCCCCTTGAGGAGTATTCAGTTTTCCATGTTGATGTGACTGAGATGCTAGTTGATGATGCTTATGTTGATATGAGTGCTAAATTTCCTAATATTGCTAACTTTCTAAATTCTGTCATTTGTGATACATGTGCTGGCTGTGATACTGAACCATGTGCTGCATGTGCTAAGATTTATGCAATTATGAGTGATGATGCAACTGCTGACTTGATTGATGCAGCATGTGAAAATGAGAGTCAGAATTATGTCGAATTTAATGTTGTTGAGTTACTTGTTTTAAATAGCTTACTGCCTTCCATTGTGCAGCCCCCATTCTTAGAGTTGAAGACTTTGCCAGACCACCTTAAATATGCATATTTAGGAGATGGTAAGAAGCTGCCAGTGATTGTCGCAAAGAACCTACAACCTGAACAAGAAGAAAAATTGCTACAGGTTTTGAGGCAGCATAAGCAGGCCATCAGATGGACACTTATAGACATTCCTGGTATTAGTCCTTCCACATGCATGCATAGGAATTTACTGGAGGAAGGTACCAAACTAATAAGGCAGTCCCAAAGGAGACTGAACCCCCTAATTCTGGATGTTATGAAGAAGGAAGTGACCAAGTTGCTGCAAGCTAGCATTATTTATCCTATATCCGATAATAAATGGATGAGCCCCGTGCAGGTTGTCCCAAAGAAATATGGGTTCACAGTAGTTGTAAATCAGAATAATGAGCTTCTACCCACAAGAATTCAGAATAGTTGGCGGGTTTGCATTGATTACAGGTGGCCTAACTAGGCCACTAGAAAAGATCATTTCCCATTGCCTTTCATTGATCGGATGTTGGAGAGGCTGGCTAGCAAGTCGTATTACTGTTTCCTAGATGGATATTCGGGCTATTTCCAAATTCATATATCCCTAGAAGACCAAGAGAAGATCACTTTCACCTGCCCATTTGGCACATTTGCATACAGGAGGATGCCTTTCGGTTTGTGCAATGCTCCGGGCACCTTTCAAAGGTGTATAGTAAGTATCTTTTCTGAATTTTTAGAGAGTTGCATGGATATATTTATGGATGATTTTACTGTCTATGACTCTTCTTTTGATGCATGTCGGGATAATTTAACTAGGGTTTTGCATAGATGCATTGAGATTAACCTTATTCTGAATTTTGAAAAAATGTCATTTTATGGTAGAACATGGTATAGTTTTTGGGCATGTAGTATCTAGCAAAGGTATTGAGGTAGATCCTACAAAAATAGATATCATTTCATGCCTATCTTGCCCTACATGCGTGCGGGAGGTTTGTTCTTTCCTTGGTCATGTAGGTTTCTATTGGCGGTTCATAAAGGATTTCAACAAAATTGCCCTTCCACTGTCCAACTTGCTGTAAAAAGATGTAGAGTTCCACTTTGACTAGAGGTGCAAGGATGCCTTTAATCACTTGAAGCGAGCATTGACCAGTACACCTATCATCTAGCCACCGGATTGGACACTCCCATTTGAGCTCTTGTGTGATGCCTCTAATTATGCAATGGGAGCTGTCCTTGCTCAAAGAGTCAGCAAAGTACCTCATGTCATCTCCTATGCTTCGAGGACTTTAGATGCTGCACAAGCCAACTACACCACAACTGAAAAGGAACTTTTAGCAATTATTTTTACTTTAGATAAATTTTGATCATATTTGCTTGGTTCAAGAGTGGTTGTGTTTTCAGATCATACAGCTTTGAAGTTTCTCCTAAAGAAGCCCGATGTAAAGCCCCGGCTGATTAGGTGGATGTTGCTGCTCCAAGAGTGGAGCAGAGAACCTGCTAGCAAATCATTTGAGTCAGATTGAGAGAGAGGCATATTCTTCTCCTATCCATGATGCCTTCCCTGATGAGCAGCTTTTCAAGCTGCAAGCTAACATCCCTTGGTTTATGGATTTAGTTAATTTCTTGGTTGCTAGAGCACTACCTGCACATTTCACTAAGGCACAAATTGATAAACTAAAAAGTGAGTCAAAATATTATGTGTGGGATGACCCTTATTTATGGAGATTTTGTAGTGACCAAGTCATTAGGAGATGCATTCCTGATCATGAGTTTGATTTTGTTCTTAGCTTTTGTCATGCATTTACCTGTGGTGTACATTTTGGACCTACTCGTACAACTAGGAAAGTTTTGGACTCTGGATTATATTGGCCCACTCTATTTCATGATGCATATGTGTTTTTATAAATCTTGTGAACAATGCCAAAAAATAGGGAATATTTCTCCTAGGAATGAGATGCCCCAACAACTTTTGTTGTTCTGTGAGATATTCGATGTTTAGGGTATTGATTTTATGGGTCCTTTTCTTGTATCATTTGGTTTTGTTTACATTTTGCTTGCTGTGGATTATATATCTAAAAGGGTGGAGGCTAAGGCTACTCAGACTGACGATTCTCGAGTTGTTGTGGATTTTGTTTGATCACAAATTTTCTGCAGGTTTAGAGTCCCGAGGGCCATCATTAGTGATCAGGGTTCGCATATCTGCAATCAAAGCATAAAAGCTTTGATGAAAAAGTATGGAGTCTTGTATAGAGTTTCTACACCTTACCACCCCCAGACCAATGGGCAAGTCAAGGTCTCCAATAGAGAGATCAAATAAATACTTCAGAAGATAGTCTAACCTAATAGAAAGGACTGGAGCAAGAGGCTTGAGGATGTTTTATGGGCTTACCAAACTGCCTACAAGACACCGATTGGGATGTCCCCTTACCGGATTGTCTTTGGAAAGGCATGCCACCTACCTGTGGACATTGAACACCGAGCATTTTTGGTAGTGAAGAGGTGCAACTTGGACCTAAATCAAGCAGACATGGAGAGGAAGCTACAGTTGCAGGAATTGGAGGAGATCCGCTTGGAGGTTTATGAGAGTTCCAAACTCTATAAAGAGAAGACCAAAGCCTCCCATGATAAAATGATTACTAGAAAAGAATTCAAAAGTGGTCAAAAAATTCTCCTTTATAATTCTCATCTTAGGTTAATGCCCGACAAATTAAAGTCTAGATGGGATGGCCCATTTGTTGTTACTAATGTTTTTTCCTATGGTGCAGTTGAGCTCCAAGATGTGACAACAAAGAGAACATTCAAAGTCAATGGGCATAGACTAAAGCATTTTCATGATTGTCAAGAGTACAATGTGGAAGTAATGGCTTTGCTCAATGCCATTTACATGGATGGATAATGAGGGAGGCCTTTACCACACTTTTATTTTACTTGCCATGCATTCTTTGGTGATTTGCATTCTGCATTTTTCTATGTTTTACATTGAGGGCAATGTAGAATCTAAGTGTGGGGGAGAAATTTTAATTTCTGCTGTTTAATTTTCTGTTTCCATATTCTATTTCTGTTATTTTGATGTTTCTGATGTTTTTGTATATACTATTATTGTTTTGCCATGTTGATGTTTTTATTTCTTTGTTTATGTTTTTATCACAGATCTGTTAAATTTCATTTATATTTTTTATTTTCTACCGTTGCTAAATTAACATTGCTTGCTAATTAATTCTGCTTTTAGCATTCTCGTTTATGATTTTCTGCTATTTTTTTTTATTCTATTGTTATTATTTTTGTTTTTATTTTTGCTAGTTATGTTTTTTTTTTTACTATTTCTATTTTTTGTTTTTAATTCTATTTTTTTTTATTTAAAAATAATTTTTTTGTGTTTTTAATTGCTTTCCATGATGTTTTGAGATTTGTAAAGTTTATGAGTTTGAAGCAATTAAAATTCAAGGTACATAGCATGATTGAATAAATTTTCTTCCTTCTTAAATTTGACATGCTTGGTTTTGGATGTTTGATTGATAAATTGAGTTTGATAAATGCATACCTTGTGAGATTTTGAGCCTATTGGTGGATTTAACATTTGCATCATTCTCCTCTTTCTTGTGTGATTTTCACTCATGTTAATTGATCACTCTAGAACTTGCTTTAATTCTTTTTTAGGCTATATTTTTACTTGCATGCATGAACATTATTGAGGCCTTCTTTCTTTTATTAGCTACTTTAGCCAAATAGCCAACCTTGCATTATTTTCCTTTGATTAACCCCTCTTGAGCCTATTTGCCTATTATTTGTCTTAGGTCATTATATGCCTTATGTGAAAAATCATGTTTTTACCTTACCTTAGGAAAGGGGAGAACATTGGTTCATGTTCATTGGAGGAGCTCTTTTGCTTGTGGGTAATTAATAGTTCAAGTGCGGGGGTTGTGCAAATTAGTGTGCAATATGCAAGGTGTTTGGTGAAAAAAAATTGTAAAAATGAAAAGAAAAAAAAAGAGAAAGAAAAAAATCAAAATTAAAAAAAAAAGAATGTAAAAAAAAGAATAAATGTAAGAAAGGTTGTGAAAGAAAAAAAAATTAAATAAGAGATGGAAAGAGAAGGAAATATATAAAGAGAATGTGCATTATATGGAATTGGGGGATAAAATTTCATGTTTTGTCAATTGAGTTCCTTCCCAATGCTCTTCTATTCTCTTGGACGTTTAACTTGTCATATCCATATTGTTTCCTTCCCTTACCTTGGCCCCATTACGACCTTGAATAAAGTCCTCTTGATTTGTGTGTGCATGTATTTGAGTAGTGAAGAAGTAGAAGATAAGCAAGCTTATGGTAGTGTAATTTTCATGGGTTGAATTGAGTGAATTACTTACCTTGTAAACACTTGAGGGATTGAGAGTGTATCTTGTGAGGATCTATCATTCTTGATTCATGCTTTTTAAATTGAAGATACCTTGCTTGTTCAAATTTAAGATGTGAATAAATGTTACCTCATGAATACTTTGTTCGCTTAAATCTTTGGTTGCTTTTCTTGCTTATAGCTTTTGCATTCTTGAATGTCATTGGAATTTGAGTCTTTTAGAGTTTTTAGCTTTTGAGTTTTTGTTTTTCTTTATTCCCTAGTTTTAGTCTTATGTGATTTGCCCAAGAGTGCAAAAAGCTAAGTGTGAAGAAATTTGATAATCACATATTTTATATATTAATAAGCCCTCATTTTTAGTCATTTACATTCTCCATGTACTTAATTAATTGATGCTTGGTCATGTTTTGTAAGTTAGGGCTCAAATTGGCCCTAATTGAATTTTTTCAGCATTATTGAGTTTTGACGTTGTTTCTGTATTTCAGCCATAACTTGAGCTCTAGAAATTTGAAAATTATGCATTTTACCTTGTAGGAAAGCTGAGAGGGCTCTACAATTTTGGTGAAGAGCTTGAAGTCTCAATCAGATGTTTATTGGACCTAATAGGGCATGGAAGTTCAAACTCGGGTTTGGGGAGCATATGACATTAAAGTGAGCATATCTTGGTCAATTCAAATCCAATTTAGATCAGACTTGGGCCATTACATTCCTACAAGGCCCAACTATGTTTGAGAAGTGTAATGAGGCACTAGAGGCCAATTTAGGGGGCAGTTTATAACTGTAGAAATAGAAATCTGAGAATTAGTTTTTACTACACACCTTTTTCACCTTTTTTCTCTAGATCTAGATTTTTCTCTCTTCTTCCTTCTTCCTCCTCAAGCAGCTTCATGGTGATGGCCATGGAGGGATAAACCTCTATAATCAATTCAGAGATTCTTGAAGAAATTGTGGTTTGAATTCTTGAGATCTTTGATCTATTTTTTGTATTTGCATTGAAATTGGATTCCTCTTCTTCTTCATCATCTTCTTGATCTTGAATGCATGAATGGTAATTCTGTTTATGTTTGATCTTATTGGATCTTGATTTAAGATTGAGAATTGTGATGAATTTGGGTTGATTGATCTGAATTAATCACAGAGTTAAAGAGGTTAAGTTAATGATTTGTGCTTAGGTTAATTGAATTCGAAGATCAAATTAACATAGATCCTAACATGAATTATGCGATTGCGAATTTGTTTGTCAATTGTTAATTGAATTCTAGATGATTGTCTAGTATGAATTTTGGATTTGATGTAGAGATTTTGGTTGAATCCAAATTAACCATTCAATTGCACTTCAAATGTTTGTTGAAAGATCTATGATAGAATCAACCTAATTTCGAATAGGTTTTTGAATTAATTGTTCTTTTTATTGAATTTCTCCTACTTTAATTCTATTTTTTTTTATATTCTAAGTTTTCAAATCTTTCCCCCCCAATCTTGGTTTCATTTGATTAAATTGATTTTACAATCCTTGAGAGACGATCCAGTGTTGTTTCCTATACTACTAGCCATAGGCATAACTCGGTTACAGTTTTGATAGAGTTCAGCACTCGTCAATCTTCCCTCTGCTCCATGCAAATCTTCTTTCTAATCCTTGTAATTTACCCAAAAATGGGATTCTCTTGGATTGAGCTCTCCGGGAATGAGAATGATGGTTGCTTCCCTTCTCATCCTTCCCACATCTGCTTTCTTTTCACTTCCTTGAGATATAAAAGTCAGTCCTGATGCTATAGACCACAGAAGGGTGGTGACCCGTGCAAAGGCGGTGCAACAACTTTAGTCTTCTCATATGTGTTGTAATGGTGGCTAACAGAGCTTTGAGCCTTATGAAGTAGAGCTAGGCGAGACTTAGGCTTGGGTAGGCTATCGTTTGACTAGGGCTTGGGGTGGAGAGGAATACAGACCATGGATCTTCTCAAATCTTCAATTTTTGTGCATCTTTTCTCTGTTTCTCATGAAATCAAGCTTCTAACCCCTGTAATCTACCCAAAAATGGCATCCTCGCGCCTTGAGCTCCGTCAGAACAGGAGTTGGCAGTTGCTTGTGGTTCCTGCGTTGCAAAGCTCGAATTCCTCTTTCTTCTCTCCAAATATAATCAGCTACAACCTGTTCTCCACTTAATACTACAAGATTGTTGTTACTTTGTGCAGAGCTTGGAGATTCACAGGTTAAAGTGAATCCATGGAGGGGAAGAATCGGTTGGCTGTCGCTCTTGTCCTTGGAGTTGGTGAGTGTTGCCGCTAGGATTTACGAAGGTTAGAGACAGGGGGAGTGATGCAGTTGCTAGGGTTTGGAGTGGAAGGAGCAGCAACAAGAATGAGTGTAAAAGTGTTGGGTCATGAGTGGAGGACTCAGGTCTCTTTAGACCCAGAACTTAACCCATGAAAAGATTTGGACCTGGCTTATATCTATAAGGATTGGGTCATTTTTTTCTTCTTCTTCTTCTTTAATTTTATAACTCTATACTTATTCTTGATTTATTAATTTTTTTTCTTTTTTTTCTTTTCTTTTAATATATATATTTTTTACAAAATTAGACAAAGTGAGAGAATAAATGAGTTAAAACATGATTAGAGGATTTGGTCAAGAACGTGAACAATTATTTTTTTTATTTTTTAAATTATTTTCTTAATTTCTAATTTTTTTTAAAGCCAAAACAAAATTGGGTGTTCACAAATAGCTACATATTGGAGTCATAAATGAAATGGTGCATATCATTGATGTTATTGATGAAAACTTCAAAATATACACTAAGTCCTTGGGAACTAGTTCTATAATGTTGCATAACAATAATATTGATGTTGTCAATGAAAAGTTCTAATCTTAAAGGAAAATGACAAACATGTAACTTTCTAGAAGATCTTTAGTTACAAAGTGCTAGTCATGGGCCAAACCCCATGATAGGTGGTTATTCCGACTACTCTCCATTCAAGTGCATAGAGCTTACCACAAAGACATGGATTGTAGTTATGCGCTAGTGGATGAAAAGCAGTAATTACCAGGGACAAATGGCGCAATCTTAATAGGCAGCATATTAACGCATAATCGTAGGATGTCAGGAGCGGTTATTGAATTCATCTATAAATAGGGGGTCTTGGTATAATCTCAAAAGGTCCTAAACACTCTACACTCCTTACTCATAGAAGAAAGACAAGTTACTAGAGACCAATGTAACATCCTCTTTTTAGCATGTTAGGCTAGTTTATGGTGACAAAGGTAGCATAACACTTGCTTGACATGTCTGCTTAGTTTTCTGACAAACTGAGTTAGTTTAGGCAATTTACTATAACACAGAAAGTGAAAAGTAGCTTAAAATGACTCAAATGATAACATAAATTGCTTAGATGAGGGAAATAAATATGGATAATTTATTTTTAAGTCATAAATATGTGTATGAGAATGTAGTTATAGTTTCAAGATAAATAGAGTTAGTTTGATATTTTTAAATACATTAGTTGTGCGTTTTAATACTAGGTTAACTTGGTGTAGATATGAAAAATCATGTAAATGATGAAATGAGATTTTAGATGAATCTTAAGATTTATTCTAATATATTTGAAAGTTAGGAAACTCGATTTGGTAAAATCTGTGTTCTTAATAGATATAATGTTCCAGCTAGATATTTAAGTCACTTAGTGACTCAACGTTCCATTAGTTTCTTTTCTTGAGTTTTCTCTCTTTTCCCACATGAAAAGGAAGCTAGAGCTACATAAAGGGAAGAAAGCAGAAACAAAAAGAAAGAAGACAAGAATGAAGGAAATAGAGAAGGGAAATATAAGGAAGAAGAAGAAAGTTCAAGGAGTAAAGCTAGGACTTGGAGTTCATCTTCTTGGCTTCAAGACATATGGGTGTTCTTACTTAAGCTCAACTTTCCTCTCCATCTCTAGTTGCTTTATGCATGAATGTATGGTGTGGGAAAAAATGGGTATCTGAAGTAAAGATGGTTTTTTTAGCTAGTTCTTTCTTTCAATGGCCGAGTTTAGTTTGGTTCTAGCTTGACCTATACTTGATTATTGATTGTGAGGTTAGAAACACTCCTTTGAGTGTTTGAATCAAAGTTTGAGGAATGGGTTTTGAATGAATAACTTTTGTTCATAATCCAAGTTTGATGGATTGAGTTAGTAGTTGATGATTATAATATGTTTAGATATCAAGTTTACGATTGGAAATCACTTAGAATGGATGGAGGCAGCAATATACTTTATTTTCTAATGTATTTTCACACCAGAGAACTGATTATTGAATCCCAATAATAGGTTATTGGGTCTAGGCAGAGGGTTGTGTGATTCTGAATAACAAGTTATTGAATAGTGATAACTGATTATCAGAAACACATAACATGTTATTGAATAGTGATAACTGATTATCAGAAACATATAACAAGTTATTGAATAGTGATAACAATTTTTTGAGTTTGAGCATAACATGATTTTAGATGTGATAATGGGTTATTTCAAGTCATAATCGATTATTAGAGCTCGATAACCAATTATGACAAGTCAAAATTTATAATTTGGCTTTCCATAACTAATTTTCTAAGGGGGATAAGGGTATAAGACTTAAGAAAGGATAGTTTATCATTCTTGGGCTTTGTGTAAAGCTTGTTTAAGCTAGGTAATGAATACCCATGATTGAATAGAAGTTATTATGCAAATATTTATAGTATGTATAGGAAATGTTGAAATCCTAGAGCAACCAAAAGTAATGGTTTACCTTGGATAAGTGTCTAGCACCGTTAGTAGCTCCACGTTGGTTAAGATATCACTTGAAATGAGTGATGATATGGTGTTTAGATGCATGTATGTTAGGATGGCCTGGTAGTATTATTCTTTGTGAGTATCCTTTGATGATATGCACAATCATTTAGGCTAAGGGAGATAAGTGGGGAGTCCTAAAGGTTCCTTTGAGCCTGAATTCAGCCCTACCTTCTCGTAATGCCAAAGTATGTGTAATGTGAGGATAAGCTTTCCCTCTATTGATCACAGAATAATACACTAAACCAATGTTCGTAGTTACACATTTTTGTTCTAAGTTGAGCTAAGTATGTATATTTTGAATGTATGCTAAATTGGTTTCTTTAGTTACTAAAGTATAACCTTGTAAAGCTTTGAACATATCTTATTTAGTATGAGTTAAGATTATGTTTATTATGTTATAACTAACTGGTATTGGAATTGCTTTTACTGAGAATTATAATTCTCACCCCGATTGTGTTTCCATGTAAATCCAAGTCAAGACCTTGCTAAAGGAAAAAAGATGAAGCATGAAGACTAGTTTAGTTTTATTGCTTCCTAGACAAAGCTTATATATATAGTTTATATTTGCTTTGTAATGTTTTAAAGAGCTATGTCTTACTATATGCCCTTTTGTGGCTAGAGTTGTATATATATGTATATATGTATGAGTTTATGTTTTTCGCTTTCTCTCTAGGCTCTCTTTAATGACTTGATTGTTATTATGGATATATTATTAGTTAGTTATGATGTAAGTGACATGGCTAGTATTGTTTATCTCTATATAATCCGGATATATCCAGATATCTATATTAGGGTGTTACATTATGGTATCAGAGCAGTTCATCCTGTTGAGCCGGGGTATAGACTAACTATGCTTTAGGCATAAGTAGATGTTTTAGTTTTAGGTCGTGCATTCTTATATCTCGTTGTGAGATATGTGAATAGAGTTGCATGATAGCCCTAGGTATGGATGCTAATGGTTACTGTTACACTGTTACATGATATTGAGACTAATTAACTCATTATGTAATTTTTTATGTGTACAAAAAATTATGGCAAACTACCGGGCGAACCCATGAGACTAGAGTCTTGCAAATGAAGAAATAACTAGAGCTCTTAGAGAAATGGTTGCTGTAGTGAGAGAATAGACGACCATTAGTAGAAGATTATTAGAAAAGATAGAAAAGGACTCGCTTGGAAAGTTGATGGACAATTGGGAACATAAGAGGAATTAGGATTTCTCAAACTTCAGTAAAGTTTCTCCTTTGTTCTTTAAAGGAGAGTATGGTTCGGTCAGAGCTGAAAGATGGCTTCAAGAGATGGAAGAGATTTTTGTGGTCATAGCGTGCACTGATGAATAGAAAAAACCTTCACTTCTTATATGTTAATAGGAGAGGCAGAAAGCTGGTAGGTTGAAACTAAGAGGTTACTAAAGATAGTTAGTTCTCAAATCACTTGGGAGGTATTTAGAGCTACTTTCTTAAACAAGTATTATTCCCTTGTGTTATAGAAAGAAAAGGATGGAATTTCTGAGGCTTGAACAAGGGGATATGACTATTGATCAATATATAGAGCTTTTTGAAGAATGTTCTAAGGTCTCTTCTTATTTTATGAGTAATCTAAATGAAGACTGGAAGTGTGAAAAATTTAAAATGGGACTTAAAGAAGATATTAGAAGAGTTGTGAAACAAATGGAGATTAAGGACTTTTGCACTCTAGTTAGTGAGTGCAGAATCGTAGAAGCAGATAATTTCAGAACCACAATGTAGTAAAAATTAGAAAGTTCCCTAAAGAGGAAAAGAACAAATGTTGAGTTCAGCGAGAATGCTTCTTGGTCTCAATTTTTACTAGACAAAGGAAAATAGATTCAAGTGGGAACTTAGGGTGATCATAAGTATAAGCAGGGTGCTTCTAAAACTAGCAACCCTATGGGTAAAGGTAAAGCGGACTCCAAGGCACCAAGATGTGCTATATGTAAGAAGATACATGGAGGTAGGCCGTGCTTGGCAAGCTAGTCTATGTGTTACATATGTGAGTAACTAGGACATCATATGAAAGATTGTCCACAGAAAAAGGGAGCAACGAAATCTTCCAACTTGGTATGAGGTAAGAGTACATTTAAAGAGAAATCTTTTAAGATATGTACAAGTAAAGTATAGATTTACCCTGTAAATCATGTTGGTATAGTTTGGTTGTTTTATAGACAAATGATAATACATTCTTGTTTAGTTAGAAGTATGAGACTGTGCTTACATTATAGGAAACTGAACAAGAGACTATCGAGAATAAATGTCTTTATTTAAAGTAGATGATCAGATAGAATAGTTAAGAGAAGCTTTGGGTTTGGTAATAAGATGATCTATGATCTGGTTGTCATAGAATCAAAGTTAAAAAGAGAATATCTTTAGAAAATTTCTAAGATTATGAAAGAACGTGATTGATATGTTAAAATAGTTTTGGAAACTTTTAGAGAAAAGTGGTTGCATGCCAAGTTAACCAAGAGTAAGTTTTGGTTACAAGTGGTATAGTTTTAGGGTCATGCAATTTCTCAAAGAGGAATTTTAAAGACCTTAGCAAAGTTTAAGCAGTGGTATAATAAGAAAGACCAATCATTGTGACTAAGGTTAGAGAGTTTATCAGTAGACTTTCTCAGTTAATGCTACCCTTACTAGGTTAATTATGAAAGGTAGTAATTTGAGTTGGCTCCAGGTTGTGAGAATAGTTTCCAAGAGCTGAAATTGAGGTTGACCATTACTCCAGTATTGGTAATTCTGGATTCCCTTGAGAACTTTGAGGTGTTTAGTGATGCTTTAAAAATGGGCTTAGGGTGAGTTCTGATGCAAAATAGGTAAGTAGTTACCTATGCATCAAGTCAGTTAAAGCCACACGAGGAGGACTACCCTATTCAATATTTGGAATATGTCGTAGTAATGTTTGCCTTAAAGATTTCGAGACATTAGTTATACGAAGTTTAATTTAAGGTGTTCACTGATCACAGAAGTTGCAGTACTTGTTTGATTAGAAGGAGCTGAACATGAGGCAGAGAAGATGGATGGAATTCTCAAAAGATTATAACTTTGAGTTAGGCAGAGAAGATGGATGGAATTCTCAAAAGATTATAACTTTGAGTTAGGCAGAGAAGATGGATGGAATTCTAAAAAAATTATAACTTTGAGTTATAGTATCATCCGGGTAAAGCCAACTTAGTGGCTGATGCACTAAGTAGGAAATTTCCATAAGTGTCCCAGATAATGGTCCAAAAGAGTGAATTTATTGAGAGTTTTGGGAATTTAAGTCTCACAGTGACTATAATGCCAGATAGTTTCTTAGTGAACAAGGTGCTTCGTAAATTACGTAAGGACTCAGAATTTAGAAGCTCAAAAGGAGGATGAAGCTCTAAGTGACCTTAGTGAGCAAATCTTTGTAGGAAGCCCAAAGGATTTCTAAATGACAAATGATGGAATGATAAAGTTTAGAGACAGACTTTGTGTTCTAAGAGAGTCAGAAATCAAGGAAGGAATTCTAAAGGAAGCTCACAAGAGTAAGTATACCATCCATCTAGGGGCTACGTGTAATACCCTTAATGATATGTTAGACTTGTATATGTGTACGAAGGTAGCATATGACTTTCTTAACATGCCTGTTTAATTTTGTGACAAACTGAGGTAGTTTAGGCACTTTGTTACAAATCTGAAGGTGAAAAGTAGCTTAAAATGACTCAGATAATAGCATAAACTAGTTAGATGAGGGAAATAAATATGGATAATTTATTTCTAGGTCATAAATGTATGAAACAAGATGTGGTTAGAGTTTCAAGGTAAACTAAGCTAGTTTGACATTTTTAAGCATACTGGTTGTGCATTTTATGCCAGATTGACTAGCACCAGATATGGAAATATAAGATGATTGATGAAACAACAATTTTAATGAATCTTACTATTTATTTCAAAGTTGTTGGAAGTTAGAAATCTTAGTTTAGCTAAATCTAAGTGTTTTTAGCATATCAGCATTTATCAGTGTATAACCTTAAATGCCTTATAAGTTAAATGGATCCTTTGTATTTCCTCATTCACGGCTCTTTGTTGTCAAAAACAGAAACAGAAACTGTGAGAGAAGAAAGGAAAGAAGAGGGAGGAAAGAACAAGGAAGAGGAGGAGAAAAAGAGGAAAGCTAAAGGGAAGGCTAAAGTTTAAGATCCTCCAAAGCTTGAATCTCCATCTCAGCTTCCAAGGTAGAAGATAAAGTTTTTATTCATCTCTTTTTATCATTTTCACCATGAATGCACTTTTGGTGCATAATAGGTCAAAATGAGTTCTAGAGGTGTTTGATGTGTTTTAATTTCTTGGATGTGTTTCAATGAGTGTTTATGACTTGTTCATAGCTTAAGTTTGAGTTAGAAACTTAGAACATCTCATTTAGACCATTGATCCCCAAAAAAGAGGTTTTAGGTCATAGCATGAGTTTTTGGTGTAAGAATCAAATTTAGTGGTTTAACTTAGTGATTGATAATTCCTATGTGTTAATGAACTGATTAGGGACTTAGGATCACCTAGATACTATTTTGGAATGGCCAAATCTCATGTAGAAATCCAACGGAATAGTACATGGTTCTACAGAACCCAGTTTCTGCTATGCGCACCGTGGTGTGCCAATATCGTGCCGCCACGTTAGGTTGAATTTGCTACGTGCGCCGTGGCATGGGGAAGCTCACGCCAGGCATGAAGTGCATTGGCATAGAACTCGAGAGCAGGGCACCGCAGTGTGCCAAACGCCGTACTGCGGCATGAGCCCCTAGACCTCTAAAAATATCATTTTTGGTATTTTGAAGTTCTTAAGTAGATGGAATCATTTGTATATGTATCCTAAAGTATGTTACGGCAGAAATAGGGATATTTCAATAGAGAAATTATCACTTAGCAAATATGATAAAGTTTAAACCTTTGAGCATTCAAGAGTATTGGTTTACCTTAGGTAGACATCCAACACCTTAGGCCACTTTTGTGGTAATGTGTATCACTTAAGAGTAATGTGTGATGAAGTGGTATTTCAGATGTATGTATGAAGCATATTCTAGTAGTATTAGTCTTTGTGAGTATCCTTTGATGTTATGCACCATCATCTAGGCCAAGGGAGATAATTGGGGAGTCCATAAGGTTCTTTTGACCAAGGATTCAACCCTAGCTTCTTGATAGTGCCAGAATATGTGTAATGTGAGGATGGACTTTCCCTCTATTTACCACAAGATAATACACTAAGCTAGTTATCCTAGTTGAACACCTTAGTTCTAAGTTAGACTAAGTATGTATGATAGAATGTATGTTAACTTGGTATCTTTAGTTATTAAAGTATAACCTTGTAGATTCTTTGAACATATCTTATTTAGCATGCGTTAAGGTTATGTTTAATATGTTATGTATCACTGGTTTTAGTTTACTCATACTAAGGATTGTTGATTGTCACGCCGCTATGTTGTATCTTTTAGTACTTTTTTGGTAATGTAAAGAATTGTGTAATACTTCAAGCCTTTGCTAAGGGTAATGTTGTATGTAATATATATATATATATATATATGCATTCTGCTATGATTTTATGTTTTCCACATTTCATACGGCTCTCTATAATGATTCTAATGAACATTATGGATATATGATCAAGTTTTTATGTATGTAGTGACATTGTAATGTTGTTTATCTTTTTAAATGTTATTTATATCGAGATATTAATATTAGGACGTTATATTATGGTATAAGATCAGTTCATCCTGTTGAGCCGAGTTATAGACTAACTATGCTTAGGCATGTTTAGGAGTTCCTTTTTAGGAATTGTGCTTTTCTTGTCTCTTGTTTGAGATGTTTGTATAAAATTGCATGATTTGCCTTAGGTTAGTTTGTTATCATCTACTATTTCACGGTTACATGATATTGATACTATAGCTTAATATATGTTGTTTCTGTGTGTACAGGAAACTTTGGCACTGCCAAGGCGACTCAGGAGAATAAGGAACTCGACCTCAGAAGGCCCAAATATGGCCAAAGCATGCATGGCTATGGCTAATGCTATAAGAGAGCAAATAGCTGTTACGGCAAGGATGCTAGAGAGGATGGAAGCAAATCTACCTTACCAAACTCCACCACCTGTGCAGCCAGTACAGGAAGTACAATAAGTCAGGAAGAATTAGAACTTCCAAGACTTGACAGCTTTCCATTATATGAACCCTCCACCGTTTAGAGGCAAGTACAATCCCGCTAAGGCTGAGAAGTGGCTTAGTGAGATGGAAAAAATCTTTGAGGTAATGGTTTGCTCGGAGGAGTAAAAGGTTTCCTTCACCTCCTATATGTTGAAAGGAGAAGCAGAGCATTGGTGGAAAAGTACTAAGAGCGCAATGGGAGCCGTAAGGACCCAGATGTCATGGGAGGTTTTCAAGACAACCTTTCTGGAGAAGTACTTTCAGTAAACTTTACATGATGATAAGAAAGTGGAGTTTATGTAATTAGTACAAGAAAGCTTGTCAGTAAGCCAGTATGTGGCCAAGTTTGAGAAATTGTCAAAATTCTCTTCACATTTTTGTTATTATCCAGACGAGAATTGGCGATGTTTAAAATTTGAAGCTGGCTTGAAAAGTGAGATCAAGAATATGGTGATACTTTTGGAGATCAAGGATTTTCCTTCTCTGGTTAACAAATGTAGAATTGTGGAATCAAGTGCTCATAGCCCTCAATTAGAGGAAAGGGCACAAGACATCCTGAAGAGAAAGCAAGAGGATGACAAGACTAAGTAGGGTACTCCTTAAACAAGCAACTCTAAAGGAATGGGCAAGAAAGGATCTAAGGTACCTTAGTACACTAAATGTAGGAAGACACATAGAGCAAACCATGTTTGGTAGGCTAGTCTTTGTGCTACACATGTGAGAAGCCAGGACACTTTTCAAGAGATTGTCCTATAAAGAAAGAAGATGCGCCTACCCCAAAGCTGCTAGCCAAGGGATGAGTTTACACTTTAAGTGGAACAGAGGTGGCCCAGTCTTCTGACCTCATCCAAGGTAAAGGTATAATTCTTAATCATCTTTTAAATGTCATGTATGATTCAAGAACATCCCACTTCTTTGTTTCTTATGATTGTATAAGAATATTGGATTTGCCTATATCGGAGTTACCATATGACCTGTCTATTTCCACACCCACCGGTAAACTAGTCATGACTTCGAAAGTATGTCTTGACTGTTATATAAGAATTGAGAATAGAGTCTTCTTTGTTAATCTTATCTGTTTACCCCTTGTGGACATAGATATCATTCTTGGTATTGATTGGTTGTTGTCCAATCATGTGGTTTTAAACTATTCAGATAAGACTCTAGTTTTTTTGTCTAATACACTTACCTAAGTTGTTTCTGTTGAGTCTATCTATCTCAATGTTAATTAGGTAAATCACTGTTTAGTAGAAAGAGCTCTAGGATATGTTCTTCTTTTCTCATTAGATGTAGAGGTTGAGCAAAACCTAGACAACATACCTGTGGTAAGGGAATACCCAGAGGTGTTTTCAAGTGATGTAACAGAGTTAGCACTAGAGAGAGAAATAGAGTTTACTATTGATTTATTACCGGATACAGGACCTATATCTATAGCACCCTATAGGATGGTACCTCTAGAGTTAGCAGAACTCAAGAAATAATTAGAGGAATTATTGGACAAGCAATTCATTAGGCCTAGTGTTTCTCCGTGGGGAGCACCAGTGTTGCTTATGAAGAAGAATGATGGTACCATGAGGTTATGTGTTGACTACAGGCAGTTGAACTAGGTAACCATCAAGAATAAGTATCTTTTGCCTAGAATAGATGATCTGATGGATCAATTAAGAGGAGCTTCAGTGTTTTCCAAGATTGATCTAAGATCTGGGTATCATTAAATCAGAGTTAAGGGAGAGAATGTCCCTAAGACTGCTTTTAGAACTAGGTATGAGCATTATGAGTATCTTGTGATGTCCTTTAGGTTGACGAATGTTCCAGTAGTGTTTATGGATTATAAGAACAGAGTTTTTAGACCTTACCTAGACAAGTTTATGGTAGTGTTTATTTATGATATCCTTATCTATTCAAAGACAATGGAAGAACATGAGCAGCATGTCAGGATAGTTTTGGATATCCTTAAAGAAAAGAAACTGTTTGCCAAATTGTATAAGTGTGAGTTTTGGCTAACGAAAGTTTAGTTTTTGGGTCATGTTATTTCTCAAAAAGGAATTTTCGTAGACCCTAGCAAAGTAGAAGCAGTGTTACAGTGGGAAAGACCCACCACTGTGACCGAGATCAGGAACTTTATAGGCTTAACTGGGTATTATTGAAAGTTCATCAAGGGTTTTTCTTAGTTAACGCTGCCTTTGACTTGGTTGACTAGAAAGGGTAGTATTTTTGAGTAGACTCAAGATTGTGAGAATAGTTTCCAAGAGTTAAAGAAAAGGTTGATTACTACAGGAATGTTGGTGATTCTGGATCCCCATGAGGACTTTGAAGTATACTGTGATGCTTCAAAGATAGGACTGGGGTGTGTTCTGATACAAAATAGAGAGTAGTTGCCTAGGCATCAAGTCAGTTAAGGCCATATGAGGAGAACTACCCTACGCATGATTTTGAGTTAGCAATTGTAGTGTTTGTCTTGATGATTTGGAGGCATTATCTCTATGGAGTCTAGTTAGAGGTGTTCAACGATCACAAGAGTTTAAAGTTCTTATTTGGTAAGAAGGAGCTGAAGATGAGGCAAAAAGGATGGATGTAATTCTTAAAAGATTATGACTTTGAGTTGAAGTATCATCTAGGTAAAGCCAATGTAGTGGTTAATGTACTAAGTAGGAAGTCTCTACATGTGTCCCGAATAATGGTCCAAGAGAGTGAACTTATTGAGAGTTTCAGTGATTTAAGTGTAGTGGTGACTGTGATGCCACATAGTCTCTTTGTGAGTAAAGTGGACATAGTAAATGACTTAAGGATTCAAATTTTAGAAGCTCAAAAGGAGGATGAAGCTCTAAGGGACATAAGTGAGAAGATCTTTTAGGAATCCTAAAGGATTTTGATATGACTGATGATGCAATGATAAAGTTTAAAGACAGACTTTGTGTTCCAAGAGAGTTAGAAGTCAAAGAGAGGATTCTAGAAGAAGCTCACAAAAGTAAGTATTCCATCCATCTTGGGACCACTAAGATGTATCAAGATTTAAGGAAAATGTTTTGGTGGTCTAGAATGAAAAGAAACATAGCAGACTATGTCTCAAGGTGTTTAGTTTGTCAGAAAGTGAAGATTGAACAGCCAAAGCCAGCAGGATCATTATAATCTTTTGGAGTCCCTGAGTGGACATGGGATAAGATTTCTATGGATTTTGTAATGGGTCTACCCAGGGTACAGTCAGGATATGACGCAGTTTGGGTCATAGTGGATAGCTTAACCAAATCTGCCCACTTTTTGCCAATGAGAGCTAACTATCCTCTAGAGAAATTAGTTCAACTTTATCAGAAGGAGACAGTTAGGTTACACGGAGTCCCCGTAAGTATAGTTTTAGACAGGGATCCTAGATTCACATCTAGATTCAGAGGAGCCTTGCAAGAGGCGTTCGGGACTAAGTTGAGTCTTACTACAACTTATCACCTGAAAACAAATGGGCAAACAAATAGGACTATCCAAACCTTTGAGGATATGCTTAGAGCTTGTGTTTTAGAACAAGTTTGTGACTAAGTTTAGTCTTACTACAACTTATCACCTGAAAACAGATGGGCAAATAGAGAGGACTATCCAAACCTTTGAGGATATGCTTAGAGTATGTGTTTTATAACAACAGGGTAGTTGGGACAAGTTCATACCTTTAGTGGAGTTTTCCTATAACAATATCTACCATTCCAGCATAGGTATGGCACCCTATGAGGCTTTATATGGAAGAAAGTGTAGATCGCCTCTATGTTAGCATAAGGTAGGTGAGAGAACCATCCTAGGTCCAGTATTGGTCCAGCAGACCACAGAGCTAATCAAGATGATTAAAGATAGGTTGGTTACTACTCAAAGTCGGCAAAAGAGCTATGCTGACAAGAAAAGTAAACCTCTTGAGTTTGATGAGAGAGACCATGTCTTTTTAAGAATGAATCCTACAATAGGGATTGGTAGAGCATTGAAAATCTGAAAGTTAAATTCTCGTTTTATTGGTCCCTACCAAATTATGAAGAAAGTTGGACTCGTAGCTTACCAGATAGCCCTTCTTCCTAGTTTATCTAACTTCATGGCATTTTTTGTGTCTCAGTTGAGAAAGTATAATCCATATCCTTTACATATCATAGAACATGAATCTGTACAATTAAAAGATGATTTGTCCTATGATGTACATCCAGTAAGGATTGTGGACAGAGGGATCAAAGAGCTTAGAGGTAAGTAAATTCCTCTAATGAAGGTTTTATGGGGTGGCAGTGACACCGAGGCAGCAACTTGGGAGCTAGAGTCCCACTTACAGTAGGAATTTCTAGAGTTGTTCTTAGTAGGTAAGCAATTTTGGGGTCAAAATTTTTTTTAAAAAAAGTGGAGAAATGTAATATCCTTAATGACATGTTAGACTTGTATATGTATACAAAGGTAGCATATGACTTGCTTAACATGCCTGTTTAATTTTGTGATAAACTGAGTTAGTTTAGGCACTTTGTTACAACTCCGAAGGTGAAAAGTAGCTTAAAATGACTCAGATAGTAGTATATATTACTTAGATGAGGGAAATAAATATAGATAATTTATTTCTAGGTCACAAATATATGACACAATATGTGGTTAAAGTTTCAAGGTAAACTAAGTTAGTTTGACATTTTTAGGTATACTGATTATACATTTTATGCCGGATTGACTAGCACCAGATATGAAAATATAAGATAATGATGAAACAAAAATTTTAATGAATCTTAGTATTTATTTCAAAGTTTTTGGAAGTTAGAAATCTTGATTTAGCTAAATCTAAGTGTTTTTAGCATATCAAGATTTATCACTGTATGGCGTTAAAGGCCTTATAAGTTAAATGGATCCTTTGTATTTCCTCATTCACGGCTCTTTGTTGTCAAAAATAGAAATAGAAACTGTGAGAGAAGAAAGGAAAGAAGAGGGAGGAAAGAACAAGGAAGAAGAGGGAAAAAAAGAGGAAAGCTAAAGGGAACGCTAAAGTTTGACATCCTTCAAAGCTTGAATCTCTATCTCAGCTACCAAGGTAAGGGATAGAGTTCTTATTCATCTCTTTTTATCATTTTCACCATGAATGCACTTTTGGTACATAATAGGTCAAAATGAGTTCTAGAGGTGTTTGATGTGTTTTAATTGTTTGGATATGTTTCAATGGGTGTTTATGACTTGTTCATAGCTTAAGTTTGAGTTAGAAACTTAGAACATCTCATTTAGACCATTGATCCCCAAAAAAGAGGTTTTAGGTCATAGCATGAGTTTTTAATGCAAGAATCCAATTTAGTGGTTTAACTTGGTGATTGATGATTCCAATGTGTTAATGAACTGATTAAGGATTTAGTATCACCTAGAAATGTTTTGGAATGACTAAATCTCATGAAGAAATCCAATGGAATAGTACACGGTTCTTCAGAATTCTGCAGAACCTAGTTTCTGCTATATACGCCACGTCGCGGCATGAGGTTGAATCTGCTACGTGTGCCACGGGCTGGTGGTGTGTGAAATCCGCAAGTGTACGGTTTCATCATCAAGTAATAAAAAGATCGAAACCACAGGGACTATATTTATGAATACCAATTAATTAATTAATTCAATTAAATTAAACAGAAGGGAATTTAATTGTTGATTAAGAAGAACGTAGTAACAAAGTAATTAAATAAATAAAAATCAAAATACAGAATTTAAAACAAAAATAGCAAGTTATCAAGAAAGGTATTCAAATTCAAGAAAGCTTCTAAGATTAGGGTACCACAGTGATACAAGACAAATCCTAATTGACAACCCTTTTATTAAATCTGGAATTTAATTAAAGGTGAATTACCCTAAATTAGTTAATGTTCTTTCTCAATATACAAGATCCGTGCCCAATTAAACCAATTCCTACTCTCGTGGTAATTGAATTTAAATTGAACCAATTACGCTTTGTGGTAATTCATTGAATCCTCGAAAGGCTAAAACTACTCTCGTGATTTAGACCTTAAGTTCAATTCTTATGGTTCCAACACCTAGCTTCACCTCTCAGTACGTCCCTAAATGTTTATGAGATGCAAATAAGTGGCCAGCAAATTCACATGAATAAGAACAATAAGGATTAAATCAAAGAACATTCAAGATTAATAAAAGGAAAAACAAAGTCAATTAATCATTATCAATGTATCAAAGGGCATTGCCCAATCCTAGAAATAAAGAAAACTACTCAGATATCGAGAAGGAGAGACAAGAAATCAAATTTAAGAACATCTCAAACTTATAACAATGGAACAAAAAAGGAGAAGATAAAGATCAAGAGCCTCCAATGTGCCTCCTCAAAACCAAGTTAGAACCCCCAAAACTATATTCAGAACATCTATTTATACCCCTAGGGTTTTAATTGGTTAAAAGGCCCTAAAAGAAAAAAAAACTTAAAAACTGATGCGTACTGTGATCCACGGCCGTGGATCATTCCACGGTTTAGCCGTGGATCTTGCTGACAGAATTCCATGGCCATGGATCATTCCACGGCCAGGCCGTGGAATTCTCTGGAAAATCACTTTTGCTTCTTTAGGCAGCTGCTCGATCCATGGCCGTGGGAAATTCCACGGGCAGGCTGTGGAACTCTCTGGAATGAGTCTTTTTCCCCAATTTGCTATCCGTAAATCTCCAACTTCAATCTTGCAAGCTTTCCATCCATTTCTAAGCCAATCTAGTACCAATCCTGCACAACAACACCACAAATACCACAGTTATCCGAACTAAATGAAAAACAAATAAAAAGGATCAAGCTTAAGATTTTGCTTGTCCCCAAGCAATAACTAATGCCAAACCAAGAAGTAGGATCAAGAGACAATAATGAATGAGGAACCCGAGAAAACATCCAACCAAGCAATAGGTAAAAGCAAACCAAGAATTAGAGAGGTAATCAAAATCAAGTCCAATTAGAGACTAAAGTTCTCAAGAATCATGCTCCTCACTAAATTAGGTTCACTCTACTAACCTCACTCAAAGTGTTTAAGGGTAAAGACAATGCGCTCAAGATTCCTCAAAGAAACAGCACTTGCATAAGCTTGATAAGAAACCAAATTTTCACTAATAATTTGCATGCATGCAAGAATCAAAAAGTCTTTTCAAGGGTTGTAATAGGGCCATGAGAATGATGTTAGGTAGGGTAAAGAAAGGAAGGTATGCACAAATGGCTAACAAAATTTTCAATAAGCACAAGAATCCAATAGAACATAAATGGAGCAAAGGCATTTTTCAAACAGGATCATAACTCCACATTTCCAAGTATTTTCATCCTTTCTTTTCTTTTCAAGCTTTCATCCTATGATTTTTTTCTTTTATTTTCCTTTCCTTTTTTTATATCAATTTTTTTTCCAAAAGGAGAAAGAGAAAGCTCAAATACATATGATTCCCAACACAACTTTCAAACCCAATTTGCTCCATTTAATATTCTAAATGATTACCAACAATGTATCATCATAGGCATCAAGAAAAACAATTATGCAATAAGCTGAAAATGGGCAACTAGTGGATGAAAGTGTAACAATTTTAGAAGGTCAGAAAAATACCTAAGATGCCTTAATCACATTCAAGCATGCAAACAAAAATTTCACCTCAAAATGGTTTCAAATCAAGTTCTAGAGCACAAGATCAATGAGGAATATCACTCAACACAAAGAATGGGAGCAAAAATCATACAGTGCATAAATCCCATACAAGCTCAAAACTCACATTTAGAGGTTTAAAAATAAATGAGAAGCACAAATTCAAAGAACATATGCTAATTATCAACTATCAAGAGATCACCTCTACTATCAATTAAAACAATACCTGTTACCTACTACAAGAATCAACCAATTGGGTTCCAAATCAATACCATCTCAAAAATCCCCAAAAGAGAGAGGCACAAGTTCAACCAAAAAGTCGAGAGATATGATGGTGTGAAAATGCAACATGAAAATGCAATGCAAAACAAGACATGAGAATGCATGAGACTCCAAATGAAAATACCAATTATCTAAAATGAAAATGAAAATGAAAATACCCCCCAAGCTTAGAACCTACATTGTCCCCAATGTAAAAATCTAAAACAAGAGAAGGGATAAAAGAAAAGAACTCACTACGGTGGTGGAAAATGGTGTTGACTCAAATGCCAACTATGAATGGCCTGGACCATGCTCTCCATACTCTGAACCATCCCCTCCAAGGCTTGCAGGCGGCCATCAGTAGCCTGACCCTACTGACGAAGCTCCTCTAGTATGTGGTGCTGCTGCGCCTGCCCAGCATGAAGTTCCTCCAGAGAAGTATAAATCCGTGTCAGACCATCCTTCGAAGGACCTGCAAAAGAAGAAGAAGAAAAACGAGAGATGTCTGCCCTTGGTGGAGGGCGAAGAGGGCACTGAACATTAATTGGTTCATCTGCTACACTCCTAGAGGTGCACCAATTTGCAGGGTTGCGCACAATGATAGTAGGAGGGTTAGGAAGGGGTAGGGGTTGAGCTCTATCGTTCAGGCGGAGGTAGTAAATTCCATCCTCTTTGACAATCATCTTAATAGCTAAACAGGACTTTATATCAATCCTAGAGTTACCTCTAACTGCCTCCAGACTATCTAAATCATATTCAAAGAAATTGACTATCGTTGTGATAAGCCCACCAATAACAATAGTCCCCGATTGGGCCATACCTACCCTAAGCAGATGCCTAGCAAGAAAAGATCCAGTGTCCATTTTGACATCATTAAGAATGGCCCACATAAAAGCAAGTTCATCAGCACGGACATTGCCATCACTATCCCCACGCCCAAATAGAGTATGAGCCATGATTCGATGGAGATAACGAAGGCAAGGATTTGGCATAAAGGATGCCTTACAATTTGAGGAATCATAGGTATCTGTCCCACAAGAGATATCAGCCTAAAAAGAAATTACGGAAAAACCATGTGGGTGCTTCCTTTCCCCCCAGCAGGCAATCCAAAAATCTCATTAAATTTTTCCAAATTTAAGCAATACTCATTATTGAACAGCCAGGAAGTGATCTGGCCTTCAGTGCAACCTTCCCCCTGAAGGATATGAGCCTCAATAGAGCTAAGAAATTCCAATGTAAGCTCAGTGTAAGTGGGATAATTTAAATTCAAAAAATAAGTCCATCCTGCCATATCAAGCATCCAATCAAAATCATCCCGCAAGCCTAAGGTATCAAGAACAGCATCATCCATATACCTAGTGCTAACTATCCTTCTATTCACTAGCACATTGTAACGATCCCTCTGCTCATTATTCCTAAAGTGAAAACCATGGAGATTAGGGGGATTACCTCTTGGAGCAGCAGTGCCTCTTCCCCGTGTCCTTGAGCTTGAACTAGCTTCTCCCCTCTGACGCTTGTTCGTCATTCTTCTTAACTACACCAAATCCACAAGCACAAAGCAAAAACCCCCTATTTGCAGCACTATTCATAAAATCAGGGAAAATTTGTCAAATTTGAGGTTTTCCAAATTAGAAAGAGTGAGTGGTTAGGGAGAGGTTAGGAAGGTAAGAAAGGGTAGAAAAATGGAAGAAAAGGGTGGTTTGTGGAGTAAAGGAGTGGTTTTGAAGGTTTGGGTATAGTGGGTTATGGTGGCTATGGTGGAAAAGGAAGAAGGAGAAGCAGGGAGAATGGGGGTGAAGGGTTGGCTTTGAGAGGAAGGAAGAAGATGGTTAATGTGGGATTATGAGGGAAATAAGGTGCAATGGAGGTTTGGGAGGATGGGTATGGAGGTTGAGGGAGAGAAGAAGGAGAAGAAGCAAAGAGGGGATTTGAAATGAAGGAAGGGAAGGGGAGGCCATGGTTTTTGAAACTGGGCAGTAGCGATCCACGGCCAGGCCGTGGAAGCTGCTGACTTGCCCCTCCCTTTTTTTTTCTTTGAATTCCATGGCCATGGTTTAATACACGGCTAGGCCGTGGAATTCTCTGACTTTTGTTTTTTTTTTTTTTGAAGAACTAAGATCCACGGCTATGGATTGATCCACGGCCAGGCCGTGGATCTCTCTGACTTTTACTTTCTCCTCTAGTTTGCATTCCATGGCCATAGAATTTTCCATGGGCTGGGTCTGGAACCTTCTGACTTCTCTCTTCTTCTAAATGTAGCTTCAAAAAGGATCAAACCTAGGTAAAATCCATAAGACAAACATCAAACGAACAATCTAACACACAAAATTAAAAGAAAAAAATGGAATAAAATAGAAAAATAAGAAAACTTGGGTTGCCTCTCAAGAAGCGCTTGTTTAAAGTCATTAGCTCGACTTTGGTCTGGTTTTTGTGCTCAGGTGATATCAATGGAGTAGTGCTCAGTCCCCACTCCTTCAAAGTGTTTCACTCTCTGACCATTTATCATGAAAGGCTTATGACCTTCTTTCTTCACCTCAAGCACACCGTAGAATAAAACTCGAACAATCTCATATGGTTCAGACCATTTCAACCATAACTTACTAGGACAAAAACATAGAAGCGAGTTATTGACGAGAACTTTATCCCTGAGTTTAAATTCATACTTCTCGATACACTTGTCATTCTGCTTCTTAGGTACTTCCTTGTAGGGCTTGGACTTCTCAAATTTTGTGGTACCCTTAGGCAAGGTCTTTTCTAGCATAGCATTAGCCACTAATTCCTGCACACTTGAAAGCATAACACTATCCACAACATTAGTAGCATCTATGCGATTACATAAATTTGAGGAATTAGAATTATTTTCAGATTTAAAAATATCAAAAACTACTTCCTCATCATTTAATCGCAAAGTCAATTTTCCTTCATAGACATCAACGATTGCCCTTCTAGTGGCACAGAATGGACGCCCAAGTATGATCGGCATTTTAGCATCAGCTTCCATGTCAAGCACAACAAAATCCACTGACATATAAAACTTACCAACCTTAATAAGAACATCCTCCAAGATGCCTGCGGGGTACTTGACAGACTGATCCGCCAATTAAAGTAAGATAGTTGGCTTAGTTACTACTTGCCCATGGTGCCTAAACTCCTCATTTTGCTTAGACTGACTTTCAACAAAATTCTCAAGAAGATACTTAAGTCTAGATTTTTGTACCTGTGGGATTCCAGAAGAGGGTTTAGCATTACCTTGCCCAGCTTGGTACTGACTATTCCGGTAAGAGAAGTTAGGAGGTGACCTCCAACCGGGGTTGTAAGTTTGGGAATACGGATCATTCCTCCCCCTTTGATTGAAGTCATGGAAATTATGGCATGATTCCACTTGCTCCACCGGTGCACCTTGTGAGGATCCAATTCCAACTTGGCATTTAGCATCTATGTGTCCCTGTGCTCCACAAGTCTCACAAAAATTGTTAGCAGCACCTATGGCATTTACATGAGCTTTTTCAAACATGTCAAAATGTTTATTCAAAAAATCAAATTTTAACATAATTAAATTAACACCATCTACCTCAAACATACCTCCCGAGAGCTTTCTCAGGTTATGGCCTCTTTCATTAGCCCATTGGTGATGATTTGAAGCTACACTATCAATTATCTCATAAGCTTCTGTGAGCTTTCTATTCATCAAAGCTCCACCAGCTGCAGAGTCAAGAGACACCGTCGAAGAATATTCTAAACCATTGTAGAAGGTGTGGACGATCAACTATTTTTCTAACCCATGGTGTGGGCAGGCTTCCAGCAAAGCCTTATATCTATCCCAAGCTTCTAACAATGACTCACCATCTTTCTGAACAAAGCTTGTGATTTGGGTCCTTAGATGAGCAGTCTTGGAAGGTGAAAAGAATTTGTCCAAGAAAGCTTGCTCCAATTGGTCCCAAGTAGTTATCGTCTCAGCAGGAACAAACTTCAACCAAGCTCTTGCTCTATCTCTTAATGACAATGGAAACAGGCGGAGACGAATAGCATCAACAGAGGCACCTTTGATCTTGAAGGTCTCACAGAACTCCAAGAACATATCCACATGATTATTCGGGTCCTCTGATGGAAATCCTCCAAACTGGTTTTGCCTTATCATAGAAAGTAAGGCAAGAGGTATGGTGAAGTGCCTAGCTTCAATGTCAGGCCGAGCAATTTCAGATCGCAAACCCCGAGCATTAAGGGCTGCATACACTTTTAGTGGTCTATTATCCTCAGCTTCAGCTATGACAAGTGTTGGTTCAGGTATTTCTACTACTCTTTGCCTTTGTTGTCTTCTCCTTCTACGTAAAGTTCTTTCAATTTTAGGATCTGCTTCAACAAGAGTCCTGGAACATCTAGTACTTTGCATAAACAAGAGAAATTACTTGCAGAGAGTCAAAGAGAAAAACAAAAACGTAAGAACCAGATAAAAAGAAAAAAGGTTTAAAATAATTAAATTAAAAATTAAATTGATATTCAAGAAAAACACAGTCCCCGGCAACGGCGCCAAAAACTTGGTGTGTGAAATCCGCAAGTGTACGGTTTCATCGTCAAGTAATAAAAAGATCGAATCCACAGAGACTGTATTTATGAATACCAATTAATTAATTAATTCAATAAAATTAAACAAAATGGAATTTAATTATTGATTAAGAAGAATATAGTAACAAAGCAATTAAATAAATAAAAATTAAAATGCAGAATTTAAAATAAAAATAGCAAGTTATCAAGAAAGGTATTCAAATTCAAGAAAGCTTCCAAGATTGGGGTACCACAGTGATACAAGACAAATCCTAATTGACAACTCTTTTATTAAATCTAAAATTCAATTGAAGGTGAATTACCCTAAATTAGTTAATGTTCTTTCTCAAGATACAAGATCCGTGCCCAATTAAACCAATTTCTATTCTCGTGGTAATTAAATTTAAATTGAACCCATTACGCTTTGTGGTAATTCATTGAATCCTCAAAAGGTTAAAACTACTCTCATGATTTAGACCTTAAGTTCAATTCTTATGGTTCCAACACCTAGGTTCACCTCTCAGTACGTCCTTAAATGTCTATAGGATGCAAATAAGTGGCCAGCAAATTCACATGAATAATAGCAATAAGGATTGAATCAAAGAATATTCAAGATTAATAAAAAGGGAAACAAAGTCAATTAATTATTATCAATGTATCAAAGGGCATTGCCCAATCCTAGAAACAAAGAAAACTACTCAGACATCGAGAAGGAGAGACAAGAAATCAAATTTAAGAACATCCTAAACCCATAACAATGGAAGAAAAAAAGAGAAGATGAAGATCAAGTCCCTCTAATGTGCCTCCTCAAAACCAAGTTAGAACCCCCAAAACTATATTTAGAACATCTATTTATACCCCTAGGGTTTTAATTGGTTAAAAGGCCCCAAAAGAAATAAAAAATAAAACTTAAAAACTGATGTGTACTGCGATCCACGGCCGTGGATCATTCCACGATCTGGCCATGGATCTTGCTGACAGAATTCCACGGCAGTAGATCATTCCACAACTAGGCCGTGGAATTCTCTAGAAAATCACTTTTGCTTCTTCAGACAGTTGTTCGATCCATGGTCGTGGGAAATTCCACGGGCAGGCCGTCGAACTCTCTGGAATGAGTCTTTTTCCCCAATTTGCTATCCGTAAAGCTCCAAATTCAATCTTGCAAGCTTTCTATCCATTTCTAAGCCAATCTAGCACCAATCCCGCACAACAACACCACAAACACCGCAGTTATCCGAACTAAAGGAAAAATAAATAAAAAGGGAAACTAAAATCCATAAAAGGCATACAAAACAAGAATAAGATATGATGTTGTTTCACACACATCAGGTGGGTAAGCTCACGCCGAGGTGTGACGTGCATTAGCATAGAACCTGAAAGCAGGGCGCTGCGGTGTGCCAAACGTTATGCCACGACGTGAGCCCCTGAACCTCTAAAAATGTCATTTTTGATGTTTTGAAGTTCTTAACTAGATGAAATCATTTGTATATGTTTCCTAAAGTGTGTTAAGGCAAAAACAAGGATATTTTAAGAGAGAAATTATTACCTAGCAAATATGATAAAGTTTAAACCTTTGAGCATTCAAGAGTATTAGTTTGCCTTAGGAAAACATCTAGCACCTTAGGTGTAATGTGTATCACTTAAGAGTAATGAGTGATGATGTGGTATTTTAGATATATGTATGAAGGATATTCTGGTAGTATTAGTCTTTGTGAGTATCCTTTGATGTTATGCACCATCATCTAGGCCAAGGGAGATAATTGGGGAGTCCATAAGGTTCTTTTGAACAAGGATTTAGCCTTAGCTTCTCGATAATGTCAGGATATGTGTAATGTGAGGATGAGCTTTCCCTCTATTTACCACAAGATAATACACTAAGCCAGTAATCTTAGTTGAACACCTTGGTTCTAAGTTAGACTAAGTATGTATGGTAGAATGTATGTTAACTTGGTATTTTTAGTTACTAAAGTATAACCATGTAGATTCTTTAAACATATCTTGTTTAGAATGTGTTAAGATTATGTTTAATATGCTATGTATCATTAGTTTTGGTTTACTCATACTGAGGATTGTTGATTCTCACCACACTGTGTTGCTATGTGGTGTTGTATGGATTGTTAATAAAATTAAGATTAAAACCAGTTGTCAAGTTCCACCAAAAATAGAAAAACCTTACAACCAGCTGTAGTTAGCAAGAGGCGATCCACAGAGAACTAATTCGATTAACACTATAAACCAGTTCCTAAATTAAACTTCAAAGAATAATAAACAGAAAAAGAGGATTTTGTTTGTTAAAACCAAGAATAGAAATTATGTCCAAAGTAATAGCAGTAAACACGATTTGTAATACCAATTTAAAGGTATTACTTACGAGATGGAATCCACCATTAGATTTATATAATAATGCTAAGCTACATATCCTTTATCTCAACATGATCAATTATATCTTTATGCCATTGTGTGATTAATTCTCTATTTACCTTAGGGTTTGGTTAATTTAACAACCACTCAAATTAAGCCCTAATCACTAGTTAGCTATAAAGCAACAATTCTTATATCTACCTAATGATTGTATTAAGATTTAGAAAACCAATCACACTAAGGTCCAATCACACACCGGGATTGAATTGCTTAGATCATATGTCTCCCTAGTCCTACCACCGCAACCGCACATAGCAATCCTAGTTTTTCCACTTTCGAAATTGGCAAAGAATATAAAGACCTTTATACTAAATTAAGATAAGAAACATATGAATAAAAACACAACACTATTGAAATAAAAGAAGTATATAGGATTCACAAAATCAAAATTAAGGTTTCATCTTCCTTTAACCAAATAAGAAACTTAGCCACGCATGGTGAATTCAAAATCAAAAGAAAAACGAAAGAAAAACATTGTTAAGAATACAAGTGTGAAAGAAAACTAAGGATCAAAGTAGTTTCTAATGATTGAGGTTAATTGATCATCGATGGTTCGAACCCGAATCTTTAATCTTTGATCGAATCTCCTTCTTATTGGTGTATGCCCTAGAGGCTGATACATTTGTCTGTATTTACATACATTCTATTATGCTAATTTTAATATATGAGGTATTTCATTTATTGTGTTCTTTTTAATAAACATAATAAAGTCCTTAGAATAATAAGTTTGATGCCATAGGACATCAAGTGGTTGACTTGATCATGATATCCTATTGGATAAAATTAGAACACTATTCTTAAATGTCCCTAGTCAAGTATTATTATTAATTAGGACAACAATAATGCATTGAGACTAGTATGTGCGTAGACTGATGACCACATCTCACGGGTCATAGATATGAGATATCAAGTCTTCGCATGGATACATATTAGAGTAATGATGTACTGGACTGACCCACCATGAGAACGCTACATGGATCATTACGTGAGTGTCATAAGTGATTCTCATAGTGACAATGGTATTTGTGGTCCTTTGACCTGAAATCACTACGAATTCTACATGAGGAGTTGTGTGTTTTAATGCCATCAAACGTCATCTGTAACAAGGTGATTATAAAGTTAGTTATTGGATATACCACGAATCATGCAGAGGGATGTGAGTGATCTAGATGGGATTTGTCACTCCTACATATCAGGAGCGATATCTTCGGGCCCCCTGATTGAGTGAGACTGCGAAATGCATGGCCATACTCAATATGAGATATTGATTTCATTTGCTGTTACAAAGTCTACTCAAGTATCAGGAAATGAAGGATTGGACTATACAAGGGTGACGCATTCCATGCCTTGTGTTCAATCTAGATATCTTGATAAAGGGACTAAATCACACAGAAACATTAGTCACAGAAAGGTTATGTCAAATCACTGACATTCTCATTACTTGGGTAGCAGTGATGTGTTACTAGATACCACTCATTGCTTGTAATATTAAAATAGTATTTTAATATTACTACCAATGTAATAAGAAATTACAGGGTCACACACGTACAACATACTAAAATTGGAGCAATAGATCTAAGTTAGACTCAAATTGAAATGTAGGCTAAACTCAAGTTAGCACGGGGTAAGATTTGTATGAACATGGTCACTACTTCAAGTGAGTTAATGGAAGACATCCAAGAGAAGCAGAAGGTTGATAAGTTTTTACAAGAAGAAAGGGAGCTAATGAAGCAAGGCAGTGTGACAAAATTTGAGGAAGGAACTGATGGAATCCTAAGATTTAGAGGTAGAGTTTGTATACCCAGGGATCAAGAACTTAGAAAGTATGTTCTCAAACATGCTCACACGAGTAAGTTGAGTATGCATCCAGGAATAACCAAGATGTATCAAGACCTGAAACAGCTATTTTGGTGGCACGGAATGAAAAGTGATATTGCTAGATGTGTGTCATCTTGTCTGGTTTGTCAGAAAGCAAAGGTTGAACACTAGAGACTGTCAGGAATGTTGCAACCCGTAGCTATTCCCGAATGGAAGTGGGATAGTATTGCGATGGACTTTGTGGTTGGATTACTAAAGACCAGAAAAAGTTATGACTCAATATGGGTAATTGTTGATCGACTCACGAAGTCAACACATTTCTTACCAATCAACATAAGGTACAACATAGAGAAGTTGACTCAGTTGTATATTAGTGAGATCGTTAGGCTGCATGGTGTGCCTACCATTATTATTTTTGATAGAGATCTAAGGTTCACATCAAAGTTTTGGCAAAGTCTGCAAGGAGCATTGGGAACGAAGCTACGTTTGAGTTCTGCTTATCATCCACAAACCGATGGTCAATTGAAAAGGACAATTCAATCATTGGAGGACTTGCTCAGAGCTTGCGCTTTAGAACAAACTGGAAGTTAGGATGAAGTTTTACCATTGGTAGAGTTCACCTACAACAACATTTTTCATTCGAGCATAGGAATGGCACCCTATGAAGCTCTATATGGATGATGGTACAGAACACCTTTGTGTTGGTACTAAGACGGAGCGCACCTTACTGTTGGACCTGATCTTATACAACAAACGACTGAGAAAAATCAAGATGATACAAGAAAAGATGATGACAACTCAGAGTCGACAGAAGAGCTATACGAACAAAAGAAGAAAGCCTTTTGAGTTCGAAGAAGGCGAACATGTGTTTTTGAAAATCCCGCCTACGACTGGGGTCGACCGAGTTCTGAAATCTAGAAAACTTACTCCTAAATTCCTTGGACCTTACCAAATTCTTCACCGAATAGGTCCAGTAGCTTACCAAATAGCCTTACCATCTTTTCTTTCTAATATTCACAATGTCTTTCATGTATCGTAATTGTGAAAATATATTCCTAACTTGAGCCATGTCATAGCACCGAATACAGTACAATTGAAAGAAAACTTGACCTATGAGGCACCTCCTGTAAGGATTAAAGATAGGAGAGTAAAACAACTCAGAGGGAAGGAAGTCCCATTAGTAAAGGTAATCTGGAATGAAACGACTGGAGATGCAACATGGGAGTTGGAAGACAAGATGAAGGAACAACATCCACATCTATTCTAAGGTATGAAAATTTAGAGGACGAAAGTTCTTTTTAGAAGGGGAGAGTTGTAACACCCCGAAAATTATTTGTTTCATCATCAATAGTCATTTTATAATATTTGTGATTTTTGGAAATTTTTGAGGATTTTTTTGGAAATGTTGAATATTTTAATATATTTCTCATTTTACGTGCACGCTGAGCAAAGTCGGTGTAACACTTCAAAAATTGTTTGTTTTATCATAAATGGTCATTTTATGATATTTATGATTTTTGTGAATTTTTATGAATTTTTTCGAAACTGTTGATTATTTTAATATATTCTTTGATTTGCGTGTGCACTGAGCAGAGCTGGGAAAATGAAGTATTTGCCTGAGACTGGTAAACTTTGAACTGTGGAAACGTCGATGGGGGATCTTACTAAACTCGAGACTAGACACAGTTTATGAAGTTTATGTTTTTTGAGATTTTATCAAATAAATGAAATTGCTGTACCGTAAAATTATCTAATGAACAATAAATAGTATTTTTATTAACTGTAACTTTTGTCCACTAGATAATAGCTCTAGTAGAGTGTTAATCATTTTCTCTAGAATGTTCAATTTAAGTGACATCACCTTGATGACATCATCGTTGATTTATCAAAAATGTAAGTTTGGCTTCTTGAAGAAACTTTAGAGGAAGCTTCCTTGCACTTTCCTATTGGCTTGTTGGAGAAGCCAATTTTTCAATTTTCACTTAAGACAAACTTCTTCTTTTTTATTCAAACTTTACTATCACTTTCTCTCT
Organism: Ormosia semicastrata; assembly: GCA_029884595.1. Taxonomy (NCBI): domain Eukaryota; kingdom Viridiplantae; phylum Streptophyta; class Magnoliopsida; order Fabales; family Fabaceae; genus Ormosia; species Ormosia semicastrata. The sequence continues at coordinate 96,467,815 of JAQQTO010000063.1, read as the reverse complement.
CTACATTTCCTCTTCTCTCTAATTTTCTCTCTTCACATTTTCTCTCTTCTTTTCTCTCCAAAACCGTCGGCCACACACCACCATCACCCCTCCATTTTTCTTTTGTTTGCTCCAACTAATCATATTTCTTGCTTCCTCTCATCATCTTAAGGCTTTTCTCTTTGGTGACCATCTCCAAAAAAAACCCAACCTTTCTCCTCTCCATTTTCTCACCACCCACACAGCCAAGACCACCATTATTAGCCTTCCAAGCTTTTTCATTCAACCAACCTCATTTCCTACCATATCTCATCACCTAGAACATTTTCTCTTTTGTGACCACCACCAAAATCCACCATTTTTGTTTTCCTCCATCAAGTTTTAAAGTTGGAGACTTTGAGGTAAAAGTTCATAGTTTTCTCATTTTTTTCATCTCATTTTCGTGATCCATGGTCACTTTGGTGATCATGGATGCCTTTTTCAAGCTTTGATTATGATTCTTATGAGTTTGATGTCCTTAGGGTTTTCTTGAAGGTGGACGATGAAATTCCCAAAGAAAAAGGAGTTTGCTTTCCTTGTTATTTCTCTTAGTAAGAGGAAGATTATCCACTTCAACCTCTATTGGTTGTGGGAAACTTGTTTGTGTGTTGGTTGTGAGAAACCCATGTTAGGGTTACTCTTTTAGTTATGTGTTTTTCTAATGATCTTTGTATTGATTTTCCTCTATGTGTTTTATTGATTGTATTTGTGTTAATTGATGATCTTGGATTGACTTTAATGGATTGGAAACATGATTTGGAAGCAAGGGTTCCTTGCTCCCCTTAGTGAGGCTCATGGCCACACCCTTCCATAGGGTGTTCATGGTTAAAATTTTGTAACAAGTTAGAGAGATAACTAATCAAGTGAATAATAATTAATAGAGCAATGAAAAATTTGGGTTCCTATCCCTTTGGGAGGCTCACGGCCTCTAGGGCCTTTTTGGGTTTAAATTTATAATTTTTGGTAACCTTGGAACTTAAGTAACTAAGTATTAAATAATTAACAATGTGATGAAGGAAAATTTGTTGGACTCTTGTCCTTGGGGGGTCATGACCCCAAAGGCCATGTTGGCTAAAAAGTATGCATTAAGCTAAGGCATAGATGATTAGGTAAATCAAGAACTTATTAAGGATTCTTAAGATTGTAATAGACTTATTCGATGACCTACTTCTTTTGAACTTAAGGAAAGAACAAGAGTATATGAGACTTGGAGAACCTTAGATAACTTTATAAGTAAACATGATTCAATTTGAATAAAAGACTTGGTTAATCAAGAGGAATAAAGATTTAATGAGAATTATAAGAGACTTCCTCTAGAGAATGCTTTCATAAGAAATGTTAGATTAAAGTGAAACTCCATAATGAATCTTAAAAATGTATTGTCATATTTGAGAATTTGATTAATATGTTAATATGGGTCCATGAGTGAAACCAAAATTCTGTTAATGTTTAACTTGGCCAAATTATGGCATACTATGAAAAAGTATATCATTGTTAAATATACATGAATATGCATTGAGTCATCATGCATTGTGAAAGTCCAATGGACTATTGTTAAGGCTATGTTGCCTAGGAAATTGAATCACATCTATGTGTGGGTGCAAATAGACTATTGTAGGTCATGATGCTGACCTTGGGGGCGTCGGGGTGCGGGTGTCTCACAATGGTTAGTTGGTAGCTCCTCTAGGCTGTGGGATAGACCGATGCAAACGCACTGACGATCTGGACCAAGACACTGTCCTATATTGCGATCTAGTGTAGAATGTCTTGTACAATGCCATGATGTGCACGTTGAAAAATTGAGAAATTATAACACTTCTTGGCCTCAGCAGCTGAGTTACAGATATATCTCCTGATCATTCTCTTCGATGTTTGTGTTTAGCTCCATGGAGTAGGATTTTGATATCATGTGCACATGTATAGTGAGTCAACATATTATTTGGTATTTATCTGCATGATAATTTGAACTGTTGTCTCTCTGATGTTACTACTTCCTAAAATTGATTAGTTGTTTACTATTCGCTTCTTGATGCTGAATATTATTTCTGATATGCTATGTGGCCATTTGCGCTGTTCTGTTTCTTTACTGCCATAATTGGTAATGAATGTAGGATGTCTTACCTCTTTCCTATATTTTGGCTATTCTGTTTATTTATATGTTTCTCCGAAGACGTCGGTGAGGAAGGGGAAGTGCACGAATTCCCTGGCTTTTGGCCTGATTTCGATTAGCTACCTGTTTGGGTATGACGTCTCGTCCACAAGGCTTCTTGGGTTATACGAGGTTGACCTTTCATGGAGGTCCGGACTGCTGGCACATCAACCTGGGAACGGATCGCTATGTCTACCTTGGGGACGTGACTTTGACTCATGCTTGGGGACGTTATGATCTGCCTATTTTTACTTTTCATGCTCACTTGTATTTAGAATTTTACTTGCCCATACGTGATATGTGGGGAGAGCGTTATTACTCTCCACAAGAGCATTCTTTCTTATCCTCTGCACGAGCCCCTGCTCATAACTTGGTTGTTCTGATGAGGGTTTCCTTTTACGAGGAAGACCCTAAGAAGGATCCAACTATGGTTTCTTCTTATTCACCTTAGGGGTTGATACTGTTGATAGCCGCTGATGGCTATTGGTAAATCTTTTTGGAGGCTTGATGTTTTGTCTTTTTTGGTGGGCTGTTTATGTATAATCCTTTTGGGGCATGTAAAGCTTTTACTTTTTTGTATATTTAATGATGTATCTAAACAAGTATGATATAAATATATAACAGTATGTTGTTCGAATGTATGGTTTACCTTCATGTTACTTTCTGTTGTAACCATGTATTATTTTACTTCGTAACAAAAAAAAAAAAGAATTCGCCTAGTTATTTATATGATTACAACTAAATAGACTTATCCATATTATAATGAACCGGGTCTTAATTCACATATTTTATTTCTGCATTGAGGTTATGGTGTGATGTTCCTTCCTCAAAAAGGGGCGTTACATATTCCATGCCTTGTGTTCAATCTAGATATCTGGACAAAGGGATTAAACGACATGGTAACATTGGTCACGGAAAGGTTATGTCAAATCACTGACATTCTCATTATTTAGGTAGTAGCGATATGTTACTAGATATCGCTCACTGCTTGTAATATTAAAATGGGGTTTTAATATTATTGCCAATGTAATGAGAAACTACAGGGTCACACACGTAGAGCATACTAAAATTGGAGCAATAGATCTAAGTTAGGCTCGGATTCAAATGTGGTCTTGACTCATAACAGATGAGTCTAGGGTTATACAGCTTACCTTGCTACTGCTCACACTCACTTAAGGCAGTCACTATTATAAATAATGCTGCTAAGGGGGCTACTATGACATGCATTACAGAACCCTAGCCACACCTATAGAAAAGTGAGTGAGAGAGTGACAGGTTTTTCTCTTCTCTTCGCAGCTAGTACTGTGTGAGAGACATGAGGATCCTTTTGTGAATGTTGGATGTTTTTGAGTCTGTTCATGTGGATATCGTAGAGACATCGTCGCTATTACGGTGTTGGTGATTCATGTTGTTGTTGATTTTTTGCAAGCACACGGATCATACAAGTAGTAAAATAAGGATCGTTCCCACGATGATTGGTTAATTATTAACTCTTATGACTACTTTGATTATTTAAGCGAATAAAAATCAAAAGTGAAAGTTCAATTAAATTAAGACAAAAAGCAAAGCAATAAAATAAATAATTGAAACAAGAAAAGATGAGATTTAACAAGGATTTAAAGCTCTAGGATTCGGAATCCACTACACTACCCCATACAATAAATTGTAATCCTATCTTTGTTAATGTTCAATTATGTTCTTGAATGTGATTTGTCTTAAATTATTTAGAGCCTAACTTCTTTGAACTAAAAATGTGCTGAAACTTCACTAACCCTATTCTCATGGCAATTAATCTAAGTTCCAACCCATTAAGATTCATGACAATCGTTTACCCCTCGAAGGATTTAAGCCTATGTCTAGGTCTCAATTCCTAAGTTCAATTCTTGGATTATCGAGCAATTAGATTTCATCTTTCGATCCTTCACTAAAGCCTAAAATTATGTAAATATGCGTGCAATATATCACAAGCATTAAGTATAGCAAGAATGAATCAAGAACAATAATTCATTAACAAAGAATCAAATTAACAATTCATAATAGAAAAATAGAGAGTTTCATCTTAATCCTAAAAAAGGGGTTTAGCCACTAATGACTATCGTAACACAAACAAGAACAAGGGTTAAAGAAACAACCATGATTCCAAAATAAAAAGAGAAGATGGAGGAGATGAAGATGGGGGAAAAGACTTCAATGGTTAATCTTCAATGACTTTTGCTCTTGCCTTCCAAGCCTTCTCTTTTGAATCCTTGCACTTATCCTCTCAAAACCTGCCATCACACAAGTCTCTAGCCAAGAGTCTCCTTAGGTTTGGTGTTTTTGCCCTATTTATAATGATTTGGGGGCAAAATTTCATTTTTTTCACGTCAGAGGGACTCACACGGCTGTGTCTCCCTTCAACACAACCGTGTGAGCTTTAAAAACAGCGTAATTTACATGTTCAAGAGTCATACGGTCGTGCCTCCCACGCATAAGCTTCATTGAAGATAAGGCCCTGTGAGCTTGACAGAAGCATTTTCTAAGTTAGACACAGCTGTGTCTAACTCTTTAATCACTCAAAATGTCATTTTTTGGAGAAGTGATCTTATGAAAGTTGTAGATATTTTTCGTACAAAGGGTAAAAACTCTACAAATCTTGGCCATATAAATTCCGAGCTCAACTCCATTGCAATGAATCCATCCAAAGCTTCATAGAGCCATGTCAAAATAACTCTTTTGAACCTAAAAACATAGAGAAAGACCAATCATGAGATACCTAGGATAATTAGATTAAATGTGGCATACATTCCAACATAAATCATCAAAGCACACCTAAATCTACCTCAAATCATGCACAAGAGGTGTGTATTTCATCCACACTTGAACTTTGCTTGTCCTCAAGCAAAGAATATGAATCAAAAATAAGATTAAACTCAACATCAAGAAACATAAATCAAGGAAAATTCCACAATTTAAAAAATTAATTAAGCTCAGTAGTAAAATCCAATCAAGCAAGATTATTTAGCACTTAATACAATTAAAAGCTCTTGAGTCTAGCCTGCACCTTTTCTCTCTACCAAACAACTAAGGTCACTCATCTTTCCATCTCTCAAGTGTTTAAGGGCAAAGAGATCACTTCAATTTCTCTTAACAAATGCATGACTATAAGCTTGACTATCAATCTCATCTCCACTTTCAAGTTCACATACATAACAAGAATCAAAAGGACTTCTATTGGTTGTAATGAGGCCAAGGGTATAGTTAGTGGTAGGAAGAAGATGAATTAAGGTAAAGAATGTTTAAGGATAAAGCTATACTAAGTAGAATCAGGTTGAAAAGATAATTAATAGAGCATAATGCACAAGGTAATTCTCACTTTCAACCAAATTATTCTCACAATTCTTCACTAGCAAACCTTTTTATTTTTTTTTCTTTTCATCATTTCATTCTTCTTCTTTCTTTTTTAACCCTTGAGGATGAAAACAATCCTTTTATGACTTCTCAATTACCACATTAGATGCTCAGAAGAAATTCAACCTGATTAATCAATAAGGCATCCAAGAAAAAATCAATTTCAGGCTCAAATGGGACAACTAAGGAATTATTTATCAATGCAACTCTGGAAGTCATGAAAGAATTAAGCCTAGGTGCCTCAATCATGTTCAAGTATGTATGTGAATCAATAAAATCTCAACAGGATATCAAATCAAGTTCTAACATATATAAATCAAGAGAAAACACACTCTAGAAGGAAAATAGGATTTAGTTTATGATAAATCCAATCAATAAAGGGGCTTTTTTACCAAACTGCCACTGTTGGCAAAACTATTTATCGAAATGCCATTTTTTTAAACTATTTATCAAATTACCATTTTTTAAAATTTATTTACCAAAATGCCACTCTTTTAAAACTATATACCAAATTGCCACCCTTTTGCCCTACGTGGTATTTTTTAATATTATCTGGCCAGCTAAGATGCGCCAAGTAGGAGCATCCAGGCTGATATGGATAAGGAAAATGCCAACAAAGGTGGCATAACCAAGCCACCTGCGCTACCCTTGTTGGCGTAACTAGTATATATATTCACTTCCCCCTCCCGCATCCGTGACATTGCTTCCATTTTTTAAATTCTCACTATCTCTCTACAAATTTCTTCTCTCTAAACGCCCTGCACTCTCTAAACGAACTCAATTCTTACTAGAAGTGGTGTCTGGATCTCTATCTATGATCAAATTCAGATCATATTCCTTATATGTGAGTATCTCTTTCAATGTTTAAATATTTTAGTTATTATTTGTTGATTGATTTTTTATTATTTTAGTGTTAATTATAAATTAATGTTATTATATATTATGTTAGTATTAATTATACATTAATGTTTTCATTGTCTAATAAATAATGGAGTGGTAAGATATATAGTCTCAATTATATGAATTATTATTTTGTACATAATCGAATAGGATATATATTTTTTCTTTAGTACTTGACATGTTTTGAATTAGTAAATGTAGTTTAATTCAAATGAATCGGGTTTAGGGAGTTATTTATACATAAAATAATATAAATTCATTGTTATATGTCCAATTAATATTGTAATTGATTTTTAATATATTGAATATATACATGTTGAATTGTTATTGTTCAGAAATGGAATTAACATGAAAAAACTGCTGCACATTTACTTCAATGGGACAATGTATGATGGTGAAGAGGGTGTCATGTATCAAGGTCCTCCTCCTAGGCCTATTGTGATCACAGCCAATATACTTTGGATGGGTTGAAAAATAAGATTCATTGAAAGTTGAGGCTCCAAGTAAACCAACATGTGTCAAAGGTTGTCTATTGGTGTCCGCAATGCTTCAATCCATGGAGATGGGTAGGTCTTCCAATAGAAGACGATGATGATGTAAAGTATATGATAGATTCCTTCTGTTAAACTCCGAACATGGCCTCGATAGAGTTCTATGTTGAGGTAGAAACAAGTGGACAGGAAGAGCATGTTGAAGCTCCTGGTGAAATCGAAGCTCAAGTTAATCCTTCTAATCAAGTTGAGCCATGCAATATGATTGTTATTGGTGGTGCAATAGTTGAAGCTGATAACCCACTTGTCAGAGATGCAGTATAGGAGACAAATGAAGATAAAGAACAGGTAGCTGAGGGTGATGATTCAGCCACTAACATAGAGGCAGAAAACTTTGATGCTAAAGAAAATTTATAAGTTCTATTATCGGTTGGCATACCTGTATAGAGAGCTTTGTAAAGCTACGGACTACAACGCATGCGAGATTGGAGGGGCATGCATCTTATTACAGTATTGGGCATGGTACAGATTCCCCCAGCTTGCCCCTACATTAGCTAACCATGTTGAACCTGATTATTTTACGGTGCTGATCGTGGTCAATTATGTCGCTTAGGATGGGAGTAAGTTTCTATTTCATATCATTTTTTTACATTACTTTGTTGACATACTTTGTTAATATTTATAACTTACATTTATAATACTTTCATTTACCAAATAGGTGGTGCAAGCATAAAGTCTTGAGTGATACTGTGATTGACGTCCTTGCATATTATCGCCAGTTCTTCTATCAGTTGAAGAACGATGAGGTATGTATTGTTTTACATTCGTTTGAATTATTTATTTATGTATATGTCATCTTAATGTTGCGTGCATCTCATTTTTGCATATTACATGGCAACCATACATGGATGAGAAGGTGGCAACACTGCCAGCTTTTTATGTGGCTGGTAGGGACATAGCACTGGCAGTGGTCCGTCTCATATGTTTCCACATTTTTTAGTGGCACCAGCCAGACCGCGTGATGTGCCAGTTTGGTCTTAACCAGCCCATACGACGACAACCCTTCTAGCTTGACAGTTTGCACTCAGTTACACTAGCAGGTAGGTATGACGAGGATTGGCCAGCTACACATACTGTTTACATAGCCACCTGGGATAGTCGAAGGGAGAAGCTTGCTAGGGGAATCCCATTACTAGCACCCCTCCGTTCGTGTTTTGAGTACATGAGTTAGTATAAAAAAATTACCAAACACTGGATTGCTCCCACTAGTGCATCTATTGGGAATACGGTAAGTTCTTTACCAATTTGTTAGTGTCTATAGGTATGTTGTATTCAGTATAATAACATAAATTATATCTGTTTCTTAGGCAGACATTGCAGAGTATTTGTTCAGTTTAACTACTGACACTGTCGCTCGAGAAGCTGCTACACAGATCCTACACTCATTGCGGGAGCATGACCGCATTACGATGGAACATTTGCGTCCAGCTCCAGCAGCAGATGACATTTCAGGGCCACCCGAGGAGTCCAATCAATAGGGAACGCGACGTAGACAGAGGACGGGGTTAGCGAGCACTTGGATACGACTTCGACATCCCGAGGACTCTGGCTCTACCAGCTAGCACATGACTTAGCCTCCTACCACTGCTACATACCCCCACTCAGCTACCACCTACATATCACCCACCATACCCTTACCTACCGTATCCTTACCCACCACTGGGTTACCCCTAGTATCCTTACCCACCGCATGGTTACCCACCATATCCTTATCCGCCACTAGGTTACCCACCATACCCATCACAACCAGGTCCTTCTTCTGATCCATCTCATAGGCCACCACATTCTAATGCGGGCCCATCTCATTGACGTGTAATTATATGTCATTAGTGTATCTGATAATGTTATATTTAGTGGTTTTGTTTAAATTATTATTGATAATTTTCTATTGTGATTTCACTTTCCTTGTTGGATTAAATATGTTTGTTGCTTAGTTTTTATTAATGATCCTGGAAATTGGTTGAATTAAACAGGTTCATGTGCTTTTGGGGAGGTCCAATATTTAAGGAAAACTCTGTCAAAATTTTCACTCTAATTCGAATGATTGCAAATTGGGAGGGAAATGATTGGGATCCTACTCACTAAATAAATAAACGTTTCAAACAATGTCTTCATACACAACATACATCATAATGTGTAGTAACATACACAACAAAAAGGAAAATAAACTTCAATCATAATGTGTTTTTTAAACATACATCCCTATCATTGTCTTCATTTTTTCTAAATTTAATGACATTTATTACATTAAAAATGACATATTAGAAAGACCTATCATTTTTCATGCAAAAGATAATCATGTTGGCACTTACAGGGACTTATAAGCGATTGTGGAGTTAAACAGGGCTATGTCTAATAACAACAAAGCTTTTGTCTGATTTCTGGAAGAAGACACGACCGTGTCTTGGTTGCGCCAACAAGGGTGGCGCAAGTGGCTTGGTTACGCCACCCTTGTTGGCATTTTCCTTATCCATGTCAGCTAGGATGCGTCAAGTAGGATGGCGCATCCATGTAGGTTGCGCCAAAACGGTTGGCGCAACCTACATGGATGTGCCATCCTACTTGGCATATCCTAACTGGCCAGATAACATTAAAAAATGCCACGTAGGACAAAATGGTGGCAGTTTGGTATATAGTTTCAAAAGAGTGGCATTTTGGTAAATAATTTTAAAAAATGGTAATTTGATAAATAGTTTAAAAAAATGGCATTTCGATAAATAGTTTTGCCAACAGTGGTAGTTTGGTAAAAAAGCCCAATAAAGGCTCAAAACTCACTTCTGGCTTAAGTTAGTAAAGAGAATAAATGTAAGTAGACATAGCTAATTTCTTAAATAAAATGTTAAAATATTCACATTCAATTGAAAAAAATTGCCTTGCACAAAAATAGTTCAAAAATAGTAGTGGATTCCCCTCTCAAACAAATTCCTATCAGCTCAGAAATAATCAAGAAATTAAAACAATTCCCACTAGATTCAATGCAATAAACAAGTGCTCAACAATTCCCCCCCCCCACACACACACTTGAAAGAAACATTGCCCTCAATGTTTAGACAAGAAAAGTAACAGTACAAAGGACAATGAAACTTCCCTGAAAATAGAAACTCAAGATCATGACAGTGGTGGGGAAGGGTGGGAGAAAGAGGTGAGTACCATAAACTCGAACATCTGGTCTTTATGAGCGGCTACATAGGGTTTGAAAAGCTATATACATCCCTCTACAAATGCTCCGAACTCAGGGAAGCACTTAAGCCAACTCAACAATAGCTAACTACAAAACAAAAACAGAAGAATGTTAATCAATAAAAGAAATAATAAGGTTAAAAAAATCAAAAATAAAAGAGTAAAGAAAAAGAGAAAAAAAAATTTGGGTTAGCTCCCAAGAAGCGCTAAGTTATAGTCATTAGCTTGACTCTAGTCTGGTTTCTGTGCTTAGGTGATGTCAACGGAGTAGTGCTCAGTCCCCACTCCTTCAAAGTGTTTCACTCTCTGGCCATTTATCATGAATGGCTCATGGCTTTCTTTATTCACCTCAAGCACACCGTAGGATAAAACTCGAACAATCTCATATGGTCTTGACTATTTCGACTATAACCTACTAGGACAGAAACGTAGAAGCGAGTTATTGACATGAACTTTATCCCCAAGTTTAAATTCACGCTTCTCTACACACTTGTCATTCCGTTTCTTAGGTCTTTTCTTGCAGGGCTTGGACTCCTCAAAATTAGTGGCATCCTTGGGCAAGGTCTTTTCTAGCACAGTATCAATTACTGATTGCTGCACATCTGAAAGCACAACACTATCTACCATATCAGTAGCATCTATGTGATTACATGAATTAAAGGAATTATAATTATTTTCATAATTAAAAACATCAAACACTACTTCCTTATCATTTAATCGCAAAGTCAATTTCCTTTCGTGGACATCAATGATTGCCCTTCCAGTGGCAAGGAATAGATGCTCAAGTATGATCGGCAATTTAGCATCAGCTTCCATGTCAAGCACAACAAAATCCACCGGCATATAAAACTTTCCCACCTTCAAGGGAACATTCTCTAATATGCCAATAGGACATTTGATTGACCTATCAACCAGTTGAAGACAGATGGTGGTCGGTTTGAGCTCCCCAATATTAAGTTTCTTACAAAGGGAAAGGGCATCAAACTCACACTTGCCCCAAGGTCACATAAAGCCTTGTTAATTTGCATGGTCACAATCAAGCATGGCATAGAAAAGCTACCTGGATCCTTAAGCTTAGGAGGAAGCTTATTCTGAATGAGTGCACTGCATTCCTCAGTTAAAACAACAGTTTCATAATCCTCAAGCTTCGTCTTATTAGAGAGGATCTCTTTCAAGAATTTAGCGTAGGTGGGCATTTGAGAGAGCACTTCCGTAAAAGGAATGTTTATACATAGCTTTTTAAGAACCTCCAAAAACTTTCCAAATTGCTTATCAAGCTTTTCCCTTTGAGATTTTTGTGGGAAGGGCAAATGTGGAACATATGCTGGTGGAGGAGCATACCTTTTAGCCTTTCTTCTTTTTCTTTCTTGGCCTTACTCTTCTCTTGCTTCTCTTCCTTCTCTTGGGATTTTGCATCTTTGTGCTTTTCTTCCCTTATGGGGCTTTCAACTTGATTGCTACTTCTCAAGAAAATTGTATTTGCTTGCTCCCTTGTGTTTGTCTCCGATTGACTTGGGATTCACTCTTGTACCATGTTGAACAAGCTTGCTTGTTGGGCTATCTGAGTTTCAAGCATCTTAGAATAAGTCGCCATTTGATCAAGAAGAGTATGAATTTGCTTGATGGACTCCCTATATTGTTGCACTTGAGTTTGAATGGTATTATTATGCTCCTTTTGAGTGACAATGAAGTTCTACATGAGAGCTTCTAAATTGGATTTCCCATCTTGAGAAGATTGTTGAACTTGTTGGAACCCAGGTGGGCCCCCATTATGTTGTTGATTTTCATAGGAGAGATTTGGGTGGTTTCTCCAGCCAGGGTTATATGAATTGGGAAAAGAATTCCTCTGAGCTCTGAAATTACCATTTTGGATGTAATTCACTTAGCCCATAGACTGGTCTTGAGAATACGCCTCCACTGCATTGCACTCTGAAGTCAAATGCCCTCCTCCACATGTTTCACAAGTTGTTTTAGGAGTATTTATAGCATTGACTTTCAACTTTTCAAGTGACTTGGCCAAGGCGTCAAACTTGGCATTCAACATGGTAACGACATTAAACTCTAAAATTTCGGCTTGCTTCCTTGAAGAGGATCTCTCACCTGGCCATAAATAAATATTCAAAGTGATTTCATTGATCAAACTCCTTGCCACTGTTGGAGTCTTGGCCATCAAAGCACTGCCAGCTGCGGCATCAAGGGCTGCCTTTGCAGAAAAAGTCAACCCAACATAAAATGTTTGGATGACCACAAAATCCTATAAGCCATGATGTTAACATTGATGAATCATATCATTATACCTTGCCCATGCTTCATAAAGAGATTCGTCATCCATTTGAGAGAAGGTAGTGATATCTTGATGGAGCTTAATTGTCTTTCTAATTAGGTAGTATTTATCCAAAAAGGCTTGCTCCATCAAAGCCCAAGTGGTAAGTGAATTTGGGGCTTCTGAGTGAATCCACTTCTTTGCTTTTCTCCTAAGAGAAAAAGGAAAAAGTCTGATCCTTATAGCATCTGTAGAAACTCCATTTATCTTTATGGTGTCACATAGCTCCAAAAACTCATCCAAATACTGATTTGGGTCCCTAATTGGTGACCCGCTAAATTGTATTTGTTGGACCATGTGGATCAGTGACGTCTTTAATTCAAAATTATTGGTCTCTACCTGTGGCCTAACAATAGAAGACTGATGAGCGTTAGCATTAGGAGCTCCATAATCCCTCAGACTTAGCTCTGCATTGGCGGCTTGGTGATTATTGTTTGCCATATTGTCTTCCTCAATTCTCTGTGCTCTTCCTTCCCTTCTAATATGACAAAGCGTCCTTTCGATCTCAAGATCAATAAAAATATTAAGATATCCTTGACTCCTCGTTCTACGCATAGGAAAGAAACAACACCAAAAAATTCAAAGAAAAATAAAAGAAAGTTAAAATAAAATAAAATTAAAAAATGGAAATAAAATAAAATAAAAATTACTTAAATCAACCAAATTACTGCTCATGTTAATATCAACACGATTCCCGGCAACGACGCCAAAAACTTATTATTGATTTTTCACAAGCGCACGAATCGAACAAGTAGTAAAATAAATATCGTTCGCACGAGGATCGGTTAATTACTAACTCTTACGGCTACTTTGATTATTTAAGCGAATAAAAATCAATAGTGAAAGTTCAATTAAATTAAGACAAAAAGCAAAGCAATAAAATAAGCAATTGAAACTAGAAAAGATGATATTTAACAAGGATATAAAGCTCTAGGATTCGGAATCCACTACACTACCTTTTACAATAAATTGTAATCTTATTTTTGTTAATGTTCAATTATGTTCTTGAAGGCGGTTTGTCTTAAATTATTTAAAGCCCAATTTTTTGGCACTAAAAACGTGTTAAAACTTCACTAACCCCATTCTCATGGCAATTAATCCAAGTTTCAACCCATTAAGATTCATGACAATCATTTACCCCTCGAAGGATTTAAGCCTATGTCTAGGTCTCAATTCCTAAGTTCAATTCTTGAATTATCAAGCAATTAGATTTCATCTTTCGATCCTTCACTTAAAGCCTAAAATCATGTAAATATGGCGTGGAACATATCACAAGCATTAAGCATACCAAGAATGAATCAAGAAAAATAATTTTATTAACAAAGAATCAAATTAATAATTCATAATAGAGAAATAGAGAGTTTCATCCTAATCCTAGAAAAAGGAGTTTAACCGCTAATGGCCATCGTAACACAAACAAGAACAAGGGTTAAAGAAACAACCGTGATTCCAAAACAAAAAGAAAAGATGGAGAAGATGAAGATGGGGGAAAAACTTCAATGGTTGATCTTCAATGACTCTTGCTCTTGCCTTCCAAGCCTTCTCCTTTGAATCCTTGCGCTTCTCTTCTCAAAACCTGTCGTCACACAAGTCTCTAGCTAAGAGTTTCCTTAGGTTTGGTGTTTTTGCCCTATTTATAATGATTTGGGGGTAAAATTTCATTTTTTTCACGTCAGAGGGACTCACACGGCTGTGTCTCCCTTTGACATGGCCGTGTGAGCTTTAAAAACAACATCATTTACATGTTCAAGTGTCACATGATCGTGTCTCCCTCACAGAAGCTTCATTGAAGTTAGATACAGCCATGTCTAACTTTTTAATCATTCAAAATGTCATTTTTTGGAGAAGTGATCTCATGAAAGTTGTATATATTTATCTTAGCTTTCCAATGCCACCAAAATCACCTCGTTTTGACTTTCGTAGCTCAAGTTATGCTCATTTTATCGCACAAAGGTCAAAAACTCTACGAATCTTGGCCATATAAATTCCGAGCTCAACTCCATTACAATGAATCCATCCAAAGCTTCATAGAGCCATGTCAAAATAACTCTTTTGAACCTAAAAATATAGAGAAAGACTAATCATGAGATACGAGGGATAATTAGATTTAACGTGGCATACATTCCAACATAAATCATCAAAGTATACCTAAATCTACCTCAAATCAAGCACAATAGGTGTGTATTTCATCCACACATCACACGCCACTTCCTTTGATCACGCTTCAAGAGGGAAACATTTTTAAAACTCAGATTATAGCTTTTTCGCATGGATCCTTGGTGAGAATTTTGTTTTTCGCTGTGTGATGTATTTGCGATCCCAACACCTCTCTCTTCTTCTTCAAATTCTCTTCAATTCTTTGGCGGCTTCTATCCCATACTTCTCCCCTTTGGAACCATAAGCACTTCTATTTCCTATTTATACCTTTAGCCCCATACCTCATCATTTAGATTCAAATTAATTTTCTAGGCTGCAGGCACGGGCCGTGTCTGATTACCCCCCCAATGTCTGAGTCTGTCAACATAAACAGACAAAGAGTTACACGCCCCCCCCCCGTGTCTGAGGACATAGACCGTGTTTTTGGTTGTGCTTAGCGTTGGGTCTAATTTGAAATTCCAGAGAAGGACATGGCCTCCCTTGTGTCTGAGGACATGGGCCATGTCATTTGATTTCTTCATACGTAGCCCTGATTTTTCACATATGATCTTCTCCCCTTGCTTCTAAAGGTGGTGTTGATCTCCTTAAGTCTTTAGTTTTGTCCTCAAGTGGATAGCAAGTTTGGTTTGACGCTAATGGACTCCATCACTCAAAGATCTCCTGAAAAGAACAATTCAATTATGAGCGCTTATAATCACACTTAAGCATAGTTTCATATTAATGATCTGATTAAGCTTCATATCAAGAAACTTAGCTAAATGTTAAAAATTAAGCACATATGGAGTCCAATTAGATCAAACATAAGACACTTAAGATGTAGAAATAATCGACAGATCAAATACCCCAATACTTAGCTTTTTGCACTCTTGGGCAAAAATATACAATTAAGCACATGTTTCCCAACAAGCAATAAGCAAAGACCTACACACCTTAGTCTTTTTAAGGAATCTAAGCAATTTGGAATTTCTTCCCTTGACAATCCAAACCAGTAAGTAAAGCCAATTAAATACTAGGGTTCAATCAAAATGATAGATCCTCACAGATATAATTTTTCACTCAAGTGTTTAGAGCTTGTGTTTACTCTCAACTCACTCATGAAAATATGCCCTATCATAAGCTTGGCAAGCCTCTACTTTTCTACCACCTAGACCACATGCACACAAAGATCAAAAGGTCTTCAAATAGGTTGTAATGGGGTCAGGGTTAAGGTAGGATATATTAAAGATGAGCAAAGTTAGACTATAGAAAATAGAAGAGCAAACGGGAAAATATTCAATCATTACAATAAAAATTACCCCAGCACTTTTCAACCTCAAATCTCTTTTTGTATCTTTACCCTTTTCTTTCTTTTCTCCATACAACCATCAAACTTCTTTCTTTTCTTTTTTTGAGCTTCTTTTTCTTTCTTTTTTTCATTTTTTCTTGCATCACATCCAAGCATCTTTTTATTTTACCAATATATATTTTTTTATATATGCATATATAACTAGGAAAACACATTGTTAAATCCCCCCCACTTATTCAAGACCAATTCCCAACACAATTACTAAGCTCTTCTACTCCCTAAGGTAAGGTATCATAATGATTTTTCACTTTTAAGCTTGTATTGAGTTATGATAAAAGGAAAGGAAGAAAAGGTCAATTAGGCCCAAATAGGGATAAACAACGGATAAAAAAGCAAGGAAAGTTATTTGGCTAGTAATTATTTGAAAGAAATGCCTTTGTCATGTCAAATGTGTGCAATGGTCATTTGTAACTTAAAAGAGAGTTAAAACAAGTTCTGAAGAACACATAGTCATGTGTGGGATTACACAACAAAGAACAAAGATGGCATAATATTAGCTATTCACACTAAGGCCCAAAATCTCACTAGGTCTCAATCTATCATATTTGAATTAACTCTTCAATTTTTCAAAACCTCACTTGACAAATTCGAAAGCAAGAAAGTCTACTCCTTCAAGCTTAAAAACTTATCAAATTTATTTTTATTTTTATTTTTTTAAAAATAGATCTTTTGCTCACCATTCAAATCACTCTAAAACCCATCGAAAAGATATGCACATATATTCAATTAAGATCATTACCCCCCCCCACACACACTTAAAGCAGACATTGTCTCTAGTGTTAAGGCATACACACATCAGAGAAAATAAACTCAAGTAAACTAACAGTGCATATTCAAAGACATTAAGAATGAATTTGAATCCACAACTAGTAATCATAATTTATATTCCAAAATAAGATCCAATTACAATGCCAAAATATCAACAGTCAGATTCAAAACTTAATCCAAAACAAAAAAAGGAATAAATCAAGATGGGGGTGGGGGATAAAATACCTTCTGAAGCAAAGCGTCTAGCTTGCCATCTATAGTATCCATCCGCCTAGTAGTGAAGTCCTCTAACTGCTGGAATCGGTCGTCCAAACACTAGAATCGGGTGACATGATCTAACTCCAGTCTATCAATACAGGTCATGACCGCATCATATGAAGTAGCTCTAGTGGATGGCCTTGCATCTGTTGCAAAATGGGGAAACATACTCTGGAAGTACGGAGGCGGCAATATGCTTCTGCGGCTCGGGTATCAGAGCTCTCATAGGTAAGATATTACCATCTGCACCGACCAAGTGGAGGGCACCATTTTCATTCATGCACATGCCCATGGCTACCAGAATAGACCCATCCACAACACTAGGACCTTTTACAGGATCCTCCTCCGGCAAGTCTAGATCAATTCCACAATGTTCCATAATAGTAGTAATGTAACCTCCAAGTAAGACTCGTCCAGCTCAAGTGGACCCCACATGTGTGAAATGATTACACAGCCAATAACCCTCATTCATTGTTTCCCCATTAATCATGCAGTGAATGAAAAACAATTCAGGCCTACTAAGGACCCCTTGGCTTGTCCCCTAGCACAAATTGTATTGGCTAACCACTTTTGCAGGTATTAGTGGGCAGGGGATCAGAGTTTGGAAGCCTTAGAAGATTTGGGCTCATAATTACTAGAATTTGCAACAGTCAAATCAAACCAAACATGCTCCTGATTAAAGTCACGGGGAATACAATTATGCCTAACAGGAAAACCAAAAATGGCACAAAACTGATGAATGTCTAATGCATAGGGTGTTCCTAAAGGTTTAAAAGTTATCTCTCTAAGCTAACCATTTTGATCACACAAAGGATACAATTTGCAAGTAAAAGTAGAAAGGAACTCTCTAGTCAAATCAACATAGGTAGGCCTACACATGTTAGCAAACTCAACCTATCCTATTCTACCCAATAAATTATAGACCTCCCCATGTAAATCAATGGCTCTTAGTGTACCCTCATCTAGATACCTAGTGGGTACTATTTCCTTCCTATCGAGAGGATTCATAAGTATTTGTCGAGGTGGCTCTGTAGGTGGAGGTGGGGAAAGTGCCCTGTCCCTCCTTGCTGTATGCTTAATTCGCTTCCTTGGAGGAATTGGAGGTGAAACCCAAAGAAATGGAGATGGGTAGCAAGGAGAAGATGAAAGGAGAAGAGTTAGAGGCTTTTGGGGGTGGATTTGGAAGAAAGGAGAAGTGTGTGGTGCTTGGGAATGGATAGAATGAAGAACTAGGAGCTTGATTGGTGCTTAAATGAAAGAAACTTGGGAAAGAAGGTGGTGGATGTGAGGAACAGCGCAAGAGGGGGAGAAATTGGGGCTAAAAGTGGCAAATAAAACCCTAAGTGAGGGTTTTAATTGAGCTGTCATGCAAACAAGAGACATAGCCCCCCCGTGTAAGGTTCTGTGAGAGAAATGGCTCTATGCACGTAAACACGAGTCGTGTCTTATGACACGGCCTACCTCGTGTTTGGCTCTGTGAACAACAGGGTTTCCCCATTCAAAGAAACATGCCCCCCTTGTACGTCTCTGTGAACCATTGGGGCTTCACCTTGTTAGAGACATAGGGTGTGTCTTGAAACACACCCCCCATGTTATCCACTAACTTAGCAAGTCTGTAATGCACACTAATTCCCCACTATATTACTAATTTCCAAGGGTTCTCATCCACCGAAAACTCTTAGCATGACCTCAAATACTCATCAAACAAATAAACCATGCATTCAATCACAATTCCAGCATTACAAAACATAATGATTTCTAAGGATTCTTGGGTAATCATTCACGAAACACACCAAGATCTACTTAACCTAAGAAACTAATCAAGAAAACAATACAGAAACATCAAATAAGAGGGACAAAGAAAGCAAATCTGGTTTTCTTAGTGATAGGTTGCCTCCCATTAAGTGTTTGGTTTATTGTCCTCAGCCCGACATTGTGTCACTCCTTAATTGTCTTCATAATGTGGATAGAGTAGGGTCATCTCCTCCATTTCTTCACTATCTGGAAGCTCATGGTAAGGCTTGAGGCGGTGTCCATTAACCTTGAATGTTTTTACAGATGCCTCAGTCATGATCTCCATTGCACCAGAAGGAAAAACATGAGTCACTACAAATGGTCCAATCCATTTAGAACATAATTTACTTGGAAACATTTTAAGTCTGGATTGGTATAGCAGCACTCTTTGTCTTTCTTTGAAGCTTTTCCTAGAGATCATTTGATCATGGAATGCCTTGGTTTTTGCCTTATAAGTAAGGGCACTCTCATAAGCCTCATCCTCAATTCTTCCAACTCTTGTAATTGGAGCTTCTTTTGCTTTCCAACACTGTCCAAATCTAAGTTGACTTGCTTGATATCCCAGTAAAATCGATGCTCCAGTTCCACGGGCAAATGACAAGGCTTCCCATATACTACCTAGAATGGTGACATGCTAATCAGGGTCTTATAAGTAGTCCTATAAACCTATAATGCATTATCAAGTCTGGTACTCTAATTCTTACATGTCGGATTCACTATTTTTTCAAGGATGGACTTGATTTCCCGGTTGGACACTTCAGTCTGCCCATTTTTTTTGTGGATGGTAGGGAGTAAATGTCCTATGCATCACACCATATCTCTTTAAGAGAGCCTCAAATGTTTTACTGTAAAAATGTGTCCATTGATCTAATTATGGTTATTGGAGTTCCAAACCTATAGAAAATATGAGACTTCACAAAATCCACGATAATTTTAGAGTCATCAGATCTGATGGCTTTTGCTTCCACCAATTTTGATACATAATCAACAGCTAGGAGAATGTATGAAAAACCAAATGAAAGGGGGAATGGTCCCATAAAATCAATGCCCCAAATATAAAAAACTTCCACAAAAATTATCAGAGTTTGAGGCATTTGATTTTTGGGACCAATATTACCTGTCCTTTGACATCTGTCACAAGACTTACAGAAGTTGTAAGCATCCTTGAAAATTGTAGGCCAGTAGAAACCACTATCAAGCATTTTGTTGGTTGTCCTCTTCATGCCAAAATGCCCTCCACATGCATAGGTGTGACAAAAAGATAGTGTGGAGTGAGTTTCTGAATATGGAATACACTTCCTAATCACTTCATTTACACAATGCTTCTAGAGGTAAGGATCATCCCAGATATAATATTTGCAATCACTCCTCAGTTTATCCCTTTGTGCCTTGTTCAAGCCCTCCAGAAAATCCTTGGTGGTCAAGTAGTTGGCAATGTCAGCATACCAAGGAATTGTTGTCTTGATAGCCATTAGATGCTCATTCGGAAAACTCTCTTTGATAGGCATCTCCTCCACCTTAGTCACCAACCTACTCAAATGGTCTGCCATTAAGTTTTCACTCTTTTTTTTTTATCTTTAATCTCCAAATCAAACTCTTGGAGTAGTAGAATCCATCGGAGCAATCTAGGCTTCGCATCCTTCTTCATAAGTAGGTACTTCAAGGCTGTATGATAAAAGAAAAATAATTACTTTAGAACTAATTAAATATGATCTAAATTTTTCTAAAGTAACAACCACAGCTAAAAGCTCTTTTTCAATTATAGAGTAATTGAGTTGAACATCACTTAGGTTCCTTGATGCATAGTAGATAGCATAAGGCACCCTATCAACTCGCTGTCCTAGGACAGCCCCTACCGCAAAGTCACTGGCATCACACATCAACTCAAATGACAGCTCCCAATTTGGTGACCTAATGATAGGCACCATAGTCATCAACTCCTTGAGTTTGGTGAAAGTTTCCATACACTTCTCATCTACATGGAATGGAACATCCTATTAAAGTAGTGTGCAAAGGGGCAAAGATATCTTGGAGAAATCCTTGATGAATCTTCGGTAGAACCCTACATGACTAAGAAAAGAACAAATTTCCCGCACACTAGTGTGCGGGGGTAAGGAACGCACAAGCTATACCTTAGCTCTATCAACCTCGATTCCCCTAACAGAGACCACATGACCTAACACTACACCCTCTTCTACCATGAAGCGACATTTTTCCTAATTCAATACAAGGTTAGTGTCAATGCACCTTTTTAGTACCAATTTCAAATGTTCTAAACAATTCTTAAATCCATTCCCAAATACACTAAAATCATCCATGAAGACCTCTATAATATTTTCTAGATAATCAGAAAATATGCTCATCATACATCTCTGAAAGGTTCTTGGTGCATTGCAAAGTCCAAAAGGCATTCACCTATATGTAAAAGTACAAAAGGGACAAGTGAAAGTGGTCTTGTCCCAATCTTTTAGAACAATAGCAATCTGGTTATATCCTAAGAATCCATCCAAAAAATTATAGTGAGTATGACCAGCTAATCTCTCTAACATTTGATCAATAAAAGGCAAAGGAAAATGGTCTTTTCTAGTGGCAACATTTAAATTTCTATAATCTATACAAACACGCCACCCTGTTTGTAGCCTAGTGGGAATAAGCTCATTTTTAACATTTCTTACCACAGTGATTCCAGATTTCTTTGATACTACCTAGACTGGGCTTACCTTCTTGCTGTCAAAAAAGGGGTACATCACCCCTACACTAAGGAGCTTCAGTATCTCTTTTTTCACAACCTCTATCATAGGGGGATTCAACTTCCTCTGGGGATCTCTCACTGGCTTAGTCCCCTCCTTCATTAAGATTCTATGCATGCAAAAAGAGGGGCTAATGCCCTTGATGTCTGTTATCATCCAACCAATGGTCGTCTTGTGCTCCTTTAATACCCACACCAATTTCTCCTCTTGTTTCTTAGGTGAGTGACTTAGCAATTATCACTAGAAATGTTTCCTTCTCTCCCAGGAATATATATTTGAGATGATCAAGAAATTTCTTCAATTCCAACTCTGGTGCCTGCATAATAAAAGTTTAGGTGCATCATTAGTAACTGGTAGCTCAATATAAGAAACCTCATGTCCTTTTGAAGTGGAAGAAAGCTCATGCGAGACTGCTACTACATCATCAATGTCTTCACTCCATGGCTTTCCTTCATCATCCCTCTTCTCTTCTTGAAAATCTAAGCTATAAGTCAATACTGTATCAAGAGCATCAAAATGATTAGACTCAAAAGCTACAGAAATTAAAGAGTCAAAAGCATCAAAGGAGTCAATCAAACAAGCAAAGTGCACATCACTCGGGTATCTCATAGTCTCAAAAATATTGAATCTGATCATCTCCTCATCAAATTCCATGGTCAACGTCCCTGAGTGCACATCAATTTTTATCTATGCAGTCTTCAAGAATGGTCTCCCCAACAAAATAGGAGTAGAGTTGGGGGATTTATCATCCTCAACAACACATCCTCAATAACCCCCTTTGGGTATGAGTTAGATCTATCTTCCAGTTGAATAATAACACTAGTTAGCTCTAAAGGACCTAGATATAAAGATGCATAAATGGAGTAAGGCATGACATTTATAGATGCACCTAAATCTAGCATTGCCCTCTCAAACCTTGCGTTACCTATAGTGCATGGTATGGTGAATGTGCCAGGATCCTTACACTGAGTTGGGAGTTTCTTTTAATTACAGCCAATACAATCTCTCCCACTTGAACCTTCTCATTACCTTTTAACTTTCTTTTGTTAGTGCACAATTCCTTTAAGAACTTAGCATACCTAAGCACTTTCTTAATGGCATCTAACAAAGTAATGTTAACTTCCATTCTTGTAAAGGTCTCTAAGATCTCTTTATCTATTTTATCTTTCTTATTTTTAATTAACCTACTAACGAATGAGGCCTTAGTGATATACTTAGGAAGAGGTTCAGGAATACTTACCTTAGGGGCCTTAGAGTTTTGCCCCTCCTCAATTACCTTCTTAGACTCTTATTCTTTCTCTTTAGTGACTTGTGGAGAAGATGTAGGTTCATCTAATATCTCCCCATTTTGCAATGTGACAGCACTAGCATTTTCCCTGGAATTCACTTCCAGTTATGAGGGAAGTCTCCCAGAAAGTTGGCTCTAAACCTTGTTGAAGTCTATGGCTAACTGCCCTACTTAGTTCTGTAGGTTACTGATAGTGGCCCTAGTTTCTGTTAGTCATGGCAACCATTACCCAAGAGGGGGGTGAATTGGGTATAAAAAACTTTTCACAAATGCTCTTAAAATAAACACAAATATTTAAGCTATTAAATAAAAGAAAAAGAATTGCGAGATGAAGAATAAAAGCTTTAAGAATAGCAAATAAATAAATATTTAATAATATAAAATTGCATAAAATAAAGAGATTGAGAAGAAAAAAGTAGGCACGATATTTATCCTGGTTTGACCACTAACCCACTTGTGGTCTACGTCCAGTCCTCGAAAATAATCCGTGATTTTTCACTATGTATACAAGCTTTAATAGGTGCTTGCATTCGTTACATAAAAGAGCACTTTTCACACACAGGGAAACTTTACCCTTGTGCTAAAGCCTCAGCCTGCAGGGATACCTCACCCTTATACAAACCTTAGAGGGATACCTCACCCCCTTTACAAACCTTGAAGGATACCTTACCCTCAATATAGAAGAATAGAAATATAGATGAAGAGAAACTCTCACTCAGAGCAAATAATACAAATTGAAGTGCTAAGAGGCTCTCAAAGGATATCTCAAAGTTGTAATAAAAAAGAGTACAGAAAATAGGCATAAAATATAAATCACATTTTTCAGAACAAGCGCAAATTAAACAGATAGCTGGGCTGCCAACAGATGAGAGCCACGGTCTCTATTTATAGAGCCTGAAGGAAAATGCCCGTTGGAGGAAACAATTCCGTAATTATTATGAGAATATGTCCGTTAGTTTCCATATTAGTATTCATAAAAAGCCGTGTTTATTCGAATAGATTTAGGTGTTATTCGAATAACACTGTTCATAATGCAATCGTGAAAAGCAAACTGATATGTGTTATTCGAATACCAACATGGGGTATTCGAATACCACTGTTTTCATTTCTTAAAATAGTTCAGAAGCAGGTTATTTGAATACCACAAGGAGGTATTCGAATACCTCTATTTTAAACACATTTAAAAAGCTGTTTAGAAGGATGTTATTCGAATACCTTCAAGGTTATTCGAATAGACCACTCTGATTTCAAAAACTGACTTTAAATGGTCATAACTTCTTCATTTCTTATCCGTTTAAAGCAAATGACTAGTCATTGGAAAGATCTTTGAGTTTATTTTCAAATGAAATAAGTTTCAAAACAAAACTCAAAGTATTTGAAAGATATGATCAAAAGAGTGACCAAAGATCAGTTTTGCAAAACTCAAGCTTGGCTATTTTTCATAGATTTGAACTATTACCATAACTAGCTTTTCAAAACTTGTTTGTTGGACATTTTAGCATATGAAAACCATTTGTAAAGATTTGAAAAACATATTTAAGATATCCATAAGGCTTCTTACATAAAGACCCTAAGTCCTAAAAGCTATACCATTTAATCTTCCTTTGGACTTGGTCTTTGACATGACTTTGATGTTATCAATACCTTCATGAAATAGGCATTCACATTCTCCTTGTATTGAGCTTAATTGAGATCTTTTGCTTTCTTGTTACAATGCTCACTCTTGGTACTTGAACTATCCTACAAAGTATTGCTCACTTAAACAAGCATAGTTAGTCCAGAATCATAATTCAATATCTTTATATGCATGATTCATAAATGTATAACTCTAGTTAGTTTAACATGCATATAAGACTTTCATAGACACATTCAAATAAAATATTTATCAATTACTAATGGATATGTTCTATATAGGATGCAACAAAGAATATATGCGAAGTGTACTTTTTGTCTTGTGTTTGTCATCATCAAAACTTAACATATTAAACCATTTGAGACAAACTTATTTCCACAATCTCCCCCTTTTTGATTATGACAAATCACCAAAGAAAAATATGTTGAGCAATATACAAGAATAGATATTCATATAAGCAAATCAAACAATAAGCATATCAAGCACATATTTTTCTTTCCAATTTTTACTCCTCCTATTTGATATCAACAAAAAGGCGTAGAAAGAAAAGATTTTCTCCCTCTTATAGATACTACATATGATTCAAGAATAGAGAGATGAAACAATCACGCTTTTAAGATATAGAAGATTATTCATGCAGTGCTTGTCATATTTTTGTATGTCAACATTTAGCATATGATGACAATAAAACACTTTATATAATCAAACAAGGATATAAGGCAAGAGATATAAACAACTCAAGAGCTAGGCTCCCCCTCAAAATATGCATATTATCAAAATAATAGATAAAGAAAATATGTATGCGAAGACCATGTAAGCACATTACCTTAAAGAAAAGCAAGGCAAATATACATCTTCTTAATCCTTCAAACAAAAACCATTTTAAAACTTCTTCCCCTTTCAAAAAGAATTTTATAATAGCACATTATATTTTCAAAAAACATTTTAGAAGGGTAGAAATATTTTATATTAAAAAAAATATTCATTAAGACAGATCAATCCAAGTTAAAAGAACATAAGTACATCTCCTTGATGAAATATGCTATTGGGATCAAAGCATGTATAGAACTAATATCATTCACCCTAAATGCAATGACAAAATAGCAAGTTAATATCCAATTAGGCACTTTGTCAATGCTAAGCATACTTCTCATGTAAAGAAATCATATAATCATTTAAGATCAATTTTTTAACAAGTATCATATGATCCATATCATATAAAGTACCACAATAGCTTAGGGATAGAGATACTTATTGAGATAGATAAAGAGTAATGATCCTTCTTTATTGGTCCTTTAACTTTGAGCTTTCTTCCTTTGAATTCTTCATTTCATTGCACTAGAAGAAAGTCTTCTTTATCTTCCTCTTCATTTGAATTCCATTCAACTTTTCTCATTTATCCACATATGCTTATATGTAAAAATCTGATGACTATATTTAAAACACATAGAGAGACTTGCAAATCTAACTTTAAAAGTCCTCTAAAACATAGGTTAGTATCAAATATCATGTAAGTCTATTTATAAGCATAATTTAGATTGATATATAATATAAATCATGTATCACATTATCAACCATGCAATATTAGCTCTAACAAGAATGCATGAAGCACATATGCACTTGAATCCAAAAAAAAATAGTTTAAGCATTTTAAGGCATGATTCAAGTTTATCAAGAAACATATGATCATCATCAAAACTTATTTAAGCATTTTTAGGCAAATAATGATCATGTAAGACATGTAAAGGTACAACTTTCTACTTCTCCAAATATCACATGATATTCAATTTAAAGCATAAATAAGGATAATAGATTGATATCATCAAAAGTGTACTCTTTGAGTTTTTGTAGATGACTCCCACTTCCACCAACTTCCAAGCTTCAAGCTTTCATAAGGGAATAGAATTTTTTTTTTGCACCCCTTTTAAAAAATTGAATCCTTTTAAACTTTACTATCCTCAAGTTGAATGAATTTATTCCATTTAAATGCTTGCTTGAGGTAGTTGACATGCTACAAAATAATTTAAACTACTTTCTTTGGTATCCATCAATTTTGGATTCATAGAGGTTAGTCATTATGCCAAACTCATAAGCAAATAAGCATTCAAAATAATAAAACAACAAATGAGTTCACAAGGGCAAAAGATATTTCATTTCATTGATCAATTTAGCTAAGTACATATAATCATCAAAAGAATAGCCAATTACATTGCATTTTTCATACATATCATTAAGTGCATATTTTCAGACAAAACAAACAAAGAATTTAGCATATATTGATTATTAATACTATGCAACATATATGATGTGTGTGAAACAACATCATGTTTTGTTCTTGTATTGCATGCATTTTGTAGGCATTTTAAGCATTTTAGTTTCCCTTTTTAGTTAGTTTTTCCCTTAGTTCGGGTAACTACGGTGTTTTTGGTGTTCTTGTGCAGGATTGGTGCTGATTTGACCTTGGATTAAATGGAATGCTCGCATGTTTGAAGTTGGAGCTTAATGGATAGCAATAAAGGTGCAAAAAGAGCCATTCCAGAGAGATCCACGGCCTGCCCATGGATCAAACCACGGCCATGGATCGAGGGATAACTTAAAGAAGGAAAAAGGGAGTTCCAGGGAGTTCCACAGCCTGGCCATAGAACCATCCACGGCCGTGGAACTCAAATGTCGCAGAATTGGTTTTTGGCAGAGACATCCACGGCCTGGCCGTGGAACGATCCACGGCCGTGGATCGCAGTGCGCAGCAGTTTTTATGTTTTTTTTTTATTTCTTTTGGGGGCTTTTTAGCCAATTAAAACCCTAAACTTATAAATAGGGGTTCTGAATACAATTGATTCTAATCTTGGTTTTAGGAGAGGCACATTGGAGGCTTTGGCTTTTGTTCTTGATCTTTCTTCCCTCTTCTCTCTGGGATTACGGGTTTGGATGTTCTTAAACAATGTTTTCTGATTCCTTTTTCTCTATGTCTGAGTAGTTTCCTTGTTTCTAGGATTGGGCAATGCCCTTTGATACTTTGATAATGAATAATTGACGTTGTTTCTCTTTTATTGATCTTGAATGTTCTTTGATTCAATTCTTATTGCTCTTATTAATGTGAATTTGCTGGCCACTTATTTGCATCTTATAGGCATTTAGGGACGTACTGAGAGGAGAACCTAAGTGTTAGAACCATAAGAATTGAACTTAAGGTCTAAATCACGAGAGTAGTTTTAGCCTTTTGAGGATTCAATGAATTACCACAAAGCGTAATGGGTTCAATTTAAATTCAATTATCACGAGAGTAGGAATTGGTTTAATTGGGCACGGATCTTGTATCTTGAGAAAGAACATTAACTAATTTAGGGTAATTCACCTTCAATTGAATTTCAGATTTAATAAAAGGGTTGTCAATTAGGATTTATTTTGTATCATTGTGGTATCCCAATCTTGGAAGCTTTCTTTAATCTGAAAACCCCTTTCTTGATAATTTGCTATATTTGTTCTGAATTCTGTTTTCTTGATTTTTATTTAATTGTTTTGTTACTACGTTCTTCTTTATCAACAATCATATTTCCTTTTGTTTAACTTAATTGAATTAATTAATTAATTGGTATTCATATACACAGTCCCTGTGGATTCGATCTTTTTATTACTTGACGACGAAACCGTACACTTGCGGATTTCACGCATCAAGTTTTTGGCGCCGTTGCCGGGGACTGTGTTTTCTCTTTGAATCTCTGCAGGTAATTTCTCTGGTTTATGCAAAGTACTAGACGTTTCGGGACTCTTATTGAAGCTAATTCTGAAATTGAAAGAACCTTGCATCAAAGGAGAAGACAACGAAGGCAAAGAGCGAGAGAAATATCTGAACCAACACTTGTCATGGCAGCAGCTGAAGATAATAAACCTTTAAAGGAGTATGCAACCCCTAATGCTCGGGGTTTGCGATCTGGGATTGCTAGGCCAGACATTAAAGCCAGGCACTTCACCATACCTCCTGCCTTACTTTCTATGATAAGGTAGAACCAGTTTGGAGGATTACCCTCGGAGGACCCAAATGATCATGTGGAGATGTTCTTAGAATTCTGTGAGACTCTCAAAATTGAAGGTGCCTCAGTTGATGCCATTCGCCTCCGATTGTTTCCATTATCATTAAGGGACAAGGCTAGAGCTTGGTTGAAATCGGTACCCACCGATACTTTAACTACTTGGGACCAATTGGAGCAAGCCTTTTTGGACAAATTCTTTCCACCTTCCAAGACTGCTCACCTAAGGACCCAAATCACAAGCTTCGTTCAGAAAGATGGAGAGTCATTGTCAGAAGCTTGGGATAGATATAAGGCTTTGCTGGAAGCCTGCCCACACCACGAGTTAGAGAAGTGGTTGATTGTTCACACCTTCTACAATGGATTAGAATATTCTTCGAAGTGTCTCTTGACTCATGCACCGGTGGAGCTTTGATGAACAGAAGGCTGACAGAGGCCTATGAGATAATAGAGAGTGTAGCCTCAAACCATCACCAATGGGCCAGTGAAAGAGGTAACAACCCAAGAAAGCTCTCGGAAGATAAGTTTGAGGTAGATGGTGTTAGTTTAATTATGGCTAAGTTTGATTCATTGAATAAACATTTTGATAAGCTTGAAAAAGCTAGTGCTAATGCCATAAGTGCTGCTAACATCTTTTGTGAGATTTGTGGAGTACAGGGACATATGAGTGCGGAATGCCAAGCTGAAAAGGGTTCCTCACATGGTGCACCGGTGGAGCAAGTGGAATCATGCCACAATTTCTATGACATTCCACCAAAGGTGCGCAATGATCCATATGCACAGACTTACAATCCCGGTTGGAGGTCTCATCCCAACTTCTCCTATCGGAACAATCAAAATCAAGCTGGACAAGGTAGTGCTCAACTTTCTATTGGATTCCCCCAGGTACAAAAGTCTAAACTCGAAACTCTCCTTGAAAATTTTGTAGAGAGTCAAACCAAACAAAATGAAGAGTTTAAGCACCATGGTCAAGTTGTTAGTGAGGCTATTAAGGATTTGACATCTAAGGTTGATAATTTAGCTATTCATAACAAGATGTTACAAACTCAAATAGCCCAACAAGCTAGCTCTTCATATAGACCACACGGGAAATTTCCAGGACAGCTTGAAATAAATCCTAATGAACATTGTAAGGCTGTGAGTTTAAGAAGTGGAAAGCAACTAGAAGATTCCAAAGCAAAGGGGGAAAATGACAAAGATGGGAGGGATGAAGAAAAAGAAACAACTAGGACACAACTCTTAGAAGAGGAGGAAATTAATGAGAAAGTGTCTAAGTATGTACCCCCTGAGCCATACCAACCCCCAGTGCCCTTCCCTCAAAGATTGGCCAAGGCCAAGCTAGATAAGCAGTTTGGGAAGTTTCTTGAGGTCCTTAAGAAGTTGTACATTAATGTACCCTTCACTGAGGCATTGCAACAAATGCCTACCTATGCTAAATTTCTTAAGGACATTTTGTCTAATAAGAGAAAGCTAGAGGAGTATGAGACCGTAGCATTAACTGAGGAGTGAAGCGCTTTAATCCAAAATAAGTTACCTCCTAAACTCAAAGATCCTGGCAGTTTCTCTATTCCTTGCTTGATTGGGAATACCAGTTTTGATAAAGCTTTGTGTGACTTGGGGGCTAGTGTTAGTCTTATGCCCCTTTCTGTGTGTAAAAAGTTGGAAGTGGGTGAGCTGAAACCCACAACTATTTCTCTTCAATTGGCGGATCGGTCAGTCAAGTACCCCGTAGGCATCTTGGAGGATGTTCCCATTAAGGTTGGTAAATTTTATATGCCTGTGGATTTTGTTGTGCTTGATATGGAAGCTGATGTTACAATGCCGATCATACTTGGGCGTCCATTCCTTGGCACTGGAAGGGCTATCATTGATGTCCATGAAGGAAAATTGACTTTGCGATTGAATAATGAGGAAGTAGTTTTTGATGTTTTTAAATCTGAAAATAATTCCTTAAATTCATGTAATCGCATTGATGCTACTAAAGTTATGGATAGTGTTGCGCTTTCAGGTATGCAGGAATCAGTGACTGATGCTATGCCCTGCAAGGAAGGACCTAAGAAGCAGAGTGACAAGTGTGTCGAGAAGCGTGAATTTAACATCGGGGATAAAGTTCTTCTTAATAACTAGCTTCTACGTTTCTGTCCTAGTAAGTTATGGTCGAAATGGTCTGGACCATATGAGATTGTTCGAGTTTTATCCTACGGTGTGCTTGAGGTGAAGAAAGAAGGCCATAAGCCTTTCATAATAAATAGCCAGAGGGCGAAACACTTTGAAAGAGTGGGGACTGAGCACTACTCAGTTGATGTCACCTGAGCACAGAAACCAGACCAAAGTCAAGCTAATGACTTTAAACAAGCGCTTCTTGGGAGGCAACCCAAGCTTCTTTTTTTTATTATTTTTTTTATTTTTTGATTTTGTGTGTTAGATTGTTGTTTTGATGTTTGTCTTTTGGATTTTGTTTAGGTTTGACCCTTTTTGAAGTTAAATTTAGAAGAAGAGTGAAGTCAGAAGGTTCCACACCAAACCCATGGAAAATTCCATGGCCATGGATTGAACACCAGAAGTTTTTCCACCACCGCAGTGAGTTCTTTTCTTTTATCACTTCTCTTGTTTTAGATTTTTACATTAGGGACACTGTAAGTTCTAAGCTTGGGGGGTATTTTCATTTTCATTTTTTTATTTTCATTCTCATTAGTTTCATGCATTTTCATGTCTTGTTATGCATTGCATTTTCATATTGCATTTTCACACCATCATATCTCTTGGGTTTTTGATTGAACTTGTGCCCCTCTCTTTTGAGGATTTTGAGATGGTATTGATTTGGAACCCAATTTGTTAATTCATGTAGTTGGCAATAGGCATTGTTTTAATTGATAGTAGAGGTGATCTTTTGATAGTTGATAATTAGCATAATGTTCTCTGAATTTGTGCTTCTCATTGAATTTTTAAACCTCTAAATGTGAGTTTTGAGCCTGTATGAGATATATGCACCATAGGATTTTGTTCTCATTCTTTGTGTTGAGTGATATTCCTCATTGATCTTGTGCTCTAGAACTTGATTTGAAACCATTTTGAGGCGAAATTTTTGGTTGCATGCTTGAATGTGATTAAGGCATCTTAGGTATTTTTCTGGCCTTCTGAATTTGTTACACTTTCATCCACTAGTTGCCCATTTTGAGCTTATTGCATAATTAATTTTCTTGATGCCTATGATGATATATTATTGGTAATCATTTAGAATATTAAATGGAGCAAAGTGGGTTTGAAAGTTGTGAAAAATGTGTAGGGAATCATATGTGAATGACATTTCTCTTTCTTGAGAAAAAAAAATAAGAGGTGCAAATAAAAGAAAATCATAAGAAGCTTGAGAAAAAAAAAGAGGAGAAAGAGAAGAAGGAAAAGAAAGGAAGAAAATACTTAGAAATGTGGAGTTATGCTTTTGATTGAAAAATTGTCTTTGCTCCATTTAAGTTCTATTGGATTACTTGTGCTTATTGAAAATTTTGATGAGCCCTTTGTGCATATCTTCCTTTCCTTACTTTACCTAACATCATTCCCATGGCCCCATTACAACCCTTAAAAGACCTTTTGATTCTTGCATGCATGCTGATTATTAGTGGAAATTTAGTTTCTTATCAAGCATATGGAAGTGCACTCTCTTGAAGGATTTTGAGCGCATTGTCTTCACCCTTAAACACTTTGAGTGTGGTTAGTGGAGTGAACTTAATTCAATCAGTGAGGATGCATGATTTCTGAGAACTTAGCCTCTAATTGGACTTGATTTTGATTACCTCTCAGATTCTTGGTTTGCCTTAGCCTATTACTTGGATATTATTTTCTCGGGTTCCTCATTCATTATTGTCTCTTGATTCTACTTCTTGGTTTGGCATTGGTTATTGCTTGGGGACAAGCAAAGTCTTAAGCTTGGGGGGATTTGATGTGTGTGAAACAACATCATGTTTTGTTCTTGTTTTGAATGCATTTTGTAGGCATTTTAAGCATTTTAGTTTCCCTTTTTAGTTAGTTTTTCCCTTAGTTCGGGTAACTGCGGTGTTTTTGGTGTTCTTGTGCAGGATTGGTGCTGATTTGACCTTGGATTGAATGGAATGCTCGCATGTTTGAAGTTGGAGCTTAATGGATAGCAATAAAGGTGCAAAAATAGCCATTCCAGAGAGATCCACGGCCTGCCCGTGGATCAAACCACGGCCATGGATCGAGGGATAACTTAAAGAAGGAAAAAGGGAGTTCCACGGCCTGGCCGTGGAACCATCCATGGCCGTGGAACTCAAATGTTGCAGAATTGGTTTTTGGCAGAGACATCCACGGCCTGGCCGTGGAACGATCCACGGCCGTGGATCGCAGTGCGCAGCAGTTTTTATGTTTTTTTTTATTTCTTTTGGGGGCTTTTTAGCCAATTAAAACCTTAAACTTATAAATAGGGGTTCTGAATACAATTGATTCTAATCTTGTTTTTAGGAGAGGCACATTGGAGGCTTTGGCTTTTGTTCTTGATCTTTCTTCCCTCTTCTCTCTGGGATTACGGGTTTGGATATTCTTAAACAATGTTTTCTGATTCCTTTTTCTCTATGTCTGAGTAGTTTCCTTGTTTCTAGGATTAGGCAATGCCCTTTGATACTTTGATAATGAATAATTGACGTTGTTTCTCTTTTATTGATCTTGAATGTTCTTTGATTCAATTCTTATTGCTCTTATTAATGTGAATTTGCTGGCCACTTATTTGCATCTCATAAGCATTCAGGGACGTACTGAGAGGAGAACCTAAGTGTTGGAACCATAAGAATTGAACTTAAGGTCTAAATCACGAGAGTAGTTTTAGCCTTTCGAGGATTCAATGAATTACCACAAAGCGTAATGGGTTCAATTTAAATTCAATTACCACGAGAGTAAGAATTGGTTTAATTGGGCACGGATCTTGTATCTTGAGAAAGAACATTAACTAATTTAGGGTAATTCACCTTCAATTGAATTTCAGATTTAATAAAAGGGTTGTCAATTAGGATTTATCTTGTATCATTGTGGTATCCCAATCTTGGAAGCTTTCTTTAATCTGAAAACCCCTTTCTTGATAATTTGCTATATTTGTTCTGAATTCTGTTTTCTTGATTTTTATTTAATTGTTTTGTTACTACGTTCTTCTTTATCAACAATCATATTTCCTTTTGTTTAACTTAATTGAATTAATTAATTAATTGGTATTCATATACACAGTCCCTGTGGATTCGATCTTTTTATTACTTGACGACGAAACCGTACACTTGCGGATTTCACTCATCAATATACAGCAACAAATGCAGCAGAACCTTTCAAATAATTTATGTTTATTTGAATAAAATGGGTTTTATTCGAATAGATGAGCAGGGAAAGCCAAGCGTTGTGGCCTTTAACAGATTTTATTCGAATAACCTATGGGGTTATTCGAATAGACAGTGAGCATACATAAAAGACTGATAAAATAAGCCTCAGTTTATTCGAATAAACTGAATTTTATTAGAATAGAGATAAGACTACAACAAAAGCAGAACTGACATGGAAGTCAGTTTATTCGAATAAGCTTAGCTCTATTCGAATAGGCAGAGACCAAATTAAGAAACTGTAGTTGCTAAGGGTTAGTTTATTCGAATAAATGTAATGTTATTCGAAAAATACTAATATGCAACATAATTTTGATCCACTGATTGATCTTTATTCGAATAAACCTAGATTTATTTGAATAAATCTATCAGAAACACAGTAAAGCATACGTTTAGAATTGAAATTTAAAAGAGAATAATTTACTCAAAATTAAAGTACCTGCAAGACAAGATTTGGGATATCTCCAAAGCTCAAGTCAGTGATAGATTCAAGAGAGATAAAAAAATATTTAAGTAATAAATTCAAATATTTAAATATATGTATGATTGATCAAAAACTCAAGCTCAAGGATATTATCATTAGACATGTTATTTTAAACAAGGAGCATACTTTATCTAGCATGTAGAGATATTTTCAGATTATAAGGCTAGAAAAGCATAATAACAGTTTTCACTTATCCAAAAAAATTGTAAGTCCAAACTTCACGAAGACAAGGAAGAGAGTTTGGAATTATTTTTAGTCTTTGTACTTGGAGCAACCACTTTCAAGATGCCAAAGTGAGTTCTTGCCCTTCAAGCACACCTACAACACACTTCAATGTTTGACTGTTGGTACCCAAATTTTCTTAGGTCCTTGTGTGTTAGTTTTTGAACATTAATCTATTATGCTCTCATAAAGATCAATTTTTTTTTCATAGTATCTAAATCGAGCACAATAAATTAAATAATTAAATACCATTAAGCACATAGTTGATAGCATGCTTACTTTCATGATATATAGACAATTTTAAAGCATATAAAGCATACATAAGCATTATAGATTCTTATGTACCAAGATATATAACAAATTAATGAAATATGATATCATACGAATGAACATAATCATGTGTTAAATATAATATTCAAATTTTATCAAGTACATATGATTCTATTAATCAATTGAGGCCTACAAGGAATATACCTCAAATTTATTGACTTTGCATGTGAGTGTGCATAAGAGGTAAAAGCTTTTCATACCTCGGCCTTGGTAATCAAGGAAATACTTTTTCTTATCCATTGCTTCTCTTTTGGAGTCTTGAACTTTGCAAGTTCTACATATTGTACTTGAGAAGCTTTGGTTGAAGCCATCTTCCTTCTTTGACCAAAGTTTCTACCATTAGGCTTTGGAAGCATTATCCTTGATGATTCCTCTTTCTTTTGACCAATTTGTCCATCATTTTGAGAAATATTATGCATAATTGAAACACTAGGAGGACACTTTGGTACCCATTTCATTTTGGGTCCTTGAATGTTAGTATTAGGGCCTTTAGGATTTTTAGGAACTCATACCATACAATTTCTCATATAAGGATTTCTTCTACAATTGCATAAATGAGAAACATGTCCTAGATAACCATAAAAATTACAAATAATTGAATTTAATGATGGCTTGATCCTTTGAATATCATTTTTGAAAAACTTAAGCATTTTATTGTTATTATATTCTAAATTAATTTTGCCATAAGCCTTGCTTGAATTTTCACAAGCAATAACATTAATTTTATTCTTATTAACAAGCATAGAATTTAAGCAATTACAATCATTAACTTTGAAAAATTCAGAATATAAGTCCTCAACTCGATTTTCTAAATCACTGCACTTTTCACAAGAAGTTGAGATTTTACATTTTAAAGACATTTCCTCATCAATAAAAATATTTTTCAAAGTTTTAATTTCATTTTCAATAAAGGAAATATTTTCCAAACACGATAAGTTTTTCTTTTCTAAATTCAACAAACCATCATACAATTCATTATATGCACTTTGCAACTCATCATAGGAAGGACTATAATATAGTTTAGAATTATTTACCTCAAAGTCCTTTTTAGCCATATAGGAAGTAGTTTCAATTTCTAGGGTACTTGCCTCTTTAAGAGAATCACATTCTTCCTCATCAATTTTGTTTTGTTTTGCCTCTTCTTCAAATTGAGCACCATCGTCACCAAGTGGCATTTGGCTCCCTTCAATAGTTTGAGTATCTCTTTGAGGATATTTTTCATGACAAGCTTCCTTCAATGGCGTTTGCTCTTCTTGCTTTCTATATACAACTTTATACACAAAATTATTGTTAGCAAGATAAATAACATCAAGAGCATCCCATATATCTTTAGCACTAGAGCAACTCTTAATTTTAGCATAAGCCTCATCATTCAAACAACTTCTCAAAATTTGTATAGCTCTAATGTTTAAAGAAAAATATTTCTTGTCATAGGCATTCCAAGTTTGTTTTGGTTTACAAATAAATCCATTTAGCACAACATCCCACAAATCCAAATCAACTGATTGTATATAAAACTCTACTCTAACTTTCCAATAAACAAAATGCACACCATCAAAGAATGGTGGTTTATCAATTTCAAAACCTTCCATTTTCAAAAACTTTCAACGTTGCCAACAAACAAGGATCTTTAACTCTAAGCAGTTAAGCTTTCACTAGAGCACGAAGCTCTGATACCACTTGTTAGTCATGGCAACCATTACCCAAGAGGGGGGTGAATTGGGTATAAAAAAACTTTTCACAAATGCTCTTAAAATAAATACAAATATTTAAGCTATTAAATAAAAGAAAAGGAATTGCGAGATGAAGAATAAAAGCTTTAAGAATAGCAAATAAATAAATTTGTAATAATATAAAATTACATAAAATAAAGAGATTGAGAAGAAAAAAGCAGGCACGATATTTATCCTGGTTCGACCACTAACTCACTTGTGATCTACGTCTAGTCCTCGAAAATAATCCGAGATATTTTACTATGTATACAAGCTTCAATAGGTGCTTGCAACCGTTACATAAAAGAACACTTTTCACACACAGGAAAACTCTACCCTTGTGCTAAAGTCTCAGCCTGCAGGGATACCTCACCCTTATACAAACCTTAGAGGGATACCTCACCCCCTTTACAAACCTTGAAGGATACCTCACCCTCAATATAGAAGAATAGAAATATAGATGAAGAGAAACTCTCACTCAAAGCAAATAATACAAATTGAAGTGCTACGAGGCTCTCAAAGGATATCTCAAAGTTTTGATCAAAAAGAGCATAGAAAATAGGCGTAAAATATAAATCACATTTTTCAGAGCAAGCACAAATTAAATAGATAGCTGGGCTGCCAACAGATGAGACCCACGATCTCTATTTACAGAGCCTGAAGGAAAATGCTCGTTTGAGGAAATAAATCCGTAATTATTATGAGAATATGTCCGTTAGTTTCCATATCAGTATTTGTAAAAAGTCGTGTTTATTCGAATAGATTTAGGTGTTATTTGAATAATACTGTTCATAATGCAATTGTGAAAAGTAAACTGATATATGTTATTTGAATACCAACATGGGGTATTCGAATACCATTATTTTCATTTCTTAAAAAAATAGTTCAGAAGTAGGTTATTCGAATACCACAAGGAGGTATTCGAATACCTCTATTTTAAACACATTTAAAAAGTTGTTTAGAAGGATGTTATTCAAATACCTTCAAGGTTATTCGAATAGACCACTCTGATTTCAAAAACTGATTTTAAATGGTCATAACTTCTTCATTTCTTATCCGTTTAAAGCAAATGACTAGTCATTAGAAAGATCTTTGAGTCTATTTTCAAATGAAATAAGTTTCAAAACAAAACTCAAAGTATTTTGAAAGATATGATCAAAAGAGTGACCAAAGGTTAGTTTTGCAAAACTCAAGCTTGACTATTTTTCATAGATTTGAAATAGCTTTTCAAAACTTGTTTGTTAGACATTTTAGCATATGAAAACCATTTGTAAAGATTTAAAAAATATATTTGAGATATCCATAAGGCTTCTTACATAAAGACCCTAAGTCCTAAAAGCTATACCATTTAATCTTCCTTTGGACTTGGTCTTTGACATGACTTTAATGTTGTCAATACCTTCATGAAATAGGCATTCACATTCTCCTTGTGTTGAGCTTAATTGAGATCTTTTGCTTTCTTGTTACAATGCTCACTCTTGGTACTTAGACTATCCTACAAAGTATTGCTCACTTAAACAAGCATAGTTAGTCCAGAATCATAATTCAATATCTTCATATGCATGATTCATAAATGTATAACTCTAGTTAGTTTAACATGCATATAAGACTTTCATAGACACATCCAAATAAAATATTTATCAATTACTAATGGATATGCTCTATATAAGATGCAACAAAGAACATATGCAAAGTGTATTTTTTGTCTTGTGTTTGTCATCATCAAAACTTAACATATTAAACCATTTGAGACAAACTTATTTCCACAGTTTCTTATTGGAAGCTTTGCATAGTGGCCTTTTGCTTCTGCTGAAATTAAATGTTACTAGTGAACATTTGCCTCATTAACTCCTCTAGTGAGGGCTCAGATTGTCGAGGAGAGTCTTTGATGGAAAAGTGCTTGCCTTTGTTGATATCATGGAGGTCCATAGGCTTGAGGTTGATTCTGGGGCTACTTTCCATAGCTCAAGTTGGGATGATCCCTCCACCCTGAATTATATGTATTGGAGTAGGGGTTGTAGTTTTTGAAGGTCCAGAATATCCCCCTACGACCTTTAGCTCCTCATTTGTGTCCTCTTATAGAGTGGGACACATATCAGTGGGATGTCCAGAAGAGCAACAAATCCCAAAAGCATTTACTAGTGCTTTACCATTGTCCATCATTCGCTGAACCATGGTAGTCAACTGGGCCATTTGTTGCTACAAACTGGTCATTTTTGCCTCTTTAACCGCTCTCATTCTGGTGTCATCCCTAATGAAAAATTGTTGAGTGTTTGTGGCCATTCTTGATATCAAGTTCCTAGCCTCTTGAGGAGTCTTATCAACCAAAGCTCCTTCACTAGCAGCATCAATCATGTTATGGTCCATCACTAGCAAACCTTCATAAAAATACTAATCAAAAGTTGGTCACTAATTTGATGTTGAGGGTAGCTAGCACATAATCTCTTAAACCTCTCCCAGTAGTCATGAAGTGACTCTCCATGCCTTTGCTGGATGCCACAAATTTCTTTTCTAATGGTTGCAGCCTTTGAGGCAGGGAAGTATCTGTCTAGGAAAGCTCAAGCCATGTCCTGCCATGATTGGATGGATGCGAGTGGTAAATAGTATAGCCACTCCTTTGCAGAATCTTTCAGTGAGAATAGAAAAGCTCTCAGCTTGACTTGTTCCACTAGAATTCCCATGGGCTTCATACTAGAACACACCACATGGATCTGCTTCAAATGCTTGTTGGGATCTTCCCCGGCTATTCCATTGAAAGATGGAAAAAGATGGATTAAGTCGGACTTCAACTCAAATGCCTACTCATTTTCAAGAATCTCTATGCACAGAGGTTGTTGGTCCAAGTTTGGAGCACCCAACACCCTTAGAGTATTTTCTTCCATCTCCTCCTCTTCAGATGTCTCAGAACTTGATAGATTTATATGACGAGCAGCTTCAATGTCAGCAAGTGTGAATTGGAAATTAGATGGATGGAAGGGAAACTGAGGATATGAGCTGACTTGATCTATGTAGTGCCTAAAATCCCTCACTTTCTCGTCCAATCCTTCAATGGACATAGACACCTGCAAAATAGTAAGAAAGAACTGATTTAAAGTATTTAAAAAATGAAATAAAAATAGAGTGAAAAATAAGAAACAATTTAATAGTGCAATCGAAAAATTAGTTCCCCGGCAATGACACCAAAATTTGGTGTGACCGCTGGGTTATGAATAAAATTAAGATTAAAATCAATTGTCAAGTTTCACTAAAAATATAAAAACCTTACAACCAGCTGTAGTTAGCAAGGGTCGATCTATAGAGAACTAATTCGATTAACACTATAAACTAGTTCCTAAATTAAACTTCGAAGAATAATAAACAGAAAAAAGGGATTTTGTTTGTTAAAACCAAGAATAGAAATTAAGTCCAAAGCAATAGCAGTAAACACGATTTGTATTACTAATTTAAAGGTATTGCTTAAGAGATGGAATCCACCATTAGATTTATATGATAATACTAACCTACATATTCTTTATCCCAACATGATCAATTATGTCTTTATGCGATTGTGAGATTAATTCTTTGTTTTCCTTAGGTTTTGGTTAATTTAGGAACCACTGAAATTAAGCTCTAATAATTAGTTAACTATAAACAACCGCTCTTATATTTACCTAATGATTGCATTAAGATCTAGAAAACCAATCACACTAAGGTCCAATCACACACCGGGATTGAATTACTTAGATCATATATCTCACTAGTCCTGCCACTGCAACCGCGCATAGCAATCCTAGTTTTACGATTTTCAAAATTGGCAAAGAATATAAAGACCTTTATACTAAATTAAGATCAGAAACATATGAATAAAAACACAATTGTATTGAAATAAAGAAGTATGTAAGATTCACAATATCAAAACTAAGGTTTCATCTTCCCTTAACCAAATACGAAACTTAGCCATGCATGGCGAATTCAAAATCAAAAGAAAAATGAAAGAAAAACATTATCTATAATATAAGTGCAAAAAAAAATTGAATATCAAACTAGTTTCCAATGATTGAGGTTAATTGATAATCGATGGTTCAAACCTGAATCTCCAATCTTTGATTGAATCCCTCTCTCTCTCTTTTTCTTCGAATTCTCTTCAGTTCATTGGTGGCTTCTATCCCAGACTTCTCCCCTTTGGAACCCTAAGCACTCCTATTTATACCTTTAGGCCCATACCTCATCATTTAGATTCATAATTAATTTTTTGGCCCGCAGAACATGGGCCATATCTAATTACACGCTCCCCTCATCTGTGTTTGAGTCTGTCAACATAATTCACGTAGAATTGAACTGACAGAGAGTTACATGCCTCCTCCCCCCATATTTGAGGACATGGGTCATGTTTTCGATTCTGCTCAGCATTGGGCACAATTTGAAATTCCAGAGAAGGATACGGCCCCCCTATGTCTGAGGACACGAGCCGTGTCTTTTGATTTCTTCATGTTGAACACTGATTCTTCACATATGATCTTCTCTCCTTGCTTCTAAAGGTGGTGTTGATCTCCTTGAGTCTGTAGCTTCCTCCTCAAGTGGATAACAAGCTTGGTTTGATACTGATGGACTCCATCACTCAAAGATCTCTTAAAAAGCATAATTCAATTATGAGCGCTTATAATCACACTTAAGCATAGTTTCACATTAATGATCTGATTAAGCTTCATATCAAGAAACTTAGCTAAATGCTAACAATTAAGCACATGTGGAGTCCAATTAGATCAAACATAAGACACTTAAGATGTAGAAATAATCGACAGATCACTATGTAATTTCAGGTGAAAGTTCTTCAAAGAATAAGAAGAAAAAGGAAGCTAAAGATTAGAATAGTTCTAGTCTTAGTAGTTATGTTATAACTGTTGTATCTTTTAGTACTTCTTTTGTAATGTAAAGAATTATGTAATTCTTCAAGCCTTTGCTAAGGCTAACATTGTGTATATATGTGTGTGTGTGTGTGTGTGTGTGTGTGTGTGTGTGTGTGTGTGTGCATTTTGCTATGAGTTTTATGTTTTCTGCATTTCATATGGCTCTCTATAATGTTTCCAATGAATATTGTGGATATATGATCAGGTTTTATTGTATGTAGTGACGTTGTAATGTTGTTTATCTCTTTAAATTTTATTTATATCAAGATATTAGTATTAGGACGTTACACTACTAAGATGTACCAAGTTTTGGGAAAGATGTTTTCGTGGCCTAGAATGAAAAGGATACAACTGAATATGATGTGTGTTAGGTAATAGTGGATAGATTAAGTAATCTGCCCACTTTTTGCCAAGTAGAACTAGCTATTCTCTAGATAAATTAGTTCAACTATATTTGAAAGAGATAGTTAGATTACATGAAGTCCCTGTGAGTATAGTGTCTAACAGAGATACTAGATTCACACCTAGTTTTGGGATACCTTGCAAAGATGTTTGAGACTAAGTTAAGTCTTAGTATAGCTTACCATCCGCAAACAGAGGGGTCAAAGAGCTTATAGGTAAGCAGATTCCTTTGGTCAAGGTATGATTGGGAGAAATAGCACTGAAGAGGCCACTTGGGAGTTGGAATCCCATCTAAAGCATGATTACCCAGAGTTGCATATAAGAGGTGAGCAATTTTGGGGTTAAAATTTTAAAAAGGAGGGGAGAAATGTAACATCCTCTTTTTGGCATATTAGGAAAGTTTATGGTTACAAAGGTAGCATAACACTTGCTTGACATGTTTGCTTAGTTTTGTGACAAACTGAGTTAGTTTAGGTACTTTGCTGCAACACAAAAGGTGAAAAGTAACTTAAAATGACTCAAATGATAGCATAAATTGCTTAGATGAGGAAAATAAATATGGACAATTTATTTCCAAGTCACAAATATGTGTATGAGAATGTAGTTAAAGTTTCAAGATAAATTGAGTTAGTTTTGTATTTTTAAGTACACCAGTTATGCGTTTTAATACCGGGTTAAATTGGTGCAGATATGGAAAATCATGTAAATGATGAAATGAAATTTTAGATGAATCTTAGGATTTATTTTAATATCTCTGAAAGTTAGGAAACTCGATTTAGTAAAATCTAAGTGTTCCAACTAGATATTTAAGTCACTTAGTGACTCAACATTCTAGTAGTTTCTTTTCTTGACTTTTCTCTCTTCTCCCACGTGAAAAGGCAGTTGGATCTGCACAAAGGGAAGAAACAGGAACGAAGGAAAAAGAGAAGGGAAATATAAAGAAGAAGAAGAAAGTTCAAGGAGTAAAACTAGGACTTGAAGTTCATCTTCTTGGCTTCAAGAGGGAATGGTGTTCTTCCTTAAGCTCAACTTTTCTCTGCATCTCTAGTTGCTTTATGCATGTTTATATGGTTTTGGAAAAAGTGGGTATTTGAGGTAGAGATGGTTTCTTTAGCTAGTTCTTACTTTCAATGGCTAAGTTTTGTTTGGTTCTAGCTTGACCTATGCTTGGTTGTCTATTGTGAGGTTAGAAACACTCCCTTTAGTGTTTGAATCAAAGTTTGAGGAATGGGTTTTGAATGATTAAGTTTTGTTCATATTCCAAGTTTGATGGATTGAGCTAGTGTTTGATGATTATAA
The DNA here is from genome assembly GCA_029884595.1 of Ormosia semicastrata. Lineage (NCBI taxonomy): Eukaryota > Viridiplantae > Streptophyta > Magnoliopsida > Fabales > Fabaceae > Ormosia > Ormosia semicastrata. The sequence continues at coordinate 96,424,579 of JAQQTO010000063.1, read as the reverse complement.
TATGTTTAGAGATCATGTTGAGAATTGGAAATCACTTAGAATCCATGAGTTAATGGAAAAAATGGATTAAGGCTGCAATATACCCTTTTTCTGGTGTATTTTCACACCAAATAATCGATTATTGAATCCCAATAACAGGTTATTGGGTCTAGGTAGAAGGCTGCGTGATTCTGAATAACAGGTTATTGAACAATGATAACAGATTATCAGAAACACATAAAATGTTTTTGAATAGTGATAACAGGTTATTGAGTTTGACCAGAACATGATTTTAGACGTGATAATGGGTTATTTCAAGGCATAACCAATTATTAGAGCCCCATAACCGATTATGACAAGTCAAAAATTAGAATTTGGCTTTCCATAGCCAATTTTCTAAGGGGGATAAGGGTATGAGACTTAAGAAATAATAGTTTATCATTCTTAGGCTTCATGTATAGCTTATTTAAGCTAGGTAATGAATACCCATGATTGAATAGAAGTTTTTATGCATATTTATAGTATGTATAGGAAATGTTTAAATCCTAAAGCAACAAAAAGTAATGTTTTTCCTTGGATAAGTGTCTAGCTCCGTTAGTAGCTCCACGTTTGTTAAGATATCACTTGAAATGAGTGATGATGTGGTGTTTAGATACATGTATGTTAGGATGGCTTGGCAGTATTATCCTTCGTGAGTATCCTTTGATTATGTGCACAATTATTTAGGACAAGGGAGATAAGTGGGAAATCCTAAAGGTTCCTTTGAGCCTGGATTTAGCCCTAGCTTCTCGATAGTGCCAAGGTACGTGTAATACGATGATAAACTTTCCCTCTATTTACCACAAAATAATACACTAAACCAGTGCTCGTAGTTACACATTTTGGTTCTAAGTTGAGCTAAGAATGTATGTTTTGAATGTATGTTGACTTGGTTTCTCTAGTTACTAAAGTATAACCTTGTAAAGCTTTGAACATATCTTATTTAATGTGAGTTAAGATTATGTTTATTATGTTATAGCTAACTGGTATTGGAATTGTTTTTACTGATAATTATAATTCTCACCTCGATTATGTTTCCATGTAAATCCAGGTCAAGACCCTGCTAAGGGAAAGAAGACAAAGCATGAAAACTAGTTTAGTTTTATTGGTTCCTAGACAAAGATTAGTTAGTTATGATGTAAGTGATGTGGCTAGTACTGTTTATCTCTATATAATCTGGATATATCCAGATATCCGTATTAGGGCATTACATTATAGTATCAGAGCAACTCATCCTGTTGAACCAGGGTATGGATTGATTATGCTTTAGGCATAAGTAGATGTTTCAATTTTAGGTCGTGCATTCTTATATCTCGTTGTGAGATATGTGAATAGAATTGCATAATAGCCCTAGGCATGGATGCTAATGGTTATTGTTGCACTGTTACAAGATATTGTGACTAATTAACTCATTATGTAATATTCTGTGTGTACAGGAAACTATGGCAACTACTGGGCGAACCAATGAGACTAGGAGTCTTGTAAATGAAGAAATAACCAGAGCTTTTAGAGAAATGGCTGCTACAGTGAAAGAGCAGATTGCTATTAGTACAAGACTATTAGAAATTATAAAAAAGGACTTGCATGGAAAGTTGATGGACAATAGGGAACTTAAGAGGAATCAAGATTTCTCAAAGTTTAGTAAAGTTACTCTTTCGTTCTTTAAAGGAGAGTATAGTTCGATCAGAGTTGAAAGATGGCTTTAAGAGATTGAAGAGATCTTTATGGTCATAGTGTGCATTGATGAACAGAAAGTGACCTTCACCTCTTATATGTTAATAGGAGAGGCAGAAAGTTGATGGGTCGAAACTAAGTGGTTACTAGAGATGGTTGCTACTGAAATCACTTGTGTAACGCCCCTTTTCGAGGAGGGAACGACACACCATAACCACTAAACTGAAACAAAATGTATAAACTAAGACTCAGTTCATTATAATATAGAGAACCCTATTTAGTTGTAGTCATATACATAATTTGGCGAATTCTTTTTTTTTTGTTATATAATAAAATAATACCCGGTTACCACAAAAGGTAACATGAGAAGTAAACCATACATTCATACATTATACTTATATATATACTTATAAAATACTTCTTTAGATACATCACCAGATATACAAAAAGCAGAAGCTTTACATGCCCCAAAATGATTACACATATGTAGCCCACCAAAAAGACAAAACATCAGGCCCTCAAAAGATTTACAGATAGCCATAAGCGGCTACCAACAGCATCAGCCTCTAAAGAGAATGAGAAGAAACCATAATTGGATCCTCCTCAGGGTCTTCCTCGTCAGAGGAAACCCTCATTAGAGCAATCGAGTTATGAGCGGGGGCTCGTGCAAAGGATAAGAAAGAATCCTCTTGTAGGGAGTAATAACGCTCACCCCACATATCACGTATGGGCAAGTAAAACTCTAAATACAAGGAAGCATGAATAGTAAACATATGCGAATCATAATGTCCCCAAACAAGAGACACAGTCACGTCCCCGAGGTAGACACAGCGATCCATACCTAGGTTGATGTACCAGCAGTCTGGACCTCCATGAAAAGTCAACCTCGTATAACCCAAGAAGCCACGTGGACAAGACGCTATGTCCAAATAAGAAGCTTAATCAAAATCAGGCCAGAAGCTAGGGAATTCGTGCACTTCCCCTTCTTCACTGACGTCTTTAGAGAAACACATAAATAAACAGAATAGCAGAAATACAAGAAAGAGGTAAGACATCCTACATTCAGTACCAATTATGGCAGTAAAGAAACAGAACGGCGCAAAATGCCCACATAGCATTTTAGAAATATTAATCAGCATCAAGAAGCAAATAGTAAACAATTTAACAAATCTAGGTAGTTATAACATTAATAAGACAACAGTTCAAATCATTATATGAATAAATGCCAAATAATATGCTAACTCACTATGCACGTGCACATGATACTAGAATCCTACTCCATGGAGCTAGACACAAACATTGGAGAGAATGATCAGGAGACATGTCTGTAACTAGACTGCCGCGGCCAACAAGTGCTATAATTTCTCAATTTATCAATGTGCACATCATGACATTATACAAGACATTCTACACTAGATCACGATATAGGACAGTGTCTTGGTCTAGATCGTTAGTGCATTTGCATCTGTCTATCCCACAGCCTAGAGGAGCTACCAACTAATCATTGTGACACACTCATACCCCGACACCCCTAAGGTCAACATTATGACCTACACTAGTCTATTCGCACCCGCACATAGGTCTGATTCAATCTCCTAGGTAACACAGCCTTAACAATAGTCCACCAGACTTTCACAAATGCATGATGACTCAATGCATATTCATATATATTCAACAATGATATACTTTTCTATAGCATGCCATAGTTTGGCTAAGTTAAACATCAACAGAATTTTGGTCCCACTCATGGACCCATAATAACACATTATCAACTTCGCAAATGAAACAATACACTTTTTAAGGTTTATTATGAAGTTTTACTTTAATTTAACATTTCTTATGAAATTTTTCTCTAGAGTAATTCTCTTGTAATTCTCATTAGATCTTCATTTCTCTTAATTAGTTGAGTTCTTTACTCAATTTTAACCATATTCACGTAGAACATTATTCTAAGGTTCTCAAGTCTCACCCTCACTCTTGTTCTTTCCTTAAGTTCAAAAATTCACTCTATGTCATCAAATAAGTTTCTTTCCATCTTATGAATCCATAATAAATTCTTAAGTTACCTAATCACCTAAGCCTTAGCTTAATGCATAACTTTTAGCCAATATGGCCCTTGAGGCCGTAACCTCCCAAGGACAAGAGTCCAACTAATTTCTTCGTCACATTGTTAATTACTTAACACTTAATTACATAAGTTCCAATGTTACCCAAAAATTTCATAATTAGACCCAAAAAGGCCCCAGAGGCCGTGAGCCTACCAAAGGATTTTTCATTACTCTATTAATTATTATTCACTTGATTAGTTATGTCTCCAACTTGTTACAAAATATTAACCATGAACACCCTATTGAAGGGGGGCATGGCCGTGAGCCTCATTAAGGAGAGCAAGGAACCCTTGCTTCCAATTCATATTTCTAATCCATCAAAATCAGTCCAAGATCATCAACATACACAAATACAACCAATAAAATCACATAAAGGAAATTAATATAAAGATCATTAGAAAAGCACATAACTAAGAGAGTAGCCCTAACATGGGTTTCTCACAAATAACACACAAACAAGTTTTCCATTACCAATAGAGGTTGAAGTGGATAATCTTCCTCTTACCAAGAGAGAAAACAAGAGAACATGCTCCTTGAGGCCTCTTGAAATTCGTCCAACACCTCCAACAAAACCCTAAGAGAATCAAACTCCCAAAATCAACCATCAAGTCTTACAAGAGAAGCCCTTGGTCACAAAGAGGACCAAGAATCACGAAATCAAGAAGAGAAAATGAAGATTCAAGAACATTACCTCAAGAGCTCTAAGTCTAGAGATTGAGAAAAAATGGTGAAAATGGAGGAATCAAGTGATGCTCATCAAAGAGAAAAGGATCATGGTGATGAGAGGATTTAAGAAATGTGATTAGTTGGAGCAAACAAAAATGGAGAGGTGGTGGTGGTGTGTGTGTGGCCAGTGGTTTGGAGAGAAAAAGGAGAAGAGAAAAGTGAAGAGAAGAAAAGATGAAAGCTTTGTAAGAGAGAGAAAATGATAGTAAGGTTTTTGAAATGTAAGAGTAAAATGAAAATGTTGTATTTTGGTTACTTTCCCCCCTTGGCCGTGTAGCTTCACAAAGGAGAGAAGGAAAATTGGCTTCTCTAACAAGCCAATAGGAAGGTGCTAGGAAGCTTCCTCCAAAGCTTCTTCAAGAAGCCAAAACTCACATTTTTAAAAAGTCAACGATGATGTCATTTGTGTGATGTCATCAAGGTGATGTCACATAAAGTAATCACTCTAGAAAAGATGATTAACACTCTACTAGAGCTATTATCCAGTGGACAAAAGTTATCATTAACAAAAATAGTATTTATTGTTCATCGGATAATTTCACGGTACAACGATTTTATTTATCAGATAAAATCTCAAAAAATATAAATCTCGTAAACTGTGTCCGACCTCGAGTTTAGTAAGATCCCCCATCGACGTTTCCACAGTCCAAGATTTTTTGGTCTCGAGAAAATATTTTATTTTCTCAGCTCCACTCAGTGCGCACGCAAATTGAAAAATATATTAAAATAATCAATAATTCTAAAAAAATCTAAAAAAATTCACAAAAATCACAAATATTATAAAATGACTATTTATCATAAAAAAAATAATTTTCGGGGTGTTACAACTCTCTCCTTCTAAAAAGAAATTTTGTCCTCGAAATTTTCATACCTTAAAATAGTTGCAGATGTTGTTCCTTTATCTTGTCTTCTACCTCCCCCGTCGCATCTCCGGTCGTGTCATTCCAAATTACTTTTACCAACAAGATTTACTTCCCTCTGAGTTGCTTTACTCTCCTATCTTCAATCCTTACAGGAGGTGCCTCATAGGTTAAGTTCTCTTTCAATTGTACTATGTTCGGTGCTATGACATGGCTCGGGTCAAGAATATATTTTTGTAATTGCAACACATGAAAGACATTGTGAAGGTTAAAAATAAAAGGTGGTAAGGCTATTTGGTAAACTACTGGACTTATCCGATGAAGAATTTGATAAGGTACAAGGAATTTAGGAGTAAGTTTTCTAGATTTTAGAACTCGGCCGACCCCAGTCGTAGGCGTGACTTTCAAAAACACATGCTTGCCTTCCTAAAACTCAAGAGGCTTTCTTCTTTTGTCCGCATATCTCTTTTATCGACTCTGAGCTATCCTCATCTTTTCCTGAATCATCTTGACTTTCTCAGTCATTTGTTGTATAAGATCAGGCCCAATAGTAAGGCGCTCTCTGTCTTTGTACCAACACAAAGGTGTTCTGCATCGTCATCCATATAGAGCTTCATAGGGTGCCATCCCTATGCTCGAATGAAAACTGTTATTGTAGGTGAACTCTACCAATGGTAAAACTTCATCCCAACTTCTAGTTTGTTCCAAAGCGCAAGCTCTGAGCAAATTCTCCAATGATTGAATCGTCCTTTCTGATTGACCATCGGTTTGAGGCTGATAAGCAGAACTCAATCATAGATTCGTTCCCAACGCTCCTTACAAACTTTGCCAAAACTTTGATGTGAACCTTGGATCTCTATCAGAAATAATATTGGTAGGCACACCATGCAGCCTAACGATCTCACTAATATACAGCTGAGTCAACTTCTCTATATTGTACCTTATATTGATTAGTAAGAAATGTGTTGACTTCATGAGTCAATCAATGATTACCTATATTGAATCGTAACCTTTTCTAGTCTTTGGTAATCTAACCACAAAGTCCATCGCAATTCTATCCCACTTCCATTCGAGAATAGCTAGGGGTTGCAACATTCCTAACGGTCTCTGGTGTTCAACCTTCGTTTTAGGTCTTGATACATCTTGGTTATTCCTGAATGCATACTCAACTTGCTTGTGTGAGCATGTTCGAGAATATACTTTCTAAGTTCTTGATCCCTAGGTATACAAACTCTACCTCTGAACCTTAGGATTCCATCCGTTCCTTCCTCAAATGTTGTCACACTGCCTTGCTTCATTAGCTTCCTTTCTTCTTGTAAAAACTTGTCAAATTTCTGTTTCTCTCGGATATCTTCCATTAACTCACTTGAAATAGTGACCATGTTCATGCAGATCTTCCCCGGTGCCAATTCCACAAAGAACCATACATCCCTGAATTACTTTATCAAATCATTTTCCTTGATTATCATAGTAGAGATACTGAGCATCTTCCTACTCAAAGCATCTGCCACGACGTTTGCCTTTCCATGGTGATACTGAAGTTAGAAATCATAATCTTTAAGGAATTCCAACCACCTTCGCTATCTCATATTCAACTCCTTTTGGTCATACAAGTACTTCAAGCTCTTGTGGTTGCTAAAGACGTTAAATGTCACCCTATAAAGAAAATGCCTCCATATCTTCAAGGCGAATACCATAGCTGCTAACTCTAGGTCATATGTTAGGTAGTTCTTCTCATGCACATACAACTGTCTCGAAAGTGTAAGCCTCCACTTTTTCATTTTGCATAAGCACACATCCTAATCCTTGGTATGAAGCATCGCAATACACTTCGAAGGGTTCACTTGGATCAGGTAGAACTAACACTGGTGAAGTAGTTAATCATCTCTTTAATTATTGGAAACTTTCTTCACAAGCATTAGTCCACTCAAAGGCTTAATTCTTTCTCGTGAGCTGAGTAAGAGGCTTTATTATCTTAGAGAATCCCTCAATGAATCTCTGATAGTATCCAGCTAATCCCACAAAGCTCCAAATTTCTATCACTATTTTCAGTCTTCCCCATTGCAGAATCACTTCCACTTTAGACAGATCCACTGCAATCCCTTCCTTCAAGATCATATGGCCCAAAAACTTGACTTCTTCTAGCCAGAATTCACACTTTGACAATTTAGCATACAGCTTCTTCTCCTTCAGAACCTAGAGAACTATACTGAGGTGTTTAGCATGATCCTCCTAATTTTGAGAATAGATCAGAATGTCGTCAATGAAGACAATAACAAATCTGTCCAAGTAAGGATGAAAGATTCTATTCATGTAATCCATGAATATGGAAAGTGCATTTGTTACACCAAACTGCATCACAAGATATTCGTAATGACTGTAACGGGTATGAAAAGCTATTTTAGGAATATCCTCGACCTTTACTCGGATATGATGGTAGTCCGATCGCAGATCGATCTTAGAGAATACTACTGCTCCTTTCAGTTGATCCATCAAGTCATCTATCCTCGGAAGTGGATACTTATTATTGATTGTGACCTTATTTAGCTGGCGATAGTCCACACACAATCGTGAAGTCCCATCCTTCTTTCTGACGAGCAACACTAGTGCTCCCCATGGTCACACATTGAGTCTAACAAACTGCTTTTCCAAGAGTTCTTCTAACTGCTTCTTAAGCTCAACTAACTCTGATGGTGACATCCTGTAGGGTGCTATAGATACAGGACCAGATTCAGGCACAAGATCAATGGTGAACTCTATCTCCTGCTCTGGTGGTAAACTAAGTACGTCATCAGGAAATTCATTAATGACCAGAATAGCATCCAAATCTATCTTGCCCTCGACTTCTAAGGAAGACAATAACATGTATCCCTGAGCTCCTTCTTTCAAGAAAGCTCAAACTTGGTTGGTCGTCAAAATCTAGAAACTTCATCTATAGGAAAAACTATGATTTTACTAGAACAATCAAACAGGATATATAGTTAGAAGACAACCAATCTATTCCTAAAATTATGTTTAAGTGGGAAAGAGGTAAACAAATTAAGTCAATAGAAAAGATTCGACTTTCAATAATTAAAAGACAATTTAAATAAACTTTGGTGGTAACAACAGGTTTAGCAGTAGAGATAGAAATAGTCAAGTCAAAAGGTAAGGAAGACACAGGTAAACCAAGTCATCATACACAGTCATAAGAAATTAAAGAGTGGGTTGCCCTAGAGTCATACAGTATAGTCAAAAGATTACCTCCTATGGTACCCTCTCCTTGTATCAGATCTTCAAATTCGGAGGCTTCCACTCTACTCATAGTGTAGACTCGGCCTTCTGCCTGTGGTTTTATAGCTCGTGCAGTGTTGACTGAAGGCTCTACCCTAGCTTGATTGCAGTCCCTAGAGATGTGTCCAGGTTTCCCACATCTGAAGCAAATTATCCCTTTGATGATGCAATCCCTCGTTCGGTGGTCTTTCCCATACTTCAAACATTTTGGCAAAAACGCCACATTCTGACCAGTTTAATTTCCACCAGAACCTCTGCTAGAACCTCCACTAGATGACTGTTGTTGACTTCCCGGTGGTTGGGAATAGGGTTTCTTTTGAAAACGGTTTGTATTGTTGCCACCTCCTCTTTAGAACCTAGTAGGTCTAAAGTTACGATTCCTCGTGTCCCGCGCCTGATCCAAATCTTTCACTCGGTGACACGTATCTAACAGCTCTGAAAACTGGTTAATCCTCAAAGTTATGACCGCCCTTTTCACGTCATGCCTCAATCCTTCCTCAAATTTTTGACACTTCCACATCTCATCCGGCTGGTGTTAGAAATACGTTGAAATTTTGGACAAGCTCTCGAACCTTATGGCATACTCGCTGACAGTCAAGTTCCCTTGCCTCAAGCTAAGGAACTCTATCTCTTTGTCATGTCTTGCACTTGCTGGAAAATAATTCTCCAAGAATTTATCCTTGAATACCCCCCAGGTGATTACTCAACCTTCAGCTTCTAGTAATCTCTGCGCTCCATTCCACCAATCTTCCGCGTCTCCGATCAGCATAAAATCAACATAGGTTACCTTTTTGTCATCGAAACAGTTCATGCCTTTGAAAATTTTCTCTAGCTCTGTGATCCAAAGACTAGCCTTCTCTGGATCAAATTCTCCCTTAAACTGAGGAGGGTTATTACGACGAAACTCTGACAGATTTTGAGCATTGGCTGAACCTTCTTGCAGTTGTGCAGCCCTTTCCTGCTGTTAAACAGCTCTCTCAATTTGTTGTGCAATGACGTCTTCCATTTGTTACATTGCTTTGATTACTGCAGCCATGCCTCCAACGCGTGCCATTTTGCTCTTTTAGTGTAGACTATAGGAAAAACACAAGGAAGAGTTAGATGTATCCTTTTGAAATACCAAACACAGAGAATCACACAGCACAAATAAGACAGACCTAACCACAAAGACCCAAAAAAAGCTTAAACTGGGGCTCTGATACCAAACTAGTGTAATGCCCCTTTTTGAGGAGGGAACGTCACACCATAACCACGAAATAGAAACAAAATGTATAAACTAAGACCCAGTTCATTATAATATAGATAAGCCTGTTTAGTTGTAGTCATATACATAATTTGGTGAATTCTTTTTTTTTTGTTATATAATAAAATAATACCAGTTACAACAAAAAGTAACATGAGAAGTAAACCATACGTTCATACATCATACTTATATATATATACTTATATCATACTTGTTTAGATACATCACCAGATATACAAAACGTAGAAGCTTTACATGCCCCAAAATGATTACACATATACAGCCCACCAAAAAGACAAAACATCAGCCCCCCAAAAGATTTACAGATAGCCATCAGTGGCTACTAATAGCATTAGCCCCTAAAGAGAATGAGAAGAAACCATAGTTGGATCCTCCTCAGGGTCTTCCTCGTCAGAGGAAACCCTCATTGGAGCAATCGAGTTACGAGCGAGGACTCGTGCAGAGGATAAGAAAGAATCCTCTTGTGGGGAGTAATAACGCTCACCCCACATATCATGTTTGGGCAAGTAAAACTCTAAATACAAGCGAGCATGAAAAGTAAGGATAGGCGGATCATAATGATAACACTATATTTTATACATTTTTGTAATCCTCTCACTAAGCTTCTTAAGGTTCAATTAGGCTTAATTAAGTTGGTTTTGACATATTTTATGATTTTGAGCCGAATCGGACAATTAAATAAATTATTGCAAAAATTAGCCTTAATTATCTCTTTGGAAGTGTTTAGTAAACTAGCTATAACTTGAGTTGCAAATATCTGATTGATGTGATTTTGGTCCTGTAGGAAAGCTAAGACAATTCCCTACAACTTTCATGTTGAACACTTTTCCAGAATCGGACTCCTTGGAGGTGATATTGGGCTTTGAAGTCAGAATAGAGGAGCTAAAATCGGGTCTAAACACTCTGCAGTAATTGGACCATATCTTGAGTTCTAGGCATGATTTTGGACTCAAACTAAAGCCATTTTAAAGCAAATATTCAGGCCTACAACTTTCATGAAGACCACTTCTCTCAAAAATGAAAAAATGACTGGATGCACGGCTGTGTATTTACTCAATTATTATTTTAAGAAAAAGAAAAAAAAGGGAAATAGAAAATAGAAAAACGTCATCCATGACGTTTCAGAATTAATTATTTAATTATGGCTCCTGTAGCCACAGTGAAGCAAATTGCCTATAAAAGGCAATGCAATTCATTTCAACGTACAAAATTCGGAGAGCAGGAGACGAGCGAATTCGGGGGAGAGGGAGAAAGGTTTTTGAGCAGTGCCCTGCCTCTCTCCTCAATCTCCCTTCACTTTTCTTTTCTTTTCTCTTTCTCTTTTTCTCTTTTCTAGTTTATATGTAAATAAGTTCCAATCTACTTGAGTTAAAGTGTGAAGCTCTTGGTAATAAAATAAGGTTAGATTTATTCCTCTCTTGTGCTTTAATGATTTATATTTTCAAGTAATTATTATACGTGTTATATTTTGTTTCTGATAATTTAGAAACTACTTTTATAAAGAGGAGTTCTTGATTTATTGTAGACAAAATATTGGCACAGTGAATGCTTGATCTCATTTATGAGTGGTGATGTTAATAGATGATTAAAGGAAACAAAATATAATTACGTATATTATTTTAATGGATTTTTAACGTTGTATTTTTCGATTGGAACCTCCATGTTGCGAGGATTCTAATTGAGTTATAAAAGGAATTAATCTTACTTTTACTTTATGTACCACGAGTGGATCTTTTTACCCAAGTAAATAATTTTTACCGTAGTAACAAATATTTACTTCACCTTAATCTTCAATAATTCCCTGTGGATCGACCTCGGACTCACCGAGAAATTTATTACTTGAGACAACTTGCACTTGGGTTTGCAAATGCAACAATTAAAAAGTGTGCATCAAGTTTTTTGCGCCGTTGCCGGGGATTTGATTTGAAGAATAAATTTATGGTATAAATATTTTTGTACATAGTAAAAAGTAAATAGTGTGTGAATAGTATGTGAATAGTATGTAAATAATGCGTGAATAGTGTGTGAATAGTAACATGAATAGTAAAAATAAAAAATAAAAAAATAAAAAAAATAAAATTTTGTGTGAATAGTATGAATAGGGTAAATAATATGTGAATAGTAAAAAAGTAAAAAAAAAGGAATTGTTGGACAAGGTTGTCCCACATGGGAAAAAAACCAAAAAAATAAAAAAAAGTTAAGCCTTTTATTTTCTTGTACAATGGGAGAAACTCTCTCTTTTCTTTTCTTGTACATATTAATAGTGGGGTTAATTCTTCCTTTTATTTTTGTTCAGTGGGAGTAATTTTCCCTTTTATTTTTTGTACATATTAACTCAGTGGGGGTAATTTTTCCTTTTAATTTTTGTAAATATTAACAGTGGGGAAAACTCTCCCTTTTATTTTATGCACTAATTTAGTAGGGGAACCTCTCCCTTTTATTTTTTTGTATATACTAACTCAGTGGGAGAAACTCTCCCTTTTATTTTCTTGCACATACTAACAGTGGGGAGACTCTCTCCCTTTTATTTTTATTTATTTATTTTTTGTCCTTACTAATTAGTGGGGGAAACTCTCCCTTTTATTTTTTTTGTACATCCTAACTCCGTGGGGGAAATCTCTCCCTTTTATTTATTTTTATTTTCTTACACATACTAACAAAGTGGGAGAACCTCTCCCTTTTACTTTCTGTAATTTTCTTTTTGTACTTTATTATTTTTTGTATTTTATTTTTTTTTTTGCACTTTTTTTTGTTATTTATTTTCTGTCATTTATTTTTGTTATTTATTATTTTTTGTCATTTATTTTTATTTACTAACTTACTAACTTACTAACTTTCTTACTAACTATCTAACTTTTTACTTTACCCGCTTCTAATATTTTAATTTATCTGCATACTAACTTTTTATTTTTGCTTATTAACTTATTTAGTGGTTGGTTCATACCACACCTTTGTTTATATATATATTTTTTCTTTATTTAGTGGTTGATTTATACCATACCTTTGTTAATATTTATTTACTAAGTGTTAATATATATATTTGGTGGTTGGTTTCTACCACACCATTTTTAATTTTTTATTTGGTGGTTGGTTTATTCCACTCCTTTGTTATTTTTTTATTTGGTGGTTGGTTTCTACCATACCTTTTTTATTTTTTTTATTTGGTGGTTGGTTTCTACCACACCATTTTTAATTTTTTATTTGGTGATTGGTTTATTCCACACCTTTGTTATTTTTTTATTTGGTGGTTGGTTTCTACCACACCATTTTTTATTTTTTTTATTTGGAGGTTGATTTCTACGAAACTATTTTTTATTTTTTATTTGGTAGTTGGTTTATTCCACACATTTGTTATTTTTTTATTTGGTGGTTGGTTTCTACCACACCATTTTTTATTTTTTTATTTGGAGGTTAGTTTCTACCACACCATTTTTAATTTTCTATTTGGTGGTTGGTTTATTCCACACCTTTGTTATTTTTTTTTATTTGGTGGTTAGTTTAATACCACACATTTATTTTATTTTATTTTATTTTTTTTGGTGGTTGGTTTATTTCACACATTTGTTAATATTTAATGGCAGGTTTATACCGCCTACTTTTTAATATATTTTTTTATTATGGCAGGTTTATACCGCCTACTTGTAAATATATATATATTTAAAAAGTCTTGGGAATCTGACTCAAAAAGACTCTGTTTGTCAATTTATAAGAAAATTGAATGGGAAGCCTATCCTCGACTCATAGAAGGAGTTTAAGCTGTTACTAGACGTAAAACCAGAGGAAGATGTGAGCCACAATCACAACTACATGTATATATTTTCTTGTATATCTTCTTCTTATGACAAATACGATCCAAGAGGCACTTTCGGCTAGAAGTGGTCCGAAGGAAATGTTGCGCGAAGTAGTAAGAAAAGGAAGCCAGTCAAGACACTCCATCTGTATAAATAATTTCAATCTTTGATCGTACTTTATTTCTGTTTATATTTGTGTGAGATTTCTCTTTTCAGTAATTGTGGTAACAGGTACTATCTTCTATCTTTTTCCTTTCTATTTTTTAACATTGAGGACAATGTTGTGATCTAGTTGGGGGGAAGGATAGTTGTGTAAAAAAATGTATAAAAAAAAATAGTAAGTGTGTTTATGTTTGTCGTGTGTAGAGTAGTGTAAAAAAAACCAAAAAAAAATTTAGAAAGTGTGTGTATTAATATGTTTGTTGTGTTTATATGTTTATCAGTAACTACTAAACCAGTTAAGGATGGCAGAGTAAGGAGTAAATTTTACTCTTGAGACGCATCTAGATTGGGGTAGATACCATGTTTGTGTAGAAGTAGCAAATAGATTCAGGGAAATTTGCATGATTGAGTTAATTGTCTTCTTTCTTAAACATCACATGCTTGGTTATGGATGTTAAAATTTTTGTGGATTGAGAATGATGGATATATGCCTTGTGAGATTTTGAGCCTATAAATGAATGGATTGAACATTTGTACCATTCTCTTCTTTCTTGTGTGATTTTTTTTCACTTATGGAATTATTACTCTAGAACTTGCTTTGATTCTTTTTAAAACTACTTTTTCACATGCATACATAAACATGATTGAGGCAAATTTTCTTGAATTAACTACTTTGACCAAATAGCTAACCTTACATATTTTCCTTTGCTTAACCCCTTTGAGCTTATTTAACCATTCTTTGTTTCTAACTCATTACGTGCCTTAAATGAAAAACCATGTTTTAACCCAACCTTAGGGAATAAGAGAGCATTGACTTTGTTATTTGATGAGTTTTTGAACAAGTGTGGGGGTGCATGTGCAGATTGGTTATATAAAAAAGAAAAAATATTTCAATAAAAAAAAAGAGAGCTGATTATTGCTACAATCAAAAGAATGCACCATGTGATATATTCATACCTAGAATGAGGGTGGATGATTGGAAATAACAGGAATAGAAGGAGAATGTTCAAGCCTAACAATGAATTCAATCTACCAATTGATCTTTAACAAAACATTAGTCATATATTGGTCATTGTCCTGTATGAGGAAGAACTAAGAAAATCTTGAGAAATTTAGACTGAAAGTTCTCAAACATCTTCTCTACTCTATTTGTAACATAATGCTCTTTTATTCTCTTTGGTCTTTAACTTGTCTTATCTATATTACTTCCACCTTTACCTTGACCCCATTATAACTTTGAATAAAGTCCTTATGATTTGTGTATATATGTTGTTTTTGAGTAGCGGAGAAGTAGAAGATAAGCAAGCTTATGGTAGTGCAATTATTCATGAGTTAAATAGAGTGAAATACTAACCTTTTTAAACACTTGAGAGATTGAGAGTGAATTCTGTGAGGATCTATCATTCTTGATTCATTCTTTTCAATTGAAGTTTCCTTGCTTGTTGGTCTGAAATGTGAAGACATGTTGCCTCATGAATGTTTTGATCCTTGAATGTCTAGTTGCTCTTCTTAAGTCATTAAATTCTTTGGAGTTTTTAGTTTTTGAGTTTGTGTTGTTTTTCTTTATTCCTTGGTTTTTGTCTTTTGTGTTTTGCCCAGGAGTGCAAAAGTTAAGTGTGGGGAAATTTGATAACACTGTATTTTATACATTTTTATAATCCTCTCACTAGACTTCTTAAGGTTCAATTAGGCTTAATTAAGTTGGTTTTGACATATTTTATGATTTTGAGCCGAATTGGACAATTAAATAAATTATTGCATAAATTAGCCTTAATTATCTCTTTAGAAGTGTTTAGTAAACTGGCTATAACTTGAGTTGCAAATATCTGATTGATGTGATTTTGGTCTTGTAGGAAAGCTAAGACAATTCCCTACAACTTTCATGTTGAACACTTTTCCAGAATCAGACTCCTTGAAGGTGATATTGGGCTTTGAAGTCAGAATAGAGGAACTGAAATCGGGTCTAAACACTCTGCAGTAATTGGACCATATCTTGAGTTCTAGGCATGATTTTGGACTCAAACTAAAGCCATTTTAAAGCAAATATTCAGGCCTACAACTTTCATGAAGACCACTTCTCTCAAAAATGAAAAAATGACTGGATGCAAGCTATGTATTTACTCAATTATTATTTTAAGAAAAAGAAAAAAAAGGGAAATAGAAAATAGAAAAACGTCATCCATGACATTTAATAATTAATTATTAAATTATGGCTCCTGTAGCCACAGTGAAGCAAATTGCCTATAAAAGGCAATGCAATTCATTTCAACGTACAAAATTCGGAGAGCAGGAGACGAGCGAATTTAGGGGAGAGGGAGAGAGGTTTTTGGGCAGTGCCCTGCCTCTCTCCTCAGTCTCCCTTCACTTTTCTTTTCTTTTCTCTTTCTCTTTTTCTCTTTTCTAGTTTATGTGTAAATAAGTTCCAGTCTACTTGGGTTAAAGTGTGAAGCTCTTGGTAATAAAATAAGGTTAGATTTATTCCTCTCTTGTGCTTTAATGATTTATATTTTCAAGTAATTATTATATGTGTTATATTTTGTTTCTGATAATTCAGAAACTACTTTTGTAAAGAGGAGTTCTTGATTTATTGTAGACAAAATATTGGCACAGTGAATGCTTGATCCCATTTATGAGTGGTGATGTTAATAGATGATTAAAGGAAACAAAGTATAATTACGTATATTATTTTAATGGACTTTTAACGTTGTATTTTCCGATTGGAACCTCCATGTTGCGAGGATTCTAATTGAGTTATAAAAGGAATTAATCTTACTTTTAATTTATTTACCACGAGTGGATCTTTTTACCTAAGTAAATAATTTTTACCGTAGTAACAAATATTTACTTCACCTTAATCTTCAACAATTCCCTGTGGATCGACCTCGGACTCACCGAGAAATTTATTACTTGAGACAACCTGCACTTGGGTTTGCAAATACAACAATTAAAAAGTGTGCATCACATAACATCCCCAAGAAAGAGACATAGTCACGTCCCCGAGGTAGACTCAGCGATCCATACCCAGGTTGATGTGCCAGCAGTCCGGACCTCCATGAAAAGTCAACCTCGTATAACCCAAGAAGCCACGTGGACGGGACGCCATGTCCAAGCAGGAAGCTTAATCAAAATCAGGCCAGAAGCTAGGTAATTCCTGCACTTCCCCTTCTTCATTGACGTCTTTAGAGAAACATATAAAAAAATAGAATAGCAAAAATATAGGAAAGAGGTAAGACATCCTACATTCAGTACCAATTATGGCAGTAAAGAAACGGAACAGCGCAAAACGCCCACATAGCATTTTAGAAATAGTAATCAGCATCAAGAAGTAAATAGTAAACAACTTAACAAATCCAGGTAGTTATAACATTAATAAGACAACAGTTCAAATCATCATATGAATAAATGCCAAATAATATGTTGACTTACTATGCACGTGCACATGATACCAAAATCCTACTCCATGGAGCTAGACACAAACATTGGAGAGAATGATCTAGAGACATGTCTGTAACTCGGCTGCCGCGGCCAACAAGTGCTATAATTTCTCAATTTATCAATGTGCATATCATGGCATTGTATAAGACATTCTACACTAGATCGCGATATAGGGCAGTGTCTCGGTCCAGATCATCGGTGCGTTTGCATCAGTTTATCTGATAACTCTATGAAATATAGTTATTTATGGCCCATATTTGTGCTTCATGGCATGCTTAGTCCTTATTCTTTTGTATATTTGGAAGGTTTTATGCTTATATTTGTGCAATTTTATTTTGAGATCTTCCTTTATGTTTTTTAACAATTTGTGCTTATTTGTTGATTAATTAAGTAGATTTGCAATTATATTTAACTTGGTGCTTTCTCTAATGCAGGAAGGGCTCAAAAGAGATAAATTGATGCAAGTCAAGGCCCAGCATTAGAGGAAAGAAGCCAAGGAGGCATTCTAGAGCTCCACGCCAAGGCACAAACATGTGCATGTCGCAGTGTGAGGGACTCAGCCAGCGCATACTGACAAGACAGAGAGCTCCACACCGAGGCGTGGGCTTGTCCACACCGCGACGTGCATTGGTGAACTGAGTTTGTTTATTTTGTTTTTCACGCTATTTCTCTCCCTCTCTCAGTTTTCTCTATTAGGTTTTAGGTTTTAGGTAGTTTAGTTTTAGAGGCTGCAGCTGGGTCCTCCATTGGAGGTGAAGATAGAGCTTGGGGAGCTAAAGACGGAAGCCCTCTTTTTATTGGAGGAGGATCAAAGCTTCAATGGTGAAATCCATAAGTTTTCTCTTTCCCCATTTACTCTTTTCTCTTCCTCATTTCTTGAACATGTATTTTGATTTGAATTTCATGTTCAATGATGTAGCAGTTGCATTTAGGGATGACTTTGAATCCTTTTTATGAATATTAATGATTTGTTCTTCTCTGAGTTTGTGTGGATCTTTGATTTTGTTCAATCATATTTTTCTTAATGTTCTTGAGTGTTTGGCTAACATTTAAGTTGATTTGATAAAGTCCAATGAACCTAGACATAGGGATTTGGGTTTAAGATCTTATATATGATTGATGAATGTTCGATTCTATTCTAATGGCGGGATGAGTTGATTCGCTAATGGGATAGAAATATACCTCTTAGCCATGCATAGCACGTGTTTGAGAATAGACTTTAAAGAGTGGATTTTGTGTTACCTCTCAAGGACACTTAGTGAGTTAGGAAATTGAAACCATGGTTAGATGACTTAGACATAGGCGTTTAGCTAATGTAGATTCTCAAGCTAACCTAATCATTGCATTCATATTTATGAAGAAGATTGCATGTTGTTGGTTAAAGTAAAGGGTGAAGAAGGAATTCCCTAATCTCTAACCATTATCTTTACCGCTTTTTAGTCTTTAGTTTAATTGCTTTCCCCTATTTTTATGTTCTTGAATAAAATGAGGTAAGCTATCGGTTAATACTTAGCGTTGGAAATAAACTTATCCTCGTGGGAATGATCTCTTACTCTGTATCTGTATTACTTACGCGACCCGTGCACTTGCGGTTAGCAAATGGGCAAATAAGTTTTTTTTGGCCCTATCACTATCCCACGGCCTAGAGGAGCTACCAACTGGCCATTGTGAGACACCCGTACCCCAACGCCCCCAAGGTCAACATTATGACCTACACTAGTCTATTCGCACCCGCACATAGGTGTGATTCAATCTCCTAGGCAACATGGCCTTAACAATAGTCCATCGGACTTTCACAAATGCATGATGACTTAATGCATATTCATGTATATTCAACAATGATATACTTTTCCATAGCATGCCACAGTTTGGCCAAGTTAAACATCAACATAATTTTGGTCCCACTCATGGACCCATAATAACACATTATCAACTTCTCAAATGAGACAATATACTTTTTAGGGTTTATTATGAAGTTTTACTTTAATTTAACATTTCTTATGAAATCTTTCTCTAGAGGAATTCTCTTGTAATTCTCATTAGATTTTTATTTCTCTTAATTAGTTGAGTTCTTTACTCAATTTTAACCATATTCACTTAGAACATTATTCTAAGTTCTCAAGTCTCACCCTCACTCTTGTTCTTTCTTTAATTTCAAAAATTCACTCTATGTCATCAAATAAGTTTCTTTCCATCTTATGAATCCATAATAAATTCTTAAGTTACCTAATTACCTAAGCCTTAACTTAATGCATAACTTTTAGCCAATATGGCCCTTGAGGCCGTGACCTCCCAAGGACAAGAGTCCAACTAATTTCTTCATCACCTTGTTAATTACTTAACACTTAATTACATAAGTTCTAAGGTTACCCAAAATTTTCATAATTAGACCCAAAAAGGCCCTAGAGGCCGTGAGCCTCCCAAAGGGGGTAAGAACCCAAATTTTCCATTGCTCTATTAATTATTATTCACTTGATTAGTTATGTCTCCAACTTGTTACAAAATATTAACCATGAACACCCTATTGAAGGGGGTATGGCCGTGAGCCTCATTAAGGAGAGCAAAGAACCCTTGCTTCCAATTCATATTTCTAATCCATCAAAATTAATCCAAGATCATCAACATACACAAATACAACCAATAAAACCATATAAAAGAAATTAATACAAAGATCATTAGAAAAACACATAACTAAGAGAGTAACCCTAACATGGGTTTCTCACAACCATCACACAAACAAGTTTTCCACTACCAATAGAGGTTGAAGTGGATAATCTTCCTCTTACCAAAAGAGAAAACAAGAGAACAAGCTCCTTGAGGCCTCTTGAAATTCGTCCAACACCTCCAACAAAACCCTAAGAGAATCAAACTCCCAAAATCAACCATCAAGTCTTACAAGAGAAGCCCTTGGCCACAAAGAGGACCAGGAATTAGGAAATCAAGAAGAGAAAATGAAGATTCAAGAACATTACCTCAAGAGCTCCAAGTCTAGGGCTTGAGAGAAAATGGTGAAAATGGAGGAATCAAGTGATGTTCATCAAAGAGAAAAGGATCATGGTGATGAGAGGATTTAAGAAATGTGATTAGTTGGAGCAAACAAAAATGGAGAGGTGGTGGTGGTGTGTGTGTGGCCAGTGGTTTGGAGAGAAAAAGGAGAAGAGAAAAGTGAAGAGAAGAAAATATGGGTGCTTTGTAAGAGAGAGAAAGTGATAGTAAGGTTTTGGAAATATAAGAGTAAAATGAAAATGTTGTATATTGGTTACTTCCCCCCTTGGCCGTGTAGCTTCACAAAGGAGAGAAAGAAAATTGGCTTCTCTAACAAGCCAATAGGAAGGTGCTAGGAAGCTTCCTCCAAAGCTTCTTCAAGAAGCCAAAACTCACCTTTTTGAAAAGTCAACGATGATGTCACTTGTGTGATGTCATTAATGTGATGTCACATAAAGTGATCACTCTAGAAAAGATGATTAACACTCTACTAGAGCTATTATCCAGTGGACAAAAGTTACCGTTAACAAAAATAGTATTTATTGTTCATTGGATAATTTCACAGTACAACGATTTTATTTATCAGATAAAATCTCGAAAACAAAAAACTCGTAAATTGTGTCCGACCTTGGGTTTAGTAAGATCCCCCATCGATATTTTCACAGTCCAAGGTTTTCTGGTCTTGGGAAAATATTTTATTTTTTCAGCTCTGCTCAGTACATACGTATATCGAGAAATATATTAAAATAATCAACAATTCTGAAAAAATCCAAAAAAGTTCACAAAAATCACAAATATTATAAATGACTATTTATCATAAAAAAAAATTCGGGGTGTTACAACCTGGGAGGTGTTTAGAGCTACCTTCTTGGACAAGTATTATTCTTTTGTGTTACAGAAAGCAAAGGATGGAATTTCTGAGGCTTGGACTAGGGGATATGACTGTGGATTAGTATATAGAGCTTTTTGAAGAATATTCTAAGTTCTTTTCTTATTTTATGGGTAATCCAGATGAAGATTGGAAGTGTGTAAAATTTTAAATGGGACTTAGAGAAGATATTAGAAGAGTTGTGAAACAAATGGAGATTAAGGAGTTTTGTACTCTAGTTAGTGAGTGTAGAATCGTAGAAGCAGATAATCTCAAAACCACACCGCAGCAAGAATTAGAAAGTTCCTTAAAGAGGAAAAGAATAAATATTGAGATCAGCGAGGGTGCTTCTTGGTCTCAATTTTTACTAGGCAAAGCAAAACATATTCAAGTGGGAACTTAGGCTGATGATAAGTATAAGTAGGATGCTTCTAAAATGAGCAACCCTATGGGTAAAGGTAAAGCGGACTCCAAGGCACCAAGATGTGCTAAATGTAAGAAGATACATGGAGGTAGGCCGTGCTTGGTGGGTCAATCTATGTGTTACATATGTGAACAACTAGGACATCATATGAAATATTGTCCACAGAAAAAAAGAGCAACAAAATCTTCTAACTTGGTATGAGGTAATAGTACATTTAAAGAGAAATCTTATAAGATGTGTACAAGTAATTATAGATTTACCTTGTGAATTATGTTGGTATGGTTTGGTTTTTTTATAGACAAATGATATTACATTCTTGTTTAGCTAGAAGTGTGAGACTGTGCTTATATTATAGGCAGTTGAGCAAGAGACTATCAAGAATAAATGTCTTTGTTTAGAATAAATGATCAGATAGATTAGTTAAGAGAAGCTTTGGATTTTCTCATGAGATAATCTAAGATCTGGTTGTCATAGAATCAAAGTTAGGAAGAGAATATCTCTAAAAAATTTCCAGGATTCTAAAAGAACTTGATTAGTATGTTAAAATAGTTTTGAAAACTTTTAGAGAAAAGTAGTTGCATGCCATGTTAACCAACAGTAAGTTTTGGTAAAAAGTGGTATAGTGTTGGGTTCATGTAATTTCTTAAAGAGGAATTTTAGAGACCCTAGAAAAGTTTAAGCGATGGTATAATGGGAAATACTAACCATTGTGACCAAGGTTAGAGAGTTTATCAATAGACTTTCTTAGTTAATGCTACCTTGACTAGGTTAACTAGGAAATGTGGTAGTTTGAGTTGACTCCAGGTTGTGAGAATAGTTTCCAAGAGCTAAATTAGAGGTTGACCACTACTTCAATGTTAGTAATTCCAAATTCCCATGAGAACTTTAAGGTGTTTAGTGATGCTTCAAAAATAGGTTTAGGGTGAGTTCCGATGCAAAATAGGAAAGTAGTTACATGTGCATTTAGTCATTTAAAGCCACACGAGGAGGACTACCCTGTGCATGATTTAGAATATGCTATAGTAGTGTTTGCCTTAAAGATTTGGATACATTACTTACACAGAGTTCAATTTGAGGTGTTCAATTATCATAAGAGTTGCAGTACTGGTTTGATCAGAAAGAGCTGAACATGAAGCAGAGAAGGTGGATGAAATTCTCAAAAGATTATAACTATGAGTTATAGTATCATTCGAGTAAAGCCAATGTAGTGGCTAACACACTAAGTAGGAAATTCCCACATGTGTTGTTGTGGATTTTTCGCAAGCGCAGGGATCGTACAAGTAGTAAAATAACGATAGTTCCCATGAAGATCGGTTAATTACTAACTCTTATAGCTACTTTGATTATTTAAGCAAATAAAAATCAATAGTGAAAGTTCAATTAAATTAAGACAAAAACCAAAGCAATAAAATAAACAACTGAAACTAGAAAAGATGAGATTTAACAAGGATTTGAAGCTCTAGGATTCAGAATCCACTACACTACCCCCTATGATAAATTGTAATTTTATCTTTGTTAATCTTCAATTATGTTCTTGAAGGCGATTTGTCCTAAATTATTTAAAGTCCAATTTCACTAACCCCATTCTCATGGTAATTAATCTAAGTTCCAACCCATTAAGATTCATGATAATCGTTTACCCCTCGAAGGATTTAAGCCTATGTCTAGGTCTCAATTCCTAAGTTCAATTCTTGGATTATCAAGCAATTAAATTTCATTTTTCGATCCTTCACCTAAAGCCTAAAATCATGTAAATATGGCACGCAACATGTCACAAGCAGTAAGCATACCACGAATGAATTAAGAACAATAATTTCATTAACAAAGAATCAAATTAATAATTCATAATAGGAAAATAGAGAGTTTCATCCTAATCCTAGGAAAAGGGTTTAGCCGCTTATAGCAATTGTAACATAAACAAAAATAAAAGATTAAAGAAACAACCATGATTGATAAACAAAAAGAAAAGATGGGAAAATGGAGATGGAGGAAATAACTTCAATGGTTGATCTTCAAAGAGTCTTGCTCTTGCTTTTAAAGCCTTCGCTTTTGAATCCTTGCGCCTCTCCTCTCAAAACCTGCAGTCACACAAGTCTCTAGCTAAAAGTCTCTTTAAGTTTGGTGTTTTTGCCCTATTTATAATGATTTGGGGGTAAAACAGCTACATTTTCACGTCAGGAAGTCTCACACGGCCGTGTCTCTCTTCGACACGGTCACGTGAGCTTTAAAAATAGTGTAATTTTGACATTGGGGGAGACACAACCGTGTCTCCAAGAGACATGGCCATGTCTCCCACACAAAAGATTCATTGAAGTTAGACAATGCCTTGTGAGCTTGACAGAAGCATTAACACGACTGTTTCTAACTCTTTAATTGCTCAAAACATCATTTTTGGAGAAGTGATCTTCATAAAAGTTGTAGATGATTTTCTTATCTTTCCAATGCCACTAAAATCACCTCGTTTTGACCTCTATAGCTTAATTTATGCTCATTTATCTAGCAAAGGTCAAAAATGCTGCGAATCTTGGCCATATAAATTCCGAACTCAACTCCGTTGCAATGAATCCTTCCAAAGCTTCATAGAGCCATGTCAAAACACTTCTTTTGGACCTAAACACATAGAGAAAGACCAATCATGAGATACCAAGGATAATTAGATTAAATGTGGCATAAATTCCAATATAAATCATCAAAGCATACCTAAATTGACCTTAAATCAAGCACAAGAGGTGTGTATTTCAGCCACACATCATGTGTCCCAGATGATGGTCCAAAAGAGTGAATTTCTTGAGAGTTTTAGGAATTTGAGTCTCGCGGTGACTATGATGCCAGACAGTTTCTTAGTGAACAAGGTGGACATTGTAAATTACTTAAGGACTTAGATTTTAGAAGCTCAAAAGGAGGATGAAGCTCTAAGGGACCTTAGTAAGCAAATCTTCATAGGAAACCAAGAAGATTTCTAAATGACAAATGATGGAATGATAAAGTTTAGAGATAGATTTTGTGTTCCAAGAGAATCAGAAATCAAGGAAGGGATTCTAGAGGAAGTTCACAAGAGTAAGTATATCATCCATCCAGGGGCTATTAAGATGTACCAAATTTTGGGGAAGATGTTTTGGAGCATGTTTGGGATGAATTATTTTCGTCCCCAACATATGTTATTGCCCAAAAAAAGTTTTTGCAAATGAAATGTAACTTGTTTGGGTAAAATATCAAAAAGTTGTTGATGTAGTAAAATGTCAAAAAGCTGTTGATGTTAAAAATTGATACATCAACAACTTTTTTTCAAAAGCTAAAATTTGAGCTGTATAAAAAAAATGTTGTCGCATTATTTTCCACTTTGAGATGTAAATATCATTTTGTCCTCAATCAAATAACTTTTTTAATCAATCATAATTTTTTAAATCATTTTATACCTATTTTGGTAATTTGATGCATAAAAGTGATTCTTTTTTATATCATCCAAACAAAACAAATTAGTTCAAAATCATTTTTCAGCTAACATATCCAAACATAAAACTTTTTTCTTATAATCGATTATAACAAAAAAAAATTTATGCAATAATCAATTATTGAAATAATCTAGTTTTCACAGCTATCTTAAACACGCACTTGGTGGCCTAGAATGAAAATGATAAAATAGAATATGATGCGTGTTAGGTAATAGTGGATAAATTAAGTAATCTGCCCACTTTTTGCCAAGTAGAACTAGCTATTCTCAAGATAAATTAATTCAACTATATTTGAAAGAGATAGTTAGATTGCATGAAGTCCCTGTGAGTATAGTGTCTAACAAAGATGCTAGATTCACACCTAGTTTTTGGGATACCTTGCAAAGACGTTTGACACTAAGTTGAGTCCTAGTACTACTTACCATCCACAAACAGATGGATCAAAGAGCATATAGGTAAGCAAATTCCTCTAGTCAAGGTATGGTTGGGAGAAAATAGCACTGAATAGGCTACTTGGGAGTTGGAATCTCATATAAAGCATGATTACCCAGAGTTGCATATAAGAGGTGAGCAATTTTGGGGTCAAAATTTTAAAAAGGATGGGAGAAATGTAACATCATTTCTTTAGCATGTTAAGCTAGTTTATAATTACAAACGTATCATAACACTTGCTTGACATGTCTGCTTAGTTTTGTGACAAACTGGGTTAATTTAGGTACTTTGCTGCAACATAGAATGTGAAAAGCAACTTAAAATGACTCAAATGATAGCGTAAATTGCTTAGATGAGGGAAATAAATATGAGTAATTTATTTCCAAGTCACAAATATGTGTATGAGAATGTAGTTAAAGTTTTGAGATAAACTGAGTTAGTTTTGTATTTTTAAGTACACTAGTTATGCGTTTTAATACCGGGTTAACTTGGTGCAGATATGGAAAATCATGTAAATGATGAAATGAGATTTTAGATGAATTTTAGGATTTATTCTAATATCTTTAAAAGTTAGGAAACTCGATTTAGTAAAATCTAAGTGTTGTTAACAAATATAATGTTCCAGCTAGATATTTAAGTCACTTAGTGACTCAACGTTCTAGTAGTTTCTTTTCTTAAGTTTTCTCTCTTCTTCCATGTGAAAAGGCAGCTAGAGCTGCATAAAGGGAAGAAAACATAAACAAAAAGAAAGAAGACAGGAACGAAGGAAAAAGAGAAGGGAAATATAAGGAAGAAGAAGAAAGTTCAAGGAGTAAAGCTAGGACTTAGAGTTCATCTTCTTGGCTTCAAGAGGTAGGGTTGTTCTTCCTTAAGCTCAACTTTCCTCTCCATCTCTAGTTGCTTTGTGCTTGTATGTATGGTTTTGGAAAAATGGGTATTTGAGGTAAAGATCGTTTCTTTAGCTAGTTCTTACTTTCAATGGCTGAGTTTAGTTTGGTTCTAACTTAACCTATGCTTGGTTGTTAATTGTGAGGTTAGAAACACTCGCTTGAGTATTTGAATCAAATTTTGAGGAATAAGTTTTAAATGATTAAGTTTTGTTCATAATCCAAGTTTGATGGATTGAGTTAGTGTTTGATAATTATAATATATTTAGAGATCATGTTTAGGATTAGAAATCACTTAGAATCCATAAGTTGATGGAAAGAATGGATGGAGGCAGCAATATACCCTATTTTCTGGTGTATTTTTGTACCAAATAATCAATTATTGAATCCCAATAATAAGTTATTGGGTTTAGGTAGAGGGCTGTGTGATTCTAAATAACAAGTTATTGAATAGTGATAACTGATTATCAGAAACACATAACAGGTTATTAAATAGTGGTAATTGATTATTAGAAACACATAACAGGTTATTGAATAGTGATAACAGGTTATTGAGTTTGACCAAAACATGATTTTAGATGTGATAATGGGTTATTTTAAGGCATAACTGATTATTAGAGCCTTATAACTGATTATGACAAGTCAAAAATTAGAATTTGGCTTTCTATAACCAATTTTCTAAGGGTGATAAGGGTATGAGACTTAAGAAAGGATAGTTTATCATTCTTGGGCTTCATGTAAAGCTTGTTTAAGCTAGGTAATGAATACCCATGATTGAATAAAAGTTCTTATGCATATTTATAGTATGTATAGGAAATGTTTAAATCCTAGACAACCAAAAGTAATGATTTGTCTTAGATAAGTGTCTAGCACCGTTAGTAGCTCCACGTTGCTTGAGATATCACTTGAAATGAGTGATGATGTGGTGTTTAGATGCATGTATGTTGGGATGGCCTGGTAGTATTATTCTTTGTGAGTATCCTTTGATAATGTGCATAATCATTTAGGCCAAAGGAGATAAGTGAGGAGTCCTAAAGGTTCCTTTGAGCCTGGATTCAATCCTAGCTTCTCGATAGTGCCAGGGTACGTGTAATGTGAGGATGAGCTTTTCCTTTGTTTACCATGAAATAATACACTAAACCAGCGTTCCTAGTTACATGTTTTGGTTCTAAGTTGAGCTAAGTATGTATGTTTTGAATGTATGTTAACTTGGTTTCTTTAGTTACTAAAGTATAACCATGTAAAGCTTTGAACATATCTTATTTAGTATGAGTTAAGATTATGTTTATTATGTTATACCTAACTAGTATTAGAATTGCTTTTATTGAGAATTATAATTCTCACCCTGATTGTGTTTCCATGTAAATCTAAGTCAAGACCTTGCTAAGAGAAATAAGATGAAGCAAGAAGACTAGTTTAGTTTATTGCTTCCTAGACAAAGCTTTTGTATATAGTTTATATTTGCTTTCTAATGTTTTAAAGAGCTATGTATGACTATATGCCCTTTTGTGGCTAGAGTTGTATATATATGTATATATGTATGAGTTTATGTCTTCTGGTTTCTCTCAAGGCTCTCTATAATGACTTGATTGTTATTATGGATATATTATTAGTTAGTTATGATGTAAGTGACATGGCTAGTATTGTTTATCCCTATATAATCCAAATATATCCAAATTTCTATATTAGGGCATTGCAAGTAACCTTTTTATTTTCATTTTCTAGATTAGCTTACCTTTTTCTAGAATATTACTTTCAACCTTAGGAGTAGTTCATAATTTGAAGCTTGTAATCAGCTTGTGCTTGGGATTATGCTGTAAGTGTACTTTCTAAGTTCAATTATAATATTAATCTATTTTATTATGTGGCATACTTTGCATGCATTTATTCATTTTTGATATATTCTTGAACACAATCATGCACTTTTCATTATTTCATGTCATCAATATCAACCTTAAATGCAAAACAGATGTATTGATTAATGGAATAATGCTCCTAAATTTCATTCAAGAGTTTGATTCCTCTCTCTTCTCAAATGTTAAAAGGGTCAAAGTTCTGGAGGTAGTAGGCCACATGTTAAATTCGTAGGCCACGTAAAACTCTGACTAATTTCCTTAGAAACAAAAATTGGCATGCATGGTGGGACCCTCTCCCGTTCCATCATTTGGTTAGTTTTGCTACTCAAACATCATTACCATCAATAGTATTGACGCTGTTGTTTTAAGGATAGTACTGAAGCTTTCCATTATGCCATAATGTTCATTGTATGCATTTACGTAATGGTAAGGTCATTTGCAAAAACATAGCTGATGAAACTTATAGGACCAAAAACCTGAACTACAAATGTTAAGGCCAAGGGAAACATGCCTAACTCCATGACCTCTACAACAGTAATCAAGTCGGAGGATTCAAGCTCTGATATTATAAATCATTAGTATCTTCTAAGAATCATACCACAATATGATGTGCCATTATCCATTACTGGTTCTATAAGAATTATTGCACTGGTGTATTCACCTTCAAATCCCACCATCTCTCCTAGGATAATTCCTTTAGGACAATATCCTTTTGCCAAGATGGATCCTAACTCTGCAATGTGTACATCCCTATATTTAAGTCATGTGGGTCTTAGTGCGATACCTATGCATGACATGGCAAAGCAACAAGGGGCATTAGTTGTTCCCATCTTCACAAATATGCCTAAAGCCATGCCTCAAGGGCCTCAAAATAATATTGTAAAGGCATTGGCTATAGTTAGGCAATAAGTAGGCGATAACAACCACGAAATGATTCAAATGATAACTCAACAAATGAATTAGGTCCTCACTTCTCTCATTGAGTCAACCAATAATGCTTGTAATGTGTTTTCATAACAAGTAGGGAGGCTAAGTAGCCTTCAAAGATGAGAGGCTTATGCTAAATGTAATCCAGCTTCCTCGAGCCAACCAACTCCAAAACTATAGGGATTGGGCAAAATCTTACTTATTTAACTCGTCTATAATATGGAACAGTGGCCAAGCTGATTAGGATTGGAGAAGTACTTTTACCTCATTACAACCCTCAAAATGCAGCATACCATAACCTTACATATCAAAGTCAAAATTAAAATCAACATCAAGAACAACTTGCGTAGGCGTAGTTGACAGGGTGTATAACAACCCCTTATATCAACACCAACCAATATATAGTGCTAGTGAAAGAATGAGACCTACTTTGTTAGTAAATTCTCCAGAACCTCAGATGAACAGGGCTATCAAACAAGCCTTTGCTAGGTTTGGCTTCAATGTTGGGCTAACTTTTCATCCTTGATTTGTGTCCACCTTCCCTAAGTGGATAAATCAGTTTGAACTCCCAAGTCGATGAAAAATCCCCAAATTCTCCAAGTTTTTTAGAGAAGGATGCGAATAATCCATCTATTATGTTTCTAGGTTTAGGACAGAATGTAGGGATTTTAATTTTGATGAATATTTAAAAATAAAATTATTTCCTATCTCTTTGACGCGGAATGCCCTCACATGGTACTCCACTTTGCCTCCTTATTCTATCCACTCTTGGGAGAAATTCGAGAGGTTATTCCATGAATAATTCTTTAGGCCAAAAATGATAAATGTTTGACTGAGCTTTTAACATTAAAAGAAGGCCTAATGAGAGTATAGATTATTTCTTTAATCATTTTAGACAAATGAGTAGTAGGTGTTTCACCCTAATCCCTAAACTTAAGGTGGTTAAGATAGTCACTGAGGGATTAGATTTTGCCATGTGAAAGAAATTAGTCAATGAGTAGTTTATAGACATGGCTCAGTAAGCCAACAAAGTGTGACAGATTGGGCAACTCCAATAGGAGAAGGCTTGATTAAAAGGATGGGCAAAGAGAGAATGAGTGCATGTGGTAGAGTACAACAATGATAGTGAAACTAAAATTAACAAATTCTTTGTTACTGAATTTTTTAAAAAAAAAAACCTCTATATACTTGGCTTGCATTAAAACCAACTAAAAGGAAAGAAATTATGGATACCCAAAACATCAAGTTTATTCATTTGATGTCACTAAGGTTGATAAGATATCTGACATGCTTCTGAAAGATAAATAGATTAAGTTAACAGAGGTGCATGTTCTTCCATTGCCTAGTGAATTTAAAAATAGAACTTATTACAAGTTTCATAACTCTTATAACCACTCAACTAATAGTTTTTCTCAATTTAAGGACATGATTCAGAATGGGATCAAAGAAGGGATGCTGAAGTTTTTCGACAAACCAAAGTTAATGATGAAGATTGATGTTGATCCGTTTGAGATGTAGGCTAGTTATGCAAAGCCACTGAGCCTCTAGGTGGGAATGATTTAGGTGGACTTTGGAACAGTGACTGAGGAAAAAAAGTGACTATGGGAGACTACCAAACTATCAGAGGTCACCCATAGGTATCCTAAATATAATGAAACCATGATGCAGTTCTTGAAGAGGATGGATGATGAATGCAATCAAGTGAAAATGTGTCTAGTATATTGAATGGTGTACAAGAAACAAGAGGATGAAATGGTAACCATAGCAGAGAAAGAAAAGGTAATAAATCTTACTATTCCTAAATCTATTATGACAGGGACACAAGGAAGAGCTGCCACGTAGTCCAAAATGGCCTATCTCCTAAAACAAGCTACACCAGTTAAGGTCAACCAAGGGAAGGCGACTTGCAACAAAAGCATGTTAACTTTGGCCTTTTTGTGCCTCTTGTTGAGGCCTTACACACCAAAACCAAAGCTCCTAAGGTCAATGTGCCCAATGAAAAATGGTAAAGAAATGTAAAGGAATACCACTAGAGCATTGTCCCTGCACCAAGTAGGTGACCAATTTTTGACAATGGTGAAACGTATGATGTAGAGCTGACTTTTCGCACTCACATGACCCACATAAATATTATCAACCACTCACTCACACACTAAAGTGTTGGTGTATGCCCTAGAGGCCGATTTACTTTGACCATACTAGCTTACGTTGTATTATGTTATTTATTTAATATATGAGGCATTTCATTTATTGTGTTATTTATGATATACATAATAAAGTCCTTATAATAGTAAGTTTAATGCCATAGGACATCAAAAGGATGTCTTAATTGTGAGATCCTATTGGATAGAAATAGAACACTATTTTTAAATATCCCTAATCAAGTATTATTGTTAATCAGGATAACAATAATGCATTGAGACTAGTTTGTGCATAGACTGATGGCCATATCTCACGAGTCATGAATATAAGATATTAAGTCTTCGCATGGATACATATTAGAGTAATGATGTATTGGACTAACCCGCCATGAAAATGCTACATGGATCGTTACATGAGTGTCATAAGCGATCCTTATAGTGATAATGGTGTATGTGGTCCTTTGACCTGAAATCACTACGATTCCTACATGAGGAGTTGTATGTTTTAATGCCATCAAACTTCATCTATAACAAGGTGATTACAAAGTTAGTTATTAGACATACTGCGAATCATGTGGAGGGATGTGATTGACCTAAATAGGATTTGTCCCTCCTACATAATAGGAGTAATATATCTTTGGGCCCCCTAATTGAGTGAGACTATAAAATGCATGGCCATGCTCAAATGAGTTAATATGATATATTGATCTCATTTGTTATTACTAGGTCTACTCAAGTATCAGGAAACGAAAGATTGAACTATACAAGGGTGACATATTTCATACCTTATGTTCAATCTAAATATCTGGACAAAGGGACAAAACTACACAATAACATTGATCATAGAAAGGTTATGCCAAATCAATGATATTCTCATTACTTGAGTAGCAGCGATGTGTTACTAGATACTGCTCATTACTTGTAATATTAAAATGAGGTTTTAATATTGCTGTCAACGTCATGAGAACCTACAGGATCGCACACTTATAACAAACTTAGTTGGAGCATTAAGGATCCAAGTTGGACTGAAATTCAATCGTAGGTCAGACTTATAACAGATGAGTCTAGGGTTGCACAACTTAACTTGCTGCTGCTCTCACTCGCATTAGGCAACAGCTATTATAAATAGCACTGGTAAGGGGGCTATCAAGGTACGCAAAAAAAAAAAAATTAGCCGCACTTGATAGAAATAGTGAATGAGAGAGTGACAGGTTTCTCTTCTCTTTGCAGCTAGCACTGTAGCAGAGAGGTCAAACTCCAAGACTGCGGACGTTGGATGTTTTGCAAGTTTATTCGTGTGGATAACGTAGAGGCATCATTGTTGTTGCGGTGCTTGTGATTTGCTTGATCGTTTTTCCATATCGCTTCAAGAGGTAAACTGAAAAAAAATACAGATTATGGTCCTCTTTTCGCATGGATCCTTGGTGGGAATTTTGTTTTTCTGCTGCGTGATGTATCCGCAATTCCAAACATAAAGCAATAATGAAATAGGGAAAGGTATAAAGTAAGGAGTGCAAAAGAAATGGCACAAACACAGGTGAAAAATCCCCAATTCAATATGGGGAAGGACATTAATGTGGAGCCTGTCAAAGACAACATGGTCGACTAGACTTAGTGCCATGTTAAGACCACTGCTAACTTAGAATGTGGATAAAATGCATATCCACAATATCATCCATTGATAAAAACTGTAGAACCAGAAGTGAACTTAGAAGACTGTATGGATGTTGATCTGATTGAAAAGACTATTGGCGGTACAAGGGGATAATCAGCAACTGTTAATCCGGTAATTATTCTGCCTGCAGAATTTGAAAGTGATATCGAGATTCTACATAATGAAGAGGATTTGGACTTGGAGGAGCCATGGGGGTATGAGCAGTCCTTGATCATCATCTTTAATGATATTGTTGAGTTTTAAAGACCTGTGAAAATATGAAAGATCATTCACATAAAGGTATACATGGAGGGACCACCTACAAGTGTGCTGATTGATGGAGGAGAAACCGTGAATCTTATTTCAAAACCCATGTTCAGGAAATTAGGTAAGACCCAAGAAGACATGAAACCCACTAATATGGTCATTATTGATTTCATTGGGAATAGCTACCCTTCCGAGGGAGTGGCAATGTTAAATGTACAAGTGGAGTCTATTAAGAGGAAAACTTTGTTCGTGGTCATTCCTTCAAAGGCTAACTACAATTTGCTTTTAGGGCTATACCCTTAACTGTCCACCAGAAGTTATTCTTATGGAATAAAGAAGGGGATATTAAGATCATCCTTATTGATGACAGCCCCTATTACTTACAGCAATGCTTTGTAGAATTCAGGGAATACAATCCTGCAATCCAACCCCTTAACCCTTTGAAGGCTAGATTTGACCCAAGCAAACTAACATTAGACTTGATCACAACAAGTTTCATATCATCCCAAAGGCCGACGAATGGCCAAAGGATGATAAATGAGTATTGAACAACATCTAATTAGGTTGTCGGCTTATACAGCTAACAGGGATGGTGGGGAAAAGAAAAAAAAAGTCCCTAATGATCAAGATAAGGAAACTATCTATTTAAAATATCAAAAATCATCACATAATTCAATATTTACATAAAATCAACCAAGAGGGTTTGGGATTTCCTTCCCTCACCTTGCGGCCTCAAGGGCCTTAAGCCCTCTATCACCATTAACCTTACCCAACTCCTTTCCAACCCATCATTTGTTCAAGAAAATGGCAAGAACACAAAGTTGCAACTTCAATCAAGATGACAACTCTTTGGTTGAACCAAAACTTCTCAAATTCACCACCTTCATAAACCCTAGCCCCATCATGAAATCAACCAACTTAAGCTAAAAAAAAATGCTATTAAGCACATAGCATGCCATTAGGGTTCTCATAGCTAAGCGGGAAGAAAAGATGCTACAATTTACTAAAACCTTTTAGTGGGTGTAACTAAATGAGTCTTTAGCTCTATTTTGTCTTTTATTTTTCCAATCTATATTCTTGTCCATTTTGTTACACCTAATACTGACTTAACTAGTAATGCGCTTTGTATGTTAGATTTAAGATTACCATGTTTATTTAATTAAAGGTGTTCCCTTTATATAGTCACCTAGAAAGTAATAGAGAACCTAATTTTGACCAGGATCATCTATGTAGGTAAGAGAAAATAGAAGAAACGGACTTTTGCAAACAATTAGTTAGTAAGTACAAGAGATGAATAACTAAGTTTCAATTCATATAAAAAAGAGCTTCAAGGGATGTAGTATGAACTTACCCTCCCCCTCCCCCTCCCCCTCCCTCCCCCCCCAACACACACATATATATAGGCATATTTAGTGAGAGAAGTTTTTATTACGAGAAGGTGAGAAGAGTAAATCTTGACTATACAATCATATATGGACAGTTAAGATTAAAAGTTACTTAAAGGTCATGTGACTACTTAAAAAAGTAACATGAATTTATATTCTAATCTTGATCATTCATATAAGATTCAATTGTCAGGATTCACTTCTTTCACATCTCACAATAAAATACTTCTCTCATTAGATATGTCTCCTAAATTTATGTGTGTGTGAATGGACTTAATCTAAATTTAATATAATGTGATGACCCATAAGTTTTCAATTATTACTTACCTATCTTAAGAATGACGTAGAGCTTGAGCTTATAAACCAGCAAGTTACTAGGAACAATTCTATATCCTTAAAGTGTACATATTATGAATCAATGGAGGTTAACTTTAGGGCCTCATATCTTAATGTTTAATTTCAAAGTTTAGATTAAAGTGTCGTAATGTAACATCCTAGGATTTTTCCCTTCTGTATTGCCATGTAGATAAATAACTTTTTAGATTTCTTGAAAAGTAGAATGCATTAGAAGTTTTTATACATTCACAAATATTCGGATTTTGTGCTTAAAAGATTAACATGAGTTTTATTTTCTTTCTTATAAAATTTAAAATTTAATTAGGAATTAAGACAAGCAATAAACAAGGGTAGAAATAATAATAATAATAATAATAATAATAATAATAAGTATTCAGTAACAAATTCTAGGAAAAAAAATTAAATGTAATAAGAATTTAAACTAAGGAAATTAAAAATTTAACAAAATAAAGGGATATGAAACTTAGGGTGCAAGCCACTAAAAGCTAGGATATAGACTTAAGTTAAAAATTAAGTGCAAATATTAGTATTGGGAAATGAATAAAAAAGGAACCATAAAGTAAAAATATTAGTATTGAGAAATGAATAAAATGGAAACCATAAAATATTTTAATTAAATTAGATACCCATTTTAATAATTGAAATTTCGTTGAGATTTGAATTAAACTTTTTCCAGAGAATGAATTTGTCACGTCCTATCTTGTCATGACTATTTTCTTTACTACAAACTATTGATTAATTATTGATGTCTATTCTCCTTTCTCAATAATTTGTTCCCAAAGTAGGCCGATTATTTTAATTAGTCATTTATTTAATATATTTGACAATTTATCGTCTTCTGCTTGGCCTTCGTGGTGCGCCTCTTTCCTTGCAAGCGATACAAAATATATTTTCTTTGTTAGTTTTTATTTTTCTTTAATTTTTTCCTTTTGCACTTATTTATACATGTAAAACATACAAAGCTTACAGCAGAATTTTGAAGGAGACAAAAAGGAAATGATTTACTGCATCATACCATATTATATGCTTAGCATTGATTTTTCTATGGTTCATTAGCCGGAGTCACGCCAACATCAAGCTTAGACTACACAAAACATCATCAAAGTAGTATCCTAATACTGTAATACATAACAAAATAACACCTAATCTATATGACAACATTAGGTGTTATCAAGTGGTTTCAAACTTAAGAAGAGGAGAATTGAGCTTGTAAAAGGTTTTCGCAAACTTTTCAAAAATACTTGCTTTCAATCTTTGTTGAAACTATTGATTACTAGAAATGAGTAGATAGATGAATATGAACACTTCCTACACTAACAAAATAACTAAGAAGTAAAGTATTGATAATTATGATTTTTAACATATTAATTATCCACACAATTACCTTATTAATGATGTCCAGATTGTAATTAAGTGATCTTAGCACTCATTTAGATCATTGGGTTGAATTGGGCTTTAAAGCAAAATTTTTGAATTTTAATGCATATTGACAGTGGTTCAGTATTTTAATCATAACTTGAGTTGTAGATCCCTGATTTTGATGTTCTTTATATGCTAGGAAAGATGAGAAAAATATCTACAAGTTTTGTGAAATGTCAAATTGGAAGATTCGGATGTTTACATGGTCAAATACAGCCTTGAAGTTGGACCAGCGGTACTGTTACAAATTCTAGACACACCTTCACTATTTTGGGCATATCTCACTCATTTTAAGCCCAAATTAAGCATATGAGTACTCCTTGGAAAGCTTACTTCAAAGGCTATCTGATGGACTTGATTTGAATTTGAGATTATGATAGAAATTGAAAAGATAGCAACGTGGAAAAAGTGGAGGAATCATTGGAAGGTGGGAGACACACTTTCATAATGAGAAAATAATTCAATGGAAGGTGGGAGACATACTTTGATAATGGATGAATAATTAACAAGAGTGGGTGAACTACTTTTGATTCTTTGTGAATGATTAAGAGGAGAGCAATCAGATTTGTAAAGAAAGAGGGGAGAGCTTCTACGCAGGGTGTGATTTTGTAGTTGGTTCTTGTAGTTTTAGTGTTTTCATTTTGGAGAATTCTCTTCTTCTCTTCCTCTCCTCCTCTCTCTTTGTTATTTTCATTTTTGTATGGTTCTTGAAGGTTCTCCAATGGTGATGGCTATGGAGAGCTAAACTTCTTTAATCAATCCAAGAGATTGACAAGCTTGATGATTAATCTTGAGATCTTGTTTTAATTGCTATACATTCATCTATTAATCAAGTTTCTCTTTTTCTTCTTCTCTTGTTTAAATTCTGATTTAATGCTTTATTTGATTGGGATTTGTATATGTTAATTGCGTAATTATCATGTGCCAAGAGATGAATTCAGAGGTTAAATAATGCATCAAAGGTGTTTGATGAATGTTTAGCTTGGTTGGATCTTGGTTTTTAAGTTAATTTGGGTTTTGGATGGGTGCTTAATTTGTCTAACCTTAATTAATTAAATTCTAGAAGCATTTCTAGTAGAAGATCCATGGATCATTGAGAGGCGTCTTGATGTGATCTAAGATCAAGGATTTGGTTGATAGTTGAACGGATCTATAAAGATCAAGGATGGATTAAAATCAAGATTGGTTAATTCTCTTGGATTGGTTGTTTTCCTAATCTTGTTTACTCTTTTTAATTGCTCTTTGTTGTTTAATTTTCCAAAACTTTTCCCCCCTGTTTATTAACCTCTTAATCTGACTTCATAATTAGAATGATCTACGGGCTCGACCCGGTGTTACCTTATGCTACAAGTAGTTTTGGTAAATCGGTTATAAATTGATTTAAATTTGGTAATCTCGACAGTTGTCAAGTATTCAATAAAAAAGTGCACAAATATAAAAGAGATAGGGCAAAGAGAAGCAAAATCCAAGATTTATACTGGCTTAACCACTCCTTGAGACCTACATTTAGTCCTCAAGTAATATACTTGAAATTTTTCACTAATTTTTAAGTTTCAACAGGTGTTTGCAACCTTCACAACAAAGAGCACCCATAATACTCTTGGGATACATCACCCTTAGTGTTTGAGCCACACTGTAACGTCCTAATACTTAAACTAATGACATATCCAGAATTATGCATTAGAAATCATATGAGAGTACGTCACTTAGATCAATATCAAATTTTTCTGAAGTAGTACATATTTATTATACAAAATATGAGCCTGAAGCAGAAGTACATAATACATATCTGTAGAATTGTGTTATATACAAATAGTACATGAGGTACATCAAATACATCATAGGTCACTAAGGCACAAAAAAATGATATACAATCATGTACAAATATTAAAAAAAGGAACAAAAGATTTATAAGATCAAGTCATTCTTTGTCTCTATAGTCTGTATGAGGACGTCTTAGAATCATTATGGAAATCAAACAATTGGGGTGAGAATCTCACAATTCTCAATAACAGTTATAAAAATGTGTCATCATAGTCATTCCAACTGTTTCAAGGAAAAATAATTTCAAATCGTTAACATTAATCAGTAGAAAGGTGGCCAAAGCCAAATCAAGTTCTTTCTCTTCCCGAAACAAAGGTTCATTTTATAAGTTTAACAAAATCATTCGTATACTCAAAGAAGTCATCATATCTCATCACAATCTCAGTATCATATCAAGAAATTCATCCATGATAGACTTATGCAATAAGTTATCTCATAATAATCATCTATCAATAATCATCATTTATTAATCATCAATCATCTTTTATCAAAATGTTATGGAGGGAATGTCCATCCTCACCATATTGCTCACTTGGTAGTAATATGCTTTCAGGTTAGTGTATTTCAACCTATTTATAATAGTCTTTCTTGTTGCACAGAACTATTCTGAGTAACCCAATTAGCCATAACCAATGAGGGAATGTCCATCCTCTTTATAGCTGTGAGTAGAGAAGGAATGTCCATTATCAACTAATTTTGATGGGGAGAGTATCATCCTTCCTCACACTATCTTTGATCTAGGAGTACCTCAAGTAGATAAGAAATGTTCATCCTTAACTACATTTCATCTAGGGAGAACTCAAGTAAAGAGGGAAGGAATGTCCATCCTCAACCTTAATTACATAGGTGGTAAGGGAATATCCATCCTCAACCACCATTATGCAAGTCTCACCCTAGGTCCAAGGATATCCTAGATAATGGGTTACTCATGTAAATCAAGTCTTATTCTAGGTTGATCTTTTCAACCGTCAATCTCATCATGCATGCATTAAGATATCTCATCATATCATCTCATTTCATAGCAAAAAGCCTTAATATTTCATCAACATACAATAAGATAATCCATCATGTCATTTCATATCATAGGGTAAGGCATATCATAGGGTAAGGCATATCATAGCTAAACATTCATAAACTTAAGTGTCCTTATGGTTTCTTGATCATGCATCAATCTTAGATTCATGTTTTTAAGCAAGATAATCGGTTAGCACCTAGTGCTAATCGGTTATCACTGGCTAACAAGCCAGATTTGATGCTCCATAATCGGTTACCATCACTGGGTAACCAGTTATGGGCCTCCCATGCTTCTGATTTATAGGCCAATAATTGATTACCACTCTTTCGTAATCAGTTATTGACTTTTTCATGTGTTTTTGTTATAAGCAATAATCAGTTAGGCCTTGGCTCTAACCGGTTATTGCATGAGATGACTCTCTGTCATGTTGCAATAATCGGTTATGCCTTGCCTTAATTGGTTATTGCATGGGTGGGAAGTTCTGTCGTGGGCCAATAATCGATTATGGCATGTCCATAATTAGTTATTTGGGGATTCTTAACCAAAAAAATAGAGTTTCAAGGAGAAAAACACCCCCACCACATGCCATATATATTTAAAACCATCAAAACTTCTTAAAAAATGAATCTAAGTCATCACAAAATAACATAGCAAGCATGGGTAGTTCTCAACTCATAAGTTTACAACTTTTACAAGCTCAAATCCTTATCATTTTCAAGTTCAAAAAGTAAACTTGAGTTCATAATCATATTAATAGAAAATCATGGTTCAAAACCCATCATTTCTATCAAATTTTCTTTGAAAACTCTAAGAAATCAAATACGGTAGGAAGAGTTTAAGGAAAACAACCCCTACCTAGCTTGTAGTTACTTTCCTCTTTCCTTTCTTGTCTTTCTTTCCTTATTCTCCTTGTCCCCTCTTTCCTCTTTGATTCTTCTTATTCTTGTTCTCCTTCCTCTCTTCTGCCAGTACGTAAGAATGAGGGAGCAGAGAAAATGAAAATTAAAACATGAGAGAATGGAGAAGAGTGAAGAAAAGCAATGTGTTAAGTCAACATATTAGGTAAGTTGGCAACAAGCTATAGTGGATAAGGTAAGAAGAGAGTGTAACAAATGAAATCCAACTGAAAACTTTATATCTGCTAAGAACACTTTAGTCTTTCAGAAATGAATCTTCTAACCTTCATAAATATCATAGAAAATTCTAGGATTTCATTCTATTCTCTGTATTACCATTCCACTATTTTTCTTATACTACAATATCAGTCACTAAGCCTCATAATTCTTTTGTGGGTTAAATTAAACCTATGGAATTGAATCAAGAAGCTTTCAGACATCATTTCCCATTATTCATAAATTAGAAATAAATCTTCCTTATTTATTTCCATTTTCTCATCTATTTCAAAATAATCCTAAGTTTAAATGAGTTATAACTCCCTTTCTGTGTTATAGATTTATGCTCAAATTAACCCAAATAATTACCATAGTTAACAAGTGAACTTTATCAGTATTGTTGAGCCTCTATAACCCAGATTAAGTCTATTGGGTTAGAAAAAATGTTACAATTCTCCCCCATTTTATAAATTTTGTCCTCAAAATTTGTTTCCCTTAATCAAAAAGCTCTGGATAATCTTTTATCAAGTTAGATTCGAGCTCCCATGTGGCCTCTTCTGAGTCACCTCCGCTCCATAACACCTTTACCAAAGGAATTTGTTTTTCTATGAGTTCTTTCACAGCCCTATCCATGATCCTTACTAGTTTAACTATATAAGTTAAATCATCTTTTAACTATATCGATTCATTTTCCAGAATGTGTGAAGGATCCATATTATACTTTCAGAGTTGGGAAACATGGAAAACATCATGGAGGTTTGACAAACTGGGGGGTAAAGCTATTTGATAAGCAACTAGTCCAATTTTTTTCAAAATCTGAAAAGGACTAAGAAACCGAGGAGTCAACTTTTTGGTTTTAATAACCATACCAACTCCCGTAGTAGGAGTGACTTTGTGGAACACATGTTCTCTTTCATTGAATTCCAAATGTCTTCTTCTCTCATCTGCATAACTTTTCTGCCTACTTTGGGCTGCCAATATCTTATCTCTAATCATTTTAGTCTGCTTTGTGGTCTATTGTACTAAGCCTGGTCGTACGATAGTTTGTTCCCCTGCTTCATACTAATATAAAGGTGATCTACATTTTCTGCCATACAAGGCTTTATAGGGTGTCATTCCTATGTTGGTATGATAACTGTTGTTGTAGGCAAACTCTATTAGGGGTAAAAACCTATTCCAACTTTCTTGTTGGTCTAGCACATATGCTCTCAGCATATCTTCTAGAGTTTGGATGGTTCTCTTAGTTTGGCCATCTGTTTACAGATGATAGGTTGTGCTAAAGTTCAAGTTTGTACCAAAGGTTTTTTGTAAGGCTTCCCAAAATCTAGATGTGAATCTAGGGTCTCTATATGATATTATACTAGAGGAGATTCCATGAAATCTAACTATTTCTTGGAGATACAGCTAGGCTAATCTATCAAATGGCCAGTTAGCCTTTATGGCTAAAAAGTGTGCAGATTTTGTCAATTTGTCCACTATAACCCAAATGGCATCATGGCCTGAATGGGTCATTGGTAATCCCATCACAAAATCCATTGATATACTTTTCCATTTCCACTCAAGAATTTCTAAGGATTGAAGAAGTCCTAAAGTCCTTTGGTGTTCTATTTTTACTTTTTGACAAACTAAGCATTTGTACATATATTCTGCTATATCTCATTTCATGTTTGACCACTAAAACATCTTTTTGAGGTCTTGATACATCTTTGTGGCTCCGGGATGGATGGTGTATCTACTCTTATGGTCTTCTTCTAAAATCTTTT